>JAUIMM010000809.1:705625-1411250 GCA_031769625.1 Taudactylus pleione
AGAGAGAACAGTCACATATTTGCTATTACTCTAATACACTCTCTGCTATTACAGTTACTGGCACCATACTCTCCACCATCATCCACACTGACAATTACTGTATGTGATTATAAGTGTGTGGGGAACTTTGTAACATTATGTGGGGAACTTGGCCACATAGATGAAGCTGAAATAGATGACATTATGTGACTTAGATTAAACCCACATCTGATAATGCACAAGACCTAGCAGTGTGGGTACAGGCACAATGGGGGTGATCTGCAACAAATATATTCAGCACATAATGTGTCTCCTCTGTCCTCTACTGCCTACATGTGCACTGTGCACATACGTGTGGGGAAGTCAGCAAGATGCATATATTTCCCAGGACATTATACTGATATGAGGCTGTGATTTCTGGGCATGATTCAGAGATGGACGGAATTGCAGAGTCACACACAAGCAGCTGTGTAATTCCCTCCATCTATAATGCTAATGCAGCAGCAGGTGTCTGTAGGGGGTTGTAGTCGGCATCCTGGCGTGCAGGATGCCGACGGTCCTAATACGGTGCCGAAATCCTGACAAGATACCTGTATCCCAACCGTCGACATCCCGAGGGTAAGTATCTGGGTGCACGGGGAGGGTTGCGTTACCTATTATTATTATTATTATTATCCTTTATTTATATGGCGCCACAAGGGTTCCGCAGCGCCTTACATAGTACATAAACATAGTGCACAAACATAGTACATAAACATAGTACATAAACATAGTACATAAACAGTTGAGCAGAACAAGAAAACAGTGTCATACAGTTTAAGACACGACAAGTACATGGTATATAAACACTGCTGCAACAGAAGCAGGATGGCAAAAGTCACGGGTTAGGTGCTTTTGAGTATAGAGCAGATAATATAAGTAAAGAAAGGATAAGCACAAGAGGATAGAGGGCCCTGCTCGTGAGAGCTTACATTCTAAAGGGGATGGGCAAACAGATAGGGGTGTCACGGATGGGGTAGACAGTGAGCATGGGACAGAGGGTTAGGATGACAGATGGGTGGATTCCTATTTTACAGTATGTGTGGAAGTCATTTGAACTAAGATTTACGCCACTGACATTCTACTTTAAGAGGCAGTTTTTGTAGGTGTCTGTATAAAGCCATGGTTATTATATCAGTGTATGTGACAGTATATGTAGGTGTCTGTATAAAGCCATGGTTATTATATCAGTGTATGTGACAGTATATGTAGGTGTCTGTATAAAGCCATGGCTGTTATATCAGTGTATGTGACAGTATATGTAGGTGTCTGTATAAAGCCATGGCTGTTATATCAGTGTATGTGACAGTATATGTAGGTGTCTGTGGAAAGCCATGGCTGTTATATCAGTGTATGTGACAGTATATGTAGGTGTCTGTATAAAGCCATGGCTGTTATATCAGTGTATGTGACAGTATATGTAGGTGTCTGTATAAAGCCATGGCTGTTATATCAGTGTATGTGACAGTATATGTAGGTGTCTGTGGAAAGCCATGGCTGTTATATCAGTTTACGTGAAGTCTGACGGGTAGCTGAAGCCACTTCATGAAGGGCTATTTAGAGAGTTTGGTTAACGTATAAACCAGCAGTCTCAGGTAAATGTAGAAATTGGTAAAAGTAGTTATTGTAAAGAGATGTTCAGATGTAAAATAATAAGTTGTGATCAAGTGTGAATTCTATAAGGCACATTTATTGATTTGGAGGGTACCTAGCAGGGTTAGGCACTAGGGGGAGGGTTAAGGTTAGGCACCGGGGACGGAGTGGTAGGTTTAGGGTGCGGGGAGGGGAGGGGGAGATTTGGTTCAAGCACCAGGGGGGAGGGTTTGGGTTAGGCACCGAGAAGGGTGGGTTAGGGTAAGGGTTAGAAAAATACTCACCGATCACTCCAATGGGTGTCGGGATTCTGCCTGTTAGGATGCCGCTATCGGTATTCTGACTAGCAGCATCCCAACAGCCGGGATATCATACCCAACCCGTCTGTAGGAAACAGTCACCTCCTTGCTGCATCTGTGATCCCAGCGCTGCCTCTCACCTAAGCAGGCACCCAGTCAGCATGCCCGCTGGACCATTCAATCCTGCTGTGGCTTAGGGGCACTGCGACCTTGGTCACAGACATAGACCTGCACATGCGCAGTGCACATCTCCAATTATCAGAGTTGTACGAGAACCATCGGGTTTACATACCACCCTGAATCGGGCCCAATGTTCTTTTATGTCTATATGTATATATATTATTTTACATATATTCATGATTTGTGCAAATTCCTCAGGAAGTCTGAGAACAGAAGGGTATAAGTATTACTCGTATGACCCCTTTCTAATATAGCAATATAAGAACAGAGGAAAACAGCATATGTATGGGGGGAGGTGTAAATGATAAATATATAATATATATAGATATATGTAGATAAATATAATCACAGACCTATAACTATGTATGGGGGGAGGTGTAAATGATAAATATATAATAATATATGTAGATAGATATAATCACACACCTATGACGCACACTGTGAGAGAGCACTTTATGTTATTAGGCCCCTCATGACATAATGCCATGATTCCAGCATCTATAGGGAAGGGTCGTGGTCAGAACATAATTTTCTGTGAATCACATCATATTGGCCGCTCCCCATAGACCCACCAATCACTGCATTGCACCACATGGGGGCAGGGCTCCTATCACACACCCATGGCTCCCCGTAACATAAACCTCAGTCTGTCAGGGAGGGTGGGTTCTGCACCTGGTGTGCGCCGCTGGTACAGAGCTCTCACCTGACCACAAGGATCAGTGTAACATTTATGGTAATACCTCCGTCTGGAATGTCAGAAGGCCGTGTACTAGGAAGGGGCTTCCGGATGTTGATTGTAGAGCTGCCATCTCCATCTGTGCTCTCTCCTCTTCCCTCTCTGACATTCCGCTGTTGTCCAGGAGCTTTATGGCCACGTCGGTCTTGAAGATGGTATCATACGCCAGCATAACCTGTATGTCACAGATATAGATATATTACAGGGACAGAGACAAATGGCTGCTCCAGTATATATGAAAAATAATATGAACATAATAATAAGGATTATTTGCACTGTGAATACTTATCATATATCAGACATTAAAATGATCCCCTAATTGTGCATGCAGGTGGTGACAGCAGCTGCTAAAGGCGCACATCCACTAGGCAATATCAATGAGCGATTGAACGATTATGACATCGTAATCATTCAATCGCTCATTAATCATGCACAAATAGTGCACTATAATGTCGAAAATGCCCAATATCTCTTATTATATTTGTCTGTAAATAGCTGGTCATACAGCAACATTAATAAACACTACCATCAATAACCAGTTATGGGTGTACAGGTGTCTCTGCATACTGGTGACCATTTTGGTTGGGTTGGGATACCCAGGCCACATCTCTTCCCTAATACTTACTTGTCTGCTCATTTTACCTATTTTTCATTTTTATAGGGGCATAAAGAAAATCGTTATCCAGCAGATGTGTCGGACGCCAGGCAACGTCTGCAGTAAGTTGGCCGTTCTCATTCTTATTACTTATGTAAGACACTTGGAAGGCTTAAGCTAATTGCAGTATGTTTTTCTGGTGTTGGACGCACAGATTTTGGAAGTAAATCAGACATGTGACTGGGCTTAATCAGCAAGGAGTCAGTACAGATGGGTCACTATTCCTGAGTGACCCGAGTGGGCTTACTTCACCAACCGTGGGGTATAGGGATCCCATTTTGCAATCAGTATCCACCTCTTGCTAGCTCCTCCTACTGTATTGTATGAGCAATGCTGAACGCAGATTACCGGTTATCAGGAATCTGCTCGTGCTCAGGACCCATCCTGTGTGATCGCACGCAGCTCCTTCTATACCTCTACCTGATTGCCAGGCAAAGGCATTTAAGTAGCTGTGTGGAGGCAGGGACAGCCGGTGTTCCCGGAAACGAGGGCATGTCTACCCACTTTTCCGAGAGTGGCAAGATCAAGGGCTGAGTCCACAGATGCAGTTTCTTGGCCTTGCAAGCCAGCCAGCATGATTAAGCAGAGGCTTACTCAGCTGGACGGTGGCCCGGTGCCGTCCACCATTGTGACCGATAGTTGCGATGGTTATCCCAACCTACGACTTCAGTCACAGTGCTGGGATCGAAAATGCAGCAGGGGGTGTCATCCCGCTGCATTTGTATGTTTGCAAGGATGGCAATGTGAGCCTGCTTGTGTGCAGCTTTGCAATTCCGTCCACTACTGAATCACCCCCAGGTAACGGTTTGGTTCATATCTGGTGGTTACAGGAAAAGCAGATGCCGGCATCTTGGCCTCACCCCTGTCACCCCTCCATGATTTCATTATAGTCTTCTACTTTATTCTTATTTAAAACATATGTAATTTCTCATCTACCGGATCTGTAGTTATGTAAACATTTAAAGCTCAGATAAGAAAATGGCTTAAAAATTTTAGAAACTGACTTAAAAATAATCTGCTGTCACTTCTGTAATCAGTGTTTCTGTCTCTATAAATTACCAGTATCCCATTACCACATATCCAGGAGGGTCACATTTATAAGGGGATTGTCCCACATATGTTATACTCAAACAGGAAATAGCGGCATGCTTCTAGTAGAACATAATACCCATAATAAAGTCATACAACTTACTACTCCATAGCTGCCCCGGCCTATCTCACGTATGATGGTAAATCTCTCGATAGACTGAGAGGTGTCCTCGGGGCAGGCTGGTGAGACGCTGCTGGGTCCTTGTAATGTAAAATAAAGATCAGATTATTCATTTATTGTCTAACAAAACTGTGTAATAAGGATATTGGTGATTACTGACCTGGGATAATTGGGAACACTAAGTAACATACATTGTACAGATGTGTCCTCATACATGTATCCTCAGTACACCACAGTGTGACATGATTAATGTGAGTGAGCCGCCAGCTCCTGTGCAGCTCTAATAGAGTCAGTGTTTGTTTTTTTCTGCCTGAAAATGTGTCTTAGAGCCGGTTTCTATTAGAGGTGAAAAATTGCGTTTGGCGAAAAGCATTCGCCACATTCCAGCGCATTGCGCTATTCAATTCTAGGATGTTTTCGCTTGTGCGAAGACTCCATAGGCAAAAACAGATGATAAAGTTTCCCCACCCAGAGGCAGGAGAAAAGATGTGCAAAATCCCTATTTTGAACTAAAAATGTGGGGACTTGGGGCCTGATTCAGACCCGCTCACGAGCACTGAGCGCTCACAAGCGGGTCGATGTTGCCCAAGTGCGCATGCGCACGATGGAGGCGGCTCTGTCGTGTGCATGCGCGAGACCCGAATAACGACGGCCAAGCCGTCGTTATGGGTCTCGCACCAAAGGGGGCATGCTGTCGGTGTTGATTGACAGCATGCCCCTTTGGTGGGCGTGCCGGGGGCATGGCTGCCCAGACGGAGGCGTTCCCATGGGAACGCCTACCGTCTGGGGCCGGCCCCACTGACATCACTAGTGATGTCAGTGGGAGTGCTTTTGGCTCTGATAGAGCCAAAAGCACTCCAGGGCTTACGGCAGCGAGACCCTACCGCAGGGTCTCGTTGCAAGCCCGATGGTCGCGATGATCTTGACCATCATTTTGGCTGCTCGCTATAGCTGTGGGTGGTCACCCACAGCTATGCAAGCGGCCAGGAGGCCGCTCCAAAAGGTAGGAGGGACGGCCCTGATTCAGAGTGAGCGCTCTGTCAGAGCATCCGGCTCTGAATCAGGGTCTTGGTTCAGAATCAGAACCCTTTCGACACTTCCCCTAATGACTAATTAGGCAAAAAAAATATCTTAATTCCTCCCCCATTTTTGGGATGAAAATGTAAAAAGTGTTTGAAAATGGGTATAAAGTACTGGGGGGCCTATTCATCAACACTAAATAAAGTTTTTAAGGACATTTTCCTTAATTAACGTTATTTTAGTATTCATGAAGATACTTAGCACAGGAGATAACACTGATATCTCCTTGCTAAGTCCCCTTGCATTAATTTCCACACTCCCCATACATTAGTATGGGGATATGGAAATTATGGTATTCATCAAATTCTGAAAATTATGTATTTTCGGAATTTGATGTAGTTACTATTCGCCACTGTGAGGTGGCGAATAGCAGGTAACACTTACCTGCTTACAGCTGTGCAGGTCCCCCGATGTCTCCCTCCGGCGCTCTGGTGCGTCCTCTGGCTCCGTCTACTATGTGTCATGTGTTCTACCAGCAGAACACAATAAAGTTTAGAAAAACAAACAAACATTTTTTTTTTCTAAACAGTACTGTGTGCTGCTGGGAGACCACATGACCGCATAGCAGACGGAGCCGGACAGGTAAGTGATGAACGGGGGGAGGTGAGCGGGGGGGGGGGACACAAACTTACCGCATCTGTAGGCAGTGCTGCGCATGCGCAGGTTTTACAGATGTAACAGCGCATGCTCAGCACTGATTCCAGCTGCGGTAAGTTAGTGCAGAGAGGGATAACTATCTATTTCCCGAAAAGCTGTCATCGCAAAAATGACAGCTTTTCAGAATAGATAGTTATAGGGAGGAGGAATGATGAATTCCTCCGGTAATTAGGTAGAACTACATGCAAGTTCTAAACCTAATTACCTCCAGGGACAGTTTAGTTATGATGAATAGGCCCCTGGGTCTGGTAGTTTGGGGTGCTGTATAGATGGGACAGGTGTTTTAGGATTGCAGGTGGCTGCAGCAGGTGTTTTTTTTAAGTTTTTTTAAAATGTGCTTTAATGACACAAAAATATACAAGCACCAATTTTACTGTACATCCAAAATACATCCAATGAATCATTTTACCATAAACAATTTTTCCCACACTTATACATATAACAGCCATTGGACTAAATTTAAAAACACAAAATACTTTTATTAGGGCTATTAATACACTTCTATATTGATTTCCAGGGTTAGTTAGGTTTCCCCAAAATATGCCGTCCTTTTTGCTAATTTCGACATTCGCCCATCTATGTTTTCACCTGTTTTGCAATTGAATAGGCCTAAAAGCGCAAGTGCGCGTTGTGAAAGTACGTAAAAACTTTGCGTCCAAACATGCGAATGAGGCAAAAAGATTGCCGCAGCGAATGTATGTCTCCGGCAGCAACTTTTTGCCTCTAATTGACTCCGGCCCTTAGTCACAATGTGGTGCAACTTGGACGCTCCAGGAGAATGCAATGAGTAATGTGATATGTGACACCTGTATATCTGTGTGCGTCTGAGTCTGTACATGGAAAAAAGCTCTGGCTGCTGCATCGTAGCACTTTGTATGCTGATCACAGACTCAGTCACACACAGATATACAAGTGTCACATATCAGATTAATCAGCACAGTCTCATGGTACATCCTGGTCACATTACATCACATCACATTCTCTGCAAATAAAGATGTAATAGATATGCCTGGTGCTAGCAGATCTCACAGGGACCTGGTGCACCCAGAGGGGCTGTTTGGTGCTGCTGTAGCAATGATGTGTGAGGAGACACCTGTATGCCCCTTATAAAGCTGATTACAGACCTATAGTTACTCAGAAACACCAGGTGTCATTGTATAGTAACCTCCATCACATGCATGTACTATTCATGTACACACTGTTTCCAACTATCTCTTTATACTCCATATTCTATACATGTAAAATTGTCTCATTTCCATTCATCATCCATCATTTCATTAATGTAACAGCAGCAACCTCAGCGCTTACTATGCTGACAGTGTTGTAACACAGAGACAAAATAATGTCACCACTTATTGTTATGTAATGGAGAACAGCTCATTATACTGTCCAGGTGATTATTAAGTGTGGCTATAAAGTGTCTTAGGCCCTCATTCAGAGCCGTACGCTCTGAGCAGAGCGCACGCTCTGAATGAGGGCCGGGCTCCATTTTCATGGAGCGTCCTCCTGGACGCTCGTATAGCTGTGGGTCACCACACACAGGCTATACGAGCGTGCTTTGTGATGGCCGCGATGGTCGAGACCATCGCGACCATCGAAATTGCGAGCCGGAGCCTGCGGTTGAGGTTTTCAACCGCAAGCTCCGGAGTGATTTTGGCTCTATCAGAGCCAAAATCACTCCCACTGACATCACTAGTGATGTCAGTGGGCCGGCTTCTGACGGGAGGCGTTCCCACGGGAACGCCCCCGTCAGGGAGGCACGCCCCCGGCACGCCCACCAAAGGGGGCGTGCTGTCAATCAACATTGACAGCACGCCCCCTTTGATCGGACACAACGAGCGAAGGACTTTCCTTCGCTCGTCGCGTCTGGCGCATGCGCACGACGGAGCTCCCTCCGTCGTGCGCATGCTCAGTGCATAACATCGACCCACTTGCGAGCGGACAGCCGCTCGCGAGTGGGTCTGAATCAGGCCCTTAGTCTGGATCAGTCTGGGGTCATAGTAATCCCCTGTGAACCTCGATGCACAAGATCTTATGGCAGAAGAAGACAGAACGGTCCCCGCTGCTACCTTGCCCTTTCTTGCATTTTTATAATGAGGTTTGTGCTGGTGCTAGGGATGGCCATCGACCATCGATTATACGAAATCATAGATGGTTTATGGCCGATTTTGAATATTTTTACCATTGATGACTAAGAGCCAATGGTTCTTAGCCATCGATGAACGAGTGGGAGATAATTTTTTTTCCCACATGGGATAGAGCTTAGGCCCGTCACCTGAGGCTGCTAAGCCACGCCCCTGTTTTTTTTATTGGCCCGCCATTCTCCCTCTCAGCGGTGGCCAACAAAGGGTGCAAACTATCCATGGTTCACCATAGATGGTTTGTGTGCCATCAATGGTAACCAACGATGGTACCAACGATGGCCATCCCTAGCTAGTGCCCTATTTCTGGTGCATCTCTTATAGAGGGTCAGGGGTCAGCTAGTGCAAGATCATTTGCTGCCAGTCCCTGACTCCACCTCCCCTCCTCCTCCTGTGTGCTGCAATGTTGTCCTTCCCCTGCACATAGAGAGTAGAATATACTGGAATGCAGACAAGTGTGTCATATCATCCTATATCTTTTCTGTTACTGTCATTTATTTGTGTCTTCTTGTCTTACCTGCTCTTCTGTCTGTGGCATTTTATTTTTCTCCCCAGTGTATACCAGCATCTTTACCTATCCAATATGTGCCAGCCTCTGTGCCTACCCATTGTCTGTGCCAGTCTATTTGCCCACCCTTTTTCCTCATCCTGAGTCTATGCCAGCCTCTGCCCATTCCATAAGTTTGCCAACCTTTCTACCCATTCCTTGCCTTGCCTGCACCAGCTTCTCTGCCCATACTCTGTGTATGCTAGCCTCCCTGCCAATCCCCAGTCTTCACCAGTATCTCTGCCCATCCTCTGTGTATGCTAGCCTCCCTGCCAATCCCCAGTCTCCACCAGTATCTCTGCCCATCCTCTGTGTATGGTAGCCTCCCTGCCAATCCCCAGTCTCCACCAGTATCTCTGCCCATCCTCTGTGTATGCTAGCCTCCCTGCCAATCCCCAGTCTCCACCAGTAACTCTGCCCATCCTCTGTGTATGCTAGCCTCCCTGCCAAACCCCAGTCTCCACCAGTAACTCTGCCCATCCTCTGTGTATGCTAGTCTCCCTGCCAATCCCCAGTCTCCACCAGTAACTCTGCCCATCCTCTGTGTATGCTAGCCTCCCTGCCAATCCCCAGCCTCCACCAGTATCTCTGCCCATCCTCTATGTATGGTAGCCTCCCTGCCAATCCCCAGTCTCCACCAGTATCTCTGCCCATCCTGAGTCTGCCAGCCTCTCATCCTGTTACACCAGCAGTAAATATATCTAACAGCAATGAGCAATGTAAGGCGACTCGCTTTGAACCAAATGCCAATTTGCCTATATATTTTGGCCTGGCATATTTTTACATTGCATTTCCAAACACATGTTCCAAACTACAATGTGGCATAATGCCCATTCCTGCATTTCTTACTGCTGGCAGAACACCGTTACTTTGTATTGTCAGTAAGGGGAAGATCCCATATCTTTATGATGCCAAAAATCAGTACAGGACAGATCACTTATCTTCAGGCTGATAATGTTCTAGAGAGACTGACAATGTAAATAAGCAAGAAATTAAATTATGAAACGCAGCAGCAAGTGACCTTCATCAGAACAGCTCCTATGATACAGATGTTTCAAAAATAGGCAATATTTCATGTAATTACCTAATACATAACCATGTAACTGGCACTGTTGCATGGGATACAACCGCAGCCAGGTGTGCTACAGCTGACACGGTCACATCCCATGTGACCGTGCCATCCCCTGGGTTTTAAGGAGGAAGTCCGTTCTGCACACGTGCAGTACAGATTTCCTCCCGCTTGTCCGTCCCTCCTGCAGTGATACGGACATCACTGCCGGAATCGTGCTCCAGAATGCCGTCCCCCTCTGAGCACTATTTGGCTGATCTCTGCAAGTTCAGAGAGAGCTGTAGCAAGGGGGACTGATAATCAGTTGATCAATCTCCACTGATCCTCGCTCTGCAAGATCGTAACGGGGATCTATTACCAGTATGGTGGGGAAAATGCCAGTGGGGTTCTATTGCCACTGGGTAATCTGTTAACGCTTGAGGCTGGGTGGTACAATTACAGTGGGGGCCGATGGAGATGGGGATGTAAGTGCACCCCCAGTAATATTTAAAAAAAATAGTAAAATTGAAATAATTAAAAAAAAAAAAAAAAAAACACATTCTTACTATACAATATACAAAAAAAATGCAAAAGAAAATACAGTTTCTGGGCAGTTGTGGGCAAAACAATTAGCTAGTTAAGTGGTTAAGAAACATAATAAGCACAAGTGGTGCCTTTAGTACTGTGGGGTCTATGTACTAAGCGTTGGGAGAGATAAAGTACCAACCAATCAGCTCCTAACTTTAATTTTTCAAACACAGCCTGTAAAGTCACAGTTAGGAGCTGATTGGTTGGTACTTTATCTCCATTCACTTTATCTCTCTCCAAGGCTTAGTACATAGACCCCTCTGATATTTAAGAAAGTTAATAAAGAATATTAGTCCCTATAATACTTCAAGTAGACAGGTAATCCCTATAATACTTACATACCAAGTATTGTTTTTATAGTAACATCTTAAAGATAAAACTTTGTTAATGTTAAATAATTACCTCAAGTTAACAAGACCTCCAACTACATTTTGTGTCTCTCTCGTACTGCTGGGATCTACACCTGCCCCATACTAAGAAACATTTTGCCTGATAAAAACCACCTTCCCCTCTCTACCTGGTCTTGGCGAGGCTCCTTCTGATTCTTCAGCCTCGCTCGCTGCTCTCCTCCTCCTCTTCTTTAGCAGGAAATCCTCTTGTCTCCATCTTCTTTTCCTGCTCCTCTTCTCTCTCCTCTTCCCATGACGATCTTCAGGGCATGGGCTCTTCTTTTTTGGCTCTGGTGCTGTCTCCTTATTGCAGGTCTTTCTGCTCCTCTTTCTCCCGGCCATCTTCTCTGTCTTCTGCGCTGGCTGCTGCATCTCCGCACTAGGCTTCATCTTCTGCAGATATGACAGTTGGATCTTGCAACTGCCGCTCACAACTTTGAAAGTAAACAAGTCTGTTGCCATGACTACAGGCGCATGCGCTCGGGCCATGGAGTCATGTGATGTCACCTGCTTGCTGCTCTCTCATATACACTGTAATGTATATATTATCCATGAGGATCTGTGTTTGACGGGTAGAGAAATTTGTGGATGGATAGTCCTTTTATATTTAGTATTTGAAGGAGTCATTGTAATTTACACATTATTTATATCTTATTGGAAGTGGATCCCTTGTTCATATATCTGCTTTATTTTTATATCTTTATAACTGCATTAATGAAATATAGGTCTAAATGTACATATGTATATAGTACTAGTCATATACTGCATGGGAGCACAATTTACTTCACTTTACTACATTTCTGAATTTCTCAATAACAAACTTTTGGCTTAGGGGTGCCATGATAACAATGGTTCAGTAACGTTTAGGAACCAGCGCCATATAGTATAGTGGTCATCCGCCTCTCTGTCCCTGCATCCCCATTTCACTTTACACATCTAACATGCTGCAATGCTGACACCTCACCATGTCCTATATTACTGGCCAGGGTGCAGGTTTGGCAGCTAGATTAATGACTGAGATGATTATGGGATAGACATATGGGCATACTTACCTACTTTGCTGGGCAGCTTTCCGGGAGCAGCAGGAGGGGACCTGCTGCTCTCCTCTTCGGGGGGCGGGCCAGACGATAGACGGCATTAGGCCCCGCCCCTTTACAGAAAACCACCGTGATTCGCGGGTCCGTGAGGAGGGGGCGGGGCTAAATGACGCGATTTGCCTAATTTAGCCCCGCCCCTACCCGACGGACCCGATAATCTCAGGTAAAATCTCCCCATCCTGCCCACTTCACTAGGAAGTGGGCAGGATACGGGAGATATGCCTACTCTTCCGGGATCGCGGGGGGTTACCCGAAAAATCGGGAGCCTCCCGCGATTCCCGGGAGAGTAGGCATGTATGCATATGGGATATTCTTACAAAGAACTAAGGATCATATATGATTTGAGGTTACCATAAGGTAAAAAATTGGGCAGACTAGATGGGGCAAGTGTTTCTTATCTGCCATTAAATTCTATGTTTCTATGTTTATACTGTAATAACACAGCAGCTCCCCTGGCCAAACAGTAATAGAATACCAACAATGGAATCTGTGCATAGTAGCCTCTGAGTGCTAAGTTACACACTCACAGTGCAATTTAACAATTCAATGTTATGCTACTTTGTGAGAGTATTTAAGTATTTGATGGGTTAAGTTGTCCATTTACCAGCAGAAGACCTAGTGGCCTGTTCTCTGTCAGATTTGCCCATAAACGTGTGTTCCATCAAATGACACTACCTTTTGGATGACAGGGCAGCATTTGGAGTAGACACAAAGGGGTATATTTAATAAATATTGTTTTTTAGAAGTGGCGATGTTGCCCATAGCAACCAATCAGATTCTACTCATCATTTGTCTAGCATCGCTAGAAGATAATAGCTAGAATCTGATTGGTTGCTATGTAAACTGGGTGGGACATGTGACCACGCACCCAAAACGGTAACATCAAAGGAGCGTGACCTAGTGGGAATCAGGCCACACCCCTTTTTGGGAATACGCACATTCGGCACACACATGGGTCCAACTTTGAAGATCTTAAAAGTTGGGAGGTATGTAGGTTATATACTGTACTGTGCACCAGAGGCAGCAGCAACAGAGGAATCCCCCTGCCCCCCAAAGGCTTAATCCAGCCTTGAGTAGGAGCAGGCATTGATCTGCTTCCTGAAACCTGGACCCTCACCAGAGAGCAGTCACCTTAATCCATGTGACCTGGGCTGATTTGTTCCTCTCCATCCAGCTTCTCACTTCCCTCTATGTCACTGCCTGCTTACTGCCGCCACAGTGTGTGCACTGCATAGTGGAGAGGTGTGGGAGTTATTGCTGTAATGTGGAAGGATGGTCAGTATTGCTGTAATGTGGAAGGATGGTCAGTATTGCTGTAATGTGGAAGGATGGTCAGTATTGCTGTAATGTGGGATTATTGCTTGTAAATTCCAAACCTGCCCCTGTACAGATTTTTATTATTATAGAGTTTGGTACATCCTCTAGTGTCAATTAATTTGGATAAGATGCATTTACTCACAATGACTCTGTCTGCTTAGACCTAGAGACTCCTAAACCTTTAAGCTGGCTACATGCTACAGCGATTTTTTTTTGATCGGGCCGACAAACAGACGATTTTTCTGGCAGTGGAAGGTCCCGATATCGGCGGCACACACTATACAATGTAAATACAAACAGCTGCTGATTTTCAGGCTCATAGATAGATAATTTGTATATGTCTGCCCACAAGGAAGATGAGGGAATCAGGAAAATTTGTAGAAAATATGGACAGATTATTGAGAATGCCCAGATACTGCACGATATCGGGACCTTTAGGCCGACATCTTCTGACAAGCCTGACTGATTCAATAATCGAAGCCGAGCGTTTCTTGATGTTTTTGGACCTTTTATCTGTGATTGGCCAAAACGCTCATGAGTGAGCTCCAGCCCGGCTCCTGCAGTGGGCACAGCAGCCAATGAGAGTCTGTGTGACTCTCATTGGCTGCTAAAACAAACACACTGCCGACGGGTATTATAAGTGTACTAGCCAGCAGCGGTGTTTGCTACTATGTAGTGCACCCGTGTACTGGACCGCGGATGCAAATCCCGCCCCCCCCCCCTCCCATGCCAGGTCGATGGCGCTCAGGGCACGAGCCCTGCTGGATTCCCCCCAGTAACGCCACTGCAAGCTTTGCCTCGCACCCCATAGAGGTATGCAGGAAAACTTGCTTATCCAGGCATCGCAGCAATGCCCAGTACAGGGGTGCATCTATAGTGGGCGCAGAGTGTGCCCTGCACCTATTCTATCTAAAACTCACCTCTCCGCGGTCCCGCATCGGGTGTCTCACTGCAGCCATTTGTTCGTCGTTTTGCACATGCACAGTGAGGAAATCGCTGGGAAATTGACGGCCGCACCATTTCCCCGGCGATCGGCGCATGCGTAGTAGAGTCTACTGATGCTGCGGTGGCCAGCCAGCCGCTTCAGCCGGCTGCCGGGGAGAAATGAAGGGGTCCTGGATGGGGAATGCACACGGGCCCCCACTCTCTTAAGACGCTCCTGGCCCAGAGGCACATCTCCAGAAATTGTATCCCCCAATATATCTCCTACCAAATTGTTATTGCTTTCTCATGTAAGATTGTACAATTACCGGTGATGTAACAGTGCTCCACTGCACCCTGTACCGGCCCCGCTGTGATGTCACACGAATTACATCATTACAGCATACAGAGGAAGCGGAGCCGCCATCACAGTAAGTGCAGCACTTACCAGAGTGTCCTGAGGACGCTCCCATCAGCTGTATAGACTGTATGGTGCCTGTCTATAGCGTCTAAAAGACACTCAGGGCGGCACTGCAGCAGCGATCCTGGCACCCTGCTAGCTAGAAGAAGGGCCGCGGGGCAGTGACGGTGCCGCTCACAGAGCTCTGCATACTGTGCAACAGCACCGCTCACATACCCCTAGTTACTGCCCTGCAATTTACATGGTACTAGTACACTTACAGCTGTTCACCTAGATCCTGCAATTGTTACATACTGTAGTACACAGGTCTTGCTTCTCAATAATTCTAATTAGATGACCAAAATTCACATTGATAGACAGCAATGGCGCACCATGTTTCCTTTGGAGTAAGCTGAGAGGCGCTTTTCAAAGCTGCTACGTCTTTGGCGGTTTGATCTGCTGGATTAAAAGGGTCAATATTAAATACAAAACATGCCTGGCATTATATTTTGAAAATCAAATTGCAAAGCTTTTAAAATTCTAGAACCAATTCTAACCTTGCGTAAGAAACCTCATTTGGTCCTTTAGGTCTGAAGAGGAACAATATCATGGACAAGCTGTTTGTATTGTATGGAGCGGAAATCCAGAAGAAGATCCCAGGCCGTGTTTCCACAGAGGTGGATGCCAGGTGCCGTGTACCATGCATATGTTACTTGTCTCTGGCATAGCTTAGCCAGGGTATATGCTGACACTGCTGTACCACAGGTACAAGCTACAGTGCTACCCCATACTTGCCTACATCCTGGCTGCTTCCTCCGGGAGGAAGCAGCCAGGTCGGTGTAGCAGGGGGGTGGGGCCTGTATAGAGGGGCGTGGCCGGGCACTTTACAAGTGTTTAGGGGCGGGACTGGGGTGGAGCCACGCGGTTGCGTCATTTAGGCTCCGCCCCCACAACAAAATGCTGATGTTTCCGCCATTGCTATGCGGGGGTGGGGTTATGATGACGCAATTCAGCGCAAATCGCGTCATCAGCCCCTCCACAGCGGGGGTTTAGCATTACATTGCGGGGGGGACTGGAAAAGTCGGGAGGCCTGCCTACTTTTCCGGGGGGCCGGGAGCGGCACCCGATTTTCGGGAGGCTCCCGGCCAAACCGGGAGAGTAGGCATGTATGATTTACCCTGCATTTTTGATAGTTAACAGTTCAGCCTGTAAACGCCTAACTGCAGTGTAGTTACTGATATACAGTCACTGAGACACTTGCTATAAGTTGGCCTCATCTCTTGGGCATAATGAAGACATTATCCTGCTAGTACATGGGCTTGACCACCCATTAGTACTTGTGACATTTATAGTAGCATGTGAAAAATATATATAAAGCAAATTATAGCTGTAACGCAGGACATGTAAGCCTATGTTTAATGGGATGAAGTCATAGCAGCATATTCAATTAGGTGCGAGAATAGCAATAATCCCGCACCTGCGTGGTTTTTCCTACAGGTGCGGGATTTTGCTATCAGTTAGGTACAGGGTTTTTTCTATTTTCAGTGCCGGCAGTCTTACTGCACCCCCAAGTCACCACAAACCAAGCCATCATGTACCCCCATGTCAACCTACGGTCACTGGCCTTTCCTTTGTGCTTGTTACTGGACTAATAAATCTGCAGCAGCATGCGTACTATCTTCCAGTGTAGCCGCCCCTGTCTCTCACAGTGATCCATCTCTGCCCAGCAGTGTACTGTTGCAGACTGTCACTGTCTGTGTTGTTGATTATTGAGTGCTCACCTCCACAGTAGCTGTTGGCAGGCTCCCTTAAGCCATCGTTGTTCCGCGCCATCTTCTGCAAGTGTGACACTACCGGGGGCGGGGCTAGTGCCACATGTATATAAAAAACAAAAAAGTCCCTTGATGATGGGCCTGCAGCCCCATACTCACATTGCCCCACCAGGAATCTTTCCAGTGAGGCCTTTTTTAAATCTGCCCCTGCCTGGAGCCAGCACCCGGGAGTCTGTAATTGATTAAACAACTGATGGAGTTGGACTCCAGCCGCAGCCAGCGCCCTCTAATTTTTCTGGCTCCTGGAGCTCATGCTCCACTGGAACCCTATGCCCCTGGACAGGTGTGGCTCTAATGCAACATCCTGCAGTGTTAGAATCACTTACTGATAAGCTGCCCCTTCTCTCCATTTCTGATGTGTATGGTTATTAGGGGGGTGTGAAATATCCTGTGCTCACTCTTGGTTCTCTGCTGTAGCAACATATGTCTGATTGGTCTGAGGATGGAAGGTGAAATTGTTCCATAAGGGTGATTACAGTCCAGGTAGGTTTCACTCCATGTGTTTGTGGAGTGTGTGGGATAATGAGAGCCTTGTCACCAGGTGGGCAGCTTTGTGATGGACAGCTTTCTGGCTCCTGCTGATGGCGTGGGAGTCTGTACCTGTTCGGCTTTACCTCTGTTGCATTTGTAGTCCATACCCCCTTCATTTTGGACTGTCCCCTTATGTTGGCTTCCTGCACCCCATCCCTACCACCTGAAGACATGGAGCAGATACACACTCTGGCCCTCATTCAGAGTCGGTCGTAAGCGGCCGCTCGGTCGTACGCTTAACGGCCGCAAAACTGAAAAAGGAAGCGATCGCACGGCAGCAATCGCACGGCCGGTCGGTCGGTCGCAACCAAAGTGACGCCCATACATGAACAATGCACCTCCTCTAGCTAGCGAGTGATAGCAGTTAGCGATCGAGTCAGTCGTTGTCAGTCGCTGTATGTTAATTGTCTTCTGATGGTTGCGGCCGCTTGTGTTGTGTGCAGATTACACCAAACATTAACAAAAAAACGCATAGAATAAGCCATCCCCATGAAATATATTTATTCTTATTATTCGCTAATGCTAACGCAACTGAATCAATTACAAGCCAATTAGCAGTGTTATTAGCAACAACAAACGATTATTAGGTGCTTGCATTGTGTGGCTCAAAATAGAAACATCAAACATAACATCAGTCACATTCGATAGTATCGATTGTACTCTGGGGCTTGAGAGAGCACATACCCAACCTCAAGCTGTACGATCAGCCAGGCCTCTAACCTGCTCGCAGAGTGACGTTTTACTACTTCCGGTCTTCTATGTCGGTCGTAGCAGGAAATTTATGTACGCCCCTGAAACGCCCTGAAAACGGTAAGGATCGCCTACGTTTTTAGACCACCACCCCCGTCAACACCCACAAACGGCCTTTCATGTCAATCAACTCTCGGAAGCCACTTCCTGCTCGTAAGCCGTACGATCGACAGCATTTTGGATCGCAAGGTCTCGTACGCACATGTGCACAACTAACCGTACGCATGCGTGGTTTGGACACATCGGATGCATACGACCGAGCGGCCGCTTACGACCGACTCTGAATGAGGTCCTCTGTCCTCACCAAATAGGAGGACAGGTTCCATCCATTTCTCTTGTGTAGCTTCTCTGGTCAATGCCCCTGTTTCTGGTAAGTTGGGCAGTTCCAGGGAAGGGACACCCCTATGACACCCCTATTTTGTATATTGTGGGGGACAGATCAAAATATGGGGGATGTGTCCAAAAGTGCACAATATTGTTATTGTTCTATTACTGTTATGAACACAGGTCCTGATTCAGAGATGGATGGAATTGCAGAGCCGCACACAAGCAGCTTTACAATTCCGTCCATCTTAATGCACAGGCAGAAGGAAGTGCCGCACACCACCATGCAGCATTTGTGACACCATCGCAACCGATGCCTGTGATGGTTCCTCCTTTGGTCAGGCTGTGACAGCTGAGACTTCCCGCAGGCTGACTGAGTGCTGGTCACTTAAGAGGCCAGGAATCTGCATCCGCTGACGCAGGCGCTGGCCTCGTCCCTCCCGGAAAATGGGGGCGACAACCCCCGTTTCAAGGAATGGTGACCTGCCACGCCTCCCTCGGTAGGGGGGGCTGCAAATGTAATCACAGGACCCAATCTGCAGATGCGCAAAATGGAATGTGTGCAGACCCCTAAGCAACGGCGATGTGCGTTCATCATCGGATAAACATACATCTCTGAATAAGGCCTACAGTCAGTTAGATAAGTAGTGGAGTCATCTATTACAATGTCACACTAAATATACAGTACTTACTTTAGTTAAACACACTGAATGCCTGCCTATAGGAATCCTTGTAGACATTGGTATTGGTTCTCCCCTCTCATGAAAGCACAGCACCTGCTCAGTACTTGGGTACAATATCATAACCTCCTATGCGCATGCTGTGATCAGATTTATGTAAGGAGCACAGACATGGGCCACACACTGCTGAGCATAGAGGTGACACTGACGGGTCTTTACCCACCTGCAAGTTCCCAGCTCTTCCAGCCAAACAGCATGTGGCAGCTAATCCACAGTAACAGGAGCTGGTGAGGAACAATGTGTATGTGACTGATGAGTAGTAAGAGAAGGGGGGATTAGTACAGCCTGAGATTCCTGTGTGTCTGTATCTCCGTCCCTGCAGCTTGTAATACTTCTTTGTCCAAATACCTCAGGCTGCAGGAGGAGACTTTGCAATCTCTAGAAAATGTGAACAATACCAGAGACAATATGGTTAGAGAGCGCGTACAGCAGGGGTGGTCTGGTCTTGCAGTAAGCAAGGGTCATGGTGACTGTCCTGACAAAATGGGGACAGTTGGGAGATATGTAGGTAATGAGTGACACCCAGGGCCAGGGCATGGTAGCCAGGGAATGGGTTTTAACCACCCAGTCAGGGGTGATAGTGAATGGATGCTAACCACCCAGCCAGGGCAGAAGAGGAATGGATACACGCTGACCCCCCGTACAGCTGCCCTCTAAAACTGCATTATTGGCACTGACCACTTTACACACATCACTGATCCAACATATTACACAGAGTCCCCCAATCCCTACACTGACCCTTAAGTGGCAGCAGGCACACACCACCAGGACTGGCACTGAGCTGTGTGGCAGGGAGTAGGCTGGGAGTTGGGGACACTTACACATACTCGTACATGCACTCACCCTCTGGAACCATGCTGATGTCTCTGTCTCTCACGCCCAGGCACGGCAGATATTGGAAGATGTGGCTGCACTGCACAGCAAGCCAATAGGAAACAGCCTGATTCTTATTCGCTGTCTCTATCATGTGATGCCGGCGGATACATGACAAACGCAGCTTCGGCCAGCAGTGACTTTGGCGCAGCAGACAATAAGAAGAAGCCTGATGGGCTGCAGTTGGACTTCCACCATGATTGACCGGTCCGATGTCGACCAGTCGATCGCGATCGATGCTTTGGCCACCATTGGCGTACAAGTCATGTAGTGGTATGGTGGAAAGCTGCATGGGTGTCAGGCATTTTGGCATGGACGGATGTGAGGAGATGCACACAGCAGTAAACTGCCTTGGATCAGATACATAATCTGGCTCTGCCTGCTGTGGTGCAGGTCACATACATGATGAGGTGCATGTACTATAGGTAATGGTACAGAGGAGGACATACCCTGGATTTGATCATGTCTCTATTTGGGGTGAAAGTGATGTTACTCTGTGTAGATGAATAATAATTGAGTTTCTCATGTTTATCTCTTTATAACAGACAGGCAACTGACACAGCATTGTTTTATTATTGTTTATTTCTGCAAATGAATCAAAAGACAAAGCTTTGGTCCTAATAAAACATTATAAGTAAAGTCCCGGCCCCCACCTCCCCTGACTAGCCGTCTAGTCACACTCCTGTTATATTACTATAAGGCTGATTCTGAGCTGGTACAAAGCACAAATAAGGAGTAACTGTGCACCTTGGTGAGACCGGGCTGCACTGTAGGTGGGGCATGAACAGTGTGCAGAAGATTTACATTTGGGAGGGGGTGTCTTGGCCAGTGCTGTAGCTAGCTCTCCCAGAACCCGGTGCAGAGCATGCCCCCTCCGAATGATGTCACGTGGAGGGGGCGTGGCCTGCACCCGGCACCAAGAGCTGGTGATTACAGCAATGCCCGGAGCATCCTTAGGCTGGTAGGGCAGCATTGTGACCGTCTGGATGCTCCAATTGGCACTGCTGCAGAGATTCTGGCTAGCAGGGTTCCGTTACAGGCACCCTGCTAGCCAGATGCAGGAGCTGTGGGTGAGCTGCGTTGCCACCCATAGAGCACTGCGCTCTGTGTGGCCGCACCACTCGCACACCTCTAGTTACGGCCCTGGTCCTAGCTCACATCTAATTTGCAGTTTGCTTTGCTCTCAATTCAGAAGTAGCCCTTATATAACGTGCTTACAACTTACTCTGTAATATCTAATCAAATATTTATATATATAATATAATCTTTAATTGCTGCTCCTCGGCGCACCCTGGGCCTAATTCAGACACGCTCGCGAGTGCTGAACGCTCGCACGCGGGTCGATGTTGGCCAAGTGCGCACGGCGGAGGCGGCTCCGTCGTGCGCATGCGCGAGACCCGAATAACGCCGGCCAAGCCGTCGCTATGGGTCTCGCACCAAAGGGGGCATGCTGTCGATGGTGAGTGACAGAACGCCCCCTTTGGTGGGCGTGCCGGGGGCGTGGCTGCCCAGACGGAGGCATTCCCTCGGAGGTGTTTCCCTCTGATAGAGCCAAAAGCACTCTAGGGCTTGCGGCAACGAGACCCTACCGCAAGGGTCTCGTCGCAAGCCCGATGGTCGCGATGGTCTTGACCATCGTGGCCATCTTTTTGGCCGCTCGCTACAGCTGTGGGTGGCAACCCACAGCTATGCGAGCGGCCAGAAGGCCGCTCTTAAATTCAGAGGGACGGCCCTGATTCAGAGCGAGCGCTCTGTCAGAGCGTCCGGCTCTGAATCAGGTACCCCTGTGCTATATAGTGAGAAAAAGAGAATAAAAAATATTATTTGTTGTAAATAGTCTTATTACTTATACCACTTTTACACCAAAGTCCCGGGTCTGACCCAGGATTTGGAACATGTTTCCAACCCGGAACAGACCCCTTTTACACCGGGACACCCCTTTTACACCACGGCACCGTTCACACCGGAGCCGGCTCTGCAGTGACCCGGCGCACTGCAGACCAGATAGGGCGGGTGGGGAGCGCTGCTCTGTGCTGCTCGAACCGAAGCTAATTGCAGTGGACACTTGGAGATTATGTAATTTCCAAGTGCCACTGAAGCCGGCCAATTGGGTGGCTTACGGCATGATCTGGGTCATCGCGACCCGGATTGCGCCATTTACACTGCAGGGCGGCACGGGAACAACCCATGGCCAACCCTGCAAACTACCTAGGTGGATCCAGTTACACTGACAAAAAGCCCGGGTTGATGGGCGTTCACGTGCATCAACCTGGCATTTTTATTTCGGTGTAAAGAGAGATTGTCTCTCTTGGTGATACTCCTGTCCTGATGAAAGTCATGTGCTGTGACCGAAACGTCAACTGAAGGAGTATGTATGAATTCTCTGTGAATAAACTATCTTTCTACAAAGACCCTGGTAAGTGCTATTTTTCTAACTATTTGGATTATACATATATGCTGTCCTAGGACTCATGTGAGGTGACACCCCAAGCATTTATGCTTACCTGACAATGCGTGCCAGCCACCTCTCGGATATATATACAGTCAGGTGCATAAAATATTGGGGCATTGACTGAATATTTCATAAAAAGTGGGAGGCAGATATAGAAACCGTTGTAATTCCAACACCGTTCACCTGATTTGGATGTAATTACCCTCAAATTAAATCTGAAAGTCTGCAGTTAAAGCACATCTTGTTTGTTTCATTTCAAAGCCATTGTGGTGGTGAATAGAGGCCAAAATATGAAAACTCTGTCAATGTCCCAATATTTATGCACCTGACTGTGTATGTATATATATATATATATATATATATACATACACTACCCTTGAAGAAGTCTAGGTGAAGGACGAAACGCGTTGGGAAGCTCCACTCCTGCCCTATATGAACTTGCCGGGAGATTTTTAAATAAGATAAGCATTTGGAACTGTATCTTTATTTATTTTCCCTTAATTTCCCTTTGCAAAAAAAAGAGCGCATATATTTAAAAAAGTAAAAATACATTTGTTATGTACTCTTAGGAGACTATATGTATGAATTTATTGTTGACCTGGTCCCTTATCCTTTGTGTTTTTTATGTCTTTTAGTTTAATAAACTTTGTATCCCCCTTTTATACTGAATATTCGCTTATATATTTTTTGATCTCATAAGCCATTGACACATGGAGGTCTAATAAGCACTTTATTACTGCACAGTCACTTTTCACTATCATGTTTTAAGGGCTATTATTGGGAATGTTATTAATTATGTTTGACCTTTGAATGGAATATTTACCTTTAAATAAGGTTTAGGTGTTATTTTAGCACAACTAGCTAATTTTGCACAGACACTTTATACACATTATACACATTATTTATCTGATTGTATTCATTTGCACTGACATTTTACAGACCAAGCATGTATTTATTTATTTATTAAATTAGCACTATTGTCGCTGTGTATCAAGTTCACTGCTTAATATCCTTCTATGCAATAGCAGCATACCACTGCTATGCCCATATCTCTTGCTTATAGCTGACACACAGTACCAAAGGGGATAGTGTTATTAAGTATTAGGTCTGTTCTATCTGTGTATAGATTATGGCCCTCATTCAGACCCACTCACGAGCAGCTGTCCGCTCGCAAGTGGGTCGATGGTCCCCACTGCGCATGCGCACGACTGAGGGAGCTCCGTCCTGCGCATGCGCGAGACCCGACGAGCGAAGGACTTTCCTTCGCTCGGAGTGTCTCATCAAAGGGGGCTGGCTGTCGATGTTGACTGACAGCACACCCCCTTTGGTGGGCATGCCGGGGGTGTGCCTGCCAGACGGAGGCGTTCCCAAGGGAACGGCTACCGTCTGAAGCCGGCCCCACTGACATTACTAGTGATGTCAGTGGGAGTGATTTTGGCTCTGATAGAGCCAAAATCACTCCTGGCCTTGCGGTTGAAAAACCCAACCGCAGGCTTTTGCTCGCAGTTTCGATGGTCGCGATGGTCAAGACCATCGCGACCATCATCCTGCACGCTCGTATATGCTGGGGGTATCAAAGTTTTCAGGAGGATCTTTTGGATTATTAATGTAATAGGGGTTGGTGGTGCCATTAACATTTTGTATGGGCTATTGGTGCAATATGGGATCACTATTACATGTGGGTAGGGAAGCCAAACTCGAATTGTTTTTTTAATCCCAGGATTGATTTGGTGAATGGAGCAGGCACAGCTGAAGAGGCGGGCCGGTGTGGGGCTGCGCAGCGTAACCTCTGATGTCATGCTTCATACAGCTGGGAGCCAGGGCAGCGTCTGAGCGAGTGCTGCAGGTGCTCAGCGCTGTGAACTAAACTAAACAGCGCATGCGATCACTAGTCCCGAAATCCCAGGATTGGAAGCTCCAATATAGCGATTCAAATCCCACCAATTTTAGACCAAAATCCCAGGATTCTGCCGATCACGATCCCAGGATTGGCCTCCCTACATGCGGGTTTATACATTTCTGTTGGGGCATTTTAGGATTGTTTGATTGTTATGGGTTGGAGGATATAAGTGTATTTATAAAATGTAAATCCTATTAATTTAATGTTAAGAATCACTTGGGGGAAGGAGGTATAGTTATTAAACATGGTTGCTTTTGATTTAATGACTGGGCTAGTTGTAGTAGGGTAGATTAAATTATGTGTGGAAGACACTGGGACCTGCTCCATCTCATTCCAGGCTAAAGGCAGCTTTCATTCAGTTGAGTCTGCCCGCTAGTGTATACGTTTTGCTCAGCTTGACTGGATGAATAGTATCTTATCCTTTTTACAAACAAGGGCCCAACATTCTAAAATCTGCCCAAGCAGCAATAGAGCTAAACTATGAACCGCACAGTTTGCGACTTGTCAGATTCTGGTAGAAGAGTAACAATTTTGGGGTACTACCCTACAGTGTCAGTACTTTGTCCAACTTGCAGGCAGCCAGGAGGTAAGATCTACTTCATGCTACTCTGCTTGTGAATGGGGAATTGTATGCACCTGATCTTGCTCTGCAGGTAGCTATACTTTACAGTGCAAAGCATTCTGCATAGATAAGTCATGGTCATGTGCTGCACTGCTCCAGCATCTCTGTTATGTGCTAAGGTTGGCCATCGACCATCAATGGGTGCAAATCATCAATGGTTAATACTCGATGGTAGATGGTTTGACTATCTGAGTGAAACCATCGATGGTCCAAGACAACAGTGCATTGCCATCAAAGGCTCCTTACAGTTTCACTATAGATGGCAACCATCGATAGAGAGTGCACTGATGGCCATGTCTATTATGTGCTGAGCTCCTCCTATCTTCAAATAGCACATGCTGCTCTGACAGTCTCATGTGACTGAACCTGACTAACATTGACCACAATGAATGGTTATAAACATCAGTATCTGCAGGCAGTGCCTAGCACTGCAAAATCAGCAGGGCTGGTGCAAAGTTCTGGGTGCCCTAGGCAAAGCTTCACCCTACCATCCCTGCTCCACCCAATACACTCTTACTAACCATATAAAGTACATAAAACCTTACCCACATGCTTTTGACCAAGTCTTAAGAACATATTTGAGAGTGCACTGGGGAGATTTCCTTGTGCTCTGGTTGGTCAGTCCAGCACTGTGTAGTTGTACTTTGTTTCACTGGCCCTAATTTGAGGGCAGGTACTAAACACTACTTTGCAGAAGGAGGCTGAACAGAGAAAGGGGGGTGGGGGGTAGTTACCTGGAAGAGAGTCCAGGAATATAGCACTGTGCTGGTAGTGCCTCAATTCATAATATGTCACAGTAATGCCCTTATTTCATAGTATGCCATGCAGCAGGGATTGGGTATGAAATCCCGGCTGTCGGGATGCCGCTGGTCAGAATACCAACAGCGGCATCCCGACAGCCAGAACCCTGACACCCATAGAGAACAGTGGTAAGTATTTTTCTAACCCCTACCCTAATCCTCCCTTCCCAGTGCCTACACCTAAATTCCTCCCAGTGCCTAAACCTAACCTCCCCCTCCACGCACCCTAATCCTAACACTACCTCCTTGGTGCCTAACCCTCCCCCTAATGCCCAACCCGCACCCTAACGCTAACCTCCCCCTAACACCCCGATACTTACCTTTGGGATGCCGACGGCCTGGATTCTGGTGACGGGATCCTGACCTATCAGGATTTTGGCGCTGGTCTTCTGACCGTCGGCATCCCGCACGCCAGGATGCCGACTACATCCCCTGCAGCAGTGCCCCCCGTTAATAATATGCTTCATAGCACTGCCTTCAATACATGATATGCCACATATAAGTATCCCCAATACAAGATATGCCATGCATCAGTTCCCCCAACCAGATTTTTGTACAGCACCTTGAAGAGAACATCTACCGAGGCCTACATACATAGTCACACATATATATATATAAATATGTATATATAGTCATACATAGAGTACCCCTTCCTTGACCTATCTTACCATTATAAGCTGACTGCTGGATAGTCAGGTCTCCTCCCTCCTCTCTCACATGCTGCAGGCACAGATTGTACAGAGCCATGTATCCATGCCCCCTGCTCAGAATCCACCTCCCTCCTATTCTACAGCTGCCATTGCTGTCATATGCCACACTGCAACTTATTAAAGGATTGGGGGGGGTATCCTGAAAGCAGGCATTGGAGTAACTTGCCAAACTCACTCTTCTCTTATTATTCATTATATAAATTACTTTACAAATTTAAAATGATCAATTGTAATTTTTTTTTCAACAACATTTTTCTTTATTGAAGCATGACAGATATACAGAGTCAAATTTTAAATAAGCACATTAATTTGTGGGTATAAGAAATTACATAATAATAACCATTTTTAATTATAAAAATAAATTAAATTGACAACATATTTCACAATGGTTTAACCAAAAAGGAATGCAAATAATATGGTGTGAGCCCGGGTCCACAACCATCAGTTCTTAACCATAAGCTTTACAGTACTAAGGGATATTGGGGGTCTTGTTCACAAACACTTTTTTCATACCAAAGTGTATTTCTGAAACATTTCCATATCTGTTCTTTGAGGTCTGAGACAATGTGTCTATGTAGCTTTCCCATGTCTCGAAAAAAAATTCTGTAAATCTTTCTTCTGCAGTGAGGCTTCCCAATTTTAATGTTCAATCTACTTTAATATTTAATCTAATTAATTTTTATTAGTTTTATATATTATTAAATTATTTTTTTCAAAATATAGAAATTATTTTATTAAGATATAATATTGACCATTGCATATTTATATTACATAGTCAAAAACAAATTGATCTAAACAAAATGTTTTCATTAAAGTTCCGGCCTCCACTGAGTAGCCAGCCAAACTCGCTCTTCTAATATTATTCATTAGATATATGTTAGTTTAATATTTGATCTAACGTATTCATTAAATAATATGTGCATGCCTAAAAATAATTGCTCAACATACAAAATTGAAATAAGGCCATTATTTGTATTTATTACTTTTGATATTGTTGTTATTATTAATAAGAGTATTGTGTCTATATTTATATATATATATATATATATAGAAATAATTTGATTATTTACAGTATTATATTTACTATTGTTCATTTATAAAATATAAACAACAAATTAGTCTAAATTAAATATTTTAATTAAGGTTCTGGCCTCCACCTCCCCTCACTAGCCAGCCAATCTCACTCCTTTGATGTTATTAATATTATTCATTATATTGTTTACTAAATATACTATTATTTACAATATTTAAATGAACATCTAAATTAAATATTTTAATTAAAGTTCTGGCATCCCCTTCCACTCACTAGATGGCCAATCTCACTCCTTTGATGTTATTAATATTATTAATTATATTGTTTACTTAATATACTATTATTTAAAATATTCACATAAACATCTACATTAAATATTTATTTAAGGTTCTGGCCTCCACCTCCCCTCACTAGCCAGCCAAGCTCACTCCTGTAAAGTTGTTAATATTATTGATTATATTATTTTTTAAATATACTGTTATTTACAATATTTAAACGAATATCTAAATTAAATATTTTAATTAAGGTTCTGGCCTCCACCTCCCCTCACTAGCCAGCCAATCTCACTCCAGTAATGTTATTAATATTATTCATTATATTGTTTACTAAATATACTATTATTTACAATGTTTAAATGAACATCTAAATTAAATATTTTAATTAAGGTTCTGGCCTCCACCTCCCCTCACTTGCCAGCCAATCTCACTCCTTTAATGATATTAATATTCATTATATTACTTACTAAATATACTATTATTTGCAATATTTAAATGAACATTTCAATTAAATAATTTAATTATGGTTCTGGCCTCCACCTCCCCTCACTAGCCAGCCAATCTCACTCCTTTGATGTTATTAGTATTATTCATTATATTACTTATTAAATATACTATTATTTACAATATTTAAATTAACATCTACATTTTATATTTTAATTAATGTTCTGGCCTCCACCTCCCCTCACTAGCCAGCCATTCTCACTCCTGATGTTATCAATACTATTCATTATATTATTTTATTAATATACTATTATTTACCATATTTAAATGAACAAATTGAATATCTAGACTATGATACTATTTAATATAATGTATATAGTTGCCTAATGCAACATAGATAATAAAACATGCAATATCTAAAAATGTAAAGAAATATTTAAAAAAGACTATTATTATTTTTAGTATTAATTTTAATAATTTTATTTGTATTAGTTATTTTAATTAATATTTTGTTGAAATTTAGAACGATTTAGATTATTTATCAATATATATTTAATTACTGGGTGCCTCAATCTGTCTCCAGTACTGCCAGGGCTTTAGAGAACATAGGTGTATTGCTTGATGATGGGCGATGTTTGCCACTTTACATCATTTAGGCTGACGGAAGGGCCAGGTGTTCTTATGCAGATTGGATGTTCTTCTGCGGCTACTGATGGAACTGAGAACTGCCCGCTCCTGTGTGTGATGTTCAGTGGTCTAGCATCTGGGGAGGTGGAGATCCCTTCATTGGTGGCTGCAGGTAGGAGACAATCATATAGATTTCACATGAAAGAAGTGAGGGAAAATTTGCTGGACACAATATAATTAAGGTCTATCAGTAACTAGTGCTGCATTAAAAGACTCGCTTTTTTGTTTAACAAATTTGTTTTTCCCTATAGTGGAAGCATAACCAATTACAGCAGTGACAGTTTTGCTGTTTTACATATTGTTCTGATTATGGTCCTGTTATTCCTAATGTAGGATTTTTGTTTATCCTGTGACAGCCCTGTAAACCGGTACTCCTGGGATTATTATATCTGGAGGATCTTTTTGTCAGCAGGGATTGTCTATGCAGAGAGGCCTGAGACAAGATAAGATCAGCATGTCACCTATGGCTAATGGCCCATTCAGATGCTGTGAGTAATGAGAATAGCTGTGGTCCCTCCAAGTGCAGTATGTTTTATACAGAAACCCACATACAGCAAAGCAATATTTTTCATAATTCATATTTCAAGTGTTCTGATTTGAATGGAAGTAGTAGAATCAGTCATATGACTTGTGTAATGCTTGGGTACCAACCTTATTCAGAAGGGAGATACACCCTGTGTTTCCCCAAATAATTTATCTAACTTATTCATGTTCCATATGCGTATATATCTGTATATGTATCATTTATATTTTGTTTAATGATACTATTATTAATACTCTGTTATGTTTTAGGAGACACTACATCACCAATGGGCAGCATGGATTGCATAGGGGTCAGCATCACTGCCTCAGAGCACTCAGGTCATGAGTTCAATTCCTGGTCATGGCTAATAAGTGTGGAGTTTATATGTTCACCCATGTTTGCGTGGGTTTCCTCAATGTGTTTTGATTTTCTCCCACACTTCAATAGATACTGGTAAGTTAATTGGCTTCTAACAACAAATTAAACCTAGTATGTGTATGTCCATTTAATAGGGATTATAGGGCCTGATTCAGACCCACTCGCGAGCGGCTGTACGCTCGCAAGTGGGTCGATGGTCTGCACTGAGCATGCGCACGACGGAGGGAGCTCCGTCGTGCGCATGCGCCAGACACGACGAGCGAAGGAAAGTCCTTCGCTCGTTGTGTCCGATCAAAGGGGGCGTGCTGTCAATGTTGATTGACAGCACGCCCCCTTTGGTGGGCGTGCCGGGGGCGTGCCTCCCTGACGGGGGCGTTCCCACGGGAACGCCTCCCGTCAGAAGCCGGCCCACTGACATCACTAGTGATGTCAGTGGGAGTGATTTTGGCTCTGATAGAGCCAAAATCACTCCGGAGCTTGCGGTTGAAAACCTCAACCGCAGGCTCCGGCTCGCAATTTCGATGGTCGCGATGGTCACGACCATCGCGGCCATCAAAATGCACGCTCGTATAGCCTGTGGGTGGTGACCCACAGCTATACGAGCGTCCAGGAGGACGCTCCATGAAAAAGGAGCCCGGCCCTCATGCAGAGCGTGCGCTCTGCTCAGAGCGTACGGCTCTGAATGAGGGCCATAGATTGCAAGCTCCACTGGGGCAGAGACTGATGTGAATGACTAAAATATTCTTTATTAAAGTTCGGCAGAATATGTGTGCACTATACAAATAACTATTAATAAATAAATATTAATATTTATGGAATTCCCCCCTAAATGTGTATACCAGCACACTGTGTGCCTAATTTTACAATTAGAGTGTGGTTTTGTGCAAAGGAGAGAATGTTTAAAAGTCAGGAAATTATTGTTGGAATTGTCAGTTTTGAAAGTCATCCTGCTATTGAGGAATTGTTCATCTTCTAGCATCTCTCCAGCCAGATTGTGAGCATCCTGTTTTTAGACTTGTCTATTTTAGTAAAATAGTTTCAATTATATTTTCTGTATGTCAATTTATTATCCTCTTTTTTTGTGTGTAATAAGCTTGGGGACGTTTTCTCGATCATTTTTGCATTTAACATAATTCAGTCTTTGTTTTCTTAAAATAGTTCCATGTGCATTAGGCTGGTTTATTAAACCACTTCATTTAAGGCAGATTATCAGGTTTACAATAACTGATTAAATTAGGTTCATATTTTGAAATAAGTCAGAGAGTAAATGAGACCAGGGGCGCAGCGAGGGAAGAGGAGGTACCAAGTACCTGGGCCCAGGCTTGTTGGAGAGGAGGAAGACCAAGTTCCCGATCCCCGTGTAAAGTACGGACGGCGCAGGAAGACGTGGATACCGCCACAGAGAAGAGCTCATCAGCAACGAGGACCAGGAGAGCCCTCCAGCTGCCTGCGTATATACTCACCAAACCGGAGCAACACAGCCGCCAACTTACCGGTAAGATCGCACCAAACATCACCCCATACGGAGCCCGGGACAAACGGGAGAGATTTAACCTAACCCATTCCAGTTATACTACCAGGATAAAACAGAAATAGATACAACTGCTAAGATTCTGTTACATTATCACTAGAACCTGGACACAGTATAACAATCTCCGGATTACTATCAAATACAAGACATACGATCTCATAGGAGAAAACACTAGTTTTAAAAGGAGAACTGTTTTACCTGCTACAGACATTATTATTGATTCATGATATGTATAATTTCTATAAGGTTTTCTATCTGACTTTTAATATTCATGAAATTAACTATTGTTTTAGAAGGTCTGAAGTGATTATATTTTTACAAGACCTTTTTTAATTTAATGATTTATATTTATGCATTGTACCACTTTTTACTGATCTCCACCTTTTATTCATACCAATTGTATGTCAGCTTAAAATAAATACACATTTCATATAGATACTGTACATATACTCCGGTTCCTATTTTAGTTCTTATATAATCAAGTGAGCGCCAAAATAGGTTTACACATTTATTTTTTTATTTTCATTACTGATAACCATAAGGAGGAGGAAACGACCTCCTGTTAACCCTAGGCGGCTCCCTGACTTTTTGCTAGCACCTTTAAAGAGTAGGAGCGCAACGTTAACCCATATACACCATTGTTGGAGAGGCCCGGCAAGTGCCCGAGTCTCCCTCCTCTGCCCTTACCTATCAGCAGCAGCCTCTCTCTCCATCCCAGCGCTGCTGTGTGCTGGGCTGCAGTGGGTTCAGGGTTACTCTGCATAAGGTGTTGGGGGAGCAATCACACTGATCACATTCCCCGGATCTGCCCCTGGCTGAGGGGTGCATGGCGCCTCCCTGTGCAGCTTTTGGAACCGCTTAGCGGTGCTGCACAAATAATTATTTCATCGTTTTTGTAAGGGGTGTGGCCACAGCTATATAATTAGCACCATGCATCACGGTCGTGCTCTCTATGGCCCTGAATGAGAGCTCCTGAACCAAATCTTAGTGGTGGCAGAATTGGATGTTTAACAGGGAGTGTGAGATTTAATTATGAGGGAATTGTATCATTCTTAGACAGACCAGATGGTATTGTGTGACTAACCCTTATACCAGAGGTTCCCAATCACGGTCCTCAAGGTTCCCCAACGGTTCAGGTGTTAGAGATATCCATGGTTGAGCACAGGTGATTTAATTAGTTTCTCAGTCAATTTGATTTGCCCACCTGTGCTCATCCATGGATATCTCTAAAACCTGAACTGTTGGGGAGCCTTGAGGACCAAGTTTGGGAACCTCTGCTTTATACTGTACATACATGTCACATGTGCTGATGTTTGTTGTGTTATGACACACATGCATAAGAATATTTGGTAATAAAAGCCCAGTGTCTATAGGAAAATTCAATAAAAACTAATGAGTAAGAAAAAAAAACAATGTCTGGTAAAACACCTCTCCCCATGTTAGGATATAGACTTTCCCTCCCATGGTTCCCATAATCTAATGAGGGATATGATAAGCAGAAGAACATGATGAGATTCCTATACGCTATCTTCCAGTTCTGTGCACTTACTCTGCCGGGTATGAATGGGGGCTGTACTCGCAGGTCTTCTAGCTCCTCCCAATCAATACCCGCGAAGAAGGGATGATGACGAATCTCACCATGTTCACCCAGGCGCTTGGCAGGATCCGTACACAGGAGCTGAAAAGAGTAACGTGATTGTAACTAACATGACAGTTCAGCTATAATTTTATCCCTTATACCCACATATTGGGAGTAATGTAACTCAGTCATGTGTTTTCAGAATCAAACAAGAAAGCATTATGCTTATACCCTGATCAGGGGATGTGCATCTAGTTTAGGATAAGACTAGGATAGAACATGTCAGTGGTTGTGACTCCTGCAGCTAGGGGCGTTTCTAGAGAGGAGGGGAACCGTGTGCTGTCCCCGACATGGGCCCCCTCCTCTCTGCCTGGCGGCCGCCAGGGCGGTGAGCTGTGCGTGGCCAGTGCCGGAGTTATAGATTTTGGGCACTAGAGTGCGCCCAGAGTCTATAGAGTATGCGTAGGTCACCGGAAAAATGGCCTCGGCGGCCATTTTCCCTGTACTGCGCAGGCGCACAGACGGAAAAAGGGTTGCAGTGGTCATTTTCCAGTCGTTTTTACAGTGCCGGACCCCCACTCCGACGTGCGACTCCGGAGAGGTAAGTATACTATGGGTGCAGGTTGTGCGGTGCGGGGCCCACCTGGACCCAGGAGCCCGTGTGCCCTGCACACCATGCACCCATTATAGATACGCCCCTGCCTGCAGCACTGATTGGTCTGGCTTGGAGGTTTCTTCAGCCACCACTTGTTTATGAGTGTCAGAAAGGTGGAACCACTTACAGTAATGTATTATATGTAATAGTGTTTCTATATATAGCTGCCTGACCATTCATAGCAAGGATTACTACATGACAGGTACTAGATAATGGAAGTGTAATAGATATATCATAGTGACTATCAGGACACATTGTATATAAAATCTTTCTACCTAGTGCTGAATCCTAAGTCTCTACTCACTCACCTGTTCAAGGATGTCACGTGTAACCGGTCTTATCTGACATCTTGGCAACACAGAGAGCTTGCAGTAGTGCCAGGGTCTTCCCGTTGTCATTTGGAAGAGTACCACGCCAAAGGCGTACCAATCTACCCCGGCATCGTACTGCTGTCTTAATAGCATCTGTCAATAAGAGGAAAACAGTTCACTAAGGGCCTGATTCAGCTTGGATCGCAGTTACTAATACGCACGCAATCGGCCGATTGTTGCATTCTGCGCATGTGTATGCATCGCAGTGTGTGTACACGAACTAACCACTGCGATCGGGGCTACGACTACATAGGCTACGCAAACCCATTACAGAGTGATTGACAGGAAATGCCGTTTCTGGGTGGTGACGGTGGGGAGGTGGCCGGCCGAGTGGCAGTGCGTTCGTACTCCGTTTCATGTCTGTTAGAAATTTCTGAGTGAGGTCAGGGAAGTGTGCGTATGGGTCCGATGGTATTTGATTGTACCGATGGTTTCGCTATTCTGCTAAGTATTACAGATGTGTGTATTGTAAAGTGGATTAGCTGGCTATCGCAGTTGAACTACGTGCGTCTGTAATATTGCGATCCGTAGTGAATCAGGCCCTAAGTGTGAATTATAATCAGGAGAACAATACTGGGCAGGGAGCACTGTACAATAGTCATATACAGGACACAAGGGAGGGGGGCAGCAAGGTGCGAGGAGGGGCTATAGTGCTGCAATGTCATCAATGTGGCCCCACCACTGCTGTACAGAGCTGCAGCTCCTCACATTGTCATTGTTATTACTACGTTAGCAGGGTAATAACCCAGTAATAACATGTGATGTGACGCTCTCCTCATATGTACATTGGGTGATTGCTGTGTATTGATGCATATTATGCTCATACTGGGAATCCTCAGGTTGGGTAATGTGACCATTGCACATGCTGCCTGGTAATGATGACCATCTGGGCATTGCCCCAAGTGACTGAGAGGAGGTAATTATGGAGGTATAAGTGGTAATGTACCATTCATTCCTCCATATTTACCTTACTCTATAGATCCCGTATATATATGAATAGCACTTATATACTCTACACCTCACCATGTTATTATTATTATTATAGCCTCACCTCTGGGGCAATGTAGCCTTGTGTTCCTGCATAGCCCGTGGCTCCAGGAATGTTCTCTACCGCCAGCCCAAAGTCGGCTAGTTTGATATGGCCGGCGTCATCAATGAGGATGTTCTCTGGTTTTATGTCTCTGTAAAAGGGACATTTTGCATTTAGAATGTGCATCATAACCTCATTGCAAACAAGTACTTACTAAAGAAATACAAAGTATCATAAGTGAGTAAGGCTAATTTGTGAATGGGGAAACCTGTGCTGCCCAGAGGATAAATCCGTATTACACCTGTCTGGCAAAGGGAGGTCCCCTGTTATGATAACACTCTGACATCAGCGCCATCTACTGTACATCTGTGTTCTGTGCAGGTGCCAGCGCCATGTTACTCTGGGAGGAGGGGCCCATGCAGATATCTTAGCAGCCCTGATGGAATGGGTGTGCGCCTTGTGGTGTGGTTGGGGAAGAAATAGGGGAATTATGTAAAGGTATATGCAGGACAGTTTGGCATCTTCTGTGGCTCATATAGAATATCATACTGATCATAGATTATTTTGCTCCTTTTATTAGTCAATAAAGAATATTGTTCATGTGCACACAGAATATGCCTTCCCTGTATTTTTGCACTTGTGTATTTATTCAGTATAGGACAACAAGCTTTTGGCAGCCAAACATAATCAGGGTCACATATACATCAATGACATGAACCTGGTAATCCCATAAGAGACATTTCTTCTGTGTTTATTGAAATAAGGATAAAAAGGTAGATACCGATGTATGAAGCCCATCATATGCAGGTACTGGAGACCGGAGACCATCTCTGCAGCGTAGAATCTGGTGAGGACATAAAAACATATTGTTTAGTCCCAGATCCTGCTCTCCATGAGGATTAGATACAGAATTAGTAGTGTACATGCAGGGGCGTAACTAGGTATGTGAAGGCCCCATAGCAAAAGTTTATTAGGGCCCCTATGTACCACCCAATGGTGAGAAATGTATATAACACATGTAACTATGACAAGGAAGATGGGCCTCCTCAGCTCAGGGCAACATAGCAGCTTCACCCCTTACACATATGTGTGTACATGGAATACAAGCTTGGGGGCTGTTGTACAGAATTGCAATCTGTCTGGTTTTCCATTGATATATGATCTCTATCTCACACATACTGGTCATTATATTCTTATACATAGAAACTAGAAAGGTGATTATGGGAAAGCAAAAGTGTTGTTACACCATGTGGGCATAGCGCAAGTAAAGTCACTGGGTGCATAGTGCAAGATGGGATCAGTGAGATACAGGTTGTGCCGTATTTATGGGACCATAAGTGGCAGCTGTAAGACCCTTATAAAGGAGGCTGTGTGATCTGGTGTGACTGCACCAGGCAGCCACTGTATACACTGCCATATCTATAATGAATGGAAGGTGTGCGGTGCACATGGGCCCCTGGGTCCAGGGGGGCCCTAACACCTTCCACCCATATAAATATACTTACCACTCTGTCGGCCTGGCGCTGGTTACAGAGCTGCAGATATCACCAGGAAAATGGTCACAGTGGCTATTTCCTGTGATTTGCATACACACAGTAGAGATGTCCCAGGAATGTGTTGTGGGCGCCATGTTCCTGGAGACCTGCGCATGCACAATGCCAGAATCTACTGCACTACCAGAGAGGAGGGGGCCTGATTGGAGACTGCACACAGGCGCTCTGCTCTCTTAATCCGCCTCTGACTGCATAGTTGCAATAGCACCAAGTATCTTACTTCCTCTCTCCTCCTCCTATAGCCAGGCCCTCCTCCTCCTCTTCTGTTGATGTTCTGTAGCAGACTGAAGTCTTCTGAGCATCTGTACAGAGGAAGCTTATAGGTGTGAGCAGCCGCTGCATACTGTACTGCAGTGTGTACACAAAGAGGTGCAGTAGTGATTGAGATATAGTCTCAGACATTGAGAGTTCCTGGGAGGTGGCTATTCAGATGTATAGAGAATAGATATGCACTGTCTATGGGAGTGTTACATAGCTGGTTGTGATCTCAGACACGTAAACGCTTACATTGGAGGCCATGCTCTGCACCTGGCATGGGGCAGGTGCTAATTTCTGTGGTGCGTCCAATGGTAACATCTAAACACCCACCAAGTGGGATTGTTGTGTCTAAGGGGTCTATTCATCATCACTTAATTTATACACCTACTTTTGTGTAAATTAAGTGTCAGAGCCATTCATCATTATTTTAACACATGAGATATCACAGATATCTCATGGTTACAATTCTTCCCTGATAATTTCCACAGTCCCCATACTTAAGTATTTGGATGTAGAAATTATGCCATTCATCAAGCTCCAAAAAAGCATTTTTTTTCTGTTCTTGTGAGTGATACTGTACGCCATTCTGAGATGGCGCACAGCCCCCGATACTCTGCACAAGCTGCCGTTTACAGGGCAGCTTGTGCAGGAAAGGGATCTTTTCAGAACCCTCCCCGCTCTCTTCTAAATGCCTGTGCCTCTCTGGGTCCACCTCCATCTATCCTCAGCTCCACAGCACCCAGTCCTCTTCTCCTTACCACCCTTCAACTATACGCTCTCCAGTGCTAAAGTGTATGGAGCACGCTTGGACCCCCGCTCACCCAGGGAACAGTGACAGTCCCATAGAAATGCAGCAGCTCTGTGGCTGGAGCCACCAAGCAACGTATTCCTGTAGCCAAAGGTGATAAATGGGCAGTGAGGGGGGTCTGGAGCTGCCGCCAGGGGAGAGATGCCTGCAGCCAGAGGTGATGGAGCTGCTGTGGACACTGGGGAGAGGATGCGGAGAAAGCACTAAAAGGTGTCTTCCCAAAAATAGCAGCTTTTCGGAAGAGATACTTATGTAAAGGAGACATGATGAACGCCTCCGATATTGAGGCTGATCTTGATGTGAGTTCAAAACTTAATTAGCACAAAATATGTTTTAGTATTGATGAATAGACCCCTAAAGATGCACAAAGAGGATGTCACAGTCAGAGATACACTTGTACACCAGCGGAAGGGCTGATACCAGCTATAGCATAAAGTGACAGGTACGACTATGGCAAAAGATGCTAATGCGGGCGCAGAAGCCAATGACACTCTGACAGCCCCATACTGTGTATATGGGGGATAGAGAGATACAATGTGGGATGGGGAGAGAGTAAGAGCTATAGAGAAGGGAAATAAAGACAAATGCACAGACATGTAATGGTTAGCATTACTGCCTCACAGCACTGAGGTCATGGGTTCGATTCCCACGACGACCCTAACTGTGTGGAGTTTGTATATTCTCCCTGTGCTTGCGTGGGTTTCCTTCGGGTACTCCGGTTTCCTCCCACACTCCAAAAATATACTGGTAGATTAATTGGCTCCCTACAAAAAATTGACCATAGTGTGTATGTTTGTGAGCATGAGGTAGGGAATATAGAGTGTAAGCTCCACTGGGGCAGGGACAGATGTGAATGGTAAACAGTACAGTGCTGCGGAATATGTGTGCGCTATATAAATAACTGGTAATAAATGGAAAGAGTTCCAGCTGCTAGTGATGGGTGACCAACATGTAGGGGGATATAATATATTACGTGTGTATGTATGTGTGTGTATATATGACTATGTATGTGTATGTACTGCATGTATGTATGTATGTATGTGCGTATGCATGTAATTATGTATGTACTGTATGTGTTTGTGTATGTATGTACTGTATGTATGTATATGTGGTTGTGTGTTATGTACACAATGGGGTGATCAGTGGTGGCCAGTGCTGGTATAATCAGTAGGATAAATGTAATGAAGGCAGTGGTATGATAACTGTGCTGCCGCTGTATGTGATATAATGTATCTCATTGCCACACTGTAAGCTCCTATAGGGCCTATTCATGAAAACATAATTATCACATGTGATAATTATGGTTTTCACTTGCTGCGAGTTCAAACACAGTTTAGGAGGCATTCATCACCTCCGAAGTCTGCTATTTCTACGAAGCAGTATTTTGGAAGTGAATTACTTTTCTCCTAGTTTTCACTGCCTGTCTTTAAGCTGCGCCTGCACAGCTTGAAGATAGGCTGTTGACTTCACTGCCCCCCGCCCCCGCGGGTGTATGATTTGGCCCACAAACCCCCACCCCCGGCAGGTGTACAACCCCCCTCCCTCCCACACGGGTGTATGACCCCCCCTCCCTACCCAACGCAGGTGTACAACCCCCCTCCCCCTCCAACGGGTAAACCGCAGTCTGTGAAAGTTATATCAGAATGGCGTTCAGTAACACCATCGAGTTAAAAAAATATTTATTTTTCGGAACTTGATGAATAACCCTGACACTTATTTTTCACAAAAGTATGTGAAAATTGTAATTTTCACATGCTTTTGTGAAAAATAAGTGATGATGAATAGGCCCCATTGTCTCAGATTGTCTCTCACACACAATTACACAGTCTCACATCAGCTCATTGATAGATCTTACGTTGCAGCGTTGATCTGAAGACGGCCTCTTTCATGCAGCAGGTCGTAGAGGTCTCCTCCGCTGGCGTACTCCATGACGAATCCCATTATCTCCTATCAGAGGACACAGAGAGAACAGTCACATATTTGCTATTACTCTAATACACTCTCTGCTATTACAGTTACTGGCACCATACTCTCCACCATCATCCACACTGACAATTACTGTATGTGATTATAAGTGTGTGGGGAACTTTGTAACATTATGTGGGGAACTTGGCAACATAGATGAAGCTGAAATAGATGACATTATGTGACTTAAATTAAACCCACCTCTGATAATGCACAAGACCTAGCAGTGTGGGTACAGGCACAATGGGGGTGATCTGCAACAAATATATTCAGCACATAATGTGTCTCTGTCCTCTACTCAGTGCCAGATTAATGTCCACATGGGCCTGGAGCTGAAATTTATGAAGGGCCTAATGTGTGTCGCCAGGGCGGTGTGACCAGTGTTGTGTGGGTGTGGTCTACACAGGTGTTGTGGCCTGTGCTCCTGAGTGCCGCCTTAGTTTGCCTCATGTATGTATATCTTTATATATATATATATAATGTATATATATATACACACACAGTATATACGCACACATGGTGGAAGCTAGGCTTTCTGTCACCTGAGGCAAAGACTCAGCTTGGCATCCCCACCCATTGGATAGTAGTCACTTCACTGCTTGAATACAGACGTCAGCATTGTAATTGTAATCTAATACCTCTTTTCCACTGCCCAAAATACCTTGGTTATTGCCGTGTCAACCCGGGCAGCGGCTCAGAGGAAAAGGGTCCTAGGAGGCTGTAATCTCTCTCTGCCCAGTGACAGCTGTCACAGACAGCCTCCCAAATGACTGCCCCCACCAGGAAGGACCCCCTCCCCTGGTGCCCGGTTCGCTCCGGTCCGGCATTCAGGGTGGAGTTTCCGGGACTTAGTGATGACGTCATCGCCAAGCGCCAGCACAGCACCCGGGTGCAGTGTGAACGGAATCGACCAGGTCAACACCGTAATGGAGAAGGGGTAAATCCCGCATCTGACCCGGCTTGGAACCGTGTTCCAAATCCCGTGTCAGACCCAGGATTTTTGTTGGAAAAGGGGTATAAGTTCCTAGTGCATAACCAGAACTACTTCTGCTAATAGAGTACAAATTTAGAGGGATATGCTTAAAAATAAACTAATATAACACTAAGGGGTCTATTTACTAAGCTGTGTTAGGAGATAAAGTGAAGTGTGATAAGGTACCAGCCAATCAGCTCCTAACTGCCATGTCACAGGTTGTGTTTGAAAAATGGCAGGTAGGAGCTGGTTGTCTGGTACCTTATCACCGTTCACTTTATCTCCTAACACAGCTTAGTAAATAGACCCCTAAATAGGTAAATTATGAGTAGTTTATCAAATGATGTAGGGGCTTACTTTTCAAATAATATTTGGAGGATATTCCCCGAATACACTAGTTTTTGGGAACTACCCCAAACTATTAAGGATCCCTTGAATGTATGAGGGTTCTTCGATTTCCGACAGCAGCTGCAGCCCCCATATGTTTCTATGGGGCTGTGAAGCTGTCAGATGAACCTTTCACATTTCGGAGCTTGCCCCGATAGGATAACGGCATCTCCAGATGGCGTTATCCTATAGTAGCCTATGGCCAAAAATTACAGGGAGAGGCCACCTCAGAAGTGGCCTCCGCACATGCGTGGTCTGCTGACAGTGCATGCGCAGGACGTCCCGGATATAGAAGGGAAATTATTCATTTTGCGATCATTTCCCTTCTTTACACATCTCAGGGACGAGCTCCTTTTGGAGCCCCTGTTCCTGCAGGTGATTTTTTTGTACATTTGGGGGACAGTTCATTTCTTATTGCCGCAAATAGTGGCGATAAGAAATTCTAATTATTGGGTCTGAAACCTGATATGCCCCATAGAAATAATTGTAGATCTTATAGTTAAATAAAAATTAGAAATGTATGTTGTGATGGCCTGATACTGGTATACAAATTACACACTTACGACACAACATATAAGATTCATACAAAATAGTCAAATTAAATTTTTTTTTAATATAGTTAAAAAAAGGAAAAGTCCACACACTCAGCCACTCAATAGGATTAGGCAGTGTAGACAGTGCTTAGAAGCTCCTGTAGGACCCTGTTAGTGAATTATACCCTTCTCACAGGTCCCTAATGTATATGTAAAGTGCTCTGTAACTCTGGGCCTGATTCAGAGCCGCTCGTAAGCGACCGCTCGTTCGTTCCGAGCGATGTTCGCACATCTGCGCATGCGTATGGGTTGTAATTCGCATGCGAGAACCAGTCAGTGCTGTCGGAAATCGTGTGCTCGCAAAATAGCGAATGCCTGCTAATTTGAGTGACAGGGTGAGGCATATGTGGGTGGTAACAGGGGAAGGTGCTTGAAAACGGGGAGTGGAATTCCGAACGCAGGCGTGCCAAAAGGTCAAAACGGGCGTTTTAAGGGTGTGCATAATTAACAAAGCAGCGTCATCGACCACATCAGTTGGTTGTCTTTTAGTCTGAACTGCTCGCATGATTGCGGTAGGAAAATGCAACCACAAGAATAGCGAGCAGTTCATACGCCTTTCGATGTACTCGATTAATCTTATAAATAGCGGAGATGACGTATGATGCGAGCGGCCAGGGGGCGTTTTTAACAAAATAACGACCGCATGTTTTGTTCGCTCGTTCAGACATGGAGGCGTCAACAGACCGCAAAGAGCGAACGGTCACTTTAAATAGCCAGCCCCTTTTTCTGAACGAGCGAGCGCAAATAGCGTCCGGCTCTGAATCAGGCCCTCTGGCCCTGATTCAGACCCGGACGCTCTGACAGAACGCTCGCTCTGAATCAGGGCCGGCCTTCTTGTTTTTTAGAGCTGCCTCCTGGCTGCTCGCATAGCTGTGGGTGACCACCCACAGCTATAGCGAGCGGCCAGGAAGATGGTCGCGATGGTCAAGACCATTGCGACCATCGGGCTTGCGACGAGACCCTTGTGGTAGGGTCTCATTCATCGTAAGCCTCAGAGAGCTTTTGGCTCTAACAGAGCCGGAAGCTCTCCACTGACATCACTCGTGATGTCAGTGGGGCCGCCCCCAAATGGCAAGCATTCCCTCGGGAACGCCTCCGTGTGGGCAGCCACCCCCCACGGCCCACCCACCAAACGGGGGAGTATTCACTCAACATCGACAGCTCGCCCCCTTTGGTGCGAGACCTGGAGTGACGGATTACCCATCGCTAGCCAGGTCTCGCGCATGTGCACGACGGAGCCAGCTCCGTCGTGCGCATGCGCTGTGGGCCACCATCGACCCGCTGCAGCCATTTTCCCGGTGACCAGCGCATCCTCTATAGACTCTGGGCGCACTCTAGTGCCCAGAGTCTATAACTCCGGCACTGGCCGCGCACAGCTCAGTGCGCTGCCGGACAGAGAGGAGGGGACCCATGTCGGAGACTGCACACAGGCCCCCTCCTCTCTAGAAACGCCCCTGGGTCCAGGTCACCACCCCCACTCGGTCTCCCAAACGCCACAGTATGGGACTGTGAGTGACCACGCAGGACTTGTTCTGCACATGCACACACCCACAAACATCCTAGATGTACATAAACCAATGGGACTCTGTATATCTCTGAATGTTCTTAAAACACAATATGCTGCCTGTATTACAGACAACTACAAGGAATACAACGAAGTACAGTAAGTAAAAATCGGTTGTACCACTGACTCACCCCTCCTGGTTGCAAAGTTACTGTACAATGCTGTACTTGGTCCAGGCTCCAGGAACTGCTGCTCCCAGATGGTTTTGCCAGAAAAAAACCAGGGGACCAGGGGGCTCCCACACTAGTGGCACATTTTCCAGGAGACCAGGGGAGGAGCTTAGCGAGACCAAGGCATAGCAGCACACTGAGGACACAGTGTCGTATGCCGGAGGCGGAGCTTACTGTGGCCAGGGGGCGGAGCTTACCTCGATAAGTGGGTGGAGCTTAGAGTGACAAGGTGGCTCCCCCGCTGTGGGAAAGGACTTCGGAAAGGCCAGGGACGGATCTTAGGGCAACCAGGAGGCAGCGTTTACCGCGACCAGGTGGCTCCTACACTAATGACACAAGTTTGGGGGCGGGGCTTCGGTGGTCAATGCAGGGGGGGGGTATGGAGTGGACGATGCCTTTGTCGGTCTGGAGGATAATGTGCTGGGCTGCTGGTGGTGACAGGAAAAACTGTTTCTGTCACCACTGTTACTGTGCACTGCAGGGGATCCTGTGTGGGCCTATTTTCATGGGAGGCTTCGAGCTGAAGCTCCACCCGCCCCATTGTTAATCCGGCCCTGCCTCTACTGCCTACATGTACACTGTGCACATACGTGTGGGGAAGTCAGCAAGATGCATATATTTCCCAGGACATTATACTGATATGAGGATGTGATTTCTGGGCATGATTCAGAGATGGACGGAATTGCAGAGTCACACACAAGCAGCTGTGTAATTCCCTCCATCTATAATGCTAATGCAGCAGCAGGTGTCTGTAGGAAACAGTCACCTCCTTGCTGCATCTGTGATCCCAGCGCTGTCTCACCTAAGCAGGCACCCAGTCAGCATGCCCGCTGGACCATTCAATCCTGCTGTGGCTTAGGGGCACTGTGACCTTGGTCACAGACATAGACCTGCACATGCGCAGTGCACATCTCCAATTATCAGAGTTGTACGAGAACCATCGGGTTTACATACCACCCTGAATCGGGCCCAATGTTCTTTTATGTCTATATGTATATATATTATTTTACATATATTCATGATTTGTGCAAATTCCTCAGGATGTCTTCCTTGAGAACAGAAGGGTATAAGTATTACTCGTATGACCCCTTTCTAATATAGCAATATAAGAATAGGGGCAAAACAGCATATGTATGGGAGGAGGTGTAAATGATAAATATATAATATATATAGATATATGTAGATAAATATAATCACACACCTATAACTATGTATGGGGGGAGGTGTAAATGATAAATATATAATATATGTAGATAGATATAATCACACACCTATGACGTACACTGTGAGAGAGCACTTTATGTTATTAGGCCCCTCATGACATAATGCCATGATTCCAGCATCTATAGGGAAGGGTCGTGGTCAGAACATTATTTTCTGTGCATCACATCATATTGGCCCCTCCCCATAGACCCACCAATCACTGCATTGCACCACATGGGGGCAGGGCTCCTATCACACACCCACGGCTCCCCGTAACATAAACCTCAGTCTGTCAGGGAGGGTGGGTTCTGCACCTGGTGTGCGCCGCTGGTACAGAGCTCTCACCTGACCACAAGGATCAGTGTAACATTTATGGTAATACCTCCGTCTGGAATGTCAGAAGGCCGTGTACTAGGAAGGGGCTTCCGGATGTTGATTGTAGAGCTGCCATCTCCATCTGTGCTCTCTCCTCTTCCCTCTCTGACATTCCGCTGTTGTCCAGGAGCTTTATGGCCACGTCGGTCTTGAAGATGGTATCATACGCCAGCATAACCTGTATGTGTCACAGATATAGATATATTACAGGGACAGGAGCACAAATGGCTGCTCCAGTATATATGGAAAATAATATGAACATAATAATAAGGATTATTTGCACTGTGAATACTTACCATATATTAGACATTAAAATGATCCCCTAATTGTGCATGCAGGTGGTGACAGCAGCTGCTAAAGGCGCACATCCACTAGGCAATATTAATGAGCGATTGAACGATTATGACATCGTAATCATTCAATCGCTCATTAATCGTGCACAAATAGTGCACTATAATGTCGGAAATGCCCAATATCTCTTATTATATTTGTCTGTAAATAGCTGGTCATAAAGCAAAATGAATAACACTACCATCAATAACCAGTTATTACTGTACAGGTGTCTCTCTGCATATTGGTGACCATTTTGGTTGGGTTGGGATACCCAGGCCACATCTCTTCCCTAATACTTACTTGTCTGCTCATTTTACCTATTTTTCATTTTTATAGGGGCATAAAGAAAATCGTTATCCAGCAGATGTGTCGGACACCAGGCAACGACTGCAGTAAGTTGGCCGTTCTCATTCTTATTACTTATGTAAGACACTTGGAAGGCTTAAGCTAATTGCAGTATGTTTTTCTGGTGTTGGACGCATGGATTTTGGAAGTAAATCAGACATGTGACTGGGCTTAATCAGCAAGCAGTCAGTACAGATGGGTCACTATTCCTGAGTGACCCGAGTGGGCTTACTTCACCAACCATGGGGTATAGGGATCCCATTTTGCAATCAGTATCCCCCTCTTGCTAGCTCCTCCTACTATATTGTATGAGCAATGCTGAACGCAGATTACCAGTTATCAGGAATCTGCTCGTGCTCAGGACCCATCCTGTGTGATCGCACGCAGCTCCTTCTATACCTCTACCTGATTGCCAGGCAAAGGCATTTAAGGAGCTGTGTGGAGGCAGGGACAGCCGGTGTTCCCGGAAACGAAGGCGTCTACCCACTTTTCCGTGAGTGGCAAGATCAGGGGCTGAGTCCACAGATGCAGTTTCTTGGCCTTGCAAGCCAGCCAGCATGATTAAGCAGAGGCTTACTCAGCTGGACGGTGGCCCGGTGCCGTCCACCATTGTGACCGATAGTTGCGATGGTTATCCCAACCTACGACTTCAGTCGCAGTGCTGGGATAGAAAATGCAGTAGGGGATGTCATCCCGCTGCATTTGTATGTTTGCAAGGATGGCAATGTGAGCCTGCTTGTGTGCAGCTTTGCAATTCCGTCCAACACTGAATCACCCCCAGGTAACGGTTTGGTTCATATCTGGTGGTTACAGGAAAAGCAGATGCCGGCATCTTGGCCTCACCCCTGTCACCCCTCCATGATTTCATTAACATCTTCTACTTTATTCTTATTTAAAACATATGTAATTTCTCATCTACAGGATCTGTAGTTATCTAAACATTTAAAACCTCAGATAAGAAAATTGCTTAAAAATTTTAGAAACTGACTTAAAAAAATGATACTGTCACTTCTGTAATCAGTGTTTCTGTCTCTATAAATTATCAGTATCCCATTGTCACCTATCCAGGAGGGTCACATTTATAAGGGGATTGTCCCACATATGTTATACTCAAACAGGAAATAGCGGCATGCTTCTAGTAGAACATAATACCCATAATAAAGTCATACAACTTACTACTCCATAGCTGCCCCGGCCTATCTCACGTATGATGGTAAATCTCTCGATAGACTGAGAGGTGTCCTCGGGGCAGGCTGGTGAGACGCTGCTTGGTCCTTGTAAAGTAAAAAAAAGATCAGATTATTAATTTATTGTCTAACAAAACTGTGTAATAAGGATATTGGTGATTACTGACCTGGGATAATTGGGAACACTAAGTAACATACATTGTACAGATGTGTCCTCATACATGTATCCTCAGTACACCACAGTGTGAGATGATTGATGTGAGTGAGCCGCCAGCTCCTGTGCAGCTCTAATAGAGTCAGTGTTTGTTTTTTTCTGCCTGAGAATGTGTCTTAGAGCCGGTTTCTATTAGAGGTGAAAAGTTGTGTTTGGCGAAAAGCATTCGCCACATTCCAGCATATCGCGCTATTCAATTCTAGGATGTTTTCACTTGTGCGAAGATTTCATAGGCAAAACCAGGTGATAAAGTTTCCCCACCCAGAGGCAGGAGAAAAGATGTGTAAAATCCCTATTTTGAACTAAAAATGTGGGGACTTGGGGCCTGATTCAGACCTGCTCGCGAGCGCTGAGCGCTCGCAAGCGGGTCGATGTTGCCCAAGTGCGCATGCGCACGACGGAGGCGGCTATGTCGTGTGCATGCGCGAGACCCGAATAACGACGGCCAAGCCGTCGTTATGGGTCTCGCACCAAAGGGGGCATGCTGTCGGTGTTGATTGACAGCACGCCCCTTTGGTGGGCGGGCCGGAGGCATGGCTGCCCAGACGCAGGCGTTCCCATGGGAACGCCTACCGTCTGGGGCCGGCCCCACTGACATCACTAGTGATGTCAGTGGGAGTGCTTTTGGCTCTGATAGAGCCAAAAGCACTCCAGGGCTTACGGCAGCGAGACCCTACCACAGGGTCTCGTTGCAAGCCCGATGGTCGCGATGATCTTGACCATCATTTTGGCCGCTCGCTATAGCTGTGGGTGGTCACCCACAGCTATGCAAGTGGCCAGGAGGCCGCTCCACAAGGTAGGAGGGACGGCCCTAATTTAGAGCGAGCGCTCTGTCAGAGCATCCGGCTCTGAATCAGGGTCTTGGTTCAGAACCCATTCGACACTTCCCCTAATGACTAATTAGGCAAAAAAAATATCTTAATTCCTCCCCCATTTTTGGGGTGAAAATGTAAAAAGTGTTTGAAAATGGGTATAAAGTACTGGGGGGCCTATTCATCAACACTAAATAAAGGACATTTTCCTTAATTAACGTTATTTTAGTATTCATGAAGCTACTTAGCACAGGAGATAACACTGATATCTCCTTGCTAAGTCCCCTTGCATTAATTTCCACACTCCCCATACATTAGTATGGGGATATGGAAATTATGGTATTCATCAAATTCTGAAAATTATGTATTTTCGGAATTTGATGTAGTTACTATTCGCCACTGTGAGGTGGCGAATAGCAGGTAACACTTACCTGCTTACAGCTGTGCAGGTCCCCCGATGTCTCCCTCCGGCGCTCTGGTGCGTCCTCTGGCTCCGTCTACTATGTGTCATGTGTTCTACCAGCAGAACACAATAAAGTTTAGAAAAACAAACAAACATTTTTTTTTTCTAAACAGTACTGTGTGCTGCTGGGAGACCACATGACCGCATAGCAGACGGAGCCGGACAGGTAAGTGATGAACGGGGGGAGGTGAGCGGGGGGGGGGGACACAAACTTACCGCATCTGTAGGCAGTGCTGCGCATGCGCAGGTTTTACAGATGTAACAGCACATGCTCAGCACTGATTCCAGCTGCGGTAAGTTAGTGCAGAGAGGGATAACTATCTATTTCCCGAAAAGCTGTCATCGCAAAAATGACAGCTTTTCAGAATAGATAGTTATAGGGAGGAGGAATGATGAATTCCTCCGGTAATTAGGTAGAACTACATGCAAGTTCTAAACCTAATTACCTCCAGGGACAGTTTAGTTATGATGAATAGGCCCCTGGGTCTGGTAGTTTGGGGTGCTGTATAGATGGGACAGGTGTTTTAGGATTGCAGGTGGCTGCAGCAGGTGTTTTTTTAAAGTTTTTTTAAAATGTGCTTTAATGACACAAAAATATACAAGTACCAATTTTACTGTACATCCAAAATACATCCAATGAATCATTTTACCATAAACAATTTTTCCCACACTTATACATATAACAGCCATTGGACTAAATTTAAAAACACAAAATACTTTTATTAGGGCTATTAATACACTTCTATATTGATTTCCAGGGTCAGTTAGGTTTCCACAAAATATACCGTCCTTTTTGCTAATTTCGACATTCGCCCATCTATGTTTTCACCTGTTTTGCAATTGAATAGGCCTAAAAGCGCGAGTGCGCGTTGTGAAAGTACGTAAAAACTTTGCGTCCAAACATGCGAATGAGGCAAAAAGATTGCCGCAGCGAATGTATGTCTCCGGCAGCAACTTTTTGCCTCTAATTGACTCCGGCCCTTAGTCACAATGTGGTGCAACTTGGACGCTCCAGGAGAATGCAATGAGTAATGTGATATGTGACACCTGTATATCTGTGTGCGTCTGAGTCTGTACATGGAAAAAAGCTCTGGCTGCTGCATCGTAGCACTTTGTATGCTGATCACAGACTCAGTCACACACAGATATACAAGTGTCACATATCAGATTAATCAGCACAGTCTCATGGTACATCCTGGTCACATTACATCACATCACATTCTCTGCAAATAAAGATGTAATAGATATGCCTGGTGCTAGCAGATCTCACAGGGACCTGGTGCACCCAGAGGGGCTGTTTGGTGCTGCTGTAGCAATGATGTGTGAGGAGACACCTGTATGCCCCTTATAAAGCTGATTACAGACCTATAGTTACTCAGAAACACCAGGTGTCATTGTATAGTAACCTCCATCACATGCATGTACTATTCATGTACACACTGTTTCCAACTATCTCTTTATACTCCATATTCTATACATGTAAAATTGTCTCATTTCCATTCATCATCCATCATTTCATTAATGTAACAGCAGCAACCTCAGCGCTTACTATGCTGACAGTGTTGTAACACAGAGACAAAATAATGTCACCACTTATTGTTATGTAATGGAGAACAGCTCATTATACTGTCCAGGTGATTATTAAGTGTGGCTATAAAGTGTCTTAGTCCCTCATTCAGAGCCGTACGCTCTGAGCAGAGCGCACGCTCTGAATGAGGGCCGGGCTCCATTTTCATGGAGCGTCCTCCTGGACGCTCGTATAGCTGTGGGTCACCACACACAGGCTATACGAGCGTGCTTTGTGATGGCCGCGATGGTCGAGACCATCGCGACCATCGAAATTGCGAGCCGGAGCCTGCGGTTGAGGTTTTCAACCGCAAGCTCCGGAGTGATTTTGGCTCTATCAGAGCCAAAATCACTCCCACTGACATCACTAGTGATGTCAGTGGGCCGGCTTCTGACGGGAGGCGTTCCCACGGGAACGCCCCCGTCAGGGAGGCACGCCCCCGGCACGCCCACCAAAGGGGGCGTGCTGTCAATCAACATTGACAGCACGCCCCCTTTGATCGGACACAACGAGCGAAGGACTTTCCTTCGCTCGTCGCGTCTGGCGCATGCGCACGACGGAGCTCCCTCCGTCGTGCGCATGCTCAGTGCATAACATCGACCCACTTGCGAGCGGACAGCCGCTCGCGAGTGGGTCTGAATCAGGCCCTTAATCTGGATCAGTTTGGGGTCATAGTAATCCCCTGTGAACCTCGATGCACAAGATCTTATGGCAGAAGAAGACAGAACGGTCCCCGCTGCTACCTTGCCCTTTCTTGCATTTTTATAATGAGGTTTGTGCTGGTGCTAGGGATGGCCATCGACCATCGATTATACGAAATCATAGATGGTTTATGGCCGATTTTGAATATTTTTACCATTGATGACTAAGAGCCAATGGTTCTTAGCCATCGATGAACGAGTGGGAGATAATTTTTTTTCCCACATGGGATAGAGCTTAGGCCCGTCACCTGAGGCTGCTAAGCCACGCCCCTGTTTTTTTTATTGGCCCGCCATTCTCCCTCTCAGCGGTGGCCAACAAAGGGTGCAAACTATCCATGGTTCACCATAGATGGTTTGTGTGCCATCAATGGTAACCAACGATGGTACCAACGATGGCCATCCCTGGTGCATCTCTTATAGAGGGTCAGGGGTCAGCTAGTGCAAGATCATTTGCTGCCAGTCCCTGACTCCACCTCCCCTCCTCCTCCTGTGTGCTGCAATGTTGTCCTTCCCCTGCACATAGAGAGTAGAATATACTGGAATGCAGACAAGTGTGTCATATCATCCTATATCTTTTCTGTTACTGTCATTTATTTGTGTCTTCTTGTCTTACCTGCTCTTCTGTCTGTGGCATTTTATTTTTCTCCCCAGTGTATACCAGCATCTTTACCTATCCAATATGTGCCAGCCTCTGTGCCTACCCATTGTCTGTGCCAGTCTATTTGCCCACCCTTTTTCCTCATCCTGAGTCTATGCCAGCCTCTGCCCATTCCATAAGTTTGCCAACCTTTCTACCCATTCCTTGCCTTGCCTGCACCAGCTTCTCTGCCCATACTCTGTGTATGCTAGCCTCCCTGCCAATCCCCAGTCTTCACCAGTATCTCTGCCCATCCTCTGTGTATGCTAGCCTCCCTGCCAATCCCCAGTCTCCACCAGTATCTCTGCCCATCCTCTGTGTATGGTAGCCTCCCTGCCAATCCCCAGTCTCCACCAGTATCTCTGCCCATCCTCTGTGTATGCTAGCCTCCCTGCCAATCCCCAGTCTCCACCAGTAACTCTGCCCATCCTCTGTGTATGCTAGCCTCCCTGCCAAACCCCAGTCTCCACCAGTAACTCTGCCCATCCTCTGTGTATGCTAGCCTCCCTGCCAATCCCCAGTCTCCACCAGTAACTCTGCCCATCCTCTGTGTATGCTAGCCTCCCTGCCAATCCCCAGCCTCCACCAGTATCTCTGCCCATCCTCTATGTATGGTAGCCTCCCTGCCAATCCCCAGTCTCCACCAGTATCTCTGCCCATCCTGAGTCTGCCAGCCTCTCATCCTGTTACACCAGCAGTAAATATATCTAACAGCAATGAGCAATGTAAGGCGACTCGCTTTGAACCAAATGCCAATTTGCCTATATATTTTGGCCTGGCATATTTTTACATTGCATTTCCAAACACATGTTTCAAACTACAATGTGGCATAATGCCCATTCCTGCATTTCTTACTGCTGGCAGAACACCGTTACTTTGTATTGTCAGTAAGGGGAAGATCCCATATCTTTATGATGCCAAAAATCAGTACAGGACAGATCACTTATCTTCAGGCTGATAATGTTCTAGAGAGACTGACAATGTAAATAAGCAAGAAATTAAATTATGAAACGCAGCAGCAAGTGACCTTCATCAGAACAGCTCCTATGATACAGATGTTTCAAAAATAGGCAATATTTCATGTAATTACCTAATACATAACCATGTAACTGGCACTGTTGCATGGGATACAACCGCAGCCAGGTGTGCTACAGCTGACACGGTCACATCCCATGTGACCGTGCCATCCCCTGGGTTTTAAGGAGAAAGTCCGTTCTGCACACGTGCAGTACAGATTTCCTCCCGCTTGTCCGTCCCTCCTGCAGTGATACGGACATCACTGCCGGAATCGTGCTCCAGAATGCCTTCCCCCTCCTGAGCACTATTTGGCTGATATCCACCAGTTCAGAGAGAGCTGTAGCAAGGGGGACTGATAATCAGTTGATCAATCTCCACTGATCCTCGCTCTGCAAGATCGTAACGGGGATCTATTACCAGTATGGTGGGGAAAATGCCAGTGGGGTTCTATTGCCACTGGGTAATCTGTTAACGCTTGAGGCTGGGTGGTACAATTACAGTGGGGGCCGATGGAGATGGGGATGTAAGTGCACCCCCAGTAATATTTAAAAAAAATAGTAAAATTGAAATAATTAAAAAAAACAAAAAAAAAACACATTCTTACTATACAATATACAAAAAAAATGCAAAAGAAATACAGTTTCTGGGCAGTTGTGGGCAAAACAATTAGCTAGTTAAGTGGTTAAGAAACATAATAAGCACAAGTGGTGCCTTTAGTACTGTGGGGTCTATGTACTAAGCGTTGGGAGAGATAAAGTACCAACCAATCAGCTCCTAACTTTAATTTTTCAAACACAGCCTGTAAAGTCACAGTTAGGAGCTGATTGGTTGGTACTTTATCTCCATTCACTTTATCTCTCTCCAAGGCTTAGTACATAGACCCCTCTGATATTTAAGAAAGTTAATAAAGAATATTAGTCCCTATAATACTTCAAGTAGACAGGTAATCCCTATAATACTTACATACCAAGTATTGTTTTTATAGTAACATCTTAAAGATAAAACTTTGTTAATGTTAAATAATTACCTCAAGTTAACAAGACCTCCAACTACATTTTGTGTCTCTCTCGTACTGCTGGGGTTCTACACCTGCCCTATACTAAGAAACATTTTGCCTGATAAAAACCACCTTCCCCTCTCTACCTGGTCTTGGCGAGGCTCCTTCTGATTCTTCAGCCTCGCTCGCTGCTCTCCTCCTCCTCTTCTTTAGCAGGAAATCCTCTTGTCTCCATCTTCTTTTCCTGCTCCTCTTCTCTCTCCTCTTCCCATGACGGTCTTTAGGGCATGGGCTCTTCTTTTTTGCCTCAGATGGTCCCTTCTTTGTTGGCTCCATTATCTCCTTATTGCTCCTCTTCCTGCTCCTCTTCCCATGACGATCTTCAGGGCATGGGCTCTTCTTTTTTGGCTCAGCTGGTCTCTTCTTTGCTGGCTCTGGTGCTGTCTCCTTATTGCAGGTCTTTCTGCTCCTCTTTCTCCCGGCCATCTTCTCTGTCTTCTGCGCTGGCTGCTGCATCTCCGCACTAGGCTTCATCTTCTGCAGATATGACAGTTGGATCTTGCAACTGCCGCTCACAACTTTGAAAGTAAACAAGTCTGTTGCCATGACTACAGGCGCATGCGCTCGGGCCATGGAGTCATGTGATGTCACCTGCTTGCTGCTCTCTCATATACACTGTAATGTATATATTATCCATGAGGACCTGTGTTTGACGGGTAGAGAAATTTGTGGATGGATAGTCCTTTTATATTTAGTATTTGAAGGAGTCATTGTAATTTACACATTATTTATATCTTATTGGAAGTGGATCCCTTGTTCATATATCTGCTTTATTTTTATATCTTTATAACTGCATTAATGAAATATAGGTCTAAATGTACATATGTATATAGTACTAGTCATATACTGCATGGGAGCACAATTTACTTCACTTTACTACATTTCTGAATTTCTCAATAACAAACTTTTGGCTTAGGGGTGCCATGATAACAATGGCTCAGTAACGTTTAGGAACCAGCGCCATATAGTATAGTGGTCATCCGCCTCTCTGTCCCTGCATCCCCATTTCACTTTACACATCTAACATGCTGCAATGCTGACACCTTACCATGTCCTATATTACTGGCCAGGGTGCAGGTTTGGCAGCTAGATTAATGACTGAGATGATTATGGGATAGACATATGGGATATTCTTACAAAGAACTAAGGATCATATATGATTTGAGGTTACCATAAGGTAAAAAATTGGGCAGACTAGATGGGGCAAGTGTTTCTTATCTGCCATTAAATTCTATGTTTCTATGTTTATACTGTAATAACACAGCAGCTCCCCTGGCCAAACAGTAATAGAATACCAACAATGGAATCTGTGCATAGTAGCCTCTGAGTGCTAAGTTACACACTCACAGTGCAATTTAACAATTCAATGTTATGCTACTTTGTGAGAGTATTTAAGTATTTGATGGGTTAAGTTGTCCATTTACCAGCAGAAGACCTAGTGGCCTGTTCTCTGTCAGATTTGCCCATAAACGTGTGTTCCATCAAATGACACTACCTTTTGGATGACAGGGCAGCATTTGTAGTAGACACAAAGGGGTATATTTAATAAATATTGTTTTTTAGAAGTGGCGATGTTGCCCATAGCAACCAATCAGATTCTACTCATCATTTGTCTAGCATCGCTAGAAGATAATAGCTAGAATCTGATTGGTTGCTATGTAAACTGGGTGGGACATGTGACCACGCACCCAAAACGGTAACATCAAAGGAGCGTGACCTAGTGGGAATCAGGCCACACCCCTTTTTGGGAATACGCACATTCGGCACACACATGGGTCCAACTTTGAAGATCTTAAAAGTTGGGAGGTATGTAAGTTATATACTGTACTGTGCACCAGAGGCAGCAGCAACAGAGGAATCCCCCTGCCCCCCAAAGGCTTAATCCAGCCTTGAGTAGGAGCAGGCATTGATCTGCTTCCTGAAACCTGGACCCTCACCAGAGAGCAGTCACCTTAATCCATGTGACCTGGGCTGATTTGTTCCTCTCCATCCAGCTTCTCACTTCCCTCTATGTCACTGCCTGCTTACTGCCGCCACAGTGTGTGCACTGCATAGTGGAGAGGTGTGGGAGTTATTGCTGTAATGTGGAAGGATGGTCAGTATTGCTGTAATGTGGAAGGATGGTCAGTATTGCTGTAATGTGGAAGGATGGTCAGTATTGCTGTAATGTGGGATTATTGCTTGTAAATTCCAAACCTGCCCCTGTACAGATTTTTATTATTATAGAGTTTGGTACATCCTCTAGTGTCAATTAATTTGGATAAGATGCATTTACTCACAATGACTCTGTCTGCTTAGACCTAGAGACTCCTAAACCTTTAAGCTGGCTACATGCTACAGCGATTTTTTTTTGATCGGGCCGACAAACAGACGATTTTTCTGGCAGTGGAAGGTCCCGATATCGGCGGCACACACTATACAATGTAAATACAAACAGCTGCTGATTTTCAGGCTCATAGATAGATAATTTGTATATGTCTGCCCACAAGGAAGATGAGGGAATCAGGAAAATTTGTAGAAAATATGGACAGATTATTGAGAATGCCCAGATACTGCACGATATCGGGACCTTTAGGCCGACATCTTCTGACAAGCCTGACTGATTCAATAATCGAAGCCGAGCGTTTCTTGATGTTTTTGGACCTTTTATCTGTGATTGGCCAAAACGCTCATGAGTGAGCTCCAGCCCGGCTCCTGCAGTGGGCACAGCAGCCAATGAGAGTCTGTGTGACTCTCATTGGCTGCTAAAACAAACACACTGCCGACGGGTATTATAAGTGTACTAGCCAGCAGCGGTGTTTGCTACTATGTAGTGCACCCGTGTACTGGACCGCGGATGCAAATCCCGCCCCCCCCCTCCCATGCCAGGTCGATGGCGCTCAGGGCACGAGCCCTGCTGGATTCCCCCCAGTAACGCCACTGCAAGCTTTGCCTCGCACCCCATAGAGGTATGCAGGAAAACTTGCTTATCCAGGCATCGCAGCAATGCCCAGTACAGGGGTGCATCTATAGTGGGCGCAGAGTGTGCCCTGCACCTATTCTATCTAAAACTCACCTCTCCGCGGTCCCGCATCGGGTGTCTCACTGCAGCCATTTGTTCGTCGTTTTGCACATGCACAGTGAGGAAATCGCTGGGAAATTGACGGCCGCACCATTTCCCCGGCGATCGGCGCATGCGTAGTAGAGTCTACTGATGCTGCGGTGGCCAGCCAGCCGCTTCAGCCGGCTGCCGGGGAGAAATGAAGGGGTCCTGGATGGGGAATGCACACGGGCCCCCACTCTCTTAAGACGCTCCTGGCCCAGAGGCACATCTCCAGAAATTGTATCCCCCAATATATCTCCTACCAAATTGTTATTGCTTTCTCATGTAAGATTGTACAATTACCGGTGATGTAACAGTGCTCCACTGCACCCTGTACCGGCCCCGCTGTGATGTCACACGAATTACATCATTACAGCATACAGAGGAAGCGGAGCCGCCATCACAGTAAGTGCAGCACTTACCAGAGTGTCCTGAGGACGCTCCCATCAGCTGTATAGACTGTATGGTGCCTGTCTATAGCGTCTAAAAGACACTCAGGGCGGCACTGCAGCAGCGATCCTGGCACCCTGCTAGCTAGAAGAAGGGCCGCGGGGCAGTGACGGTGCCGCTCACAGAGCTCTGCATACTGTGCAACAGCACCGCTCACATACCCCTAGTTACTGCCCTGCAATTTACATGGTACTTGTACACTTACAGCTGTTCACCTAGATCCTGCAATTGTTACATACTGTAGTACACAGGTCTTGCTTCTCAATAATTCTAATTAGATGACCAAAATTCACATTGATAGACAGCAATGGCGCACCATGTTTCCTTTGGAGTAAGCTGAGAGGCGCTTTTCAAAGCTGCTACGTCTTTGGCGGTTTGATCTGCTGGATTAAAAGGGTCAATATTAAATACAAAACATGCCTGGCATTATATTTTGAAAATCAAATTGCAAAGCTTTTAAAATTCTAGAACCAATTCTAACCTTGCGTAAGAAACCTCATTTGGTCCTTTAGGTCTGAAGAGGAACAATATCATGGACAAGCTGTTTGTATTGTATGGAGCGGAAATCCAGAAGAAGATCCCAGGCCGTGTTTCCACAGAGGTGGATGCCAGGTGCCGTGTACCATGCATATGTTACTTGTCTCTGGCATAGCTTAGCCAGGGTATATGCTGACACTGCTGTACCACAGGTACAAGCTACAGTGCTACCCCATACTTGCCTACATCCTGGCTGCTTCCTCCGGGAGGAAGCAGCCAGGTCGGTGTAGCAGGGGGGTGGGGCCTGTATAGAGGGGCGTGGCCGGGCACTTTACAAGTGTTTAGGGGCGGGACTGGGGTGGAGCCACGCGATTGCGTCATTTAGGCTCCGCCCCCACAACAAAATGCTGATGTTTCCGCCATTGCTATGCGGGGGGTGGGGTTATGATGACGCAATTCAGCGCAAATCGCGTCATCAGCCCCTCCACAGCGGGGGTTTAGCATTACATTGCGGGGGGGACTGGAAAAGTCGGGAGGCCTGCCTACTTTTCCGGGGGGCCGGGAGCGGCACCCGATTTTCGGGAGGCTCCCGGCCAAACCGGGAGAGTAGGCATGTATGATTTACCCTGCATTTTTGATAGTTAACAGTTCAGCCTGTAAACGCCTAACTGCAGTGTAGTTACTGATATACAGTCACTGAGACACTTGCTATAAATTGGCCTCATCTCTTGGGCATAATGAAGACATTATCCTGCTAGTACATGGGCTTGACCACCCATTAGTACTTGTGACATTTATAGTAGCATGTGAAAAATATATATAAAGCAAATTATAGCTGTAACGCAGGACATGTAAGCCTATGTTTAATGGGATGAAGTCATAGCAGCATATTCAATTAGGTGCGAGAATAGCAATAATCCCGCACCTGCGTGGTTTTTCCTACAGGTGCGGGATTTTGCTATCAGTTAGGTACAGGGTTTTTTCTATTTTCAGTGCCGGCAGTCTTACTGCACCCCCAAGTCACCACAAACCAAGCCATCATGTACCCCCATGTCAACCTACGGTCACTGGCCTTTCCTTTGTGCTTGTTACTGGACTAATAAATCTGCAGCAGCATGCGTACTATCTTCCAGTGTAGCCGCCCCTGTCTCTCACAGTGATCCATCTCTGCCCAGCAGTGTACTGTTGCAGACTGTCACTGTCTGTGTTGTTGATTATTGAGTGCTCACCTCCACAGTAGCTGTTGGCAGGCTCCCTTAAGCCATCGTTGTTCCGCGCCATCTTCTGCAAGTGTGACACTACCGGGGGCGGGGCTAGTGCCACATGTATATAAAAAACAAAAAAGTCCCTTGATGATGGGCCTGCAGCCCCATACTCACATTGCCCCACCAGGAATCTTTCCAGTGAGGCCTTTTTTAAATCTGCCCCTGCCTGGAGCCAGTACCCGGGAGTCTGTAATTGATTAAACAACTGATGGAGTTGGACTCCAGCCGCAGCCAGCGCCCTCTAATTTTTCTGGCTCCTGGAGCTCATGCTCCACTGGAACCCTATGCCCCTGGACAGGTGTGGCTCTAATGCAACATCCTGCAGTGTTAGAATCACTTACTGATAAGCTGCCCCTTCTCTCCATTTCTGATGTGTATGGTTATTAGGGGGGTGTGAAATATCCTGTGCTCACTCTTGGTTCTCTGCTGTAGCAACATATGTCTGATTGGTCTGAGGATGGAAGGTGAAATTGTTCCATAAGGGTGATTACAGTCCAGGTAGGTTTCACTCCATGTGTTTGTGGAGTGTGTGGGATAATGAGAGCCTTGTCACCAGGTGGGCAGCTTTGTGATGGACAGCTTTCTGGCTCCTGCTGATGGCGTGGGAGTCTGTACCTGTTCGGCTTTACCTCTGTTGCATTTGTAGTCCATACCCCCTTCATTTTGGACTGTCCCCTTATGTTGGCTTCCTGCACCCCATCCCTACCACCTGAAGACATGGAGCAGATACACACTCTGGCCCTCATTCAGAGTCGGTCGTAAGCGGCCGCTCGGTCGTACGCTTAACGGCCGCAAAACTGAAAAAGGAAGCGATCGCACGGCAGCAATCGCACGGCCGGTCGGTCGGTCGCAACCAAAGTGACGCCCATACATGAACAATGCACCTCCTCTAGCTAGCGAGTGATAGCAGTTAGCGATCGAGTCAGTCGTTGTCAGTCGCTGTATGTTAATTGTCTTCTGATGGTTGCGGCCGCTTGTGTTGTGTGCAGATTACACCAAACATTAACAAAAAAACGCATAGAATAAGCCATCCCCATGAAATATATTTATTCTTATTATTCGCTAATGCTAACGCAACTGAATCAATTACAAGCCAATTAGCAGTGTTATTAGCAACAACAAACGATTATTAGGTGCTTGCATTGTGTGGCTCAAAATAGAAACATCAAACATAACATCAGTCACATTCGATAGTATTGATTGTACTCTGGGGCTTGAGAGAGCACATACCCAACCTCAAGCTGTACGATCAGCCAGGCCTCTAACCTGCTCGCAGAGTGACGTTTTACTACTTCCGGTCTTCTATGTCGGTCGTAGCAGGAAATTTATGTACGCCCCTGAAACGCCCTGAAAACGGTAAGGATCGCCTACGTTTTTAGACCACCACCCCCGTCAACACCCACAAACGGCCTTTCATGTCAATCAACTCTCGGAAGCCACTTCCTGCTCGTAAGCCGTACGATCGACAGCATTTTGGATCGCAAGGTCTCGTACGCACATGTGCACAACTAACCGTACGCATGCGTGGTTTGGACACATCGGATGCATACGACCGAGCGGCCGCTTACGACCGACTCTGAATGAGGTCCTCTGTCCTCACCAAATAGGAGGACAGGTTCCATCCATTTCTCTTGTGTAGCTTCTCTGGTCAATGCCCCTGTTTCTGGTAAGTTGGGCAGTTCCAGGGAAGGGACACCCCTATGACACCCCTATTTTGTATATTGTGGGGGACAGATCAAAATATGGGGGATGTGTCCAAAAGTGCACAATATTGTTATTGTTCTATTACTGTTATGAACACAGGTCCTGATTCAGAGATGGATGGAATTGCAGAGCCGCACACAAGCAGCTTTACAATTCCGTCCATCTTAATGCACAGGCAGAAGGAAGTGCCGCACACCACCATGCAGCATTTGTGACACCATCGCAACCGATGCCTGTGATGGTTCCTCCTTTGGTCAGGCTGTGACAGCTGAGACTTCCCGCAGGCTGACTGAGTGCTGGTCACTTAAGAGGCCAGGAATCTGCATCCGCTGACGCAGGCGCTGGCCTCGTCCCTCCCGGAAAATGGGGGCGACAACCCCCGTTTCAAGGAATGGTGACCTGCCACGCCTCCCTCGGTAGGGGGGGCTGCAAATGTAATCACAGGACCCAATCTGCAGATGCGCAAAATGGAATGTGTGCAGACCCCTAAGCAACGGCGATGTGCGTTCATCATCGGATAAACATACATCTCTGAATAAGGCCTACAGTCAGTTAGATAAGTAGTGGAGTCATCTATTACAATGTCACACTAAATATACAGTACTTACTTTAGTTAAACACACTGAATGCCTGCCTATAGGAATCCTTGTAGACATTGGTATTGGTTCTCCCCTCTCATGAAAGCACAGCACCTGCTCAGTACTTGGGTACAATATCATAACCTCCTATGCGCATGCTGTGATCAGATTTATGTAAGGAGCACAGACATGGGCCACACACTGCTGAGCATAGAGGTGACACTGACGGGTCTTTACCCACCTGCAAGTTCCCAGCTCTTCCAGCCAAACAGCATGTGGCAGCTAATCCACAGTAACAGGAGCTGGTGAGGAACAATGTGTATGTGACTGATGAGTAGTAAGAGAAGGGGGGATTAGTACAGCCTGAGATTCCTGTGTGTCTGTATCTCCGTCCCTGCAGCTTGTAATACTTCTTTGTCCAAATACCTCAGGCTGCAGGAGGAGACTTTGCAATCTCTAGAAAATGTGAACAACACCAGAGACAATATGGTTAGAGAGCGCGTACAGCAGGGGTGGTCTGGTCTTGCAGTAAGCAAGGGTCATGGTGACTGTCCTGACAAAATGGGGACAGTTGGGAGATATGTAGGTAATGAGTGACACCCAGGGCCAGGGCATGGTAGCCAGGGAATGGGTTTTAACCACCCAGTCAGGGGTGATAGTGAATGGATGCTAACCACCCAGCCAGGGCAGAAGAGGAATGGATACACGCTGACCCCCCGTACAGCTGCCCTCTAAAACTGCATTATTGGCACTGACCACTTTACACACATCACTGATCCAACATATTACACAGAGTCCCCCAATCCCTACACTGACCCTTAAGTGGCAGCAGGCACACACCACCAGGACTGGCACTGAGCTGTGTGGCAGGGAGTAGGCTGGGAGTTGGGGACACTTACACATACTCGTACATGCACTCACCCTCTGGAACCATGCTGATGTCTCTGTCTCTCACGCCCAGGCACGGCAGATATTGGAAGATGTGGCTGCACTGCACAGCAAGCCAATAGGAAACAGCCTGATTCTTATTCGCTGTCTCTATCATGTGATGCCGGCGGATACATGACAAACGCAGCTTCGGCCAGCAGTGACTTTGGCGCAGCAGACAATAAGAAGAAGCCTGATGGGCTGCAGTTGGACTTCCACCATGATTGACCGGTCCGATGTCGACCAGTCGATCGCGATCGATGCTTTGGCCACCATTGGCGTACAAGTCATGTAGTGGTATGGTGGAAAGCTGCATGGGTGTCAGGCATTTTGGCATGGACGGATGTGAGGAGATGCACACAGCAGTAAACTGCCTTGGATCAGATACATAATCTGGCTCTGCCTGCTGTGGTGCAGGTCACATACATGATGAGGTGCATGTACTATAGGTAATGGTACAGAGGTGGACATACCCTGGATTTGATCATGTCTCTATTTGGGGTGAAAGTGATGTTACTCTGTGTAGATGAATAATAATTGAGTTTCTCATGTTTATCTCTTTATAACAGACAGGCAACTGACACAGCATTGTTTTATTATTGTTTATTTCTGCAAATGAATCAAAAGACAAAGCTTTGGTCCTAATAAAACATTATAAGTAAAGTCCCGGCCCCCACCTCCCCTGACTAGCCGTCTAGTCACACTCCTGTTATATTACTATAAGGCTGATTCTGAGCTGGTACAAAGCACAAATAAGGAGTAACTGTGCACCTTGGTGAGACCGGGCTGCACTGTAGGTGGGGCATGAACAGTGTGCAGAAGATTTACATTTGGGAGGGGGTGTCTTGGCCAGTGCTGTAGCTAGCTCTCCCAGAACCCGGTGCAGAGCATGCCCCCTCCGAATGATGTCACGTGGAGGGGGCGTGGCCTGCACCCGGCACCAAGAGCTGGTGATTACAGCAATGCCCGGAGCATCCTTAGGCTGGTAGGGCAGCATTGTGACCGTCTGGATGCTCCAATTGGCACTGCTGCAGAGATTCTGGCTAGCAGGGTTCCGTTACAGGCACCCTGCTAGCCAGATGCAGGAGCTGTGGGTGAGCTGCGTTGCCACCCATAGAGCACTGCGCTCTGTGTGGCCGCACCACTCGCACACCTCTAGTTACGGCCCTGGTCCTAGCTCACATCTAATTTGCAGTTTGCTTTGCTCTCAATTCAGAAGTAGCCCTTATATAACGTGCTTCCAACTTACTCTGTAATATCTAATCAAATATTTATATATATAATATAATCTTTAATTGCTGCTCCTCGGCGCACCCTGGGCCTAATTCAGACACGCTCGCGAGTGCTGAACGCTCGCACGCGGGTCGATGTTGGCCAAGTGCGCACGGCGGAGGCGGCTCCGTCGTGCGCATGCGCGAGACCCGAATAACGCTGGCCAAGCCGTCGCTATGGGTCTCGCACCAAAGGGGGCATGCTGTCGATGGTGAGTGACAGAACGCCCCCTTTGGTGGGCGTGCCGGGGGCGTGGCTGCCCAGACGGAGGCATTCCCTCGGAGGTGTTTCCCTCTGATAGAGCCAAAAGCACTCTAGGGCTTGCGGCAACGAGACCCTACCGCAAGGGTCTCGTCGCAAGCCCGATGGTCGCGATGGTCTTGACCATCGTGGCCATCTTTTTGGCCGCTCGCTACAGCTGTGGGTGGCTACCCACAGCTATGCGAGCAAAGGCCGCTCTTAAATTCAGAGGGACGGCCCTGATTCAGAGCGAGCGCTCTGTCAGAGCGTCCGGCTCTGAATCAGGTACCCCTGTGCTATATAGTGAGAAAAAGAGAATAAAAAATATTATTTGTTGTAAATAGTCTTATTACTTATACCACTTTTACACCAAAGTCCCGGGTCTGACCCAGGATTTGGAACATGTTTCCAACCCGGAACAGACCCCTTTTACCCCACGGCACCGTTCACACCGGAGCCGGCTCTGCAGTGACCCGGCGCACTGCAGACCAGATAGGGCGGGTGGGGAGCGCTGCTCTGTGCTGCTCGAACCGAAGCTAATTGCAGTGGACACTTGGAGATTATGTAATTTCCAAGTGCCACTGAAGCCGGCCAATTGGGTGGCTTACGGCATGATCTGGGTCATCGCGACCCGGATTGCGCCATTTACACTGCAGGGCGGCACGGGAACAACCCATGGCCAACCCTGCAAACTACCTAGGTGGATCCAGTTACACTGACAAAAAGCCCGGGTTGATGGGCATTCACGTGCATCAACCTGGCATTTTTATTTTGGTGTAAAGAGAGATTGTCTCTCTTGGTGATACTCCTGTCCTGATGAAAGTCATGTGCTGTGACCGAAACGTCAACTGAAGGAGTATGTATGAATTCTCTGTGAATAAACTATCTTTCTACAAAGACCCTGGTAAGTGCTCTCTATTTTTCTAACTATTTGGATTATACATATATGCTGTCCTAGGACTCATGTGAGGTGACACCCCAAGCATTTATGCTTACCTGACAATGCGTGCCAGCCACCTCTCGGATATATATACAGTCAGGTGCATAAAATATTGGGGCATTGACTGAATATTTCATAAAAAGTGGGAGGCAGATATAGAAACCGTTGTAATTCCAACACCGTTCACCTGATTTGGATGTAATTACCCTCAAATTAAATCTGAAAGTCTGCAGTTAAAGCACATCTTGTTTGTTTCATTTCAAAGCCATTGTGGTGGTGAATAGAGGCCAAAATATGAAAACTCTGTCAATGTCCCAATATTTATGCACCTGACTGTATATATATATATATATATATACATACACTACCCTTGAAGAAGTCTAGGTGAAGGACGAAACGCGTTGGGAAGCTCCACTCCTGCCCTATATGAACTTGCCGGGAGATTTTTAAATAAGATAAGCATTTGGCACTGTATCTTTATTTATTTTCCCTTAATTTCCCTTTGCAAAAAAAAGAGCGCATATATTTAAAAAAGTAAAAATAAATTTCTTATGTACTCTTAGGAGACTATATGTATGAATTTATTGTTGACCTGGTCCCTTATCCTTTGTGTTTTTTATGTCTTTTAGTTTAATAAACTTTGTATCCCCCTTTTATACTGAATATTCGCTTATATATTTTTTGATCTCATAAGCCATTGACACATGGAGGTCTAATAAGCACTTTATTACTGCACAGTCACTTTTCACTATCATGTTTTAAGGGCTATTATTGGGAATGTTATTAATTATGTTTGACCTTTGAATGGAATATTTACCTTTAAATAAGGTTTAGGTGTTATTTTAGCACAACTAGCTAATTTTGCACAGACACTTTATACACATTATACACATTATTTATCTGATTGTATTCATTTGCACTGACATTTTACAGACCAAGCATGTATTTATTTATTTATTAAATTAGCACTATTGTCGCTGTGTATCAAGTTCACTGCTTAATATCTTTCTATGCAATAGCAGCATACCACTGCTATGCCCATATCTCTTGCTTATAGCTGACACACAGTACCAAAGGGGATAGTGTTATTAAGTATTAGGTCTGTTCTATCTGTGTATAGATTATGGCCCTCATTCAGACCCACTCACGAGCAGCTGTCCGCTCGCAAGTGGGTCGATGGTCCCCACTGCGCATGCGCACGACTGAGGGAGCTCCGTCCTGCGCATGCGCGAGACCCGACGAGCGAAGGACTTTCCTTCGCTCGGAGTGTCTCATCAAAGGGAGCGTGCTGTCGATGTTGACTGACAGCACACCCCCTTTGGTGGGCATGCCGGGGGCGTGCCTGCCAGACGGAGGCGTTCCCAAGGGAACGCCTACCGTCTGAAGCCGGCCCCACTGACATTACTAGTGATGTCAGTGGGAGTGATTTTGGCTCTGATAGAGCCAAAATCACTCCTGGCCTTGCGGTTGAAAAACCCAACCGCAGGCTTTTGCTCGCAGTTTCGATGGTCGCGATGGTCAAGACCATCGCGACCATCATCCTGCACGCTCGTATATGCTGTGGGTGGTGACCCACAGCTATACGAGCGTCCAGGAGGACGCTCCATATTAATGGAGGTGGGCCCTGATTCAGAGCGAGCGCTCTGGTCAGAGCGTCCGGCTCTGAATCAGGGCCAATATCCAGGTGGCGCTGATTAATCTTTCATTGGTCTCTCTCTCTCTCTCTATATATATATGCTGCAATTGCATACACTTTGAGGTGGGTTATTGGAAGGAAATGAGGGTAGTCAGTTTTATTATATTGTGTTTTCCAAACACTTTAATAGTCAACTTGTTTCTACAGTCCAGATATTACGTTGATGTGGACACTGGTGGGGTCATTTATGTTATGTCAGGCTACTGGGGGTATCAAAGTTTTCAGGAGGATCTTTTGGATTATTAATGTAATAGGGGTTGGTGGTGCCATTAACATTTTGTATGGGCTATTGGTGCAATATGGGATCACTATTACATGTGGGTAGGGAAGCCAAACTCGAATTGTTTTTTTAATCCCAGGATTGATTTGGTGAATGGAGCAGGCACAGCTGAAGAGGCGGGCCGGTGTGGGGCTGCGCAGCGTAACCTCTGATGTCATGCTTCATACAGCTGGGAGCCAGGGCAGCGTCTGAGCGAGTGCTGCAGGTGCTCAGCGCTGTGAACTAAACTAAACAGCGCATGCGATCACTAGTCCCGAAATCCCAGGATTGGAAGCTCCAATATAGCGATTCAAATCCCACCAATTTTAGACCAAAATCCCAGGATTCTGCCGATCACGATCCCAGGATTGGCCTCCCTACATGCGGGTTTATACATTTCTGTTGGGGCATTTTAGGATTGTTTGATTGTTATGGGTTGGAGGATATAAGTGTATTTATAAAATGTAAATCCTATTAATTTAATGTTAAGAATCACTTGGGGGAAGGAGGTATAGTTATTAAACATGGTTGCTTTTGATTTAATGACTGGGCTAGTTGTAGTAGGGTAGATTAAATTATGTGTGGAAGACACTGGGACCTGCTCCATCTCATTCCAGGCTAAAGGCAGCTTTCATTCAGTTGAGTCTGCCCGCTAGTGTATACGTTTTGCTCAGCTTGACTGGATGAATAGTATCTTATCCTTTTTACAAACAAGGGCCCAACATTCTAAAATCTGCCCAAGCAGCAATAGAGCTAAACTATGAACCGCACAGTTTGCGACTTGTCAGATTCTGGTAGAAGAGTAACAATTTTGGGGTACTACCCTACAGTGTCAGTACTTTGTCCAACTTGCAGGCAGCCAGGAGGTAAGATCTACTTCATGCTACTCTGCTTGTGAATGGGGAATTGTATGCACCTGATCTTGCTCTGCAGGTAGCTATACTTTACAGTGCAAAGCATTCTGCATAGATAAGTCATGGTCATGTGCTGCACTGCTCCAGCATCTCTGTTATGTGCTAAGGTTGGCCATCGACCATCAATGGGTGCAAATCATCAATGGTTAATACTCGATGGTAGATGGTTTGACTATCTGAGTGAAACCATCGATGGTCCAAGACAACAGTGCATTGCCATCAAAGGCTCCTTACAGTTTCACTATAGATGGCAACCATCGATAGAGAGTGCACTGATGGCCATGTCTATTATGTGCTGAGCTCCTCCTATCTTCAAATAGCACATGCTGCTCTGACAGTCTCATGTGACTGAACCTGACTAACATTGACCACAATGAATGGTTATAAACATCAGTATCTGCAGGCAGTGCCTAGCACTGCAAAATCAGCAGGGCTGGTGCAAAGTTTCTGGGTGCCCTAGGCAAAGCTTCACCCTACCATCCCTGCTCCACCCAATACACTCTTACTAACCATATAAAGTACATAAAACCTTACCCACATGCTTTTGACCAAGTCTTAAGAACATATTTGAGAGTGCACTGGGGAGATTTCCTTGTGCTCTGGTTGGTCAGTCCAGCACTGTGTAGTTGTACTTTGTTTCACTGGCCCTAATTTGAGGGCAGGTACTAAACACTACTTTGCAGAAGGAGGCTGAACAGAGAAAGGGGGGTGGGGGGTAGTTACCTGGAAGAGAGTCCAGGAATATAGCACTGTGCTGGTAGTGCCTCAATTCATAATATGTCACAGTAATGCCCTTATTTCATAGTATGCCATGCAGCAGGGATTGGGTATGAAATCCCGGCTGTCGGGATGCCGCTGGTCAGAATACCAACAGCGGCATCCCGACAGCCAGAACCCTGACACCCATAGAGAACAGTGGTAAGTATTTTTCTAACCCCTACCCTAATCCTCCCTTCCCAGTGCCTACACCTAAATTCCTCCCAGTGCCTAAACCTAACCTCCCCCTCCACGCACCCTAATCCTAACACTACCTCCTTGGTGCCTAACCCTCCCCCTAATGCCCAACCCGCACCCTAACGCTAACCTCCCCCTAACACCCCGATACTTACCTTTGGGATGCCGACGGCCTGGATTCTGGTGACGGGATCCTGACCTATCAGGATTTTGGCGCTGGTCTTCTGACCGTCGGCATCCCGCACGCCAGGATGCCGACTACATCCCCTGCAGCAGTGCCCCCTGTTAATAATATGCTTCATAGCACTGCCTTCAATACATGATATGCCACATATAAGTATCCCCAATACAAGATATGCCATGCATCAGTTCCCCCAACCAGATTTTTGTACAGCACCTTGAAGAGAACATCTACCGAGGCCTACATACATAGTCACACATATATATATATAAATATGTATATATAGTCATACATAGAGTACCCCTTCCTTGACCTATCTTACCATTATAAGCTGACTGCTGGATAGTCAGGTCTCCTCCCTCCTCTCTCACATGCTGCATGCACAGATTGTACAGAGCCATGTATCCATGCCCCCTGCTCAGAATCCACCTCCCTCCTATTCTACAGCTGCCATTGCTGTCATATGCCACACTGCAACTTATTAAAGGATTGGGGGGGGTATCCTGAAAGCAGGCATTGGAGTAACTTGCCAAACTCACTCTTCTCTTATTATTCATTATATAAATTACTTTACAAATTTAAAATGATCAATTGTAATTTTTTTTTCAACAACATTTTTCTTTATTGAAGCATACAGATATACAGAGTCAAATTTTAAATAAGCACATTAATTTGTGGGTATAAGAAATTACATAATAATAACCATTTTTAATTATAAAAATAAATTAAATTGACAACATATTTCACAATGGTTTAACCAAAAAGGAATGCAAATAATATGGTGTGAGCCCGGGTCCACAACCATCAGTTCTTAACCATAAGCTTTACAGTACTAAGGGATATTGGGGGTCTTGTTCACAAACACTTTTTTCATACCAAAGTGTATTTCTGAAACATTTCCATATCTGTTCTTTGAGGTCTGAGACAATGTGTCTATGTAGCTTTCCCATGTCTCGAAAAAAAATTCTGTAAATCTTTCTTCTGCAGTGAGGCTTCCCAATTTTAATGTTCAATCTACTTTAATATTTAATCTAATTAATTTTTATTAGTTTTATATATTATTAAATTATTTTTTTCAAAATATAGAAAATATTTTATTAAGATATAATATTGACCATTGCATATTTATATTACATAGTCAAAAACAAATTGATCTAAACAAAATGTTTTCATTAAAGTTCCGGCCTCCACTGAGTAGCCAGCCAAACTCGCTCTTCTAATATTATTCATTAGATATATGTTAGTTTAATATTTGATCTAACGTATTCATTAAATAATATGTGCATGCCTAAAAATAATTGCTCAACATACAAAATTGAAATAAGGCCATTATTTGTATTTATTACTTTTGATATTGTTGTTATTATTAATAAGAGTATTGTGTCTATATTTATATATATATATATATATATATATATATAGAAATAATTTGATTATTTACAGTATTATATTTACTATTGTTCATTTATAAAATATAAACAACAAATTAGTCTAAATTAAATATTTTAATTAAGGTTCTGGCCTCCACCTCCCCTCACTAGCCAGCCAATCTCACTCCTTTGATGTTATTAATATTATTCATTATATTGTTTACTAAATATACTATTATTTACAATATTTAAATGAACATCTAAATTAAATATTTTAATTAAAGTTCTGGCATCCCCTTCCACTCACTAGATGGCCAATCTCACTCCTTTGATGTTATTAATATTATTAATTATATTGTTTACTTAATATACTATTATTTAAAATATTCACATAAACATCTACATTAAATATTTATTTAAGGTTCTGGCCTCCACCTCCCCTCACTAGCCAGCCAAGCTCACTCCTGTAAAGTTGTTAATATTATTGATTATATTATTTTTTAAATATACTGTTATTTACAATATTTAAACGAATATCTAAATTAAATATTTTAATTAAGGTTCTGGCCTCCACCTCCCCTCACTAGCCAGCCAATCTCACTCCAGTAATGTTATTAATATTATTCATTATATTGTTTACTAAATATACTATTATTTACAATGTTTAAATGAACATCTAAATTAAATATTTTAATTAAGGTTCTGGCCTCCACCTCCCCTCACTTGCCAGCCAATCTCACTCCTTTAATGATATTAATATTCATTATATTACTTACTAAATATACTATTATTTGCAATATTTAAATGAACATTTCAATTAAATAATTTAATTATGGTTCTGGCCTCCACCTCCCCTCACTAGCCAGCCAATCTCACTCCTTTGATGTTGTTAGTATTATTCATTATATTACTTATTAAATATACTATTATTTACAATATTTAAATTAACATCTACATTTTATATTTTAATTAATGTTCTGGCCTCCACCTCCCCTCACTAGCCAGCCATTCTCACTCCTGATGTTATCAATACTATTCATTATATTATTTTATTAATATACTATTATTTACCATATTTAAATGAACAAATTGAATATCTAGACTATGATACTATTTAATATAATGTATATAGTTGCCTAATGCAACATAGATAATAAAACATGCAATATCTAAAAATGTAAAGAAATATTTAAAAAAGACTATTATTATTTTTAGTATTAATTTTAATAATTTTATTTGTATTAGTTATTTTAATTAATATTTTGTTGAAATTTAGAACGATTTAGATTATTTATCAATATATATTTAATTACTGGGTGCCTCAATCTGTCTCCAGTACTGCCAGGGCTTTAGAGAACATAGGTGTATTGCTTGATGATGGGCGATGTTTGCCACTTTACATCATTTAGGCTGACGGAAGGGCCAGGTGTTCTTATGCAGATTGGATGTTCTTCTGCGGCTACTGATGGAACTGAGAACTGCCCGCTCCTGTGTGTGATGTTCAGTGGTCTAGCATCTGGGGAGGTGGAGATCCCTTCATTGGTGGCTGCAGGTAGGAGACAATCATATAGATTTCACATGAAAGAAGTGAGGGAAAATTTGCTGGACACAATATAATTAAGGTCTATCAGTAACTAGTGCTGCATTAAAAGACTCGCTTTTTTGTTTAACAAATTTGTTTTTCCCTATAGTGGAAGCATAACCAATTACAGCAGTGACAGTTTTGCTGTTTTACATATTGTTCTGATTATGGTCCTGTTATTCCTAATGTAGGATTTTTGTTTATCCTGTGACAGCCCTGTAAACCGGTACTCCTGGGATTATTATATCTGGAGGATCTTTTTGTCAGCAGGGATTGTCTATGCAGAGAGGCCTGAGACAAGATAAGATCAGCATGTCACCTATGGCTAATGGCCCATTCAGATGCTGTGAGTAATGAGAATAGCTGTGGTCCCTCCAAGTGCAGTATGTTTTATACAGAAACCCACATACAGCAAAGCAATATTTTTCATAATTCATATTTCAAGTGTTCTGATTTGAATGGAAGTAGTAGAATCAGTCATATGACTTGTGTAATGCTTGGGTACCAACCTTATTCAGAAGGGAGATACACCCTGTGTTTCCCCAAATAATTTATCTAACTTATTCATGTTCCATATGCGTATATATCTGTATATGTATCATTTATATTTTGTTTAATGATACCATTATTAATACTCTGTTATGTTTTAGGAGACACTACATCACCAATGGGCAGCATGGATTGCATAGGGGTCAGCATCACTGCCTCAGAGCACTCAGGTCATGAGTTCAGTTCCTGGTCATGGCTAATAAGTGTGGAGTTTATATGTTCACCCATGTTTGCGTGGGTTTCCTCAATGTGTTTTGATTTTCTCCCACACTTCAATAGATACTGGTAAGTTAATTGGCTTCTAACAACAAATTAAACCTAGTATGTGTATGTCCATTTAATAGGGATTATAGGGCCTGATTCAGACCCACTCGCGAGCGGCTGTACGCTCGCAAGTGGGTCGATGGTCTGCACTGAGCATGCGCACGACGGAGGGAGCTCCGTCGTGCGCATGCGCCAGACACGACGAGCGAAGGTAAGTCCTTCGCTCGTTGTGTCCGATCAAAGGGGGCGTGCTGTCAATGTTGATTGACAGCACGCCCCCTTTGGTGGGCGTGCCGGGGGCGTGCCTCCCTGACGGGGGCGTTCCCACGGGAACGCCTCCCGTCAGAAGCCGGCCCACTGACATCACTAGTGATGTCAGTGGGAGTGATTTTGGCTCTGATAGAGCCAAAATCACTCCGGAGCTTGCGGTTGAAAACCTCAACCGCAGGCTCCGGCTCGCAATTTCGATGGTCGCGATGGTCACGACCATCGCGGCCATCAAAATGCACGCTCGTATAGCCTGTGGGTGGTGACCCACAGCTATACGAGCGTCCAGGAGGACGCTCCATGAAAAAGGAGCCCGGCCCTCATGCAGAGCGTGCGCTCTGCTCAGAGCGTACGGCTCTGAATGAGGGCCATAGATTGCAAGCTCCACTGGGGCAGAGACTGATGTGAATGACTAAAATATTCTTTATTAAAGTTCGGCAGAATATGTGTGCACTATACAAATAACTATTAATAAATAAATATTAATATTTATGGAATTCCCCCCTAAATGTGTATACCAGCACACTGTGTGCCTAATTTTACAATTAGAGTGTGGTTTTGTGCAAAGGAGAGAATGTTTAAAAGTCAGGAAATTATTGTTGGAATTGTCAGTTTTGAAAGTCATCCTGCTATTGAGGAATTGTTCATCTTCTAGCATCTCTCCAGCCAGATTGTGAGCATCCTGTTTTTAGACTTGTCTATTTTAGTAAAATAGTTTCAATTATATTTTCTGTATGTCAATTTATTATCCTCTTTTTTTGTGTGTAATAAGCTTGGGGAAGTTTTCTCGATCATTTTTGCATTTAACATAATTCAGTCTTTGTTTTCTTAAAATAGTTCCATGTGCATTAGGCTGGTTTATTAAACCACTTCATTTAAGGCAGATTATCAGGTTTACAATAACTGATTAAATTAGGTTCATATTTTGAAATAAGTCAGAGAGTAAATGAGACCAGGGGCGCAGCGAGGGAAGAGGAGGTACCAAGTACCTGGGCCCAGGCTTGTTGGAGAGGAGGAAGACCAAGTTCCCGATCCCCGTGTAAAGTACGGACGGCGCAGGAAGACGTGGATACCGCCACAGAGAAGAGCTCATCAGCAACGAGGACCAGGAGAGCCCTCCAGCTGCCTGCGTATATACTCACCAAACCGGAGCAACACAGCCGCCAACTTACCGGTAAGATCGCACCAAACATCACCCCATACGGAGCCCGGGACAAACGGGAGAGATTTAACCTAACCCATTCCAGTTATACTACCAGGATAAAACAGAAATAGATACAACTGCTAAGATTCTGTTACATTATCACTAGAACCTGGACACAGTATAACAATCTCCGGATTACTATCAAATACAAGACATACGATCTCATAGGAGAAAACACTAGTTTTAAAAGGAGAACTGTTTTACCTGCTACAGACATTATTATTGATTCATGATATGTATAATTTCTATAAGGTTTTCTATCTGACTTTTAATATTCATGAAATTAACTATTGTTTTAGAAGGTCTGAAGTGATTATATTTTTACAAGACCTTTTTTAATTTAATGATTTATATTTATGCATTGTACCACTTTTTACTGATCTCCACCTTTTATTCATACCAATTGTATGTCAGCTTAAAATAAATACACATTTCATATAGATACTGTACATATACTCCGGTTCCTATTTTAGTTCTTATATAATCAAGTGAGCGCCAAAATAGGTTTACACATTTATTTTTTTATTTTCATTACTGATAACCATAAGGAGGAGGAAACGACCTCCTGTTAACCCTAGGCGGCTCCCTGACTTTTTGCTAGCACCTTTAAAGAGTAGGAGCGCAACGTTAACCCATATACACCATTGTTGGAGAGGCCCGGCAAGTGCCCGAGTCTCCCTCCTCTGCCCTTACCTATCAGCAGCAGCCTCTCTCTCCATCCCAGCGCTGCTGTGTGCTGGGCTGCAGTGGGTTCAGGGTTACTCTGCATAAGGTGTTGGGGGAGCAATCACACTGATCACATTCCCCGGATCTGCCCCTGGCTGAGGGGTGCATGGCGCCTCCCTGTGCAGCTTTTGGAACCGCTTAGCGGTGCTGCACAAATAATTATTTCATCGTTTTTGTAAGGGGTGTGGCCACAGCTATATAATTAGCACCATGCATCACGGTCGTGCTCTCTATGGCCCTGAATGAGAGCTCCTGAACCAAATCTTAGTGGTGGCAGAATTGGATGTTTAACAGGGAGTGTGAGATTTAATTATGAGGGAATTGTATCATTCTTAGACAGACCTGATGGTATTGTTTGACTAACCCTTATACCAGAGGTTCCCAATCACGGTCCTCAAGGTTCCCCAACGGTTCAGGTGTTAGAGATATCCATGGTTGAGCACAGGTGATTTAATTAGTTTCTCAGTCAATTTGATTTGCCCACCTGTGCTCATCCATGGATATCTCTAAAACCTGAACTGTTGGGGAGCCTTGAGGACCAAGTTTGGGAACCTCTGCTTTATACTGTACATACATGTCACATGTGCTGATGTTTGTTGTGTTATGACACACATGCATAAGAATATTTGGTAATAAAAGCCCAGTGTCTATAGGAAAATTCAATAAAAACTAATGAGTAAGAAAAAAAAACAATGTCTGGTAAAACACCTCTCCCCATGTTAGGATATAGACTTTCCCTCCCATGGTTCCCATAATCTAATGAGGGATATGATAAGCAGAAGAACATGATGAGATTCCTATACGCTATCTTCCAGTTCTGTGCACTTACTCTGCCGGGTATGAATGGGGGCTGTACTCGCAGGTCTTCTAGCTCCTCCCAATCAATACCCGCGAAGAAGGGATGATGACGAATCTCACCATGTTCACCCAGGCGCTTGGCAGGATCCGTACACAGGAGCTGAAAAGAGTAACGTGATTGTAACTAACATGACAGTTCAGCTATAATTTTATCCCTTATACCCACATATTGGGAGTAATGTAACTCAGTCATGTGTTTTCAGAATCAAACAAGAAAGCATTATGCTTATACCCTGATCAGGGGATGTGCATCTAGTTTAGGATAAGACTAGGATAGAACATGTCAGTGGTTGTGACTCCTGCAGCTAGGGGCGTTTCTAGAGAGGAGGGGAACCGTGTGCTGTCCCCGACATGGGCCCCCTCCTCTCTGCCTGGCGGCCGCCAGGGCGGTGAGCTGTGCGTGGCCAGTGCCGGAGTTATAGATTTTGGGCACTAGAGTGCGCCCAGAGTCTATAGAGTATGCGTAGGTCACCGGAAAAATGGCCTCGGCGGCCATTTTCCCTGTACTGCGCAGGCGCACAGACGGAAAAAGGGTTGCAGTGGTCATTTTCCAGTCGTTTTTACAGTGCCGGACCCCCACTCCGACGTGCGACTCCGGAGAGGTAAGTATACTATGGGTGCAGGTTGTGCGGTGCGGGGCCCACCTGGACCCAGGAGCCCGTGTGCCCTGCACACCATGCACCCATTATAGATACGCCCCTGCCTGCAGCACTGATTGGTCTGGCTTGGAGGTTTCTTCAGCCACCACTTGTTTATGAGTGTCAGAAAGGTGGAACCACTTACAGTAATGTATTATATGTAATAGTGTTTCTATATATAGCTGCCTGACCATTCATAGCAAGGATTACTACATGACAGGTACTAGATAATGGAAGTGTAATAGATATATCATAGTGACTATCAGGACACATTGTATATAAAATCTTTCTACCTAGTGCTGAATCCTAAGTCTCTACTCACTCACCTGTTCAAGGATGTCACGTGTAACCGGTCTTATCTGACATCTTGGCAACACAGAGAGCTTGCAGTAGTGCCAGGGTCTTCCCGTTGTCATTTGGAAGAGTACCACGCCAAAGGCGTACCAATCTACCCCGGCATCGTACTGCTGTCTTAATAGCATCTGTCAATAAGAGGAAAACAGTTCACTAAGGGCCTGATTCAGCTTGGATCGCAGTTACTAATACGCACGCAATCGGCCGATTGTTGCATTCTGCGCATGTGTATGCATCGCAGTGTGTGTACACGAACTAACCACTGCGATCGGGGCTACGACTACATAGGCTACGCAAACCCATTACAGAGTGATTGACAGGAAATGCCGTTTCTGGGTGGTGACGGTGGGGAGGTGGCCGGCCGAGTGGCAGTGCGTTCGTACTCCGTTTCATGTCTGTTAGAAATTTCTGAGTGAGGTCAGGGAAGTGTGCGTATGGGTCCGATGGTATTTGATTGTACCGATGGTTTCGCTATTCTGCTAAGTATTACAGATGTGTGTATTGTAAAGTGGATTAGCTGGCTATCGCAGTTGAACTACGTGCGTCTGTAATATTGCGATCCGTAGTGAATCAGGCCCTAAGTGTGAATTATAATCAGGAGAACAATACTGGGCAGGGAGCACTGTACAATAGTCATATACAGGACACAAGGGAGGGGGGCAGCAAGGTGCGAGGAGGGGCTATAGTGCTGCAATGTCATCAATGTGGCCCCACCACTGCTGTACAGAGCTGCAGCTCCTCACATTGTCATTGTTATTACTACGTTAGCAGGGTAATAACCCAGTAATAACATGTGATGTGACGCTCTCCTCATATGTACATTGGGTGATTGCTGTGTATTGATGCATATTATGCTCATACTGGGAATCCTCAGGTTGGGTAATGTGACCATTGCACATGCTGCCTGGTAATGATGACCATCTGGGCATTGCCCCAAGTGACTGAGAGGAGGTAATTATGGAGGTATAAGTGGTAATGTACCATTCATTCCTCCATATTTACCTTACTCTATAGATCCCGTATATATATGAATAGCACTTATATACTCTACACCTCACCATGTTATTATTATTATTATTATAGCCTCACCTCTGGGGCAATGTAGCCTTGTGTTCCTGCATAGCCCGTGGCTCCAGGAATGTTCTCTACCGCCAGCCCAAAGTCGGCTAGTTTGATATGGCCGGCGTCATCAATGAGGATGTTCTCTGGTTTTATGTCTCTGTAAAAGGGACATTTTGCATTTAGAATGTGCATCATAACCTCATTGCAAACAAGTACTTACTAAAGAAATACAAAGTATCATAAGTGAGTAAGGCTAATTTGTGAATGGGGAAACCTGTGCTGCCCAGAGGATAAATCCGTATTACACCTGTCTGGCAAAGGGAGGTCCCCTGTTATGATAACACTCTGACATCAGCGCCATCTACTGTACATCTGTGTTCTGTGCAGGTGCCAGCGCCATGTTACTCTGGGAGGAGGGGCCCATGCAGATATCTTAGCAGCCCTGATGGAATGGGTGTGCGCCTTGTGGTGTGGTTGGGGAAGAAATAGGGGAATTATGTAAAGGTATATGCAGGACAGTTTGGCATCTTCTGTGGCTCATATAGAATATCATACTGATCATAGATTATTTTGCTCCTTTTATTAGTCAATAAAGAATATTGTTCATGTGCACACAGAATATGCCTTCCCTGTATTTTTGCACTTGTGTATTTATTCAGTATAGGACAACAAGCTTTTGGCAGCCAAACATAATCAGGGTCACATATACATCAATGACATGAACCTGGTAATCCCATAAGAGACATTTCTTCTGTGTTTATTGAAATAAGGATAAAAAGGTAGATACCGATGTATGAAGCCCATCATATGCAGGTACTGGAGACCGGAGACCATCTCTGCAGCGTAGAATCTGGTGAGGACATAAAAACATATTGTTTAGTCCCAGATCCTGCTCTCCATGAGGATTAGATACAGAATTAGTAGTGTACATGCAGGGGCGTAACTAGGTATGTGAAGGCCCCATAGCAAAAGTTTATTAGGGCCCCTATGTACCACCCAATGGTGAGAAATGTATATAACACATGTAACTATGACAAGGAAGATGGGCCTCCTCAGCTCAGGGCAACATAGCAGCTTCACCCCTTACACATATGTGTGTACATGGAATACAAGCTTGGGGGCTGTTGTACAGAATTGCAATCTGTCTGGTTTTCCATTGATATATGATCTCTATCTCACACATACTGGTCATTATATTCTTATACATAGAAACTAGAAAGGTGATTATGGGAAAGCAAAAGTGTTGTTACACCATGTGGGCATAGCGCAAGTAAAGTCACTGGGTGCATAGTGCAAGATGGGATCAGTGAGATACAGGTTGTGCCGTATTTATGGGACCATAAGTGGCAGCTGTAAGACCCTTATAAAGGAGGCTGTGTGATCTGGTGTGACTGCACCAGGCAGCCACTGTATACACTGCCATATCTATAATGAATGGAAGGTGTGCGGTGCACATGGGCCCCTGGGTCCAGGGGGGCCCTAACACCTTCCACCCATATAAATATACTTACCACTCTGTCGGCCTGGCGCTGGTTACAGAGCTGCAGATATCACCAGGAAAATGGTCACAGTGGCTATTTCCTGTGATTTGCATACACACAGTAGAGATGTCCCAGGAATGTGTTGTGGGCGCCATGTTCCTGGAGACCTGCGCATGCACAATGCCAGAATCTACTGCACTACCAGAGAGGAGGGGGCCTGATTGGAGACTGCACACAGGCGCTCTGCTCTCTTAATCCGCCTCTGACTGCATAGTTGCAATAGCACCAAGTATCTTACTTCCTCTCTCCTCCTCCTATAGCCAGGCCCTCCTCCTCCTCTTCTGTTGATGTTCTGTAGCAGACTGAAGTCTTCTGAGCATCTGTACAGAGGAAGCTTATAGGTGTGAGCAGCCGCTGCATACTGTACTGCAGTGTGTACACAAAGAGGTGCAGTAGTGATTGAGATATAGTCTCAGACATTGAGAGTTCCTGGGAGGTGGCTATTCAGATGTATAGAGAATAGATATGCACTGTCTATGGGAGTGTTACATAGCTGGTTGTGATCTCAGACACGTAAACGCTTACATTGGAGGCCATGCTCTGCACCTGGCATGGGGCAGGTGCTAATTTCTGTGGTGCGTCCAATGGTAACATCTAAACACCCACCAAGTGGGATTGTTGTGTCTAAGGGGTCTATTCATCATCACTTAATTTATACACCTACTTTTGTGTAAATTAAGTGTCAGAGCCATTCATCATTATTTTAACACATGAGATATCACAGATATCTCATGGTTACAATTCTTCCCTGATAATTTCCACAGTCCCCATACTTAAGTATTTGGATGTAGAAATTATGCCATTCATCAAGCTCCAAAAAAGCATTTTTTTTCTGTTCTTGTGAGTGATACTGTACGCCATTCTGAGATGGCGCACAGCCCCCGATACTCTGCACAAGCTGCCGTTTACAGGGCAGCTTGTGCAGGAAAGGGATCTTTTCAGAACCCTCCCCGCTCTCTTCTAAATGCCTGTGCCTCTCTGGGTCCACCTCCATCTATCCTCAGCTCCACAGCACCCAGTCCTCTTCTCCTTACCACCCTTCAACTATACGCTCTCCAGTGCTAAAGTGTATGGAGCACGCTTGGACCCCCGCTCACCCAGGGAACAGTGACAGTCCCATAGAAATGCAGCAGCTCTGTGGCTGGAGCCACCAAGCAACGTATTCCTGTAGCCAAAGGTGATAAATGGGCAGTGAGGGGGGTCTGGAGCTGCCGCCAGGGGAGAGATGCCTGCAGCCAGAGGTGATGGAGCTGCTGTGGACACTGGGGAGAGGATGCGGAGAAAGCACTAAAAGGTGTCTTCCCAAAAATAGCAGCTTTTCGGAAGAGATACTTATGTAAAGGAGACATGATGAACGCCTCCGATATTGAGGCTGATCTTGATGTGAGTTCAAAACTTAATTAGCACAAAATATGTTTTAGTATTGATGAATAGACCCCTAAAGATGCACAAAGAGGATGTCACAGTCAGAGATACACTTGTACACCAGCGGAAGGGCTGATACCAGCTATAGCATAAAGTGACAGGTACGACTATGGCAAAAGACGCTAATGCGGGCGCAGAAGCCAATGACACTCTGACAGCCCCATACTGTGTATATGGGGGATAGAGAGATACAATGTGGGATGGGGAGAGAGTAAGAGCTATAGAGAAGGGAAATAAAGACAAATGCACAGACATGTAATGGTTAGCATTACTGCCTCACAGCACTGAGGTCATGGGTTCGATTCCCACGACGACCCTAACTGTGTGGAGTTTGTATATTCTCCCTGTGCTTGCGTGGGTTTCCTTCGGGTACTCCGGTTTCCTCCCACACTCCAAAAATATACTGGTAGATTAATTGGCTCCCTACAAAAAATTTACCATAGTGTGTATGTTTGTGAGCATGAGGTAGGGAATATAGAGTGTAAGCTCCACTGGGGCAGGGACAGATGTGAATGGTAAACAGTACAGTGCTGCGGAATATGTGTGCGCTATATAAATAACTGGTAATAAATGGAAAGAGTTCCAGCTGCTAGTGATGGGTGACCAACATGTAGGGGGATATAATATATTACGTGTGTATGTATGTGTGTGTATATATGACTATGTATGTGTATGTACTGCATGTATGTATGTATGTATGTGCGTATGCATGTAATTATGTATGTACTGTATGTGTTTGTGTATGTATGTACTGTATGTATGTATATGTGGTTGTGTGTTATGTACACAATGGGGTGATCAGTGGTGGCCAGTGCTGGTATAATCAGTAGGATAAATGTAATGAAGGCAGTGGTATGATAACTGTGCTGCCGCTGTATGTGATATAATGTATCTCATTGCCACACTGTAAGCTCCTATAGGGCCTATTCATGAAAACATAATTATCACATGTGATAATTATGGTTTTCACTTGCTGCGAGTTCAAACACAGTTTAGGAGGCATTCATCACCTCCGAAGTCTGCTATTTCTACGAAGCAGTATTTTGGAAGTGAATTACTTTTCTCCTAGTTTTCACTGCCTGTCTTTAAGCTGCGCCTGCACAGCTTGAAGATAGGCTGTTGACTTCACTGCCCCCCGCCCCCGCGGGTGTATGATTTGGCCCACAAACCCCCACCCCCGGCAGGTGTACAACCCCCCTCCCTCCCACACGGGTGTATGACCCCCCCTCCCTACCCAACGCAGGTGTACAACCCCCCTCCCCCTCCAACGGGTAAACCGCAGTCTGTGAAAGTTATATCAGAATGGCGTTCAGTAACACCATCGAGTTAAAAAAATATTTATTTTTCGGAACTTGATGAATAACCCTGACACTTATTTTTCACAAAAGTATGTGAAAATTGTAATTTTCACATGCTTTTGTGAAAAATAAGTGATGATGAATAGGCCCCATTGTCTCAGATTGTCTCTCACACACAATTACACAGTCTCACATCAGCTCATTGATAGATCTTACGTTGCAGCGTTGATCTGAAGACGGCCTCTTTCATGCAGCAGGTCGTAGAGGTCTCCTCCGCTGGCGTACTCCATGACGAATCCCATTATCTCCTATCAGAGGACACAGAGAGAACAGTCACATATTTGCTATTACTCTAATACACTCTCTGCTATTACAGTTACTGGCACCATACTCTCCACCATCATCCACACTGACAATTACTGTATGTGATTATAAGTGTGTGGGGAACTTTGTAACATTATGTGGGGAACTTGGCAACATAGATGAAGCTGAAATAGATGACATTATGTGACTTAAATTAAACCCACCTCTGATAATGCACAAGACCTAGCAGTGTGGGTACAGGCACAATGGGGGTGATCTGCAACAAATATATTCAGCACATAATGTGTCTCTGTCCTCTACTCAGTGCCAGATTAATGTCCACATGGGCCTGGAGCTGAAATTTATGAAGGGCCTAATGTGTGTCGCCAGGGCGGTGTGACCAGTGTTGTGTGGGTGTGGTCTACACAGGTGTTGTGGCCTGTGCTCCTGAGTGCCGCCTTAGTTTGCCTCATGTATGTATATCTTTATATATATATATATATATAATGTATATATATATACACACACAGTATATACGCACACATGGTGGAAGCTAGGCTTTCTGTCACCTGAGGCAAAGACTCAGCTTGGCATCCCCACCCATTGGATAGTAGTCACTTCACTGCTTGAATACAGACGTCAGCATTGTAATTGTAATCTAATACCTCTTTTCCACTGCCCAAAATACCTTGGTTATTGCCGTGTCAACCCGGGCAGCGGCTCAGAGGAAAAGGGTCCTAGGAGGCTGTAATCTCTCTCTGCCCAGTGACAGCTGTCACAGACAGCCTCCCAAATGACTGCCCCCACCAGGAAGGACCCCCTCCCCTGGTGCCCGGTTCGCTCCGGTCCGGCATTCAGGGTGGAGTTTCCGGGACTTAGTGATGACGTCATCGCCAAGCGCCAGCACAGCACCCGGGTGCAGTGTGAACGGAATCGACCAGGTCAACACCGTAATGGAGAAGGGGTAAATCCCGCATCTGACCCGGCTTGGAACCGTGTTCCAAATCCCGTGTCAGACCCAGGATTTTTGTTGGAAAAGGGGTATAAGTTCCTAGTGCATAACCAGAACTACTTCTGCTAATAGAGTACAAATTTAGAGGGATATGCTTAAAAATAAACTAATATAACACTAAGGGGTCTATTTACTAAGCTGTGTTAGGAGATAAAGTGAAGTGTGATAAGGTACCAGCCAATCAGCTCCTAACTGCCATGTCACAGGTTGTGTTTGAAAAATGGCAGGTAGGAGCTGGTTGTCTGGTACCTTATCACCGTTCACTTTATCTCCTAACACAGCTTAGTAAATAGACCCCTAAATAGGTAAATTATGAGTAGTTTATCAAATGATGTAGGGGCTTACTTTTCAAATAATATTTGGAGGATATTCCCCGAATACACTAGTTTTTGGGAACTACCCCAAACTATTAAGGATCCCTTGAATGTATGAGGGTTCTTCGATTTCCGACAGCAGCTGCAGCCCCCATATGTTTCTATGGGGCTGTGAAGCTGTCAGATGAACCTTTCACATTTCGGAGCTTGCCCCGATAGGATAACGGCATCTCCAGATGGCGTTATCCTATAGTAGCCTATGGCCAAAAATTACAGGGAGAGGCCACCTCAGAAGTGGCCTCCGCACATGCGTGGTCTGCTGACAGTGCATGCGCAGGACGTCCCGGATATAGAAGGGAAATTATTCATTTTGCGATCATTTCCCTTCTTTACACATCTCAGGGACGAGCTCCTTTTGGAGCCCCTGTTCCTGCAGGTGATTTTTTTGTACATTTGGGGGACAGTTCATTTCTTATTGCCGCAAATAGTGGCGATAAGAAATTCTAATTATTGGGTCTGAAACCTGATATGCCCCATAGAAATAATTGTAGATCTTATAGTTAAATAAAAATTAGAAATGTATGTTGTGATGGCCTGATACTGGTATACAAATTACACACTTACGACACAACATATAAGATTCATACAAAATAGTCAAATTAAATTTTTTTTTAATATAGTTAAAAAAAGGAAAAGTCCACACACTCAGCCACTCAATAGGATTAGGCAGTGTAGACAGTGCTTAGAAGCTCCTGTAGGACCCTGTTAGTGAATTATACCCTTCTCACAGGTCCCTAATGTATATGTAAAGTGCTCTGTAACTCTGGGCCTGATTCAGAGCCGCTCGTAAGCGACCGCTCGTTCGTTCCGAGCGATGTTCGCACATCTGCGCATGCGTATGGGTTGTAATTCGCATGCGAGAACCAGTCAGTGCTGTCGGAAATCGTGTGCTCGCAAAATAGCGAATGCCTGCTAATTTGAGTGACAGGGTGAGGCATATGTGGGTGGTAACAGGGGAAGGTGCTTGAAAACGGGGAGTGGAATTCCGAACGCAGGCGTGCCAAAAGGTCAAAACGGGCGTTTTAAGGGTGTGCATAATTAACAAAGCAGCGTCATCGACCACATCAGTTGGTTGTCTTTTAGTCTGAACTGCTCGCATGATTGCGGTAGGAAAATGCAACCACAAGAATAGCGAGCAGTTCATACGCCTTTCGATGTACTCGATTAATCTTATAAATAGCGGAGATGACGTATGATGCGAGCGGCCAGGGGGCGTTTTTAACAAAATAACGACCGCATGTTTTGTTCGCTCGTTCAGACATGGAGGCGTCAACAGACCGCAAAGAGCGAACGGTCACTTTAAATAGCCAGCCCCTTTTTCTGAACGAGCGAGCGCAAATAGCGTCCGGCTCTGAATCAGGCCCTCTGGCCCTGATTCAGACCCGGACGCTCTGACAGAACGCTCGCTCTGAATCAGGGCCGGCCTTCTTGTTTTTTAGAGCTGCCTCCTGGCTGCTCGCATAGCTGTGGGTGACCACCCACAGCTATAGCGAGCGGCCAGGAAGATGGTCGCGATGGTCAAGACCATTGCGACCATCGGGCTTGCGACGAGACCCTTGTGGTAGGGTCTCATTCATCGTAAGCCTCAGAGAGCTTTTGGCTCTAACAGAGCCGGAAGCTCTCCACTGACATCACTCGTGATGTCAGTGGGGCCGCCCCCAAATGGCAAGCATTCCCTCGGGAACGCCTCCGTGTGGGCAGCCACCCCCCACGGCCCACCCACCAAACGGGGGAGTATTCACTCAACATCGACAGCTCGCCCCCTTTGGTGCGAGACCTGGAGTGACGGATTACCCATCGCTAGCCAGGTCTCGCGCATGTGCACGACGGAGCCAGCTCCGTCGTGCGCATGCGCTGTGGGCCACCATCGACCCGCTGCAGCCATTTTCCCGGTGACCAGCGCATCCTCTATAGACTCTGGGCGCACTCTAGTGCCCAGAGTCTATAACTCCGGCACTGGCCGCGCACAGCTCAGTGCGCTGCCGGACAGAGAGGAGGGGACCCATGTCGGAGACTGCACACAGGCCCCCTCCTCTCTAGAAACGCCCCTGGGTCCAGGTCACCACCCCCACTCGGTCTCCCAAACGCCACAGTATGGGACTGTGAGTGACCACGCAGGACTTGTTCTGCACATGCACACACCCACAAACATCCTAGATGTACATAAACCAATGGGACTCTGTATATCTCTGAATGTTCTTAAAACACAATATGCTGCCTGTATTACAGACAACTACAAGGAATACAACGAAGTACAGTAAGTAAAAATCGGTTGTACCACTGACTCACCCCTCCTGGTTGCAAAGTTACTGTACAATGCTGTACTTGGTCCAGGCTCCAGGAACTGCTGCTCCCAGATGGTTTTGCCAGAAAAAAACCAGGGGACCAGGGGGCTCCCACACTAGTGGCACATTTTCCAGGAGACCAGGGGAGGAGCTTAGCGAGACCAAGGCATAGCAGCACACTGAGGACACAGTGTCGTATGCCGGAGGCGGAGCTTACTGTGGCCAGGGGGCGGAGCTTACCTCGATAAGTGGGTGGAGCTTAGAGTGACAAGGTGGCTCCCCCGCTGTGGGAAAGGACTTCGGAAAGGCCAGGGACGGATCTTAGGGCAACCAGGAGGCAGCATTTACCGCGACCAGGTGGCTCCTACACTAATGACACAAGTTTGGGGGCGGGGCTTCGGTGGTCAATGCAGGGGGGGGGTATGGAGTGGACGATGCCTTTGTCGGTCTGGAGGATAATGTGCTGGGCTGCTGGTGGTGACAGGAAAAACTGTTTCTGTCACCACTGTTACTGTGCACTGCAGGGGATCCTGTGTGGGCCTATTTTCATGGGAGGCTTCGAGCTGAAGCTCCACCCGCCCCATTGTTAATCCGGCCCTGCCTCTACTGCCTACATTTACACTGTGCACATACGTGTGGGGAAGTCAGCAAGATGCATATATTTCCCAGGACATTATACTGATATGAGGATGTGATTTCTGGGCATGATTCAGAGATGGACGGAATTGCAGAGTCACACACAAGCAGCTGTGTAATTCCCTCCATCTATAATGCTAATGCAGCAGCAGGTGTCTGTAGGAAACAGTCACCTCCTTGCTGCATCTGTGATCCCAGCGCTGTCTCACCTAAGCAGGCACCCAGTCAGCATGCCCGCTGGACCATTCAATCCTGCTGTGGCTTAGGGGCACTGTGACCTTGGTCACAGACATAGACCTGCACATGCGCAGTGCACATCTCCAATTATCAGAGTTGTACGAGAACCATCGGGTTTACATACCACCCTGAATCGGGCCCAATGTTCTTTTATGTCTATATGTATATATATTATTTTACATATATTCATGATTTGTGCAAATTCCTCAGGATGTCTTCCTTGAGAACAGAAGGGTATAAGTATTACTCGTATGACCCCTTTCTAATATAGCAATATAAGAACAGGGGCAAAACAGCATATGTATGGGAGGAGGTGTAAATGATAAATATATAATATATATAGATATATGTAGATAAATATAATCACACACCTATAACTATGTATGGGGGGAGGTGTAAATGATAAATATATAATATATGTAGATAGATATAATCACACACCTATGACGTACACTGTGAGAGAGCACTTTATGTTATTAGGCCCCTCATGACATAATGCCATGATTCCAGCATCTATAGGGAAGGGTCGTGGTCAGAACATTATTTTCTGTGCATCACATCATATTGGCCCCTCCCCATAGACCCACCAATCACTGCATTGCACCACATGGGGGCAGGGCTCCTATCACACACCCACGGCTCCCCGTAACATAAACCTCAGTCTGTCAGGGAGGGTGGGTTCTGCACCTGGTGTGCGCCGCTGGTACAGAGCTCTCACCTGACCACAAGGATCAGTGTAACATTTATGGTAATACCTCCGTCTGGAATGTCAGAAGGCCGTGTACTAGGAAGGGGCTTCCGGATGTTGATTGTAGAGCTGCCATCTCCATCTGTGCTCTCTCCTCTTCCCTCTCTGACATTCCGCTGTTGTCCAGGAGCTTTATGGCCACGTCGGTCTTGAAGATGGTATCATACGCCAGCATAACCTGTATGTGTCACAGATATAGATATATTACAGGGACAGGAGCACAAATGGCTGCTCCAGTATATATGGAAAATAATATGAACATAATAATAAGGATTATTTGCACTGTGAATACTTACCATATATTAGACATTAAAATGATCCCCTAATTGTGCATGCAGGTGGTGACAGCAGCTGCTAAAGGCGCACATCCACTAGGCAATATTAATGAGCGATTGAACGATTATGACATCGTAATCATTCAATCGCTCATTAATCGTGCACAAATAGTGCACTATAATGTCGGAAATGCCCAATATCTCTTATTATATTTGTCTGTAAATAGCTGGTCATAAAGCAAAATGAATAACACTACCATCAATAACCAGTTATTACTGTACAGGTGTCTCTCTGCATATTGGTGACCATTTTGGTTGGGTTGGGATACCCAGGCCACATCTCTTCCCTAATACTTACTTGTCTGCTCATTTTACCTATTTTTCATTTTTATAGGGGCATAAAGAAAATCGTTATCCAGCAGATGTGTCGGACACCAGGCAACGACTGCAGTAAGTTGGCCGTTCTCATTCTTATTACTTATGTAAGACACTTGGAAGGCTTAAGCTAATTGCAGTATGTTTTTCTGGTGTTGGACGCATGGATTTTGGAAGTAAATCAGACATGTGACTGGGCTTAATCAGCAAGCAGTCAGTAGAGATGGGTCACTATTCCTGAGTGACCCGAGTGGGCTTACTTCACCAACCATGGGGTATAGGGATCCCATTTTGCAATCAGTATCCCCCTCTTGCTAGCTCCTCCTACTATATTGTATGAGCAATGCTGAACGCAGATTACCAGTTATCAGGAATCTGCTCGTGCTCAGGACCCATCCTGTGTGATCGCACGCAGCTCCTTCTATACCTCTACCTGATTGCCAGGCAAAGGCATTTAAGGAGCTGTGTGGAGGCAGGGACAGCCGGTGTTCCCGGAAACGAGGGCGTCTACCCACTTTTCCGTGAGTGGCAAGATCAGGGGCTGAGTCCACAGATGCAGTTTCTTGGCCTTGCAAGCCAGCCAGCATGATTAAGCAGAGGCTTACTCAGCTGGACGGTGGCCCGGTGCCGTCCACCATTGTGACCGATAGTTGCGATGGTTATCCCAACCTACGACTTCAGTCGCAGTGCTGGGATAGAAAATGCAGTAGGGGGTGTCATCCCGCTGCATTTGTATGTTTGCAAGGATGGCAATGTGAGCCTGCTTGTGTGCAGCTTTGCAATTCCGTCCAACACTGAATCACCCCCAGGTAACGGTTTGGTTCATATCTGGTGGTTACAGGAAAAGCAGATGCCGGCATCTTGGCCTCACCCCTGTCACCCCTCCATGATTTCATTAACATCTTCTACTTTATTCTTATTTAAAACATATGTAATTTCTCATCTACAGGATCTGTAGTTATCTAAACATTTAAAACCTCAGATAAGAAAATTGCTTAAAAATTTTAGAAACTGACTTAAAAAAATGATACTGTCACTTCTGTAATCAGTGTTTCTGTCTCTATAAATTATCAGTATCCCATTGTCACCTATCCAGGAGGGTCACATTTATAAGGGGATTGTCCCACATATGTTATACTCAAACAGGAAATAGCGGCATGCTTCTAGTAGAACATAATACCCATAATAAAGTCATACAACTTACTACTCCATAGCTGCCCCGGCCTATCTCACGTATGATGGTAAATCTCTCGATAGACTGAGAGGTGTCCTCGGGGCAGGCTGGTGAGACGCTGCTTGGTCCTTGTAAAGTAAAAAAAAGATCAGATTATTAATTTATTGTCTAACAAAACTGTGTAATAAGGATATTGGTGATTACTGACCTGGGATAATTGGGAACACTAAGTAACATACATTGTACAGATGTGTCCTCATACATGTATCCTCAGTACACCACAGTGTGAGATGATTGATGTGAGTGAGCCGCCAGCTCCTGTGCAGCTCTAATAGAGTCAGTGTTTGTTTTTTTCTGCCTGAGAATGTGTCTTAGAGCCGGTTTCTATTAGAGGTGAAAAGTTGTGTTTGGCGAAAAGCATTCGCCACATTCCAGCATATCGCGCTATTCAATTCTAGGATGTTTTCACTTGTGCGAAGATTTCATAGGCAAAACCAGGTGATAAAGTTTCCCCACCCAGAGGCAGGAGAAAAGATGTGTAAAATCCCTATTTTGAACTAAAAATGTGGGGACTTGGGGCCTGATTCAGACCTGCTCGCGAGCGCTGAGCGCTCGCAAGCGGGTCGATGTTGCCCAAGTGCGCATGCGCACGACGGAGGCGGCTATGTCGTGTGCATGCGCGAGACCCGAAGAACGACGGCCAAGCCGTCGTTATGGGTCTCGCACCAAAGGGGGCATGCTGTCGGTGTTGATTGACAGCACGCCCCTTTGGTGGGCGGGCCGGAGGCATGGCTGCCCAGACGCAGGCGTTCCCATGGGAACGCCTACCGTCTGGGGCCGGCCCCACTGACATCACTAGTGATGTCAGTGGGAGTGCTTTTGGCTCTGATAGAGCCAAAAGCACTCCAGGGCTTACGGCAGCGAGACCCTACCACAGGGTCTCGTTGCAAGCCCGATGGTCGCGATGATCTTGACCATCATTTTGGCCGCTCGCTATAGCTGTGGGTGGTCACCCACAGCTATGCAAGTGGCCAGGAGGCCGCTCCACAAGGTAGGAGGGACGGCCCTAATTTAGAGCGAGCGCTCTGTCAGAGCATCCGGCTCTGAATCAGGGTCTTGGTTCAGAACCCATTCGACACTTCCCCTAATGACTAATTAGGCAAAAAAAATATCTTAATTCCTCCCCCATTTTTGGGGTGAAAATGTAAAAAGTGTTTGAAAATGGGTATAAAGTACTGGGGGGCCTATTCATCAACACTAAATAAAGGACATTTTCCTTAATTAACGTTATTTTAGTATTCATGAAGCTACTTAGCACAGGAGATAACACTGATATCTCCTTGCTAAGTCCCCTTGCATTAATTTCCACACTCCCCATACATTAGTATGGGGATATGGAAATTATGGTATTCATCAAATTCTGAAAATTATGTATTTTCGGAATTTGATGTAGTTACTATTCGCCACTGTGAGGTGGCGAATAGCAGGTAACACTTACCTGCTTACAGCTGTGCAGGTCCCCCGATGTCTCCCTCCGGCGCTCTGGTGCGTCCTCCGGCTCCGTCTGCTATGTGGTCATGTGTTCTACCAGCAGAACACAATAAAGTTTAGAAAAACAAACAAACATTTTTTTTTTCTAAACAGTACTGTGTGCTGCTGGGAGACCACATGACCACATAGCAGACGGAGCCGGACTGGTAAGTGATGAACGGGGGGAGGTGAGCGGGGGGGGGACACAAACTTACCGCATCTGTAGGCAGTGCTGCGCATGCGCAGGTTTTACAGATGTAACAGCACATGCTCAGCACTGATTCCAGCTGCGGTAAGTTAGTGCAGAGAGGGATAACTATCTATTTCCCGAAAAGCTGTCATCGCAAAAATGACAGCTTTTCAGAATAGATAGTTATAGGGAGGAGGAATGATGAATTCCTCCGGTAATTAGGTAGAACTACATGCAAGTTCTAAACCTAATTACCTCCAGGGACAGTTTAGTTATGATGAATAGGCCCCTGGGTCTGGTAGTTTGGGGTGCTGTATAGATGGGACAGGTGTTTTAGGATTGCAGGTGGCTGCAGCAGGTGTTTTTTTTAAGTTTTTTTAAAATGTGCTTTAATGACACAAAAATATACAAGTACCAATTTTACTGTACATCCAAAATACATCCAATGAATCATTTTACCATAAACAATTTTTCCCACACTTATACATATAACAGCCATTGGACTAAATTTAAAAACACAAAATACTTTTATTAGGGCTATTAATACACTTCTATATTGATTTCCAGGGTCAGTTAGGTTTCCACAAAATATACCGTCCTTTTTGCTAATTTCGACATTCGCCCATCTATGTTTTCACCTGTTTTGCAATTGAATAGGCCTAAAAGCGCGAGTGCGCGTTGTGAAAGTACGTAAAAACTTTGCGTCCAAACATGCGAATGAGGCAAAAAGATTGCCGCAGCGAATGTATGTCTCCGGCAGCAACTTTTTGCCTCTAATTGACTCCGGCCCTTAGACACAATGTGGTGCAACTTGGACGCTCCAGGAGAATGCAATGAGTAATGTGATATGTGACACCTGTATATCTGTGTGCGTCTGAGTCTGTACATGGAAAAAAGCTCTGGCTGCTGCATCGTAGCACTTTGTATGCTGATCACAGACTCAGTCACACACAGATATACAAGTGTCACATATCAGATTAATCAGCACAGTCTCATGGTACATCCTGGTCACATTACATCACATCACATTCTCTGCAAATAAAGATGTAATAAATATGCCTGGTGCTAGCAGATCTCACAGGGACCTGGTGCACCCAGAGGGGCTGTTTGGTGCTGCTGTAGCAATGATGTGTGAGGAGACACCTGTATGCCCCTTATAAAGCTGATTACAGACCTATAGTTACTCAGAAACACCAGGTGTCATTGTATAGTAACCTCCATCACATGCATGTACTATTCATGTACACACTGTTTCCAACTATCTCTTTATACTCCATATTCTATACATGTAAAATTGTCTCATTTCCATTCATCATCCATCATTTCATTAATGTAACAGCAGCAACCTCAGCGCTTACTATGCTGACAGTGTTGTAACACAGAGACAAAATAATGTCACCACTTATTGTTATGTAATGGAGAACAGCTCATTATACTGTCCAGGTGATTATTAAGTGTGGCTATAAAGTGTCTTAGGCCCTCATTCAGAGCCGTACGCTCTGAGCAGAGCGCACGCTCTGAATGAGGGCCGGGCTCCATTTTCATGGAGCGTCCTCCTGGACGCTCGTATAGCTGTGGGTCACCACCCACAGGCTATACGAGCGTGCTTTGTGATGGCCGCGATGGTCGAGACCATCGCGACCATCGAAATTGCGAGCCGGAGCCTGCGGTTGAGGTTTTCAACCGCAAGCTCCGGAGTGATTTTGGCTCTATCAGAGCCAAAATCACTCCCACTGACATCACTAGTGATGTCAGTGGGCCGGCTTCTGACGGGAGGCGTTCCCGTGGGAACGCCCCCGTCAGGGAGGCACGCCCCCGGCACGCCCACCAAAGGGGGCGTGCTGTCAATCAACATTGACAGCACGCCCCCTTTGATCGGACACAACGAGCGAAGGACTTTCCTTCGCTCGTCGCGTCTGGCGCATGCGCACGACGGAGCTCCCTCCGTCGTGCGCATGCTCAGTGCATAACATCGACCCACGTGCGAGCGGACAGCCGCTCGCGAGTGGGTCTGAATCAGGCCCTTAGTCTGGATCAGTCTGGGGTCATAGTAATCCCCTGTGAACCTCGATGCACAAGATCTTATGGCAGAAGAAGACAGAACGGTCCCCGCTGCTACCTTGCCCTTTCTTGCATTTTTATAATGAGGTTTGTGCTGGTGCTAGGGATGGCCATCGACCATCGATTATACGAAATCATAGATGGTTTATGGCCAATTTTGAATATTTTTACCATTGATGACTAAGAGCCAATGGTTCTTAGCCATCGATGAACGAGTGGGAGATAATTTTTTTTCCCACATGGGATAGAGCTTAGGCCCGTCACCTGAGGCTGCTAAGCCACGCCCCTGTTTTTTTTATTGGCCCGCCATTCTCCCTCTCAGCGGTGGCCAACAAAGGGTGCAAACTATCCATGGTTCACCATAGATGGTTTGTGTGCCATCAATGGTAACCAACGATGGTACCAACGATGGCCATCCCTAGCTAGTGCCCTATTTCTGGTGCATCTCTTATAGAGGGTCAGGGGTCAGCTAGTGCAAGATCATTTGCTGCCAGTCCCTGACTCCACCTCCCCTCCTCCTCCTGTGTGCTGCAATGTTGTCCTTCCCCTGCACATAGAGAGTAGAATATACTGGAATGCAGACAAGTGTGTCATATCATCCTATATCTTTTCTGTTACTGTCATTTATTTGTGTCTTCTTGTCTTACCTGCTCTTCTGTCTGTGGCATTTTATTTTTCTCCCCAGTGTATACCAGCATCTTTACCTATCCAATATGTGCCAGCCTCTGTGCCTACCCATTGTCTGTGCCAGTCTATTTGCCCACCCTTTTTCCTCATCCTGAGTCTATGCCAGCCTCTGCCCATTCCATAAGTTTGCCAACCTTTCTACCCATTCCTTGCCTTGCCTGCACCAGCTTCTCTGCCCATACTCTGTGTATGCTAGCCTCCCTGCCAATCCCCAGTCTTCACCAGTATCTCTGCCCATCCTCTGTGTATGCTAGCCTCCCTGCCAATCCCCAGTCTCCACCAGTATCTCTGCCCATCCTCTGTGTATGGTAGCCTCCCTGCCAATCCCCAGTCTCCACCAGTATCTCTGCCCATCCTCTGTGTATGCTAGCCTCCCTGCCAATCCCCAGTCTCCACCAGTAACTCTGCCCATCCTCTGTGTATGCTAGCCTCCCTGCCAAACCCCAGTCTCCACCAGTAACTCTGCCCATCCTCTGTGTATGCTAGCCTCCCTGCCAATCCCCAGTCTCCACCAGTAACTCTGCCCATCCTCTGTGTATGCTAGCCTCCCTGCCAATCCCCAGCCTCCACCAGTATCTCTGCCCATCCTCTATGTATGGTAGCCTCCCTGCCAATCCCCAGTCTCCACCAGTATCTCTGCCCATCCTGAGTCTGCCAGCCTCTCATCCTGTTACACCAGCAGTAAATATATCTAACAGCAATGAGCAATGTAAGGCGACTCGCTTTGAACCAAATGCCAATTTGCCTATATATTTTGGCCTGGCATATTTTTACATTGCATTTCCAAACACATGTTCCAAACTACAATGTGGCATAATGCCCATTCCTGCATTTCTTACTGCTGGCAGAACACCGTTACTTTGTATTGTCAGTAAGGGGAAGATCCCATATCTTTATGATGCCAAAAATCAGTACAGGACAGATCACTTATCTTCAGGCTGATAATGTTCTAGAGAGACTGACAATGTAAATAAGCAAGAAATTAAATTATGAAACGCAGCAGCAAGTGACCTTCATCAGAACAGCTCCTATGATACAGATGTTTCAAAAATAGGCAATATTTCATGTAATTACCTAATACATAACCATGTAACTGGCACTGTTGCATGGGATACAACCGCAGCCAGGTGTGCTACAGCTGACACGGTCACATCCCATGTGACCGTGCCATCCCCTGGGTTTTAAGGAGGAAGTCCGTTCTGCACACGTGCAGTACAGATTTCCTCCCGCTTGTCCGTCCCTCCTGCAGTGATACGGACATCACTGCCGGAATCGTGCTCCAGAATGCCTTCCCCCTCCTGAGCACTATTTGGCTGATATCCGCAAGTTCAGAGAGAGCTGTAGCAAGGGGGACTGATAATCAGTTGATCAATCTCCACTGATCCTCGCTCTGCAAGATCGTAACGGGGATCTATTACCACTGGGGTGGGGAATGCCAGTGGGGTTCTATTGCCACTGGGTAATCTGTTAACGCTTGAGGCTGGGTGGTACAATTACAGTGGGGGCCGATGGAGATGGGGATGTAAGTGCACCCCCAGTAATATTTAAAAAAAATAGTAAAATTGAAATAATTAAAAAAAAAAAAAAACAAACACATTCTTACTATACAATATACAAAAAAAATGCAAAAGAAATACAGTTTCTGGGCAGTTGTGGGCAAAACAATTAGCTAGTTAAGTGGTTAAGAAACATAATAAGCACAAGTGGTGCCTTTAGTACTGTGGGGTCTATGTACTAAGCGTTGGGAGAGATAAAGTACCAACCAATCAGCTCCTAACTTTAATTTTTCAAACACAGCCTGTAAAGTCACAGTTAGGAGCTGATTGGTTGGTACTTTATCTCCATTCACTTTATCTCTCTCCAAGGCTTAGTACATAGACCCCTCTGATATTTAAGAAAGTTAATAAAGAATATTAGTCCCTATAATACTTCAAGCAGACCGGTAGTCCCTATAATACTTACATACCAAGTATTGTTTTTATAGTAACATCTTAAAGATAAAACTTTGTTAATGTTAAATAATTACCTCAAGTTAACAAGACCTCCAACTACATTTTGTGTCTCTCTCGTACTGCTGGGGTTCTACACCTGCCCTATACTAAGAAACATTTTGCCTGATAAAAACCACCTTCCCCTCTCTACCTGGTCTTGGCGAGGCTCCTTCTGATTCTTCAGCCTCGCTCGCTGCTCTCCTCCTCCTCTTCTTTAGCAGGAAATCCTCTTGTCTCCATCTTCTTTTGCTGCTCCTCTTCTCTCTCCTCTTCCCATGACGGTCTTTAGGGCATGGGCTCTTCTTTTTTGCCTCAGATGGTCCCTTCTTTGTTGGCTCCATTATCTCCTTATTGCTCCTCTTCCTGCTCCTCTTCCTGCTCCTCTTCCCATGACGATCTTCAGGGCATGGGCTCTTCTTTTTTGGCTCAGCTGGTCTCTTCTTTGCTGGCTCTGGTGCTGTCTCCTTATTGCAGGTCTTTCTGCTCCTCTTTCTCCCGGCCATCTTCTCTGTCTTCTGCGCTGGCTGCTGCATCTCCACACTAGGCTTCATCTTCTGCAGATATGACAGTTGGATCTTGCAACTGCCGCTCACAACTTTGAAAGTAAACAAGTCTGTTGCCATGACTACAGGCGCATGCGCTCGGGCCATGGAGTCATGTGATGTCACCTGCTTGCTGCTCTCTCATATACACTGTAATGTATATATTATCCATGAGGACCTGTGTTTGACGGGTAGAGAAATTTGTGGATGGATAGTCCTTTTATATTTAGTATTTGAAGGAGTCATTGTAATTTACACATTATTTATATCTTATTGGAAGTGGATCCCTTGTTCATATATCTGCTTTATTTTTATATCTTTATAACTGCATTAATGGAATATAGGTCTAAATGTACATATGTATATAGTACTAGTCATATACTGCATGGGAGCACAATTTACTTCACTTTACTACATTTCTGAATTTCTCAATAACAAACTTTTGGCTTAGGGGTGCCATGATAACAATGGTTCAGTAACGTTTAGGAACCAGCGCCATATAGTATAGTGGTCATCCGCCTCTCTGTCCCTGCATCCCCATTTCACTTTACACATCTAACATGCTGCAATGCTGACACCTCACCATGTCCTATATTACTGGCCAGGGTGCAGGTTTGGCAGCTAGATTAATGACTGAGATGATTATGGGATAGACATATGGGCATACTTACCTACTTTGCTGGGCAGCTTTCCGGGAGCAGCAGGAGGGGACCTGCTGCTCTCCTCTTCGGGGGGCGGGCCAGACGATAGACGGCATTAGGCCCCGCCCCTTTACAGAAAACCACCGTGATTCGCGGGTCCGTGAGGAGGGGGCGGGGCTAAATGACGCGATTTGCCTAATTTAGCCCCGCCCCTACCCGACGGACCCAATAATCTCAGGTAAAATCTCCCCATCCTGCCCACTTCACTAGGAAGTGGGCAGGATACGGGAGATATGCCTACTCTTCCGGGATCGCGGGGGGTTACCCGAAAAATCGGGAGCCTCCCGCGATTCCCGGGAGAGTAGGCATGTATGCATATGGGATATTCTTACAAAGTACTAAGGATCATATATGATTTGAGGTTACCATAAGGTAAAAAATTGGGCAGACTAGATGGGGCAAGTGTTTCTTATCTGCCATTAAATTCTATGTTTCTATGTTTATACTGTAATAACACAGCAGCTCCCCTGGCCAAACAGTAATAGAATACCAACAATGGAATCTGTGCATAGTAGCCTCTGAGTGCTAAGTTACACACTCACAGTGCAATTTAACAATTCAATGTTATGCTACTTTGTGAGAGTATTTAAGTATTTGATGGGTTAAGTTGTCCATTTACCAGCAGAAGACCTAGTGGCCTGTTCTCTGTCAGATTTGCCCATAAACGTGTGTTCCATCAAATGACACTACCTTTTGGATGACAGGGCAGCATTTGGAGTAGACACAAAGGAGTATATTTAATAAATATTGTTTTTTAGAAGTGGCGATGTTGCCCATAGCAACCAATCAGATTCTACTCATCATTTATCTAGCATCGCTAGAAGATAATAGCTAGAATCTGATTGGTTGCTATGTAAACTGGGTGGGACATGTGACCACGCACCCAAAACGGTAACATCAAAGGAGCGTGACCTAGTGGGAATCAGGCCACACCCCTTTTTGGGAATACGCACATTCGGCACACACATGGGTCCAACTTTGAAGATCTTAAAAGTTGGGAGGTATGTAGGTTATATACTGTACTGTGCACCAGAGGCAGCAGCAACAGAGGAATCCCCCTGCCCCCCAAAGGCTTAATCCAGCCTTGAGTAGGAGCAGGCATTGATCTGCTTCCTGAAACCTGGACCCTCACCAGAGAGCAGTCACCTTAATCCATGTGACCTGGGCTGATTTGTTCCTCTCCATCCAGCTTCTCACTTCCCTCTATGTCACTGCCTGCTTACTGCCGCCACAGTGTGTGCACTGCATAGTGGAGAGGTGTGGGAGGTATTGCTGTAATGTGGAAGGATGGTCAGTATTGCTGTAATGTGGGATTATTGCTTGTAAATTCCAAGCCTGACTGATTCAATAATCGAAGCCGAGCGTTTCTTGATGTTTTTGGACCTTTTATCTGTGATTGGCCAAAACGCTCATGAGTGAGCTCCAGCCCGGCTCCTGCAGTGGGCACAGCAGCCAATGAGAGTCTGTGTGACTCTCATTGGCTGCTAAAACAAACACACTGCCGACGGGTATTATAAGTGTACTAGCCAGCAGCGGTGTTTGCTACTATGTAGTGCACCCGTGTACTGGACCGCGGATGCAAATCCCCCCCCCCCCCCCTCCCATGCCAGGTCGATGGCGCTCAGGGCACGAGCCCTGCTGGATTCCCCCCAGTAACGCCACTGCAAGCTTTGCCTCGCACCCCATAGAGGTATGCAGGAAAACTTGCTTATCCAGGCATCGCAGCAATGCCCAGTACAGGAGTGCATCTATAGTGGGCGCAGAGTGTGCCCTGCACCTATTCTATCTAAAACTCACCTCTCCGCGGTCCCGCATCGGGTGTCTCACTGCAGCCATTTGTTCGTCGTTTTGCACATGCACAGTGAGGAAATCGCTGGGAAATTGACGGCCGCACCATTTCCCCGGCGATCGGCGCATGCGTAGTAGAGTCTACTGATGCTGCGGTGGCCAGCCAGCCGCTTCAGCCGGCTGCCGGGGAGAAATGAAGGGGTCCCGGACGGGGAATGCACACGGGCCCCCACTCTCTTAAGACGCTCCTGGCCCAGAGGCACATCTCCAGAAATTGTATCCCCCAATATATCTCCTACCAAATTGTTATTGCTTTCTCATGTAAGATTGTACAATTACCGGTGATGTAACAGTGCTCAACTGCACCCTGTACCGGCCCCGCTGTGATGTCACACGAATTACATCATTACATCATACAGAGGAAGCGGAGCCGCCATCACAGTAAGTGCAGCACTTACCAGAGTGTCCTGAGGATGCTCCCATCAGCTGTACAGACTGTATGGTGCCTGTCTATAGCGTCTAAAAGACACTCAGGGTGGCACTGCAGCAGCGATCCTGGCACCCTGCTAGCTAGAAGAAGTGCCGCGGGGCAGTGACGGTGCCGCTCACAGAGCTCTGCATTCTGTGCAACAGCACCGCTCACATACCCCTAGTTACTGCCCTGCAATTTACATGGTACTTGTACACTTACAGCTGCTCACCTAGATCCTGCAATTGTTACATACTGTAGTACACAGGTCTTGCTTCTCAATAATTCTAATTAGATGACCAAAATTCACATTGATAGACAGCAATGGCGCACCATGTTTCCTTTGGAGTAAGCTGAGAGGCGCTTTTCAAAGCTGCTTCGTCTTTGTCGGTTTGATCTGCTGGATTAAAAGGGTCAATATTAAATACATAACATGCCTGGCATTATATTTTGAAAATCAAATTGCAAAGCTTTTAAAATTCTAGAACCAATTCTAACCTTGCGTAAGAAACCTCATTTGGTCCTTTAGGTCTGAAGAGGAACAATATCATGGACAAGCTGTTTGTATTGTATGGAGCGGAAATCCAGAAGAAGATCCCAGGCCGTGTTTCCACAGAGGTGGATGCCAGGTGCCGTGTACCATGCATATGTTACTTGTCTCTGGCATAGCTTAGCCAGGGTATATGCTGACACTGGTGTACCACAGGTACAAGCTACAGTGCTACCCCATACTTGCCTACATCCTGGCTGCTTCCTCCGGGAGGAAGCAGCCAGGTCGGTGTAGCAGGGGGGTGGGGCCTGTATAGAGGGGCGTGGCTGGGCACTTTACAAGTGTTTAGGGGCGGGACTGGGGCGGAGCCACGCGGTTGCGTCATTTAGGCTCCGCCCCCACAACAAAATGCTGATGTTTCCGCCATTGCTATGCGGGGGGTGGGGTTATGATGACGCGATTCAGCGCAAATCGCGTCATCAGCCCCTCCACAGCGGGGGTTTGGCATTACATTGCGGGGGGGACTGGAAAAGTCGAGAGGCCTGCCTACTTTTCCGGGGGGCCGGGAGCGGCACCCGATTTTCGGGAGGCTCCCGGCCAAACCGGGAGAGTAGGCATGTATGATTTACCCTGCATTTTTGATAGTTAACAGTTCAGCCTGTAAACGCCTAACTGCAGTGTAGTTACTGATATACAGTCACTGAGACACTTGCTATAAATTGGCCTCATCTCTTGGGCATAATGAAGACATTATCCTGCTAGTACATGGGCTTGACCACCCATTAGTACTTGTGACATTTCTAGTAGCATGTGAAAAATATATATAAAGCAAATTATAGCTGTAACACAGGACATGTAAGCCTATGTTTAATGGGATGAAGTCATAGGGGCATATTCAATTAGGTGCGAGAATAGCAATAATCCCGCACCTGCGTGGTTTTTCCTACAGGTGCGGGATTTTGCTATCAGTTAGGTACAGGGTTTTTTCTATTTTCAGTGCCGGCAGTCTTACTGCACCCCCAAGTCACCACAAACCAAGCCATCATGTACCCCCATGTCAACCTACGGTCGCTGGCCTTTCCTTTGTGCTTGTTACTGGACTAATAAATCTGCAGCAGCATGCGTACTATCTTCCAGTGTAGCCGCCCCTGTCTCTCACAGTGATCCATCTCTGCCCAGCAGTGTACTGTTGCAGACTGTCACTGTCTGTGTTGTTGATTATTGAGTGCTCACCTCCACAGTAGCTGTTGGCAGGCTCCCTTAAGCCATCGTTGTTCCGCGCCATCTTCTGCAAGTGTGACACTACCGGGGGCGGGGCTAGTGCCACATGTATATAAAAAACAAAAAAGTCCCTTGATGATGGGCCTGCAGCCCCATACTCACATTGCCCCACCAGGAATCTTTCCAGTGAGGCCTTTTTTAAATCTGCCCCTGCCTGGAGCCAGCACCCGGGAGTCTGTAATTGATTAAACAACTGATGGAGTTGGACTCCAGCCGCAGCCAGCGCCCTCTAATTTTTCTGGCTCCTGGAGCTCATGCTCCACTGGAACCCTATGCCCCTGGACAGGTGTGGCTCTAATGCAACATCCTGCAGTGTTAGAATCACTTACTGATAAGCTGCCCCTTCTCTCCATTTCTGATGTGTATGGTTATTAGGGGGGTGTGAAATATCCTGTGCTCACTCTTGGTTCTCTGCTGTAGCAACATATGTCTGGTTGGTCTGAGGATGGAAGGTGAAATTGTTCCATAAGGGTGATTACAGTCCAGGTAGGTTTCACTCCATGTGTTTGTGGAGTGTGTGGGATAATGAGAGCCTTGTCACCAGGTGGGCAGCTTTGTGATGGACAGCTTTCTGGCTCCTGCTGATGGCATGGGAGTCTGTACCTGTTCGGCTTTACCTCTGTTGCATTTGTAGTCCATACCCCCTTCATTTTGGACTGTCCCCTTATGTTGGCTTCCTGCACCCCATCCCTACCACCTGAAGACATGGAGCAGATACACACTCTGGCCCTCATTCAGAGTCGGTCGTAAGCGGCCGCTCGGTCGTACGCTTAACGGCCGCAAAACTGAAAAAGGAAGCAATCGCACGGCAGCAATCGCACGGCCGGTCGGTCGGTCGCAACCAAAGTGACGCCCATACATGAACAATGCACCTCCTCTAGCTAGCGAGTGATAGCAGTTAGCGATCGAGTCAGTCGTTGTCAGTCGCTGTATGTTAATTGTCTTCTGATGGTTGCGGCCGCTTGTGTTGTGTGCAGATTACACCAAACATTAACAAAAAAACGCATAGAATAAGCCATCCCCATGAAATATATTTATTCTTATTATTCGCTAATGTTAACGCAACTGAATCAATTACAAGCCAATTAGCAGTGTTATTAGCAACAACAAACGATTATTAGGTGCTTGCATTGTGTGGCTCAAAATAGAAACATCAAACATAACATCAGTCACATTCGATAGTATCGATTGTACTCTGGGGCTTGAGAGAGCACATACCCAACCTCAAGCTGTACGATCAGCCAGGCCTCTAACCTGCTCGCAGAGTGACGTTTTCCTACTTCCGGTCTTCTATGTCGGTCGTAGCAGGAAATTTATGTACGCCCCTGAAACGCCCTGAAAACGGTAAGGATCGCCTACGTTTTTAGACCACCACCCCCGTCAACACCCACAAACGGCCTTTCATGTCAATCAACTCTCGGAAGCCACTTCCTGCTCGTAAGCCGTACGATCGACAGCATTTTGGATCGCAAGGTCTCGTACGCACATGCGCACAACTAACCGTACGCATGCGTGGTTTGGACACATCGGATGCATACGACCGAGCGGCCGCTTACGACCGACTCTGAATGAGGTCCTCTGTCCTCACCAAATAGGAGGACAGGTTCCATCCATTTCTCTTGTGTAGCTTCTCTGGTCAATGCCCCTGTTTCTGGTAAGTTGGGCAGTTCCAGGGAAGGGACACCCCTATGACACCCCTATTTTGTATATTGTGGGGGACAGATCAAAATATGGGGGATGTGTCCAAAAGTGCACAATATTGTTATTGTTCTATTACTGTTATGAACACAGGTCCTGATTCAGAGATGGATGGAATTGCAGAGCCGCACACAAGCAGCTTTACAATTCCGTCCATCTTAATGCACAGGCAGAAGGAAGTGCCGCACACCACCATGCAGCATTTGTGACACCATCGCAACCGATGCCTGTGATGGTTCCTCCTTTGGTCAGGCTGTGACAGCTGAGACTTCCCGCAGGCTGACTGAGTGCTGGTCACTTAAGAGGCCAGGAATCTGCATCCGCTGACGCAGGCGCTGGCCTCGTCCCTCCCGGAAAATGGGGGCGACAACCCCCCGTTTCAAGGAATGGTGACCTGCCACGCCTCCCTCGGTAGGGGGGGCTGCAAATGTAATCACAGGACCCAATCTGCAGATGCGCAAAATGGAATGTGTGCAGACCCCTAAGCAACGGCGATGTGCGTTCATCATCGGATAAACATACATCTCTGAATAAGGCCTACAGTCAGTTAGATATGTAGTGGAGTCATCTATTACAATGTCACACTAAATATACAGTATTTACTTTAGTTAAACACACTGAATGCCTGCCTATAGGAATCCTTGTAGACATTGGTATTGGTTCTCCCCTCTCATGAAAGCACAGCACCTGCTCAGTGCTTGGGTACAATATCATAACCTCCTATGCGCATGCTGTGATCAGATTTATGTAAGGAGCACAGACATGGGCCACACACTGCTGAGCATAGAGGTGACACTGACGGGTCTTTACCCACCTGCAAGTTCCCAGCTCTTCCAGCCAAACAGCATGTGGCAGCTAATCCACAGTAACAGGAGCTGGTGAGGAACAATGTGTATGTGACTGATGAGTAGTAAGAGAAGGGGGGATTAGTACAGCCTGAGATTCCTGTGTGTCTGTATCTCCGTCCCTGCAGCTTGTAATACTTCTTTGTCCAAATACCTCAGGCTGCAGGAGGAGACTTTGCAATCTCTAGAAAATGTGAACAACACCAGAGACAATATGGTTAGAGAGCGCGTACAGCAGGGGTGGTCTGGTCTTGCAGTAAGCAAGGGTCATGGTGACTGTCCTGACAAAATGGGGACAGTTGGGAGATATGTAGGTAATGAGTGACACCCAGGGCCAGGGCATGGTAGCCAGGGAATGGGTTTTAACCACCCAGTCAGGGGTGATAGTGAATGGATGCTAACCACCCAGCCAGGGCAGAAGAGGAATGGATACACGCTGACCCCCCAGTACAGCTGCCCTCTAAAACTGCATTATGGGCACTGACCACTTTACACACATCACTAATCCAACATATTACACAGAGTCCCCCAATCCCTACACTGACCCTTAAGTGGCAGCAGGCACACACCACCAGGACTGGCACTGAGCTGTGTGGCAGGGAGTAGGCTGGGAGTTGGGGACACTTACACATACTCGTACATGCACTCACCCTCTGGAACCATGCTGATGTCTCTGTCTCTCACGCCCAGGCACGGCAGATATTGGAAGATGTGGCTGCACTGCACAGCAAGCCAATAGGAAACAGCCTGATTCTTATTCGCTGTCTCTATCACGTGATGCCGGCGGATACATGACAAACGCAGCTTCGACCAGCAGTGACTTTGGCGCAGCAGACAATAAGAAGAAGCCTGATGGGCTGCAGTTGGACGTCCACCATGATTGACCGGTCCGATGTCGACCAGTCGATCGCGATCGATGCTTTGGCCACCATTGGCGTACAAGTCATGTAGTGGTATGGTGGAAAGCTGCATGGGTGTCAGGCATTTTGGCATGGACGGATGTGAGGAGATGCACACAGCAGTAAACTGCCTTGGATCAGATACATAATCTGGCTCTGCCTGCTGTGGTGCAGGTCACATACATGATGAGGTGCATGTACTATAGGTAATGGTACAGAGGAGGACATACCCTGGATTTGATCATGTCTCTATTTGGGGTGAAAGTGATGTTACTCTGTGTAGATGAATAATAATTGAGTTTCTCATGTTTATCTCTTTATAACAGACAGGCAACTGACACAGCATTGTTTTATTATTGTTTATTTCTGCAAATGAATCAAAAGACAAAGCTTTGGTCCTAATAAAACATTATAAGTAAAGTCCCGGCCCCCACCTCCCCTGACTAGCCGTCTAGTCACACTCCTGTTATATTACTATAAGGCTGATTCTGAGCTGGTACAAAGCACAAATAAGGAGTAACTGTGCACCTTGGTGAGACCGGGCTGCACTGCAGGTGGGGCATGTACAGTGTGCAGAAGATTTACATTTGGGAGGGGGTGTCTTGGCCAGTGCTGTAGCTAGCTCTCCCAGAACCCGGTGCAGAGCATGCCCCCTCCGAATGATGTCACGTGGAGGGGGCGTGGCCTGCACCCGGCACCAAGAGCTGGTGATTACAGCAATGCCCGGAGCATCCTTAGGCTGGTAGGGCAGCATTGTGACCGTCTGGATGCTCCAATCGGCACTGCTGCAGAGATTCTGGCTAGCAGGGTTCCGTTACAGGCACCCTGCTAGCCAGATGCAGGAGCTGTGGGTGAGCTGCGTTGCCACCCATAGAGCACTGCGCTCTGTGTGGCCGCACCACTCGCACACCTCTAGTTACGGCCCTGGTCCTAGCTCACATCTAATTTGCAGTTTGCTTTGCTCTCAATTCAGAAGTAGCCCTTATATAGCGTGCTTCCAACTTACTCTGTAATATCTAATCAAATATTTATATATATAATATAATCTTTAATTGCTGCTCCTCGGCGCACCCTGGGCCTAATTCAGACACGCTCGCGAGTGCTGAACGCTCGCACGCGGGTCGATGTTGGCCAAGTGCGCACGGCGGAGGCGGCTCCGTCGTGCGCATGCGCGAGACCCGAATAACGCCGGCCAAGCCGTCGCTATGGGTCTCGCACCAAAGGGGGCATGCTGTCGATGGTGAGTGACAGAACGCCCCCTTTGGTGGGCGTGCCGGGGGCGTGGCTGCCCAGACGGAGGCATTCCATCGGAGGTGTTTCCCTCTGATAGAGCCAAAAGCACTCTAGGGCTTGCGGCAACGAGACCCTACCGCAAGGGTCTCGTCGCAAGCCCGATGGTCGCGATGGTCTTGACCATCGTGGCCATCTTTTTGGCCGCTCGCTACAGCTGTGGGTGGCAACCCACAGCTATGCGAGCGGCCAGAAGGCCGCTCTTAAATTCAGAGGGACGGCCCTGATTCAGAGCGAGCGCTCTGTCAGAGCGTCCGGCTCTGAATCAGGTACCCCTGTGCTATATAGTGAGAAAAAGAGAATAAAAAATATTATTTGTTGTAAATAGTCTTATTACTTATACCACTTTTACACCAAAGTCCCGGGTCTGACCCAGGATTTGGAACATGTTTCCAACCCGGAACAGACCCCTTTTACACCGCGACACCCCTTTTACACCACGGCACCGTTCACACCGGAGCCGGCTCTGCAGTGACCCGGCGCACTGCAGACCAGATAGGACGGATGGGGAGCGCTGCTCTGTGCTGCTCGAACCGAAGCTAATTGCAGTGGACACTTGGAGATTATGTAATTTCCAAGTGCCACTGAAGCCGGCCAATTGGGTGGCTTACGGCATGATCTGGGTCATCGCGACCCGGATTGCGCCATTTACACTGCAGGGCAGCACGGGAACAACCCATGGCCAACCCTGCAAACTACCTGGGTGGATCCAGTTACACTGACAAAAAGCCTGGGTTGATGGGCGTTCACGTGCATCAACCTGGCATTTTTATTTTGGTGTAAAGAGAGATTGTCTCTCTTGGTGATACTCCTGTCCTGATGAAAGTCATGTGCTGTGACCGAAACGTCAACTGAAGGAGTATGTATGAATTCTCTGTGAATAAACTATCTTTCTACAAAGACCCTGGTAAGTGCTCTCTATTTTTCTAACTATTTGGATTATACATATATGCTGTCCTAGGACTCATGTGAGGTGACACCCCAAGCATTTATGCTTACCTGACAATGTGTGCCAGCCACCTCTCGGATATATATACAGTCAGGTGCATAAAATATTGGGGCATTGACTGAATATTTCATAAAAAGTGGGAGGCAGATATAGAAACCGTTGTAATTCCAACACTGTTCACCTGATTTGGATGTAATTACCCTCAAATTAAATCTGAAAGTCTGCAGTTAAAGCACATCTTGTTTGTTTCATTTCAAAGCCATTGTGGTGGTGAATAGAGGCCAAAATATGAAAACTCTGTCAATGTCCCAATATTTATGCACCTGACTGAGTATGTATATATATATATATATATATATATATATACATACACTAGCCTTGAAGAAGTCTAGGTGAAGGACGAAACGCGTTGGGAAGCTCCACTCCTGCCCTATATGAACTTGCCGGGAGATTTTTAAATAAGATAAGCATTTGGCACTGTATCTTTATTTATTTTCCCTTAATTTCCCTTTGCAAAAAAAAGAGCGCATATATTTAAAAAAGTAAAAATAAATTTCTTATGTACTCTTAGGAGACTATATGTATGAATTTATTGTTGACCTGGTCCCTTATCCTTTGTGTTTTTTATGTCTTTTAGTTTAATAAACTTTGTATCCCCCTTTTATACTGAATATTCGCTTATATATTTTTTGATCTCATAAGCCATTGACACATGGAGGTCTAATAAGCACTTTATTACTGCACAGTCACTTTTCACTATCATGTTTTAAGGGCTATTATTGGGAATGTTATTAATTATGTTTGACCTTTGAATGGAATATTTACCTTTAAATAAGGTTTAGGTGTTATTTTAGCACAACTAGCTAATTTTGCACAGACACTTTATACACATTATACACATTATTTATCTGATTGTATTCATTTGCACTGACATTTTACAGACCAAGCATGTATTTATTTATTTATTAAATTAGCACTATTGTCGCTGTGTATCAAGTTCACTGCTTAATATCCTTCTATGCAATAGCAGCATACCACTGCTATGCCCATATCTCTTGCTTATAGCTGACACACAGTACCAAAGGGGATAGTGTTATTAAGTATTAGGTCTGTTCTATCTGTGTATAGATTATGGCCCTCATTCAGACCCACTCACGAGCAGCTGTCCGCTCGCAAGTGGGTCGATGGTCCCCACTGCGCATGCGCACGACTGAGGGAGCTCCGTCCTGCGCATGCGCGAGACCCGACGAGCGAAGGACTTTCCTTCGCTCGGAGTGTCTCATCAAAGGGGGCGTGCTGTCGATGTTGACTGACAGCACGCCCCCTTTGGTGGGCATGCCGGGGGCGTGCCTGCCAGACGGAGGCGTTCCCAAGGGAACGCCTACCGTCTGAACCCTGCCCCACTGACATTACTAGTGATGTCAGTGGGAGTGATTTGGGCTCTGATAGAGCCAAAATCACTCCTGGCCTTGCGGTTGAAAAACCCAACCGCAGGCTTTTGCTCGCAGTTTCGATGGTCGCGATGGTCAAGACCATCGCGACCATCATCCTGCACGCTCGTATATGCTGTGGGTGGTGACCCACAGCTATACGAGCGTCCAGGAGGACGCTGCATATTAATGGAGGTGGGCCCTGATTCAGAGCGAGCCCTCTGGTCAGAGCGTCCGGCTCTGAATCAGGGCCAATATCCAGGTGGCGCTGATTAATCTTTCATTGGTCTCTCTCTCTCTCTCTCTCTCTCTCTCTCTATATATATATGCTGCAATTGCATACACTTTGAGGTGGGTTATTGGAAGGAAATGAGGGTAGTCAGTTTTATTATATTGTGTTTTCCAAACACTTTAATAGTCAACTTGTTTCTACAGTCCAGATATTACGTTGATGTGGACACTGGTGGGGTCATTTATGTTATGTCAGGCTACTGGGGGTATCAAAGTTTTCAGGAGGATCTTTTGGATTATTAATGTAATAGGGGTTGGTGGTGCCATTAACATTTTGTATGGGCTATTGGTGCAATATGGGATCACTATTACATGTGGGTAGGGAAGCCAAACTCGAATTGTTTTTTTAATCCCAGGATTGATTTGGTGAATGGAGCAGGCACAGCTGAAGAGGCGGGCCGGTGTGGGGCTGCGCAGCGTAACCTCTGATGTCATGCTTCATACAGCTGGGAGCCAGGGCAGCGTCTGAGCGAGTGCTGCAGGTGCTCAGCGCTGTGAACTAAACTAAACAGCGCATGCGATCACTAGTCCCGAAATCCCAGGATTGGAAGCTCCAATATAGCGATTCAAATCCCACCAATTTTAGACCAAAATCCCAGGATTCTGCCGATCACGATCCCAGGATTGGCCTCCCTACATGCGGGTTTATACATTTCTGTTGGGGCATTTTAGGATTGTTTGATTGTTATGGGTTGGGGGATATAAGTGTATTTATAAAATGTAAATCCTATTAATTTAATGTTAAGAATCACTTGGAGCTGTTATTGTACACACCTATATATCCACCAAGTTGGGAATTGCCTTTGAACTAACACCCGAGTGGGCTATGTGGGATATTGTACCATCATCTGGATCATCCTGTGCCCCTGGAGGTGCCCGTCTATTACTAGCAAAGATTGCAGCAGCTTCGAAAAAAGCAATATTATCTCAATGGATATCCACTGACACTTTAACGCTCAGTCTTTTACAACCTAGAATTACATACCTATTTAATATGGATTGGCTAGAACTATCCCTTAATAAAGACAAGGAAGCAGAGAAGTTCTTTAATATTTGGCTTCCATATGTTCACACATTAACACCTCAGGTTAAAGACACGCTTCGAGCTGCAGTTCAACTTACAGCCTGGTATAATGAAGAAACCTTGTCTTCAGGTGAACCACCATTTTAATTCCTGTATTGTTACGTTCCTCATGGATCCATTGTATTGCACATTACTGTTGTGATCCTGTTGATGTCTTGTCATTTTCTGATCAACATGTTATATTGTTTATTGCGGTTTTACAATAAAAATATGTTTTAAAAAAAAAGAATCACTTGGGGGAAGGAGGTATACAGTAGTTATTAAACATGGTTGCTTTTGATTTAATGACAGGGCTAGTTGTAGTAGGGTAGATTAAATTATGTGCGGAAGACACTGGGACCTGCTCCATCTCATTCCAAGCCAAAGGCAGCTTTCATTCAATTGAGTCTGCCCGCCAGTGTATACGTTTTGCTCAGCTGACAGGAGATGAATAGTATCTTATCCTTTTTACAAACAAGGGCCCAACATTCTAACATCTGCCCAAGCAGCAATAGAGCTAAACTATGAGCCGCACAGTTTGCGACTTGTCAGATTCTGGTAGAAGAGTAACAATTTTGGGGTACTACCCTACAGTGTCAGTACTTTGTCCAACTTGCAGGCAGCCAGGAGGTAAGATCTACTTCATGCTACTCTGCTTGTGAATGGGGAATTGTATGCACCTGATCTTGCTCTGCAGGTAGCTATACTTTACAGTGCAAAGCATTCTGCATAGATAAGTCATGGTCATGTGCTGCACTGCTCCAGCATCTCTGTTATGTGCTAAGGTTGGCCATCGACCATCAATGGGTGCAAATCATCAATGGTTAATACTCGATGGTAGATGGTTTGACTATCTGAGTGAAACCATCGATGGTCCAAGACAACAGTGCATTACCATCAAAGGCTCCTTACAGTTTCACTATAGATGGCAACCATCGATAGAGAGTGCACTGATGGCCATGTCTATTATGTGCTGAGCTCCTCCTATCTTCAAATAGCACATGCTGCTCTGACAGTCTCATGTGACTGAACCTGACTAACATTGACCACAATGAATGGTTATAAACATCAGTATCTGCAGGCAGCGCCTAGCACTGCAAAATCAGCAGGGCTGGTGCAAAGTTTCTGGGTGCCCTAGGCAAAGCTTCACCCTACCATCCCTGCTCCACCCAATACACTCTTACTAACCATATTAAGTACATAAAACCTCACCCACATGCTTTTGACCAAGTCTTAAGAACATATTTGAGAGTGCACTGGGGAGATTTCCTTGTGCTCTGGTTGGTCAGTCCAGCACTGTGTAGTTGTACTTTGTTTCACTGGCCCTAATTTGAGGGCAGGTACTAAACACTACTTTGCAGAAGGAGGCTGAACAGAGAAAGGGGGGTGGGGGGTAGTTACCTGGATTAGAGTCCAGGAATATAGCACTGTGCTGGTAGTGCCTCAAATCATAATATGTCACAGTAATGCCCTTATTTCATAATATGCCATGCAGCAGGGATTGGGTATGAAATCCCGGCTGTCGGGATGCCGCTGGTCAGAATACCAACAGCGGCATCCCGACAGCCAGAACCCTGACACCCATAGAGAACAGTGGTAAGTATTTTTCTAACCCCTACCCTAACCCTCCCTTCCCAGTGCCTACACCTAAATTCCTCCCAGTGCCTAAACCTAACCTCCCCCTCCACGCACCCTAATCCTAACACTACCTCCTTGGTGCCTAACCCTCCCCCTAATGCCCAACCCGCACCCTAACGCTAACCTCCCCCTAACACCCCGATACTTACCTTTGGGATGCCGACGGTCTGGATTCTGGTGACGGGATCCTGACCTATCAGGATTTTGGCGCTGGTCTTCTGACCGTCGGCATCCCGCACGCCAGGATGCCGACTACATCCCCTGCAGCAGTGCCCCCCGTTAATAATATGCTTCATAGCACTGCCTTCAATACATGATATGCCACATATAAGTATCCCCAATACAAGATATGCCATGCATCAGTTCCCCCAACCAGATTTTTGTACAGCACCTTGAAGAGAACATCTACCGAGGCCTACACATATAGTCACACATATATATATATAAATATGTATATATAGTCATACATAGAGTACCCCTTCCTTGACCTATCTTACCATTATAAGCTGACTGCTGGATAGTCAGGTCTCCTCCCTCCTCTCTCACATGCTGCATGCACAGATTGTACAGAGCCATGTATCCATGCCCCCTGCTCAGAATCCACCTCCCTCCTATTCTACAGCTGCCATTGCTGTCATATGCCACACTGCAACTTATTAAAGGATTGGGGGGGGTATCCTGAAAGCAGGCATTGGAGTAACTTGCCAAACTCACTCTTCTCATATTATTCATTATATAAATTACTTTACAAATTTAAAATGATCAATTGTAATTTTTTTTTCAACAACATTTTTCTTTATTGAAGCATGACAGATATACAGAGTCAAATTTTAAATAAGCACATTAATTTGTGGGTATAAGAAATTACATAATAATAACCATTTTTAATTATAAAAATAAATTAAATTGACAACATATTTCACAATGGTTTAACCAAAAAGGAATGCAAATAATATGGTGTGAGCCCGGGTCCACAACCATCAGTTCTTAACCATAAGCTTTACAGTACTAAGGGATATTGGGGGGGTCTTGTTCACAAACACTTTTTTCATACCAAAGTGTATTTCTGAAACATTTCCATATCTGTTCTTTGAGGTCTGAGACAATGTGTCTATGTAGCTTTCCCATGTCTCGAAAAAAAATTCTGTAAATCTTTCTTCTGCAGTGAGGCTTCCCAATTTTAATGTTCAATCTACTTTAATATTTAATCTAATTAATTTTTATTAGTTTTATATATTATTAAATTATTTTTTTCAAAATATAGAAATTATTTTATTAAGATATAATATTGACCATTGCATATTTATATTACATAGTCAAAAACAAATTGATCTAAACAAAATGTTTTCATTAAAGTTCCGGCCTCCACTGAGTAGCCAGCCAAACTCGCTCTTCTAATATTATTCATTAGATATATGTTAGTTTAATATTTGATCTAACGTATTCATTAAATAATATGTGCATGCCTAAAAATAATTGCTCAACATACAAAATTGAAATAAGGCCATTATTTGTATTTATTACTTTTGATATTGTTGTTATTATTAATAAGAGTATTGTGTCTATATTTATATATATATATATATATATATATAGAGAGAGAAATAATTTGATTATTTACAGTATTATATTTACTATTGTTCATTTATAAAATATAAACAACAAATTAGTCTAAATTAAATATTTTAATTAAGGTTCTGGCCTCCACCTCCCCTCACTAGCCAGCCAATCTCACTCCTTTGATGTTATTAATATTATTCATTATATTGTTTACTAAATATACTATTATTTACAATATTTAAATGAACATCTAAATTAAATATTTTAATTAAAGTTCTGGCATCCCCTTCCACTCACTAGATGGCCAATCTCACTCCTTTGATGGTATTAATATTATTAATTATATTGTTTACTTAATATACTATTATTTAAAATATTCACATAAACATCTACATTAAATATTTATTTAAGGTTCTGGCCTCCACCTCCCCTCACTAGCCAGCCAAGCTCACTCCTGTAAAGTTGTTAATATTATTGATTATATTATTTTTTAAATATACTGTTATTTACAATATTTAAACGAATATCTAAATTAAATATTTTAATTAAGGTTCTGGCCTCCACCTCCCCTCACTAGCCAGCCAATCTCACTCCAGTAATGTTATTAATATTATTCATTATATTGTTTACTAAATATACTATTATTTACAATGTTTAAATGAACATCTAAATTAAATATTTTAATTAAGGTTCTGGCCTCCACCTCCCCTCACTTGCCAGCCAATCTCACTCCTTTAATGATATTAATATTCATTATATTACTTACTAAATATACTATTATTTGCAATATTTAAATGAACATTTCAATTAAATAATTTAATTATGGTTCTGGCCTCCACCTCCCCTCACTAGCCAGCCAATCTCACTCCTTTGATGTTATTAGTATTATTCATTATATTACTTATTAAATATACTATTATTTACAATATTTAAATTAACATCTACATTTTATATTTTAATTAATGTTCTGGCCTCCACCTCCCCTCACTAGCCAGCCATTCTCACTCCTGATGTTATCAATACTATTCATTATATTATTTTATTAATATACTATTATTTACCATATTTAAATGAACAAATTGAATATCTAGACTATGATACTATTTAATATAATGTATATAGTTGCCTAATGCAACATAGATAATAAAACATGCAATATCTAAAAATGTAAAGAAATATTTAAAAAAGACTATTATTATTTTTAGTATTAATTTTAATAATTTTATTTGTATTAGTTATTTTAATTAATATTTTGTTGAAATTTAGAACGATTTAGATTATTTATCAATATATATTTAATTACTGGGTGCCTCAATCTGTCTCCAGTACTGCCAGGGCTTTAGAGAACATAGGTGTATTGCTTGATGATGGGCGATGTTTGCCACTTTACATCATTTAGGCTGACGGAAGGGCCAGGTGTTCTTATGCAGATTGGATGTTCTTCTGCGGCTACTGATGGAACTGAGAACTGCCCGTTCCTGTGTGTGATGTTCAGTGGTCTAGCATCTGGGGAGGTGGAGATCCCTTCATTGGTGGCTGCAGGTAGGAGACAATCATATAGATTTCACATGAAAGAAGTGAGGGAAAATTTGCTGGACACAATATAATTAAGGTCTATCAGTAACTAGTGCTGCATTAAAAGACTCGCTTTTTTGTTTAACAAATTTGTTTTTCCCTATAGTGGAAGCATAACCAATTACAGCAGTGACAGTTTTGCTGTTTTACATATTGTTCTGATTATGGTCCTGTTATTCCTAATGTAGGATTTTTGTTTATCCTGTGACAGCCCTGTAAACCGGTACTCCTGGGATTATTATATCTGGAGGATCTTTTTGTCAGCAGGGATTGTCTATGCAGAGAGGCCTGAGACAAGATAAGATCAGCATGTCACCTATGGCTAATGGCCCATTCAGATGCTGTGAGTAATGAGAATAGCTGTGGTCCCTCCAAGTGCAGTATGTTTTATACAGAAACCCACATACAGCAAAGCAATATTTTTCATAATTCATATTTCAAGTGTTCTGATTTGAATGGAAGTAGTAGAATCAGTCATATGACTTGTGTAATGCTTGGGTACCAACCTTATTCAGAAGGGAGATACACCCTGTGTTTCCCCAAATAATTTATCTAACGTATTCATGTTCCATATGCGTATATATCTGTATATGTATCATTTATATTTTGTTTAATGATACTATTATTAATACTCTGTTATGTTTTAGGAGACACTACATCACCAATGGGCAGCATGGATTGCATAGGGGTCAGCATCACTGCCTCAGAGCACTCAGGTCATGAGTTCAATTCCTGGTCATGGCTAATAAGTGTGGAGTTTATATGTTCACCCATGTTTGCGTGGGTTTCCTCAATGTGTTTTGATTTTCTCCCCCACTTCAATAGATACTGGTAAGTTAATTGGCTTCTAACAACAAATTAAACCTAGTATGTGTATGTCCATTTAATAGGGATTATAGATTGCAAGCTCCACTGGGGCAGAGACTGATGTGAATGACTAAAATATTCTTTATTAAAGTTCGGCAGAATATGTGTGCACTATATAAATAACTATTAATAAATAAATATTAATATTTATGGAATTCCCCCCTAAATGTGTATACCAGCACACTGTGTGCCTAATTTTACAAGTAGAGTGTGGTTTTGTGCAAAGGAGAGAATGTTTAAAAGTCAGGAAATTATTGTTGGAATTGTCAGTTTTGAAAGTCATCCTGCTATTGAGGAATTGTTCATCTTCTAGCATCTCTCCAGCCAGATTGTGAGCATCCTGTTTTTAGACTTGCCTATTTTAGTAAAATAGTTTCAATTATATTTTCTGTATGTCAATTTATTATCCTCTTTTTTTGTGTGTAATAAGCTTGGGGAGTTTTCTCGATCATTTTTGCATTTAACATAATTCAGTCTTTGTTTTCTTAAAATAGTTCCATGTGCATTAGGCTGGTTTATTAAACCACTTCATTTAAGGCAGATTATCAGGTTTACAATAACTCTGATTAAATTAGGTTCATATTTTGAGATAAGTCAGAGAGTAAATGAGACATGGGGCGCAGCGAGGGAAGAGGAGGTACCAAGTACCTGGGCCCAGGCTTGTTGGAGAGGAGGAAGACCAAGTTCCCGATCCCCGTGTAAAGTACGGACGGCGCAGGAAGACGTGGATACCTCCACAGAGAAGAGCTCATCAGCAACGAGGACCAGGAGAGCCCTCCAGCTGCCTGCGTATATACTCACCAAACCGGAGCAACACAGCCGCCAACTTACCGGTAAGATCGCACCAAACATCACCCCATACGGAGCCCGGGACAAACGGGAGAGATTTAACCTAACCCATTCCAGTTATACTACCAGGATAAAACAGAAATAGATACAACTGCTAAGATTCTGTTACATTATCACTAGAACCTGGACACAGTATAACAATCTCCGGATTACTATCAAATACAAGACATGCGATCTCATAGGAGAAAACACTAGTTTTAAAAGGAGAACTGTTTTACCTGCTACAGACATTATTATTGATTCATGATATGTATAATTTCTATAAGGTTTTCTATCTGACTTTTAATATTCATGAAATTAACTATTGTTTTAGAAGGTCTGAAGTGATTATATTTTTACAAGACCTTTTTTAATTTAATGATTTATATTTATGCATTGTACCACTTTTTACTGATCTCCACCTTTTATTCATACCAATTGTATGTCAGCTTAAAATAAATACACATTTCATATAGATACTGTACATATACTCCGGTTCCTATTTTAGTTCTTACATAATCAAGTGAGCGCCAAAATAGGTTTACACATTTATTTTTTTATTTTCATTACTGATAACCATAAGGAGGAGGAAACGACCTCCTGTTAACCCTAGGCGGCTCCCTGACTTTTTGCTAGCACCTTTAAAGAGTAGGAGCGCAACGTTAACCCATATACACCATTGTTGGAGAGGCCCGGCAAGTGCCCGAGTCTCCCTCCTCTGCCCTTACCTATCAGCAGCAGCCTCTCTCTCCATCCCAGCGCTGCTGTGTGCTGGGCTGCAGTGGGTTCAGGGTTACTCTGCATAAGGTGTTGGGGGAGCAATCACACTGATCACACCCCCCGGATCTGCCCCTGGCTGAGGGGTGCATGGCGCCTCCCTGTGCAGCTTTTGGAACCGCTTAGCGGTGCTGCACAAATCATTATTTCATCGTTTTTGTAAGGGGTGTGGCCACAGCTGTATAATTAGCACCATGCATCACGGTCGTGCTCTCTATGGCCCTGAATGAGAGCTCTTGAACCAAATCTTAGTGGTGGCAGAATTGGATGTTTAACAGGGAGTGTGAGATTTAATTATGAGGGAATTGTATCATTCTTAGACAGACCTGATGGTATTGTTTGACTAACCCTTATACCAGAGGTTCCCAATCACGGTCCTCAAGGTTCCCCAACGGTTCAGGTGTTAGAGATATCCATGGTTGAGCACAGGTGATTTAATTAGTTTCTCAGTCAATTTGATTTGCCCACCTGTGCTCATCCATGGATATCTCTAAAACCTGAACTGTTGGGGACCCTTGAGGACCGAGTTTGGGAACCTCTGCTTTATACTGTACATACATGTCACATGTGCTGATGTTTGTTGTGTTATGACACACATGCATAAGAATATTTGGTAATAAAAGCCCAGTGTCTATAGGAAAATTCAATAAAAACTAATGAGTAAGAAAAAAAAACAATGTCTGGTAAAACACCTCTCCCCATGTTAGGATATAGACTTTCCCTCCCATGGTTCCCATAATCTAATGAGGGATATGATAAGCAGAAGAACATGATGAGATTCCTATACGCTATCTTCCAGTTCTGTGCACTTACTCTGCCGGGTATGAATGGGGGCTGTACTCGCAGGTCTTCTAGCTCCTCCCAATCAATACCCGCGAAGAAGGGATGATGACGAATCTCACCATGTTCACCCAGGCGCTTGGCAGGATCCGTACACAGGAGCTGAAAAGAGTAACGTTAATGTAACTAACATGACAGTTCAGCTATAATTTTATCCCTTATACTCACATATTGGGAGTAATGTAACTCAGTCATGTGTTTTCAGAATCAAACAAGAAAGCATTATGCTTATACCCTGATCAGGGGATGTGCATCTAGTTTAGGATAAGACTAGGATAGAACATGTCAGTGTTTGTGACTCCTGCAGCTAGGGGCGTTTCTAGAGAGGAGGGGAACCGTGTGCTGTCCCCGACATGGGCCCCCTCCTCTCTGCCTGGCGGCCGCCAGGGCGGTGAGCTGTGCGTGGCCAGTGCCGGAGTTATAGATTTTGGGCACTAGAGTGCGCCCAGAGTCTATAGAGTATGCGTAGGTCACCGGAAAAATGGCCTCGGCGGCCATTTTCCCTGTACTGCGCAGGCGCACAGACGGAAAAAGGGCTGCAGTGGTCATTTTCCAGTCGTTTTTACAGTGCCGGACCCCCGCTCCGACGTGCGACTCCGGAGAGGTAAGTATACTATGGGTGCAGGTTGTGCGGTGCGGGGCCCACTTGGACCCAGGAGCCCGTGTGCCCTGCACACCATGCACCCATTATAGATACGCCCCTGCCTGCAGCACTGATTGGTCTGGCTTGGAGGTTTCTTCAGCCACCACTTGTTTATGAGTGTCAGAAAGGTGGAACCACTTACAGTAATGTATTATATGTAATAGTGTTTCTATATATAGCTGCCTGACCATTCATAGCAAGGATTACTACATGACAGGTACTAGATAATGGAAGTGTAATAGATATATCATAGTGACTATCAGGACACACTGTATATAAAATCTTTCTACCTAGTGCTGAATCCTAAGTCTCTACTCACTCACCTGTTCAAGGATGTCACGTGTAACCGGTCTTATCTGACATCTTGGCAACACAGAGAGCTTGCAGTAGTGCCAGGGTCTTCCCGTTGTCATTTGGAAGAGTACCACGCCAAAGGCGTACCAATCTACCCCGGCATCGTACTGCTGTCTTAATAGCATCTGTCAATAAGAGGAAAACAGTTCACTAAGGGCCTGATTCAGCTTGGATCGCAGTTACTAATACGCACGCAATCGGCCGATTGTTGCATTCTGCGCATGTGTATGCATCGCAGTGTGTGTACACGAACTAACCACTGCGATCGGGACTACGACTACATAGGCTACGCAAACCCATTACAGAGTGATTGACAGGAAATGCCGTTTCTGGGTGGTGACGGTGGGGAGGTGGCCGGCCGAGTGGCAGTGCGTTCGTACTCCGTTTCATGTCTGTTAGAAATTTCTGAGTGAGGTCAGGGAAGTGTGCGTATGGGTCCGATGGTATTTGATTGTACCGATGGTTTCGCTATTCAGCTAAGTATTACAGATGTGTGTATTGTAAAGTGGATTAGCTGGCTATCGCAGTTTAACTACGTGCGTCTGTAATATTGCGATCCGTAGTGAATCAGGCCCTAAGTGTGAATTATAATCAGGAGAACAATACTGGGCAGGGAGCACTGTACAATAGTCATATACAGGACACAAGGGAGGGGGGCAGCAAGGTGCGAGGAGGGGCTATAGTGCTGCAATGTCATCAATGTGGCCCCACCACTGCTGTACAGAGCTGCAGCTCCTCACATTGTCATTGTTATTACTACGTTAGCAGGGTAATAACCCAGTAATAACATGTGATGTGACGCTCTCCTCATATGTACATTGGGTGATTGCTGTGTATTGATGCATATTATGCTCATACTGGGAATCCTCAGGTTGGGTAATGTGACCATTGCACATGCTGCCTGGTAATGATGACCATCTGGGCATTGCCCCAAGTGACTGAGAGGAGGTAATTATGGAGGTATAAGTGGTAATGTACCATTCATTCCTCCATATTTACCTTACTCTATAGATCCCGTATATATATGAATAGCACTTATATACTCTACACCTCACCACGTTATTATTATTATTATAGCCTCACCTCTGGGGCAATGTAGCCTTGTGTTCCTGCATAGCCCGTGGCTCCAGGAATGTTCTCTACCGCCAGCCCAAAGTCGGCTAGTTTGATATGGCCGGCGTCATCAATGAGGATGTTCTCAGGTTTTATGTCTCTGTAAAAGGGACATTTTGCATTTAGAATGTGCATCATAACCTCATTGCAAACAAGTACTTACTAAAGAAATACAAAGTATCATAAGTGAGTAAGGCTAATTTGTGAATGGGGAAACCTGTGCTGCCCAGAGGATAAATCCGTATTACACCTGTCTGGCAAAGGGAGGTCCCCTGCTATGATAACACTCTGACATCAGCGCCATCTACTGTACATCTGTGTTCTGTGCAGGTGCCAGCGCCATGTTACTCTGGGAGGAGGGGCCCATGCAGATATCTTAGCAGCCCTGATGGAATGGGTGTGCGCCTTGTGGTGTGGTTGGGGAAAAAATAGGGGAATTATGTAAAGGTATATGCAGGACAGTTTGGCATCTTCTGTGGCTCATATAGAATATCATACTGATCATAGATTATTTTGCTCCTTTTATTAGTCAATAAAGAATATTGTTCATGTGCACACAGAATATGCCTTCCCTGTATTTTTGCACTTGTGTATTTATTCAGTATAGGACAACAAGCTTTTGGCAGCCAAACATAATCAGGGTCACATATACATCAATGGCATGAACCTGGTAATCCCATAAGAGACATTTCTTCTGTGTTTATTGAAATAAGGATAAAAAGGTAGATACCGATGTATGAAGCCCATCATATGCAGGTACTGGAGACCGGAGACCATCTCTGCAGTGTAGAATCTGGTGAGGACATAAAAACATATTGTTTAGTCCCAGATCCTGCTCTCCATGAGGATTAGATACAGAATTAGTAGTGTACATGCAGGGGCGTAACTAGGTATGTGAAGGCCCCATAGCAAAAGTTTATTAGGGCCCCTATGTACCACCCAATGGTGAGAAATGTATATAACACATGTAACTATGACAAGGAAGATGGGCCCCCTCAGCTCAGGGCCCCATAGCAGCTTCTCCCCTTACACATATGTGTGTACATGGAATACAAGCTTGGGGGCTGTTGTACAGAATTGCAATCTGTCTGGTTTTCCATTGATATATGATCTCTATCTCACACATACTGGTCATTATATTCTTATACATAGAAACTAGAAAGGTGATTATGGGAAAGCAAAAGTGTTGTTACACCATGTGGGCATAGCGCAAGTAAAGTCACTGGGTGCATAGTGCAAGATGGGATCAGTGAGATACAGGTTGTGCCGTATTTATGGGACCATAAGTGGCAGCTGTAAGACCCTTATAAAGGAGGCTGTGTGATCTGGTGTGACTGCACCAGGCAGCCACTGTATACACTGCCATATCTATAATGAATGGAAGGTGTGCGGTGCACATGGGCCCCTGGGTCCAGGGGGGCCCTAACACCTTCCACCCATATAAATATACTTACCACTCTGTCGGCCTGGCGCTGGTTACAGAGCTGCAGATATCACCAGGAAAATGGTCACAGTGGCTATTTCCTGTGATTTGCACACACACAGTAGAGATGTCCCAGGAATGTGTTGTGGGCGCCATGTTCCTGGAGACCTGCGCATGCACAATGCCAGAATCTACTGCACTACCAGAGAGGAGGGGGCCTGATTGGAGACTGCACACAGGCGCTCTGCTCTCTTAATCCGCCTCTGACTGCATAGTTGCAATAGCACCAAGTATCTTACTTCCTCTCTCCTCCTCCTATAGCCAGGCCCTCCTCCTCCTCTTCTGTTGATGTTCTGTAGCAGACTGAAGTCTTCTGAGCATCTGTACAGAGGAAGCTTATAGGTGTGAGCAGCCGCTGCATACTGTACTGCAGTGTGTACACAAAGAGGTGCAGTAGTGATTGAGATATAGTCTCAGACATTGAGAGTTCCTGGGAGGTGGCTATTCAGATGTATAGAGAATAGATATGCACTGTCTATGGGAGTGTTACATAGCTGGTTGTGATCTCAGACACGTAAACGCTTACATTGGAGGCCATGCTCTGCACCTGGCATGGGGCAGGTGCTAATTTCTGTGGTGCGTCCAATGGTAACATCTAAACACCCACCAAGTGGGATTGTTGTGTCTAAGGGGTCTATTCATCATCACTTAATTTATACACCTACTTTTGTGTAAATTAAGTGTCAGAGCCATTCATCATTATTTTAACACATGAGATATCACAGATATCTCATGGTTACAATTCTTCCCTGATAATTTCCACAGTCCCCATACTTAAGTATTTGGATGTAGAAATTATGCCATTCATCAAGCTCCAAAAAAGCATTTTTTTTCTGTTCTTGTGAGTGATACTGTACGCCATTCTGAGATGGCGCACAGCCCCCGATACTCTGCACAAGCTGCCGTTTACAGGGCAGCTTGTGCAGGAAAGGGATCTTTTCAGAACCCTCCCCGCTCTCTTCTAAATGCCTGTGCCTCTCTGGGTCCACCTCCATCTATCCTCAGCTCCACAGCACCCAGTCCTCTTCTCCTTACCACCCTTCAACTATACGCTCTCCAGTGCTAAAGTGTATGGAGCACGCTTGGACCCCCGCTCACCCAGGGAACAGTGACAGTCCCATAGAAATGCAGCAGCTCTGTGGCTGGAGCCACCAAGCAACGTATTCCTGTAGCCAAAGGTGATAAATGGGCAGTGAGGGGGGTCTGGAGCTGCCGCCAGGGGAGAGATGCCTGCAGCCAGAGGTGATGGAGCTGCTGTGGACACTGGGGAGAGGATGCGGAGAAAGCACTAAAAGGTGTCTTCCCAAAAATAGCAGCTTTTCGGAAGAGATACTTATGTAAAGGAGACATGATGAACGCCTCCGATATTGAGGCTGATCTTGATGTGAGTTCAAAACTTAATTAGCACAAAATATGTTTTAGTATTGATGAATAGACCCCTAAAGATGCACAAAGAGGATGTCACAGTCAGAGATACACTTGTACACCAGCGGAAGGGCTGTTACCAGCAATAGCATAAAGTGACAGGTACGACTATGGCAAAAGACGCTAATGCGGGCGCAGAAGCCAATGACACTCTGACAGCCCCATACTGTATATGGGGGATAGAGAGATACAATGTGGGATGGGGAGAGAGTAAGAGCTATAGAGAAGGGAAATAAAGACAAATGCACAGACATGTAATGGTTAGCATTACTGCCTCACAGCACTGAGGTCATGGGTTCGATTCCCACGACGACCCTAACTGTGTGGAGTTTGTATATTCTCCCTGTGCTTGCGTGGGTTTCCTTCGGGTACTCCGGTTTCCTCCCACACTCCAAAAATATACTGGTAGATTAATTGGCTCCCTACAAAAAATTGACCATAGTATGTATGTTTGTGAGCATGAGGTAGGGAATATAGAGTGTAAGCTCCACTGGGGCAGGGACAGATGTGAATGGTAAACAGTGCTGCGGAATATGTGTGCGAAATATAAATAACTGGTAATAAATGGAAAGAGTTCCAGCTGCTAGTGATGGGTGACCAACATGTAGGGGGATATAATATATTACGTGTGTATGTATGTGTGTGTATATATGACTATGTATGTGTATGTACTGCATGTATGTATGTATGTGCGTATGCATGTAATTATGTATGTACTGTATGTGTTTGTGTATGTATGTACTGTATGTATGTATATGTGGTTGTGTGTTATGTACACAATGGGGTGATCAGTGGTGGCCAGTGCTGGTATAATCAGTAGGATAAATGTAATGAAGGCAGTGGTATGATAACTGTGCTGCCGCTGTATGTGATATAATGTATCTCATTGCCACACTGTAAGCTCCTATAGGGCCTATTCATGAAAACATAATTATCACATGTGATAATTATGGTTTTCACTTGCTGCGAGTTCAAACACAGTTTAGGAGGCATTTATCACCTCCGAAGTCTGCTATTTCTACGAAGCAGTATTTTGGAAGTGAATTACTTTTCTCCTAGTTTTCACTGCCTGTCTTTAAGCTGCGCCTGCACAGCTTGAAGACAGGCTGTTGACTTCACTGCCCCCTGCCCCCGCGGGTGTATGATTTGGCCCACAAACCCCCACCCCCGGCAGGTGTACAACCCCCCTCCCTCCCACACGGGTGTATGACCCCCCCTCCCTACCCAACGCAGGTGTACAGCCCCCCTCCCCCTCCAACGGGTAAACCGCAGTCTGTGAAAGTTATATCAGAATGGCGTTCAGTAACACCATCGAGTTAAAAAAATATTTATTTTTCGGAGTTCATGAATAACCCTGACACTTATTTTTCACAAAAGTATGTGAAAATTTTAATTTTCACATGCTTTTGTGAAAAATAAGTGATGATGAATAGGCCCCATTGTCTCAGATTGTCTCTCACACACAATTACACAGTCTCACGTCAGCTCATTGATAGATCTTACGTTGCAGCGTTGATCTGAAGACGGCCTCTTTCATGCAGCAGGTCGTAGAGGTCTCCTCCGCTGGCGTACTCCATGACGAATCCCATTATCTCCTATCAGAGGACACAGAGAGAACAGTCACATATTTGCTATTGCTCTAATACACTCTCTGCTATTACAGTTACTGGCACCATACTCTCCACCATCATCCACACTGACAATTACTGTATGTGATTATAAGTGTGTGGGGAACTTTGTAACATTATGTGGGGAACTTGGCAACATAGATGAAGCTGAAATAGATGACATTATGTGACTTAAATTAAACCCACCTCTGATAATGCACAAGACCTAGCAGTGTGGGTACAGGCACAATGGGGGTGATCTGCAACAAATATATTCAGCACATAATGTGTCTCTGTCCTCTACTGCCTACATGTACACTGTGCACATACGTGTGGGGAAGTCAGCAATATGCATATATTTCCCAGGACATTATACTGATATGAGGCTGTGATTTCTGGGCATGATTCAGAGATGGACGGAATTGCAGAGTCACACACAAGCAGCTGTGTAATTCCCTCCATCTATAATGCTAATGCAGCAGCAGGTGTCTGTAGGAAACAGTCACCTCCTTGCTGCATCTGTGATCCCAGCGCTGTCTCACCTAAGCAGGCACCCAGTCAGCATGCCCGCTGGACCATTCAATCCTGCTGTGGCTTAGGGGCACTGTGACCTTGGTCACAGACATAGACCTGCACATGCGCAGTGCACATCTCCAATTATCAGAGTTGTACGAGAACCATCGGGTTTACATACCACCCTGAATCGGGCCCAATGTTCTTTTATGTCTATATGTATATATATTATTTTACATATATTCATGATTTGTGCAAATTCCTCAGGATGTCTTCCTTGAGAACAGAAGGGTATAAGTATTACTCGTATGACCCCTTTCTAATATAGCAATATAAGAACAGGGGCAAAACAGCATATGTATGGGGGGAGGTGTAAATGATAAATATATAATATATATAGATATATGTAGATAAATATAATCACACACCTATAACTATGTATGGGGGGAGGTGTAAATGATAAATATATAATATATGTAGATAGATATAATCACACACCTATGACGTACACTGTGAGAGAGCACTTTATGTTATTAGGCCCCTCATGACATAATGCCATGATTCCAGCATCTATAGGGAAGGGTCGTGGTCAGAACATTATTTTCTGTGAATCACATCATATTGGCCCCTCCCCATAGACCCACCAATCACTGCATTGCACCACATGGGGGCAGGGCTCCTATCACACACCCACGGCTCCCCGTAACATAAACCTCAGTCTGTCAGGGAGGGTGGGTTCTGCACCTGGTGTGCGCCGCTGGTACAGAGCTCTCACCTGACCACAAGGATCAGTGTAACATTTATGGTAATACCTCCGTCTGGAATGTCAGAAGGCCGTGTACTAGGAAGGGGCTTCCGGATGTTGATTGTAGAGCTGCCATCTCCATCTGTGCTCTCTCCTCTTCCCTCTCTGACATTCCGCTGTTGTCCAGGAGCTTTATGGCCACGTCGGTCTTGAAGATGGTATCATACGCCAGCATAACCTGTATGTGTCACAGATATAGATATATTACAGGGACAGGAGCACAAATGGCTGCTCCAGTATATATGGAAAATAATATGAACATAATAATAAGGATTATTTGCACTGTGAATACTTACCATATATTAGACATTAAAATGATCCCCTAATTGTGCATGCAGGTGGTGACAGCAGCTGCTAAAGGCGCACATCCACTAGGCAATATTAATGAGCGATTGAACGATTATGACATCGTAATCATTCAATCGCTCATTAATCGTGCACAAATAGTGCATTATAATGTCGGAAATGCCCAATATCTCTTATTATATTTGTCTGTAAATAGCTGGTCATAAAGCAAAATGAATAACACTACCATCAATAACCAGTTATGGGTGTACAGGTGTCTCTCTGCATATTGGTGACCATTTTGGTTGGGTTGGGATACCCAGGCCACATCTCTTCCCTAATACTTACTTGTCTGCTCATTTTACCTATTTTTCATTTTTATAGGGGCATAAAGAAAATCGTTATCCAGCAGATGTGTCGGACACCAGGCAACGACTGCAGTAAGTTGGCCGTTCTCATTCTTATTACTTATGTAAGACACTTGGAAGGCTTAAGCTAATTGCAGTATGTTTTTCTGGTGTTGGACGCATGGATTTTGGAAGTAAATCAGACATGTGACTGGGCTTAATCAGCAAGCAGTCAGTAGAGATGGGTCACTATTCCTGAGTGACCCGAGTGGGCTTACTTCACCAACCATGGGGTATAGGGATCCCATTTTGCAATCAGTATCCCCCTCTTGCTAGCTCCTCCTACTATATTGTATGAGCAATGCTGAACGCAGATTACCAGTTATCAGGAATCTGCTCGTGCTCAGGACCCATCCTGTGTGATCGCACGCAGCTCCTTCTATACCTCTACCTGATTGCCAGGCAAAGGCATTTAAGGAGCTGTGTGGAGGCAGGGACAGCCGGTGTTCCCGGAAACGAGGGCGTCTACCCACTTTTCCGTGAGTGGCAAGATCAGGGGCTGAGTCCACAGATGCAGTTTCTTGGCCTTGCAAGCCAGCCAGCATGATTAAGCAGAGGCTTACTCAGCTGGACGGTGGCCCGGTGCCGTCCACCATTGTGACCGATAGTTGCGATGGTTATCCCAACCTACGACTTCAGTCGCAGTGCTGGGATAGAAAATGCAGTAGGGGGTGTCATCCCGCTGCATTTGTATGTTTGCAAGGATGGCAATGTGAGCCTGCTTGTGTGCAGCTTTGCAATTCCGTCCAGTACTGAATCACCCCCAGGTAACGGTTTGGTTCATATCTGGTGGTTACAGGAAAAGCAGATGCCGGCATCTTGGCCTCACCCCTGTCACCCCTCCATGATTTCATTAACATCTTCTACTTTATTCTTATTTAAAACATATGTAATTTCTCATCTACAGGATCTGTAGTTATCTAAACATTTAAAACCTCAGATAAGAAAATTGCTTAAAAATTTTAGAAACTGACTTAAAAAAATGATACTGTCACTTCTGTAATCAGTGTTTCTGTCTCTATAAATTATCAGTATCCCATTGTCACCTATCCAGGAGGGTCACATTTATAAGGGGATTGTTCCACATATGTTATACTCAAACAGGAAATAGCAGCATGCTTCTAGTAGAACATAATACCCATAATAAAGTCATACAACTTACTACTCCATAGCTGCCCCGGCCTATCTCACGTATGATGGTAAATCTCTCGATAGACTGAGAGGTGTCCTCGGGGCAGGCTGGTGAGACGCTGCTTGGTCCTTGTAAAGTAAAAAAAAGATCAGATTATTAATTTATTGTCTAACAAAACTGTGTAATAAGGATATTGGTGATTACTGACCTGGGATAATTGGGAACACTAAGTAACATACATTGTACAGATGTGTCCTCATACATGTATCCTCAGTACACCACAGTGTGAGATGATTGATGTGAGTGAGCCGCCAGCTCCTGTGCAGCTCTAATAGAGTCAGTGTTTGTTTTTTTCTGCCTGAGAATGTGTCTTAGAGCCGGTTTCTATTAGAGGTGAAAAGTTGTGTTTGGCGAAAAGCATTCGCCACATTCCAGCATATCGCGCTATTCAATTCTAGGATGTTTTCACTTGTGCGAAGATTTCATAGGCAAAACCAGGTGATAAAGTTTCCCCACCCAGAGGCAGGAGAAAAGATGTGTAAAATCCCTATTTTGAACTAAAAATGTGGGGACTTGGGGCCTGATTCAGACCTGCTCGCGAGCGCTGAGCGCTCGCAAGCGGGTCGATGTTGCCCAAGTGCGCATGCGCACGACGGAGGCGGCTATGTCGTGTGCATGCGCGAGACCCGAAGAACGACGGCCAAGCCATCGTTATGGGTCTCGCACCAAAGGGGGCATGCTGTCGGTGTTGATTGACAGCACGCCCCTTTGGTGGGCGGGCCGGAGGCATGGCTGCCCAGACGCAGGCGTTCCCATGGGAACGCCTACCGTCTGGGGCCGGCCCCACTGACATCACTAGTGATGTCAGTGGGAGTGCTTTTGGCTCTGATAGAGCCAAAAGCACTCCAGGGCTTACGGCAGCGAGACCCTACCACAGGGTCTCGTTGCAAGCCCGATGGTCGCGATGATCTTGACCATCATTTTGGCCGCTCGCTATAGCTGTGGGTGGTCACCCACAGCTATGCAAGTGGCCAGGAGGCCGCTCCACAAGGTAGGAGGGACGGCCCTAATTTAGAGCGAGCGCTCTGTCAGAGCATCCGGCTCTGAATCAGGGTCTTGGTTCAGAACCCATTCGACACTTCCCCTAATGACTAATTAGGCAAAAAAAATATCTTAATTCCTCCCCCATTTTTGGGGTGAAAATGTAAAAAGTGTTTGAAAATGGGTATAAAGTACTGGGGGGCCTATTCATCAACACTAAATAAAGGACATTTTCCTTAATTAACGTTATTTTAGTATTCATGAAGCTACTTAGCACAGGAGATAACACTGATATCTCCTTGCTAAGTCCCCTTGCATTAATTTCCACACTCCCCATACATTAGTATGGGGATATGGAAATTATGGTATTCATCAAATTCTGAAAATTATGTATTTTCGGAATTTGATGTAGTTACTATTCGCCACTGTGAGGTGGCGAATAGCAGGTAACACTTACCTGCTTACAGCTGTGCAGGTCCCCCGATGTCTCCCTCCGGCGCTCTGGTGCGTCCTCCGGCTCCGTCTGCTATGTGGTCATGTGTTCTACCAGCAGAACACAATAAAGTTTAGAAAAACAAACAAACATTTTTTTTTTCTAAACAGTACTGTGTGCTGCTGGGAGACCACATGACCACATAGCAGACGGAGCCGGACTGGTAAGTGATGAACGGGGGGAGGTGAGCGGGGGGGGGACACAAACTTACCGCATCTGTAGGCAGTGCTGCGCATGCGCAGGTTTTACAGATGTAACAGCACATGCTCAGCACTGATTCCAGCTGCGGTAAGTTAGTGCAGAGAGGGATAACTATCTATTTCCCGAAAAGCTGTCATCGCAAAAATGACAGCTTTTCAGAATAGATAGTTATAGGGAGGAGGAATGATGAATTCCTCCGGTAATTAGGTAGAACTACATGCAAGTTCTAAACCTAATTACCTCCAGGGACAGTTTAGTTATGATGAATAGGCCCCTGGGTCTGGTAGTTTGGGGTGCTGTATAGATGGGACAGGTGTTTTAGGATTGCAGGTGGCTGCAGCAGGTGTTTTTTTTAAGTTTTTTTAAAATGTGCTTTAATGACACAAAAATATACAAGTACCAATTTTACTGTACATCCAAAATACATCCAATGAATCATTTTACCATAAACAATTTTTCCCACACTTATACATATAACAGCCATTGGACTAAATTTAAAAACACAAAATACTTTTATTAGGGCTATTAATACACTTCTATATTGATTTCCAGGGTCAGTTAGGTTTCCACAAAATATACCGTCCTTTTTGCTAATTTCGACATTCGCCCATCTATGTTTTCACCTGTTTTGCAATTGAATAGGCCTAAAAGCGCGAGTGCGCGTTGTGAAAGTACGTAAAAACTTTGCGTCCAAACATGCGAATGAGGCAAAAAGATTGCCGCAGCGAATGTATGTCTCCGGCAGCAACTTTTTGCCTCTAATTGACTCCGGCCCTTAGACACAATGTGGTGCAACTTGGACGCTCCAGGAGAATGCAATGAGTAATGTGATATGTGACACCTGTATATCTGTGTGCGTCTGAGTCTGTACATGGAAAAAAGCTGTGGCTGCTGCATCGTAGCACTTTGTATGCTGATCACAGACTCAGTCACACACAGATATACAAGTGTCACATATCAGATTAATCAGCACAGTCTCATGGTACATCCTGGTCACATTACATCACATCACATTCTCTGCAAATAAAGATGTAATAAATACGCCTGGTGCTAGCAGATCTCACAGGGACCTGGAGCAATGATGTGTGAGGAGACACCTGTATGTCCCTTATAAAGCTGATTACAGACCTATAGTTACTCAGAAACACCAGGTGTCATTGTATAGTAACCTCCATCACATGCATGTACTATTCATGTACACACTGTTTCCAACCATCTCTTTATACTCCATATTCTATACATGTAGAATTGTCTCATTTCCATTCATCATCCATCATTTCATTAACATAACAGCAGCAACCTCAGCGCTTACTATGCTGACAGTGTTGTAACACAGAGACAAAATAATGTCACCACTTATTGTTATGTAATGGAGACCAGCTCATTATACTGTCCAGGTGATTACTAAGTGTGGCTATAAAGTGTCTTGGTCTGGATCAGTCTGGGGTCATAGTAATCCCCTGTGGGCCCCGATGCACAAGATCTTATGGCATAAGAAGACAGAATGGTCCCCGCTGCTACCTTGCCCTTTCTTGCATTTTTATAATGAGGTTTGTGCTGGTGCTAGGGATGGCCATCGTCCATCGATTATACTAAATCATAGATGGTTTATGGCCGATTTTGAATATTTTTACCATTGATGACTAAGAGCCAATGGTTCTTAGCCATCGATGAACGAGTGGGAGATATTTTTTTTTCCCACATGGGATAGAGCTTAGGCCCGTCACCTGAGGCTGCTAAGCCACGCCCCTGTTTTTTTTATTGGCCCGCCATTCTCCCTCTCAGCGGTGGCCAACAAAGGGTGCAAACCATCCATGGTTCACCATAGATGGTTTGTGTGCCATCAATGGTAACCAACGATGGCCATCCCTAGCTAGTGGCCTATTTTTGGTGCATCTCTTATAGAGGGTCAGGGGTCAGCTAGTGCAAGATCATTTGCTGCCAGTCCCCTGACTCCACCTCCCCTCCTCCTGTGTGCTGCAATGTTGTCCTTCCCCTGCACATAGAGAGTAGAATATACTGGAATGCAGACAAGTGTGTCATATCGTCCTATATCTTTTCTGTCACTGTCATTTATTTGTGTCTTCTCGTCTTACCTTCTCTTCTGTCTGTGGCATTTTCTTTTTCTCCCCAGTGTATACCAGCATCTTTACCTATCCAATATGTGCCAGCCTCTGTGCCTACCCATTGTCTGTGCCAGTCTATTTGCCCACCCTTTTTCCACATCCTGAGTCTATGCCAGCCTCTGCCCATTCCATAAGTTTGCCAACCTTTCTACCCATTCCTTGCCTTGCCTGCACCAGGTTCTCTGCCCATACTCTGTATATGCTAGCCTCCCTGCCAATTCCCAGTCTTCACCAGTATCTCTGCCCTTCCTCTGTGTATGGTAGCCTCCCTGCCAATCCCCAGTCTCCACCAGTATCTCTGCCCATCCTCTGTGTATGCTAGCCTCCCTGCCAATCCCCAGTCTCCACCAGTAACTCTGCCCATCCTCTGTGTATGCTAGCCTCCCTGCCAAACCCCAGTCTCCACCAGTAACTCTGCCCATCCTCTGTGTATGCTAGCCTCCCTGCCAATCCCCAGCCTCCACCAGTATCTCTGCCCATCCTCTGTGTATGGTAAACTCCCTGCCAATCCCCAGTCTCCACCAGTAACTCTGCCCATCCTGAGTCTGCCAGCCTCTCATCCTGTTACACCAGCAGTAAATATATCTAACAGCAATGAGCAATGTAAGGCGACTCGCTTTGAACCAAATGCCAATTTGCCTATATATTTTGGCCTGGCATATTTTTACATTGCATTTCCAAACACATGTTCCAAACTACAATGTAGCATAATGCCCATTCCTGCATTTCTTACTGCTGGCAGAACACCGTTACTTTGTATTGTCAGTAAGGGGAAGATCCCATATCTTTATGATGCCAAAAATCAGTACAGGACAGATCACTTATCTTCAGGCTGATAATGTTCTAGAGAGTCTGACAATGTAAATAAGCAAGAAATTAAATTATGAAACGCAGCAGCAAGTGACCTTCATCAGAACAGCTCCTATGATACAGATGTTTAAAAAATAGGCAATATTTCATGTAATTACCTAATACATTACCATGTAACTGGCACTGTTGCATGGGATACAACCGCAGCCAGGTGTGCTACAGCTGACACGGTCACATCCCATGTGACCGTGCCATCCCCTGGGTTTTAAGGAGGAATCCGTTCTACACACATGCAGAACAGATTTTCTCCTGCTTGTCCGTCGCTCCTGCAGTGATACGGACATCACTGCCGGAATCGCGCTCCAGAATGCCGTCCCCCCTCTGAGCACTATTTGGCTGATATCCGCAAGTTCAGAGAGAGCTGTAGCAAGGGGGACTGATAATCAGTTGATCAATCTCCACTGATCCTCGCTCTGCAAGATCGTAACGGGGATCTATTACTACTGGGGTGGGGAATGCCAGTGGGGTTCTATTGCCACTGGGTAATCTGTTAACGCTTGAGGCTGGGTGGTACAATTACAGAGGGGGCCGATGGAGATGGGGATGTATGTGCACCCCCAGTAATATTTAAAAAAAATAGTAAAATTGAAATAATTAAAAAAAAAAAAAAAAAAACACATTCTTACTATACAATATACAAAAAAAATGCAAAAGAAATACAGTTTCTGGGCAGTTGTGGGCAAAACAATTAGCTAGTTAAGTGGTTAAGAAACATAATAAGCACAAGTGGTGCCTTTAGTACTGTGGGGTCTATGTACTAAGCGTTGGGAGAGATAAAGTACCAACCAATCAGCTCCTAACTTTAATTTTTCAAACACAGCCTGTAAAGTCACAGTTAGGAGCTGATTGGTTGGTACTTTATCTCCATTCACTTTATCTCTCTCCAAGGCTTAGTACATAGACCCCTCTGATATTTAAGAAAGTTAATAAAGAATATTAGTCCCTATAATACTTCAAGCAGACAGGTAGTCCCTATAATACTTACATACCAAGTATTGTTTTTATAGTAACATCTTAAAGATAAAACTTTGTTAATGTTAAATAATTACCTCAAGTTAACAGACATCCAATTACATTTTGTGTCTCTCTCGTACTGCTGGGATCTACACCTGCCCCATACTAAGAAACATTTTGCCTGATAAAAACCACCTTCCCCTCTCTACCTGGTCTTGGCGAGGCTCCTTCTGATTCTTCAGCCTCGCTCGCTGCTCTCCTCCTCCTCTTCTTTAGCAGGAAATCCTCTTGTCTCCATCTTCTTTTCCTGCTCCTCTTCTCTCTCCTCTTCCCATGACGGTCTTTAGGGCATGGGCTCTTCTTTTTTGCCTCAGATGGTCTCTTCTTTGTTGGCTCCATTATCTCCTTATTGCTCCTCTTCCTGCTCCTCTTCCTGCTCCTCTTCCCATGACGATCTTCAGGGCATGGGCTCTTCTTTTTTGGCTCAGCTGGTCTCTTCTTTGCTGGCTCTGGTGCTGTCTCCTTATTGCAGGTCTTCCTGCTCCTCTTTCTCCCGGCCATCTTCTCTGTCTTCTGCGCTGGCTGCTGCATCTCCGCACTAGGCTTCATCTTCTGCAGATATGACAGTTGGATCTTGCAACTGCCGCTCACAACTTTGAAAGTAAACAAGTCTGTTGCCATGACTACAGGCGCATGCTCTCCGGCCATGGAGTCATGTGATGTCACCTGCTTGCTGCTCTCTCATATACACTGTAATGTATATATTATCCATGAGGATCTGTGTTTGACGGTAGAGAAATTTGTGGATGGATAGTCCTTTTATATTTAGTATTTGAAGGAGTCATTGTAATTTACACATTATTTATATCTTATTGGAAGTGGATCCCTTGTTCATATATCTGCTTTATTTTTATATCTTTATAACTGCATTAATGGAATATAGGTCTAAATGTTCATATGTATATAGTACTAGTCATATACTGCATGGGAGCACAATTTACTTCACTTTACTACATTTCTGAATTTCTCAATAACAAACTTTTGCCTTAGGGGTGCCATGATAACAATGGTTCAGTAACGTTTAGGAACCAGTGCCATATAGTATAGTGGTCATCCGCCCCTCTGTCCCTGCATCCCCATTTCACTTTACACATCTAACATGCTGCAATGCTGACACCTCACCATGTCCTATATTACTGGCCAGGGTGCAGGTTTGGCAGCTAGATTAATGACTGAGATGATTATGGGATAGACATATGGGATATTCTTACAAAGAACTAAGGATCATATATGATTTGAGGTTACCATAAGGTTAAAAATTGGGCAGACTAGATGGGGCAAGTGTTTCTTATCTGCCATTAAATTCTATGTTTCTATGTTTATACTGTAATAACACAGCAGCTCCCCTAGCCAAACAGTAATAGAATACCAACAACGGAAGCTGTGCATAGTAACCTCTGAGTGCTAAGTTACACACTCACAGTGCAATTTAACAATTCAATGTTATGCTACTTTGTGAGAGTATTTAAGTATTTGATGGGTTAAGTTGTCCATTTACCAGCAGAAGACCTAGTGGCCTGTTCTCTGTCAGATTTGCCCATAAACGTGTGTTCCATCAAATGACACTACCTTTTGGATGACAGGGCAGCATTTGGAGTAGACACAAAGGGGTATATTTAATAAATATTGTTTTTAGAAGTGGCGATGTTGCCCATAGCAACCAATCAGATTCTACTCATCATTTATCTAGCATCGCTAGAAGATAATAGCTAGAATCTGATTGGTTGCTATGTAAACTGGGTGGGACATGTGACCACGCACCCAAAACGGTAACATCAAAGGAGCGTGACCTAGTGGGAATCAGGCCACACCCCTTTTTGGGAATACGCACATTCGGCACACACATGGGTCCAACTTTGAAGATCTTAAAAGTTGGGAGGTATGTAGGTTATATACTGTACTGTGCACCAGAAGCAGCAGCAACAGAGGAATCCCCCTGCCCCCCAAAGGCTTAATTCAGCCTTGAGTAGGAGCAGGCATTGATCTGCTTCCTGAAACCTGGACCCTCACCAGAGAGCAGTCACCTTAATCCATGTGACCTGGGCTGATTTGTTCCTCTCCATCCAGCTTCTCACTTCCCTCTATGTCACTGCCTGCTTACTGCCGCCACAGTGTGTGCACTGCATAGTGGAGAGGTGTGGGAGGTATTGCTGTAATGTGGAAGGATGGTCAGTATTGCTGTAATGTGGAAGGATGGTCAGTATTGCTGTAATGTGGAAGGATGGTCAGTATTGCTGTAATGTGGGATTATTGCTTGTAAATTCCAAACCTGCCCCTGTACAGATTTATATTATTATAGAGTTTGGTACATCCTCTAGTGTCAATTAATTTGGATAAGATGCATATACTCACAATGACTCTGTCTGCTTAGACCTAGAGACTCCTAAACCTTTAAGCTGGCTACATGCTACAGCGATTTTTTTTTTGATCGGGCCGATAAACAGACGATTTTTCTGGCAGTGGAAGGTACCGATATCGGCGGCACACACTATACAATGTAAATACAAACAGCTGCTGATTTTCAGGCTCATAGATAGATAATTTGTATATGTCTGCCCACAAGGAAGATGAGGGAATCAGGAAAATTTGTAGAAAATATGGACAGATTATTGAGAATGCCCAGATACTGCACGATATCGGGACCTTTAGGCCGACATCTTCTGACAAGCCTGACTGATTCAATAATCGAAGCCGAGCGTTTCTTGATGTTTTTGGACCTTTTATCTGTGATTGGCCAAAACGCTCATGAGTGAGCTCCAGCCCGGCTCCTGCAGTGGGCACAGCAGCCAATGAGAGTCTGTCTGACTCTCATTGGCTGCCAAAACAAACACTGCCGTCGGGTAGTATGAGTGTACTAGCCAGCAGCGGTGTTTGCTACTATGTAGTGCACCCGTGTACTGGACCGCGGACGCAAATCCCCCCCCCCTCCCATGCCAGGTCGATGGCACTCAGGGCACGAGCCCTGCTGGTTTCCCCCTAGTAACGCCACTGCAAGCTTTGCCTCGCACCCCATAGAGGTATGCAGAAAACTTGCTTATCCAGGCATCGCAGCAATGCCCAGTACAGGGGTGCATCTATAGTGGGCGCAGAGTGTGCCCTGCACCTATTCTATCTAAAACTCACCTCTCCGCGGTCCCGCATCGGGTGTCTCACTGCAGCCATTTGTTCGTCGTTTTGCGCATGCACAGTGAGGAAATCGCTGGGAAATTGACGGCCGCACCATTTCCCCGGCGATCGGCGCATGCGTAGTAGAGTCTACTGATGCTGCGGTGGCCAGCCAGCCGCTTCAGCCGGCTGCCGGGGAGAAATGAAGGGGTCCCGGACGGGGAATGCACACGGGCCCCCACTCTCTTAAGACGCTCCTGGCCCAGAGGCACATCTCCAGAAATTGTATCCCCCAATACATCTTCTACCAAATTGTTATTGCTTTCTCATGTAAGATTGTACAATTACCGGTGATGTAACAGTGCTCAACTGTGCCCTGTACCGGCCCCGCTGTGATGTCACATGAATTACATCATTACATCATACAGAGGAAGCGGAGCCGCCATCACAGTAAGTGCAGCACTTACCAGAGTGTCCTGAGGACGCTCCCATCAGCTGTATAGACTGTATGGTGCCTGTCTATAGCGTCTAAAAGACACTCAGGGCGGCACTGCAGCAGCGATCCTGGCACCCTGCTAGCTAGAAGAAGGGTCGCGGGGCAGTGACGGTGCCGCTCACAGAGCTCTGCATACTGTGCAACAGCACCGCTCGCATACCCCTAGTTACTGCCCTGCAATTTACATGGTACTTGTACACTTACAGCTGCTCACCTAGATCCTGCAATTGTTACATACTGTAGTACACAGATCTTGCTTCTCAATAATTCTAATTAGATGACCAAAATTCACATTGATAGACAGCAATGGCGCACCATGTTTCCTTTGGAGTAAGCTGAGAGGCGCTTTTCAAAGCTGCTACGTCTTTGGCGGTTTGATCTGCTGGATTAAAAGGGTCAATATTAAATACATAACACGCCTGGCATTATATTTTGAAAATCAAATTGCAAAGCTTTTAAAATTCTAGAACCAATTCTAACCTTGCGTAAGAAACCTCATTTGGTCCTTTAGGTCTGAAGAGGAACAATATCATGGACAAGCTGTTTGTATTGTATGGAGTGGAAATCCTGAAGAAGATCCCAGGCCGTGTTTCCACAGAGGTGGATGCCAGGTGCCGTGTACCATGCATATGTTACTTGTCTCTGGCATAGCTTAGCCAGGGTATATGCTGACACTGGTGTACCACAGGTACAAGCTACAGTGCTTACCGTAGTTTAGGCTTTAAGGCCCAGCTGGTTTTTCTTGCCAGGTGTATTTACCCCATACTTGCCTACATCCTGGCTGCTTCCTCCGAGAGGAAGCAGCCAGGTCGGTGTAGCAGGGGGGCGGGGCCTGTATAGAGGGGCGTGGCCGGGCACTTTACAAGTGTTTAGGGCGGGACTGGGGGCGGAGCCACGCGATAGCGTCATTTAGGCTCCGCCCCCACAACAAAATGCCGATATTTCCGGCATTGCTATGCGGGGGGTGGGGTTATGATGACGCGATTCAGCGCAAATTGCGTCATCAGCCCCTCCGCAGCGGGGGTTTAGCATTACATTGCCGGGGGGACTGGAAAAGTCGGGAGGCCTGCCTACTTTTCCGGGGGGCCGGGAGCGGCACCCGATTTTCGGGAGGCTCCCGGCCAAATCGGGAGAGTAGGCATGTATGATTTACCCTGCATTTTTGATAGTTAACAGTTCATCCTGTAAACGCCTAACTGCAGTGTAGTTACTGATATACAGTCACTGAGACATTTGCTATAAATTTACCTCATCTCTTGTGCATAATGAAGACATTATCCTGCTAGTACATGGGCTTGACCACCCATTAGTACTTGTGACATTTATAGTAGCATGTGAAAAATATATATAAAGCAAACTATAGCTGTAACACAGGACATGTAAGCCTATGTTTAATGGGATGAAGTCATAGGGGCATATTCAATTTAGGGGTGTGCACCGGCCACTTTTCGTGTTTTGTGTTTTGGTTTTGGATCTGGATCTTTCTTCGTGTTTTGGATCTGGATTGGTTTTGCCAAAACCACCCTTCCGTGTTTTGGGTTCTGGGTTTTGTGTTTTGGATCTGTATTTTTTTTTTAAAAAGCATAAAAACAGCTAAAATCACAGAATTTGTTGGTTTCTCTGCTCCTATGCTATTATTAACCTCAATAACCTTAATTTCCACTCATTTCCAGTCTATTCTGAACACCTCACACCCCACAATAGTGTTTTCATGTCCAAAAGGTTGCACCGAGGTAGCTGAATGACTATGCTAAGCGACACGAGTGGGCGGCACAAACACGTGACCCATCTAGGAGTGACACTGCAGTGGCAGACAGGATGGCAGTTAGAAAAACTAGGCCCCAAACTGTACATAATGCAAAGAAAAAAAAGAAGTGCAAGATGGAATTGTCCTTGGGCCCTCCCACCCACCCTTATGTTGTATAAACAGGACATGCACACTTTAACAAATCAATCATTTCAGCGCCAGGGTCTGCCACACAACTGTGGCTGAAATGATTGGTTCGTTTGGGCCCCCACAAAACAAGCTGGCAATTAATGTGTCCCTGCACAAACTGGCTCTACGGAGGCAAGATGTCATCCTCATCCTCCTCATCCACCGATTCCTCACCCTCTTCAGTGTGTACATCCTCATCCTCACAAAGTATTAACTCGTCCCCACTTGAATCCACCACCACAGGTCCCTCTGTACCTTCTGGAGGCTGGTCTCCCTGGAAGAGCTGATAATTCATTTTGATGAACATCATCTTCTCCACATTCTGTGGAAGCAACCTCCTACGCCTTTCGCTGACAAGGTTCCTGGCTGCACTAAACACTCTTTCGGAGTACACACTGGAGGGGGGGCAACTCAGGTAAAATAGAGCCAGCTTGTACATGGGCCTCCAAATTGCCTCTTTTTCCTGCCAGTACAGGTATGGACTGTCTGACATGCCTACTTGGATGCTGTCACCGATGTAATCCTCCACCATTCTGTCAATGGTGACAGTATCATATGCAGTGACAGTAGACATGTCAGAAATTGTTGCCAGGTCCTTCAGTCCGGACCAGATGTCCAAACTTGGTCCTGCCTGCCCTGCATCACCGCCAGCGGGTTGCTTAGGATACCTAAGTTTTTTCCTGGCAGCCCCAGTTGCGGGAGAAAATGAAGAAGGAGCCGTTGACGTGTCACGTTCCGCTTCAGCTGACAGTGTGTTCACCAGCAGGTCTTTGCACCTCTGCAGGCTTGTGTCGGCCGGAAAGAGAGACACCACATAGGCTTTAAACCTAGGATCAAGCACGGTGGCCAAAATGTAGTGGTCTGATTTCAACAGATTGACCACCCTGGAATCCTGGCAAAGCGAATGAAGGGCTTCATCCACAAGTCCCACATGCCGAGCGGAATCGCTCCGTCTTAGCTCCTCCTTCACTTTCTCCAGCTGCTTCTGCAAAAGCCTGATGAGGGGAATGACCTGACTCAAGCTGGCTGTGTCTGAACTGACTTCACGTGTGGCAAGTTCGAAGGGCTGGAGAACCTTGCACAACACGGAAATCATTCTCCACTGCGCTTGAGTCAGGTGCATACCCCCTCCTTTGCCTATGTCATAGGTGGATGTATAGGCTTGTATGGCCTTTTGCTGCTCCTCCATCCTCTGAAGCATATAGAGGGTTGAGTTCCACCGCGTCACAACCTCTTGCTTCAGGTGATGGCGGGGCAGGTTCAAGAGTGTTTGCTGGCGCTCCAGTCTTCGGCACGCAGTCACTGAATGGCGAAAGTGGCCAGAAATTTTTCGGGCCACCCAAAGCGTCTCCTGCACGCCCCTGTCGCTCTTCAGAAAATTCTGCACCACCAAGTTTATTGTGTGAGCAAAACATGGGACGTGCTGGAATTTGCCCAGATGTAATGCCCGCACAATATTGGTGGCGTTGTCAGATATCACAAATCCCCAGGAGAGTCTAAGTGGGGTAAGCCACTGGGCGATGATTTCCCTCAGTTTCTCTAAGAGGTTGTCGACGGTGTGCCTCTTACTGAAACCGGTGAGACACAGCGTAGCCTGCCTTGTAACGAGCTGGCGTTTCTGAGATGCTGCTACTGGTGACGCTGCTGCTGTTGCTGCGTAAGGTGATACATCTACCCAGTGGGCTGTCACAGTCATATAGTCCTTAGTCTGCCCTGTTCCACTTGTCCACATGTCCGTGGTTAAGTGGACATTGTGTACAACGGCATTTTTCAGGACACTGAGGACACTTTTTCTGACGTTTCTGTACAGTCTCGGTATCGCCTGCCTAGTGAAGTGGAATCTAGACGGGATTTGGAACCGGGGACACACTACCTCCATCAATTGTCTAAATCCCACTGCACTAATGGCGGATACCGGACGCATGTCTAACACCAACATAGCAGTCAAGGCCTCAGTTATACGTTTTGCTTCAGGATGACTGCTGTCGTACTTCATCCTCCTCGCTAAGGACTGTTGGAGGGTCAATTGTTTAGTAAAAGTAGTGGTGTTCCTACTTCCTCTCTGGGATGATGAACGACTCCCAGCAGCAGCAACAGCAGTAGGCGTAGCAATGCAGGATCCTCCAGAGGAATCCCGGATAGGAGAGTCAGTCATGCCAGTGACATGGCCTGCAGGACTACTTCCGATCCTGACTAAGGAGGAAATTGACGAGGAGGGAGTTGACGGTGTGGTTTGCAGGCGCTTGGATACAACAGGACAACAGGATTTAGGTGTCCCTGGACTGCTTACGGTCTTAGCCAAAGTTTCTGAACTTGACAGTAACTTTTTATGAACGCGCTGCAGGTGCCGTATAAGGGAGGATGTTCCTAGGTGGTTGACGTCCCTACCCCTACTTATTTCACCTTTACATATGGTACATATGGCAAGACAGTTGTTGTCCGGATTTGGATAGAAATATTGCCAGACCAAAGAGGTGGAATGTTTGGTCTTCTGCCCAGGCATGACCGTGATGGGCTTTTTCATCCCACGGACAACAACTGTCTCCCCCGGAGCCTGATTTAAACAAACCACATCACCATCAGAATCCTCCTCGCCAACTTCCTCCTCAGCGCCAGCTACACCAGTATCCTCATCCTGTTGTACTTCAACAGTGACATCTTCAATTTGCATATCAGCAAGTGGACTGTGGGTGCTCCTTTCAGCACTTGCAGGGGGCGTGCAAATGGTGGAAAGAGCCACCTCTTCCCGTCCAGTGCTGGGAAGGTCAGGCATCGCAACCACCACCACACTTGGACTCTCCTTGGGGATTTGTGATATCTTCTTAGAAAGCACAGTTCTTCGCTGTGCTTTTGCCAGCTTAACTCTTTTGATTTTTTTAGTGGGAGGAGGGCTTCCATTGTCATGTGAAGCTGAACCACTAGTCATGAACATACTAGGGATCGACCTTAGCCGTTCCTTGCCACTCCGTGTCGTAAATGGCATATTGGCAAGTTTACGTTTCTCTTCAGCTGATTTAAATGTCTTTTTCAAGGTCATTTTCCTGAACTTTGCCATTTGGGATTGTATGTGCCCTCTACTATGACATTGGGCATCGGCCTTGGCAGACGACGTTGATGGCATGTTATCGTCTATGTCATGACTAGTGGCAGCAGCTTCAGCACTAGGAGGAAGTGGTTCTTGATCTTTCTCTATTTTATTTTTATCGGAGAAAGTTTGGTCCTCCATTTATGTTATATCGATTTGATATATACGTGTGGCTAAACACAGAAAATAATTTTTTTTTTGGTTTGGACTGGAGTGTACTTTGGGGGTTACAGCACCCTTTAACGGTCAAGCCAGCCGGCCCTTTACTTATGACACAGGCGCACTCTTGGCACTACTTTGTTGATGCACGTGCGGCTACTGCGCACACAATTCACAAACACAGAAAATAATTTTTTTTTTGGTTTGGACTGGAGTGTACTTTGGGGGTTACAGCACCCTTTAATGGTCAAGCCAGCCGGCCCTTTACTTATGACACAGGCGCACGCTTGGCACTACTTTGTTGATGCACGTGCGGCTACTGCGCACACAATTCACAAACACAGAAAATATTTTTTTTTTAGGTTTGGACTGGAGTGTACTCTCGGGGGTTACAGCACCCTTAACGGTCAAGCCAGCCGGCCCTTTAGTTATGACACAGGCGCACGCTTGGCACTGCTTTGTTGATGCACGTGCGGCTACTGCGCACACAATTCACAAACACAGAAAATAATTTTTTTTTTGGTTTGGACTGGAGTGTACTCTCGGGGGTTACAGCACCCTTAACGGTCAAGCCAGCCGGCCCTTTACTTATGACACAGGCGCACGCTTGGCACTACTTTGTTGATGCACGTGCGGCTTCTGCGCACACAATTCACAAACACAGAAAATAATTTTTTTTTGATTTGGACTGGAGTGTACTTTCGGGGGTTACAGCACCCTTTAACGGTCAAGCCAGCCGGCCCTTTACTTATGACACAGGCGCACGCTTGGCACTACTTTGTTGATGCACGTGCGGCTACTGCGCACACAATTCACAAACACAGAAAATAATTTTTTTTTTGGTTTGGACTGGAGTGTACTTTGGGGGTTACAGCACCCTTTAACGGTCAAGCCAGCCGGCCCTTTACTTATGACACAGGCGCACGCTTGGCACTACTTTGTTGATGCACGTGCGGCTACTGCGCACACAATTCACAAACACAGAAAATAATTTTTTTTTGGTTTGGACTGGAGTGTACTTTCGGGGGTTACAGCACCCTTTAACGGTCAAGCCAGCCGGCCCTTTACTTATGACACAGGCGCACGCTTGGCACTACTTTGTTGATGCACGTGCGGCTACTGCGCACACAATTCACAAACACAGAAAATAATTTTTTTTTTGGTGTGGACTGGAGTGTACTCTCGGGGGTTACAGCACCCTTAACGGTCAAGCCAGCCGGCCCTTTACTTATGACACAGGCGCACGCTTGGCACTACTTTGTTGATGCACGTGCGGCTACTGCGCACACAATTCACAAACACAGAAATAATTTTTTTTTGGTTTGGACTGGAGTGTACTTTCGGGGGTTACAGCACCCTTTAACGGTCAAGCCAGCCGGCCCTTTACTTATGACACAGGCGCACGCTTGGCACTTCTTTGTTGATGCACGTGCGGCTACTGCGCACACAATTCACAAACACAGAAAATAATTTTTTTTTGGTTTGGACTGGAGTGTACTTTGGGGGTTACAGCACCCTTTAACGGTCAAGCCAGCCGGCCCTTTACTTATGACACAGGCGCACGCTTGGCACTACTTTGTTGATGCATGTGCGGCTACTGCGCACACAATTCACAAACACAGAAAATAATTTTTTTTTGGTTTGGACTGGAGTGTACTTTGGGGGTTACAGCACCCTTTAACGGTCAAGCCAGCCGGCCCTTTACTTATGACACAGGCGCACGCTTGGCACTACTTTGTTGATGCACGTGCGGCTACTGCGCACACAATTCACAAACACAGAAAATAATTTTTTTTTGGTTTGGACTGGAGTGTACTTTCGGGGGTTACAGCACCCTTAACGGTCAAGCCAGCCGGCCCTTTACTTATGACACAGGTGCACGCTTGGCACTACTTTGTTGATGTACGTGCGGCTACTGCGCACACAATTCACAAACACAGAAAATAATTTTTTTTTTGGTTTGGACTGGAGTGTACTTTCGGGGGTTACAGCACCCTTAATGGTCAAGCCAGCCGGCCCTTTACTTATGACACAGGCGCACGCTTGGCACTACTTTGTTGATGCACGTGCGGCTACTGCGCACACAATTCACAAACACAGAAAATAATTTTTTTTTGGTTTGGACTGGAGTGTACTTTCGGGGGTTACAGCACCCTTAACGGTCAAGCCAGCCGGCCCTTTACTTATGACACAGGTGCACGCTTGGCACTACTTTGTTGATGTACGTGCGGCTACTGCGCACACAATTCACAAACACAGAAAATAATTTTTTTTTTGGTTTGGACTGGAGTGTACTTTCGGGGGTTACAGCACCCTTAATGGTCAAGCCAGCCGGCCCTTTACTTATGACACAGGCGCACGCTTGGCACTACTTTGTTGATGCACGTGCGGCTACTGCGCACACAATTCACAAACACAGAAAATAATTTTTTTTTTGGTTTGGACTGGAGTGTACTTTCGGGGGTTACAGCACCCTTAACGGTCAAGCCAGCCGGCCCTTTACTTATGACACAGGCGCACGTTTGGCACTACTTTGTTGATGCACGTGCGGCTACTGCGCACACAATTCACAAACACAGAAAATAATTTTTTTTTTGGTTTGGACTGGAGTGTACTTTGGGGGTTACAGCACCCTTTAACGGTCAAGCCAGCCGGCCCTTTACTTATGACACAGGCGCACGCTTGGCACTACTTTGTTGATGCACGTGCGGCTACTGCGCACACAATTCACAAACACAGAAAATAATTTTTTTTTTGGTTTGGACTGGAGTGTACTCTCGGGGGTTACAGCACCCTTAACGGTCAAGCCAGCCGGCCCTTTACTTATGACACAGGCACACGCTTGGCACTACTTTGTTGATGCACGTGCGGCTACTGCGCACACAATTCACAAACACAGAAAATAATTTTTTTTTTGGTTTGGACTGGAGTGTACTTTCGGGGGTTACAGCACCCTTAACGGTCAAGCCAGCCGGCCCTTTACTTATGACACAGGCGCACGCTTGGCACTACTTTGTTGATGCACGTGCGGCTACTGCGCACACAATTCACAAACACAGAAAATAATTTTTTTTTTGGTTTGGACTGGAGTGTACTTTCGGGGGTTACAGCACCCTTAACGGTCAAGCCAGCCGGCCCTTTACTTATGACACAGGCGCACGCTTGGCACTACTTTGTTGATGCACGTGCGGCTACTGCGCACACAATTCACAAACACAGAAAATAATTTTTTTTTTGTTTGGACTGGAGTGTACTTTCGGGGGTTACAGCACCCTTTAACGGTCAAGCCAGCCGGCCCTTTACTTATGACACAGGCGCACGCTTGGCACTACTTTGTTGATGCACGTGCGGCTACTGCGCACACAATTCACAAACACAGAAAATATATTATTTTTTTAGCACTTGGGGGGAGCACCCCTGATGGACAGAGCACCCCCTGGACAACACTACAGCACTCCTTTAGGACTGGGACACTGCACAGGACTTTGGAGTGGACACAGCCCCTATGGAGAACTGACTGCACAACACAGTCCAGCCAGCCCCTATGGACTTTGAAGTAGTGGACACAGCCCCTATTAACAACAGCAGCACAGCACAACACAGCCAGCCCCTATGGACTTTGAAGTAGTGGACAACAGCAGCACTACACTACACTACACTACACAGCCCTAACTCCCAGCCTCCCTCTTCACTGTCCACAGCCGAGTGAGAAAATGGCGCCGACGCGGGTACCTTATATAGGATCCAAAACCCGCGAGACTCGGAAGGCGGGATGATGACGTTTTGCCTCGATTTCAGATCCGAGTCAGGCGGGAAAAGTCGAGCCTGACTCGGATCGGCCTCGGATCGGGGCGGCTCGGGGGGGTTCGGATTTCAGAAATCCGAACCCGCTCACCCCTAATTCAATTAGGTGCGAGAATAGCAATAATCCCGCACCTGCTTGGTTTTTCCTACAGGTGTGGGATTTTGCTATCAGTTAGGTACAGGGTTTTTGCTATATTCAGCGCCGGGAGGTTTTTTTGCGCTCCTCCAGAGAAAGTCTGATTTTTCTAAAATTATTCATTTTAGGAAAAATCAGCGGGACTTGCTCTGGCGGCACCCCCCCTGAGGACTAATTAAGCAATTGGAAGTTTCCAATTAGCTTAATTAGTCCTCAATTACTCACCTTCAGAAGCAGTGTCTTCTTCCTCCAGCATCATGACCCGGACTCCTGCAACAGGGTGAGTATGTCAGTGTGTGTGAGTGCTTGTGAGTGTGTATAAGTGAGTGTGTGTGAGTAACCCCCGGTGTGTGTGTCTCCTCCCTGTACTGGGAGAACTACATCTCCCAGCAGCCCTTGCTTTTACCACCATCCCTTGGAGCCTCCCTGCATCCTCCGGGACTCCCAGCAGCCCCCTCCCAGTGACAAGATGGAGGGGAGGACACCGGAAGCCTCGTAGACCACCGGAGACCCCCTGACACGTAAGTATAATTTATTTTTTTTTATTTTTTTTCAACAATAAATTTTTATTGAATTCTTTGAAAAACAATTAGATACAGAGAATATTAAAGAAGAGGTACAAGGAAAAAAAACACAAACATAGGTACACGTTATCAAGACATATTTAAAATATATCATTACAAAATGCTCACACAGCAATATATTGTACAATAAAGTATCTAGAAAATACATAACATTGCATTGAGGGATCACAAGAATACAGGAGGCACAAAAGCTAGACCCTAAATTTTGACTCCCAATATTCAGACCATCTAAGCCATCTAATAGGAGGGCTGGAGGCAGAGAAGGAGTACAATATTCCCGCTGTCTCGAACTCGCAATGTGATTGCACCTCTTTCTCAATAGCATCTAGGCTGGGAATATAAGGTGTACGCCACTGTCGTGCCAACAACAGTTTAGTGGCCAGGAGGACATGACCCATAATTTAGCGATCATTGTTGGTCAAGCCACCATGATATAGATGGAATAGAGCTATTAATGGATTAGGTGGGATAGAGACATTAAGTATTTTAAAGATTAGGTCAAACACCGATGCCCATAACACTTTGATACGAAGGCATGACCAAAATATATGGATCACAGAGCCCACATTTCCACAATCACGCCAACACAAGTTGGATTGTGAGGGCCAAAAAGTATGCATTAGCACCGGGGTGAGATATGTACGATGGAGCAGTTTATAGAACTGTTCGATGTGGGTAATACACTTAGAGAGATTAAAACAAGTTCGAAAAATGATATGCCAATCTTCCTCAGGAATTATACATGAAAGATCTACTTCCCATTTCAGTAGGGATTTAAATTTGGTGAATTCGTGGGGATTAGTTAAATATAGATACCACCAGGAAATTTCTCCTCTGCCTCCAATCCCACACAATCGATCAATGATAAATTTGGGTGGTCTCTGCACTATGTATGGAGAGGGAATAATACTACCGAGCCAATGTCTTCATTGTAGATATTTGAAAAAATCTCTGGAAGGGAGTGAAAATAGTGTTTGTAGCTGGATATATGATAACAAAGAATCAGGGGCAGTTACATCCTCTAAAGTTAAGATTCCTCGGGCCTTCCACGTGTCAAAAGATAGATTTGGAATTAAGGTAGCCAATCCCTCAAGGGAAAAATTAGCAGAGGGAAGGACAATGTCCGATGTTATCATGGCTAGTTCAAGCCATGCTTTACGGGAGTTGGAAACTGACACTGACCGTCCCAAAGCCCGATGAAGGGAGCCATAAACAGTCTGTAAGGGGGAATGGGGAAACCATATCACGCTCCAATAGAGCCCACGATTTTGGATTACCCTGAGTAAACCAAGCGTTAAATTGGGAGATCATTGTAGCTAGTTGATAACATCGTAAGTCTGGATAAGATAATCCCCCTTCCGATTTTGGATAAGACAAAGTCTTCCTAGCTAATCTAGGTTCCTTGCCCTTCCATATATACGTAATAAATACTGCATGAAACTTATTAAGAGTTGTTTTTGGGACTAATATAGGAATTGTCCGAAATAAATATAGAATTTTCGGTAGAATCACCATTTTTATGGCCGACATGCGACCTAACCAGGATATGTTTTGCATCATCCAGTCCGTTGTTAATAATGTTACGCTTCGCAACAGGGGTAAATAATTAACCGATATTAAATTAATAGTAGTGGGAGTTAAATGAATACCAAGATACTTGATACTATTCTCTTGCCAGGAATACGAGTATTCTGATTTTAGGGATTGTATCATTGTCGAAGAGAAATTAATAGGCAAAGCTACGGTTTTGGAACTGTTTAATTTGTAATAAGATGCTCTAGAGAAGGATTCTAGTATTGAATGTAAGTAAGGTAGGGAGGTAGTAGGGTTCATGAAGGTCAGAAGGACATCATCCGCGAACAAACTGATTTTATATGTCTGATTAAATAAAACTGGTCCTTGAATAAATTGGTGCAATCGTATGGTTTCGGCAAGGGGTTCAATTGCTAATGCGAACATTAGTGGGGAGAGAGGACATCCTTGCCGCGTACCATTAGTAATTGGAAATACTGATGATAAAATACCATTAATAAAAATTCTAGCTGAATGGTTGGAATATAATGCCGCTATCAATGAAAGTGCTAAGCCCTTGAAGCCAAATTTGCGAAGGACAGCATGAAGGTACCCCCAGTGCAACCTATCAAATGCCTTCTCGGCATCTAATGCTAACAACAAAAGGGGCTGGTCTATTTTGGAGAAGGCATCCACTATAACAATCACTCGTCTCGTATTGTCAGAAGACTGACGTCCTTGAACATATCCAACCTGGTCCTGATGGATAAGCGTAGGAAGTAAAGGATTGATCCAATTTGCAATTAATTTAGCGTAAATTTTGACATCTGTATTAAGGAGTGCAATTGGGCGATAATTTGGTAGTAAGGTCTGATTTTTCCCAGGTTTAGGAAATGCTACGATCCTCGCTTCAAGCATTTCTTTTGGGAAAGATCCTACCCTAGAAGCCTCATTAAACAATTGAGCTAGAAGTGGGGATAAGGTATTTATGAAATGTTTGTAAAATGAATTGGTGTATCCATCTGGACCAGGGGCCTTCTCCAAAGGAAGGGATTTAATAACAGACTCAATTTCCTCACTGGACCATGGTTGCTCAAGTAGGATAAGCGAGTCGGGATCCAGCGTAGGGAGGTTAAGTTTTCCCAGGAAGTCTGCTATATCAACCTTCGTTGGTTGGTAGACCTCAGAGTCAGCCTGTAAATTGTATAGGGCGGTATAGTACTCAGCAAAGGCATCTGCTATAGAGAAAAGGTCTGATATTTTCTTGCCTCCTAAAGTGGATATCAATCTAATGCGGTCCCTCGTTCGTTTGCCCCTTAATTTCCTTTCAAGCATACGTCCTGCCCTGTTACCCTGAACATAAAATTTTTGCTTTAATTTGAATAGGGATTTGTGAACCTGCTGCGGCTATTTAAATCCCCGACTTTCAATTAAAGGCTAAATCGGGGGTACCCATAGTGTTCCCCCATGTTTTTACAACTTTAGGGGGGTCTTACAATTATTTTAAGGAAAAATTCGTAAGTTTACGCAAATCCAACTTCGGAGTTTCCCGTTTTCGTTAATTTCATATTGAATACAGGGATAAGCGGGGACTTTAACGCAGGAAAAAACTCCGATATGAAACGTTAACTTCGACAGTGAAGTTAACGTTTCATATTGAATACCCCTCTTAGTGTTCAGTGAGAGAATCTTAACCATTAGGCAAAAGCAATGACATGCTGAAAACCATTGCACATATGAACACAATGCAAACACATATATTATTATTTATTATTATTTATTTATTACCAGTTATTTATATAGCGCACACATATTCCGCAGCGCTTTACAGAGAATATCTTACCATTCACATCTGTCCCTGCCCCAGTGGAGCTTACAATCTATATTCCCTACCACATGCTCACACACATGCACACTATGGTCAATTTTGTGGGGAGCCAATTAACCTACTAGTATATTTTTGGAATGTGGGAGGAAACCGGAGTACCCGGAGGAAACCCACGCAAGCACAGGGAGAATATACAAACTCCGCACAGTTAGGGCCGTAGTGGGAATCGAACCCATGACCTCAGTGCTGTGAGGCAGTAATGCTAACCATTACACCATCTGTGCTGTGCTGTGCTTTATCTATCAGTGTACCAGGAAAAAAAAGAAAGAGAGAAAAAAAAGAAAAAGGAGATTTTGAGCATAATAGATAGTGAGGACATACATAGAGACAAGAAAAATAGTACCAAAAGAACTACTAAAGACCGCCACCCGTGGCGGCACATTGGTGGGAAAGTGGCGGAGGATAGGAACCTCCATCATTCAGTCATCCATGCATATAGATAGAAAAATAGTACAAACTACATTGCAAAAGGAAAAGAAAACTTATCAGTTATCAATTTGCATGTCAATGTTAATATGAACCTCAATATTAATAGGGGGATATAAAATGGGGGTCTCCATACGACCAAAAAAAGATCTACTCTGAATATAGTAATGTGCTAGATAACACATTAAACCAGTAAGAGAAACCATAATATAACTATCTTCTGTGGTAGAGAAGAACCAAAAACATTTTTAAACCTCATAGGATCAAGTTTAGGACATTTTATAATTAACATTTCCACAGGAGTTACGGGGGTAAAAACAATTAAATTCTGATTACAGTGGCTGAGAGCATTGGAAATACCACGTAGGAAGTTAGTATCCTTAACAATGATCGCAACCGACTACAAGGCACGATCGTTCATGTAAAAACATTAAGTGACATAGAAACCCCTTCTCCCAAAAGCAGAACACAGATTTAGGATAACAAGATTGTAGTAAAGGTAAACAGAGGCGAATATGAAAGGATATCATGTCGATGAGGCTGCATGCGACCATTCCCTTTCGATCCGCGGACTGCCTGGTAACCTCAAAGATATGTCCTGTATATTCCAGGATACCAACTGCTGTATGCCTTCCTCAGGGGATGATATAACGGTAATGGAGCCATTTCGTCTTATTAGCAACTTGGTAGGAAATCCCCAATGATAAGGGATATCCGCTTTCTGAAGGGCTCTGGTGACCGGTAGGAAGGATCTTCGGAGGGCCAAAGTAGCCGCAGAGAGGTCCCCGAATATTTGGAGGTCACCTAGAATCGGAGTAGAGAAATCTGATGTCCTGGCTGCACGTAATATACAGTCAGGTGCATAAATATTGGGACATTGACAGAATTCTCATATTTTGGCCTCTATTCACCACCACAATGACTTTGAAATGAAACAAACAAGATGTGCTTTAACTGCAGACTTTCAGATTTAATTTGAGGGTAATTACATCCAAATCAGGAGAACGGTGTAGGAATTACAACGGTTTCTATATGTGCCTCCCGCTTTTTAAGCGGCCAAAAGTAATGGGACTATCAACTCAAAAGTTATTTCATGGACAGGTGTGGGCTATTCCCTCGTTATTTCATTATCAATTAAGTAGGTAAAAGGTCTGGAGTTGATTCTAGGTGTGACATTTGCATTTGGAATCAGTTGCTGTCAACTCTCAATATGAGATCCAAAGAGCTGTCACTATCAGTGAAGCAAGCCATCATTAGGCTGAAAAATCAAAACAAACCCATCAGAGAGATATCAAAAACATTAGGTGTGGCCAAATCAACTGTTTGGAACATTCTTAAAAAGAGAGAACGCACCGGAGAGCTCAGCAACACCAAAAGACCCGGAAGACCACGGAAAACAACTGTGGTGGATGACAGAAGAATTATTCCCTGGTGAAGAAAAACCCCTTTACAACAGTTGGCCAAATCAAGAACACTCTCCAGGAGGTAGGTGTAAATGTGTCAAAGTCAACAATCAAGAGAAGACTTCACAAGAGTATGTAAACCATTGGTGAGCCACAAAAACAGGAAGACCAGATTAGAGTTTGGCAAACAACATCTAAAAAAGCCATTACAGTTCTGGAACAACATCCTATGGACAGATGAGACAAAGATCAACTTGTACCAGAGTGATGGGAAGAGAAGAGTATGGAGAAGGAAAGGAACTCATGATCTAAAACATACCACTTCATCAGTGAAACATGGTGGTGGTAGTGTCAAGGTGTGGGCATGTATGGCAGCCAATGGAACTGGTTCCCTTGTATTTATTGATGATGTGACTGCTGACAAAAGCAGCAGAATGAATTCTGAAGTGTTTCGGGCAATATTATATGCTCATATTCAGTCAAATGCTTCAGAACTCAGTGGACGGCGCTTCACAGTGCAGATGGACAATGAACCAAAGCATACTGCAAAAGCAACCAAAGAGTTTTTTAAGGCTAAAGAGTGGAATGTTATGCAATGGCCAAGTCAATCCCCTGACCTGAATCCGATTGAGCATGCATTTCACTTGATGAAGACAAAACTGAAGGGAAAATGCCCAAGAACAAGCAGGAACTGAAGACATTTGCAGTAGAGGCCTGGCAGAGCATCACCAGGGATGAAACCCAGCGTCTGGTGATGTCTATGCATTCCAGACTTCAGGCTGTAATTGCCTGCAAAGGATTTGCAACAAAGTATTAAAAAATGAAAGTTAGATTTAGGATTGTTTAGTTTGTCCCATTACTTTTGGCCCCTTAAAAAGTGGGAGGCACATATGGAAACCGATGTAATTCCAACACCGTTCACCTGATTTGGATGTAATTACCCTCAAATTAAATCTGAAAGTCTGCAGTTAAAGCACATCTTGTTTGTTTCATTTCAAAGCCAGTGTGGTGGTGAATAGAGGCCAAAATATGAAAATTCTGTCAATGTCCCAATATTTATGCACCTAACTGTAGATTCTTTAATGTGAAAATAATGGAGACGCATTAAGGTGTCTCTAGAGGCTCCAGGTGGAGCGGTACGCTCCTTGGGTAGGCGGTGTATGCGGTCCAGGAGGAAGTCGGTAATCGAGGTGGTCGGAAGCAGCTTCATGAATAAATCTGTTACATACTGCTTCAGGTCTGTATTGGAGATTGATTCCGGAATGCCGCGGATTTTAATATTATTGCGTCTGGACCTGTCTTCGAGGTCCCCCACTTTGCTCTTGAGTGAAATTACTTCTGCCTGAAATTCCTCGTGTTGGTTGATCAATTCGTTATGGGACTTAACTACTTCCTCTAATTTATTTTCGAGGTGATCAGTGCGGGTTCCTAAATCATCAACCGATCTTTGGCACGTTTGTAGAGCAGATTTAAAGTCGGCAGAAATATCAGCTTTAAAAGATGCTAATAGCAGCTTCATGGACCCCATTGTAAGGGGGGCATCGTCCGCACTGAGAGCAGACAGTTGTTTAGAACTCTTATCTTGTGCTGGGCCTGTTTTAGGTGGTTGAGACGATGGTGACGGCTTAAAGAAGCTTACTGGAGGGACTGCTGAGGGAGGTTTCTGACGCTTAGGACCCATAATGATACAGGCAGTAATCCAATGGGATGATGAGAGCTAGTGAAATCCGCAAAACATATATCGGGATCAATGCAGATTGAGGTGTAGTTTGTACTTCAAAAAAATATCATCATATCATAACAAGAATGATGGTTATCGAGGTTATCAGCCTGTTTAACGCAGGAACATTTCCCTGATATCTAGCTCCGGGAAAATAGTAGTAATAGTGATAATAATAATATGGAGGGCTTGTAGACTTGCTGATAAATGAGACCTCACCCTGCACAACACTTTATTTGGTCAAGGTAGCCACTGCAGGTAAACTAGCAGATTATTTCTCTGATTGCCCTTGTACTGAAATACTGTAAAGGAAGTCCAATTCCTACAAAGGCTTATGTATTAAATGAAGAGATGAAAAGAAAAGCTGCCCCTGATTGAATTGGGGATGTTGTGGGAGAGTACCTGTTTGCAGGAGATTGAGATCCCCTGTATGTGCCCTCTGTGTGGTGATATTAGAGGAAAAAGGCCTTCTGATGAGACTGGGTGCTGGGCTCAGCTGAGCTGGTAAACCCCCTTATACACAGTGGGGGACCTGGGGACTTGATGCTTGGCCACTGGTCTGGCAGCAGGGGTCCACACTCCAGGCAGTGCAGCAGCCGCCACCGATAGCACAGCAGCCGCTGTCTCCCGTCGGAAGTCCCGCAGCTAGCCGCCGTTCACGTGCGGCGCCGCTAAAGGTGAAGGAAGGCACACATGCGGCTCCCAGGTCGCGTCGCAGGCAGGAAGGCTGGCCGCTTCTCCCCTCCAGGTATGAGACCCAGCGGTGGAGAGTCTCGTCGGCGATACCACGGCGGTGTGAGCCCGGGGCAGACGGCGGGTATCTCACACAGGAAGGCCACCGGGTCCGGCTGTCCAGGTCAGACACAAGGCTCAGAGTCCTCTGACCCGGTCAAATATATAGCCGGGTGTTTCAGAGAGGCAGCAGGGGTATAAATTGTAGGTTTGCTGTGGGATGTCAGCGGGTATTATCGGTTAACTAGGGCTGATTGTGCAGCTCAGAAAAAAGTGTCCACCATCTTGGACTACCAAGCCACGCCCCCCAATTTATTTATTTTTGAATGCGCCGCAGGGTTTTCAACTCTTTTTTTTTTAAATTGGATACTGCTGATATCGGGAGCACGCATACCCGTGGTAATCCAAAAAGCTTTTTTACCTTGCTAAACCTCTCGTCCAATTGAATATGACCCATAATGTCGAAATGGTTATAATGTTGACAGTAATGTCTACTCATTAAATGTCAACAATAGAATTGTTGGATTTAGGCCGAAAATTGTGTGTCAACATTATGAAGCAGTCGACATTATGGTTGACATTCTGAACATGTTGCCATTTTGTCTTTCGATATGTGTGTGTTGACATAATGGTGTCTATATAATGACTGTGGACATAGTGATTGTCAACAAAACATGCTGAACACGTTTAAGAAGATCTGAATAGACAGCAAGACCTATGTGCAGGTAACGGGTACAGTACAGCAAGATATCTGAGCAGGACCGGTCTGAGCTTAATTGTTTTGGTAGGCAGAAAAAGATTTTGGTGGAATAAAACCTCTTATTTATATATTCTTATAACATTTTATTGAAATTTGGACCTGAAACTGAACTCTTGGCATGTATAACTAATATAAATAGTTGTAGTTGTGTATTTTATAATAATCTAGTTCTAGGTGGAATAGCAATATAAATTTGGGTTCTCTTTTCAAAAGTTTACCAATATGCATCAGACCATACAGGATCCTTAGTAATAAAATGCAGAGGCCCCCAACAGGGAACACATCAGCTTTGCATGAAAAAAAACTAATACATTGGCCCCGATAGGTAAAAAAGCAAACAAATTGGCCCCCACAGGACTTTAAAAATAAAACATATAGGATTCAAATGAAAAAAAAAAAAAAAACATACATGCAAACAGGGTTACATATAGAGACATACACACATAGACAGAGTTACATATAGAGACACAGAATGGTTATACACACATACAGGAAGGGTTACATATAGAGACACACAGAAGGGTTACATATAGAAACATACACACATAGACGGTTACATATAGTGACACATACAGACAGGGTAACATATAGAAACACATACAGACAGGGTAACATAGAGACACACAGAATGGTTACATATAGAAATATTCACACATAAAGGCAGGGTTACATATAGAGATATATACATACATACAGGCAGGGTTACATATAGAGAAATACACACAGGCAGGGTTACATGCAGAGACATATACACATACATACAGGCAGGGTTACATATAGAGAAATACACACAGGCAGGGTTACATGCAGAGACATATACACACATACAGGCAGGGTGAGATATACACACATACAGGCAGGGTTACATATAGAGAAATACACACAGGCAGGGTTACATGCAGAGACATATACACACATACAGGCAGGGTGAGATATACACACATACAGGCAGGGTTACATATAGAGACATATACACACACAGGAAGGGTTACATATAGAGACGTTACACATACCAGCAGGCCTGAGGGGGACCGTGTACAGCGGACCCCCTTCTTTCAGCAGTGGCTCCCCCATCCCCGCATCTTATCTTGCTCAGAACTGGCAAGCTGATCTCTTCCTCCATGGTGCCATCTTCTCACTGATATTCGGGAAGAGGGAGAATGCGCACTAGAGAGCAAAGGCTCTGGCACAGTTCTAGAGTCTTTGCTTTCACTGCACAGCACCAGTACCCGAAGATGTCCCTGAGAAGATGGAGCGGAGGAGGAAGAGACCTGCATGCCGGGGCAAGAACAGTATATTTTGGCTGCAGGGTGTGCGGTGAGGGGTTCCCCTGGACCCAGTGACCCTGCACCCATTATACATATGAGAGAGGGTTACATATAGAGGGGTATTCAAATTCCGCGGCTAATTGCCACGCCAGAGCTATTCAATTAGCGGGGATTACCTCACGTGCGAGTCCCCGCAGTTGGGTTGTCCGCAGAAAAAACACCAAATCAAGCTCATGCGCAGAGAAAAAAATCATTGATTCCGCAGTTTATGCAGACTCAGTGTGTTTCCGCATGCGAGTACCGATTTTTCGGCGCAGGAAAAAGGCTATTTAATTGAATAGCCTTTCCCCGTGATTTTGGACGGCAATTAGTCATAGGGTAAACTCCGCGGCTAATTGAATATCCCCAATAGAGACATATACATACACATACAGACAGGGTTACATAGAGAGACATGTACACATATATACAGACGGGTACATATAGAGACACACAGAAGAAGGGTTACTTATAGAGATATAATCACTGACAGACAGGGTCACACACAGACAGAGTGAGGGACACAAACAATGTGTTCCCCTGTAGTCTCACCCCCTCTCACCTTAATGTGGATCTTCCAGCAGTTTCCTAATGGTATCGGATAGATCAACTTCATTAGATGTACCTTGACATCATCAGTTACTATCCACATGGACATAGAGTGGGAATAGTAATGGAGCCCAAAGAGTGGCGAGCGAAGTGGTGGCTTTTATGGACATGGAACCGCACTTCCGCCCTAACTCCACATCACTTCCAGGTACATCTACTGAAGGGGATCTATGCACTACCGTTCCCATATCCTCCATGCTGCCTAAACTGAGGAGTCACAAGTTGGTGTAGCCCCACCCCCTTGCTCGGGTCAGAGGAACATGTGTGTTGGGCTCCTCCAATCAGGGCTCAGCACACGTTCCTCTGACCCTGGGTGTCTCACCATAGAAAAGCAGCAGACATAAGCTGCTGGGAGTATGTCCTGTCATTGCTCCTTCCCTGATGAAGCCCTAGAGGTGGCAGACAGGCCCCCTAGGACCACTAGGCACCCTCCTCAGTTGGCACTCTATGCAGCCGTGTACCTGGACTAATAGTTGGGCCGGCCCTATATCTGAGTATACGTTTATCAAATACATTCTGAACAAAGTGTTACCCGTGTGGTGCTACAGCTATTCCTGATGTATACAGACTATAAAAATGTCTCAGTAAGTAGTGCCTTTGTGTCAGAGCGTACACATAGTAGGAGGAAACCTTACGTGTCGGTCAGTCAGGATCTATACTCCATAAACAGGTTATGTGTGACTTTGCTTTACAATGTGTGGTCATTTATTTATTACCAGTGATTTATATAGTGCACACACACTTGTGTTATCCGCATCGCTTTACAGAGAATTATACAAATGTAAAGTACTAATCTAGTGAGTAATTACTCTAAAGTAGTCATCCAAAGAGTGCTTAACGAGGATTCAATATTTTTTATTAAAAGAAAACAAAACATGCACAACAATACAATGACACATTGATTAAAATATCTCATACTGACAAGACTGTAATAGAACACATCACTCAATTAAATGGCAAGAATACTGTAGTATATCATACCTCCCAATATTTGAATATCTCAAGGAGGGACAGGTCGCGCACCTTAAGCGTGCAAGGCCAAAAAGGGGGTGTAGCTTATGCAAAAGGGTGTGGCGCCTATGGAAAACGGGACAGCTTCCCACGCTTTCGTCACTTTGGGGGCGTACCCAGCACTCTCCGAGATACTCAGGCTGAGAACATATGCAGTGCGCATGTTCTTCTCCTGCATAGCAGAGCAGCGGTTTGTGCTGCCCACAAATGCCAGGCGTTCCTAAGGGAACGCCTGCGTTTGTACAGCCACCCCCCTCCCCGCCTACAAAACGGGGCAAGCTGTCACTCACCATCGACAGCCGCCCCGTTTGTAGCGAGACCTGTAGCGACGGAGCTGCCGTCGCTGGACGGATCTTGAGCAAGCACACGCCGAAGGCGGCGCATGCGCAGTGGGGGACCATCGACCCGCTTGCGAGTGCTGTGTACTTGCGAGCGGGTCTGAATCAGGCCCTGAATTCGCAAGTTTCCACTCGCACCTCCCTTACTGCTCTGTGTTTCTGAATGCAGCAGCACAGTCAGCGTTGCTTCATACAGCGCAGAGCTGCTTCCGAGTCCCATCATCAGCGTCACATGACGTACGTGACGCTGATCACTGATGTGGGGGCCTCAGGAGCCACTCTGTGCTGTATGCAGCAGTACTGACTGTACAGAACACAGAGCCAGAATCACGGGACTCGAGGTGAGTAATCAGGGGGAGGGGAGGGGAGCGGAAGGGACGGCTATGCTCCATGTGGCTTGGTGGGGTGGGGGATAGACTCCGTGTGGCTTGGAGAGGGTCCCCACAACTTAGTTTCCCCAGGGCCCCCCCCACAAGCTTTATTCTGGTCCTGTTTGTAGGTATCCATCACAATGATTACGCTGGTCCATTTATTACACGGGAGCAATTATACTCTGTAAACCAGGGGTGTTCAGTTGTTGTGGAACTACACATCCCAGCAAGCCCTGCCACAGTTTTGCTATTAGGGAATGCTAAAACTATGGCAGGGCATGCGGAGATGTATAGTTCCACAACGGCTGGAGGGCCGCATGTTGAATCCCCCTGCTGAATGTGTTGGCACAGAGGGGTTTGATCATTGAATGCCTGAACTTTTCCAGCTATAAAGAACCAAAGTGCCTTCCTGGTACAATCCTAACTGCTGGTGGTTGCCATAACAATCTGCTACAATAAAGAATCTGTAAGCCTCAGATATCCTTGTACTAGTATTTAAGGTGTTGTGTTTAGGGACATACCATAAAGCATAGCGAGTGTCTCATGTCCCATGTTATACTTCAGCTGTGATAGCATAAAAATAATGTAATGTAGAGTTCATAAGTGGCTTCCTAGGAACAATAAAACAATACATCTTATTCCCCTTTTACACCAGAGCTAAAACCCGGGTTATTGCATGGTTAACCCAGGTAGCTCCTTGGTGTAAAAGGGGACAGGGTTGGATTCCTGGGTCGAGTGACCCAGGAATCGTTCAATCATTCAATTTATCTGCTATGGATAGGCCCTGAATGATGACAGATGCGCACTCCCACGGCCGATAAATTGAATCTTTCATCTCTCCAACATGTTGGTCAATTATCGCATATCGCTGCCAGTTATTAGAAATATCTGTCAGTTTATATGCGGTAAACGACGAAAGATATTAGCAGCAGCTACAGAGCGCTGCAGAGAAAAAAAAACAATAATCCCTGAATGATGTCATGCGATATCGTTCATCGTTCGCCAAAGTCTGTCATGCAGGGCCGTAGCTAGGGTAGTGCGGCTGGTGCCATCGCACAGGGCACCACAGGTCAGGGGGCACTGTTTGGGCCTGTCAAATTTCGGTTTATTATCATTCTTGCTTGTAGCTTCCTCTTATTTCTCCTGGCCTCTCCTATCTCTTCCCTGGCCCTTCCCCATGAGGCCATGGCCCTTTTTTGGGTGCATTATGTCCCTTTGAAAAATGAGGGGGGCGCCAATGCTCTTTCTGGCACAGGGCACCAAAAAGTCTAGTTATGGCTCTGCTGTCATGTACATGATAGATATCGTTCAGAACAGCCACCGGATTTTTCAAGGGATATCTTTTGTCTTTCATCGCTCAGAAAAACTTCTGATAATGGATAGGCCCCTTTACCCTTCTGCAGTCTCCAGAGTGCTGCGCAGTAGCGATGTTCCCAGGAATAAGGTGCAGGTGCCATTTTTCTGGAGACCTGCACATGTGTAGCACCAAGCCAGATTCTACTGCGCTGCCAGAGAAGAGGGGCCCGCACTGAGGGCCTGATTCAGCAGGCGCCAGACCTGTTCTGCGCATGTGCAGAACGGGCCTGCGAGTACGCTTGCAAACTGGCAGCAGACTGTCAGTGATTGACAGTCTGCTGCCGTTTGGGGGCGGGGAGGGGCGGCGACAGCCTCCGATACCCGAAACGGAGGCGTGTCGCCGCCGTTAGGGGGGAGGGAAGAGGCTAGGATCTCAGTCGGGTGACGGAGATTTCCTGGCCTCCTCCTCTAAACTGCGGTGGCCGGTTGCAGGACCCTATAGGTCACCGCAGCCGGCCTATGGTACGCAGATTAACCGGTGCTGCGCTGAACCACGCAGCTCGGTTAAGTAATGCACAGGGGGTGTGATGCCTCCTGCTGTATTACCATATCTGCAAAGGATCACAATTGCAAAGCTGCCTGAGTGCATACATCATATATCTATAGCCTGAGTGCAGCTTTGCAAATGTGATCCTTGCTGAATCAGGCCCTGAGCCAGCACACGTGCCCTCTGCTCTGTTAAATCGCCCCTGCATCTGTCTGTATGGTTAGATCTTCTGTGAGGTGCAGTTGGGACTGAGGGCCTGATTCAGAGCCGCTCGTAAGCGGCCGCTCGCTCGCTCCGAGCGATGTTCGCACATCTACGCCTGCGTATGGGTCGTAATGCGCATGCGCCAACCAGTCATTGCAGTCGGAAATCGTGCGCTCGCAAAACAGCGAGGGCCTGCTAATTTGAGTGACAGAATGAGGCGTTTGTGGGTGGTAACAGGGGAAGGTGCTTGACAACGGGGAGTAGAGATCCGAACGCAGGCGTGCCAAACGGTCAAAACGGGCGTTTAATGGGAGGGCATAATTAACAAAGCAGCGTCATCGACCATGTCACTTGGTTGTCTTTTAGCCTGAACTGCTCGCAGTGATTGCGGGAAGTAAAACCTACCACAAGCACTGCGAGCAGTTCAGACGCCTTTCGATGTACTCGATTAATCTAATAAATAGCGGAGATGACGTATGATGCGAACGGCCAGGGGGCGTCCTTACAAAATAGCGAGCGCATGTTTTGTTCGCTCGCTCAGACATAGAGGCGTCAACAGACCGCAAAGAGCGAGCGCTCAATTTAAATAGCCGGCCCCTTTTTCTGAACGACCGTTCGCAAATAGCCTCTCTGAATCAGGTCCTGAAGTCGGTACCGCTTCCAATTGTTTTCATTCCCACCTCTTTCTTGAACTGTACCTGAATGGTTCCATTTTCTAACCCCACAGAGGACCTGATTCAGAGCCGGACGCTATTTGAGAGTGATCGCTCTGAATCAGGGCGTCCCTTTTTTTTTTTTTAAAGATGGCCTCCTGGCCGCTCGCATAGCTGTGGGTGACCACCCACAGCTTATGCGAGCGGCCAGGTGATGGTCGCGATGGTCAAGACCATTGGGCTTGCGACAAGATCCTTGTGGTAGGGTCTCGTGGCCGCAAGCCCCAGTGGACTTCCTTCTCTAATAAAGCAGGAAGTCCACCTACTGACATCACGAGTGATGTCAGTAGGGCCGCCCACAAACGGCAGGAACGCCTCCGTTTGTCCAGCCACCCCCAATGCCTGCCCCCAAAACGGGGCAAGCTGTCAATCACCATCGACAGCTGCCCCGCTTTGGTGCGAGACCCGTAGCGACGGAGCGCCCGTCGCTGGCCGGAGCCAGCGTGTGCAGTGGGGGACCATCGACCCACTTGCGAGTGCTGTGCGCTCGCGAGCGGGTCTGAAGCGGGCCCAGAGTGCTGGAAGAGCTGTATGGCATACACTGCAACATATGACCCTGCTTTCCTCATTTGCTCAAGCTGTGGCCTGCATAGCAGAGGCTGGTCTTACACTCATATCCCCATTTGTGGGGAGGATTTTCGATTGGCCTATGGTAAACTCAGGCAAGAAGAGTTATGAGCCATCAGAGGACCCAGGTACAATGTGAACAAGATAAACTGGTCTAGTTCAATAAAGCAATGGCAAAGTCCAGCATAAATGTGCAAATATGTGAATAGCAGTTGGCACAATTGGGTAACAGCAGTGTTTGTAGCTTTGGAGCTCATTCAGACCCACTCGCTAGATGCTCATGCTCACTCCCAGCGTATGCAAATTCGGCTAAGTGACGGCATGGCAGGCGATCGCACGGCAAGGCATAAGCACAACCACTATGTCTTGGCGTGTGATCGCTTTGTGTATGTAGACGCCCACCAGCCACTCAGAAGACGCCCACTTGCGTATGTCATCTCCTGGAAGTGCTTGTAACCACATCAAGCACCATCCGATTTTGATCGCAGCGCTCAAGGTTGCCTTTACCCTGCCGCAAGCACCTGGATCACTTCAGAGGGAAATCCCAACAAGTGACTATGTGTACTATGACGCTGCCTTTTAATTATGCATGCCTCTGAAACGGCGTTGAGGCACTCAGGCACGCCTGCGTTCGCACCTCCACTCCCCCTGTTTCCATTGGTCAGCCCCTGTCACCACCCACAAACGGCCTCTCCTGTCAATCACTCTACTGGGCAGTCTGTACACAGCGAGCGAACGCATCCCGATCTCTCGCATTGTTTTGTGCACACGCATTGCGATGCATGCGCAGTTAGCGACTATCGGCCAGCTACGAGCGTTCGCATCATAGCGAACGGGTCTGAATCAGCCCCTTTGTACATAAAACATCCAGCCAGATTGAATTCCCTGACCTTTCAGTGACTTGATCATGAGACTTTGTGGCAAAATACATTTTCTATATGGAGTTGTGAGTAATGGGATGGGGAAGGTGTGTTTATGCAAACGCAGCTCGTGCTGACTGACCGCAGGAAACGTGTAGATGCCTGTTAGGAGGTGAATATATTGCACCTACTATAAAAGTAGGGGTAAATATACACTGACAGAAGCAGACAGAGATCTGCAATATGCATTGCAGCTATTGTGCGGTTACTATTTTCCCATTCACCCCTGTATTTATTTTCTATCTCTTAATATTTTATTTTTTTTTCGTTATTTTAATACTTTTATTTTAATGGAAATTATTTTATGCTTTAAGGTTGAAGTATATTCACCTTTGAATAAATAGTAATGTTTTTATATATTGATTGTGTATCCTTAAATTGGGGGACCATCCCTTAAGCTGGGTACACACTGACAGATACATTGGCCAATCAATTGATCTGCTACCCGTCGGCCAGTGTGTACCCACGATATGTCGGTAAACATCGGCATTCACCGACATATCGCATTGGCTGTTCTGCACAGCCGATGGACAGATAGGTATGTAGACAAATCTGTCAATTGGCAAGTGTGTACGGGCGGTCTGCAGACCGCCCGTACACACACAGTGACAGTCGTGAGGACGGGGGCGGCTGTAATCTCGGGTGTGTTTTGCCATTTTTTTTTCAACTCGCAAATTTACTAAAGACAAACTTGGGAGAGATTTCTCTATTTACACTGAAAAACTCGGGTGAGATTGCAAACACATCAGCCAAACTCGCAAGTACTTTTCATGGAAAAAATACAAATCAGGAATTTACCAAGAATCGTGATTATAATCATGGGTGTAATTGCAGCAAACTCGGTCCTACATAGAATTTTTAAATACTCTACCCCCTGAGCTGCGAGTTTGCCAGAAACATACACAGATCAGTGTGATCTGTATATGTTTCCGGCAGTAAATACTTTCTAAAGGGTTAAATGTAAAAAGTCTTTTATTTAGTTCTCACCGGGCTCTAAGATCTCTTTCCTCTCCTCATGGGTGGCAAGCCATCTACACTGCACAGCAGATCCTGGGCTGCTCTCCAAGTGAATGTGTCTCCTCCTCAAGAAAGCAGCAGCTGCTGGTGTTCTTGGGGGAGCTACGTCTGCTCTGTTGCATGCTATAATCACAGTCCTGCATCTCGACCAACACGGGGCTGCTAGGATCTGTAGTTTATGTTTACATCCCACACGTCACTGAGCATAGGCACCAAGGAGCCCCATTTGGGAGTGTACGTAAACCATTTGTTCTGCTGAGATCTGAGGGCCTGATTCAGACCCGCTCGCAAGCGGGTCGATGTTGCCCAAGTGCGCATGCGCACGACTGAGGCGGCTCCATCGTGCACATGCTCGAGACCCGAATAACGACGGTCAAGCCGTCATTATGGGTCTCGCACAAAATGGGGCGTGCTGTCGATGGTGATTGACAGCACGCCCCCTTTGGTGGGCGTGCCAGGGCGTGGCTGCCCAGACGGAGATGTTCCCATGGGAACGCTTACCGTCTGGGGCCGGCCCCACTGACATCACTAGTGATGTCAGTGGGAGTGCTTTTGGCTCTGATAGAGCCAAAAGCACTCCAGGGCTTGCGGCAGAGAGACCCTATCGCAAGGGTCTCGTCGCAAGCCCGATGGTCTTGACCATCGCGACCATCATTTTGGCCACTCGCTATAGCTGTGGGTGGTCATCCACAGCTATGCGAGCGGCCAGGAGGCCGCTCCAAAAAGTAAGAGGGACGGCCCTGAATCAGAGCGAGCATTCTGTCAGAGCGTCCGGCTCTGAATCAGGGCCTGAATTTGTTGTCTAGAATGAGTACTTGTAGTGCTACTTGCAGGTTAGGTAGGTCCTGCACACCCAATTTACAGACGGACATCCTAGACTGCAGGACTCCCCTATCAAATTCTTGCTAACTCTGGGTCTCTGTTATTTACTATTACCTGTTGAGTTAGTTTCATAAGAATGACATGCTCCATCTTAAAAGCAGTTGAGAGGGTGATTTTGGGCCACTACAAGGTAACAATGGTGGGGGAGGCCTTCTGTAGTCCTTGGGACTCTACCACCATAGTTAGATTCCAGAAGATTAACTTTTTTATTTTGCATAGGACATATCTCACCTCTGATTGTCTTTGAAAATTTGGAGGGAGTTCTAATTATAATTGCCCTAAACGTCTGGCTCCAGGGTGCACATTCTGGCATCTTCCATGGTCATGTCCCAGATTTGTCATTTTGGGGCTAATGTCATGAGAGTGTTCAAGGCTACCTGTGTCTCTCCCCTGTCTTGTTCCACGGGTCTGTATTCTTGGCATGTTGGATAAGAACATGATAGACAAGTGTAATAGGAAATATATATTAACACTTTAACATTAGTCAAGGTGCATATAGCATGGGCTAAGATGGTGCATTTGGGCCCTCGCTTTGCAGACTTGGTGACCCTGGGTAACATAACTGCAAGTCATGAGATGGTAGAGATACTATTCTTAAGTTTCACCGTATTGGAAAAGGTGTATGGAACCCCCCTATGCCAGAGGTTCCCAAACTCCGCCATTATAGTCCCGGTTTAACATGCTTGAGTACAGGTGACTTAATTAGTAACTCAGTCAATTCGATTTAAACATCTGGACTCCAGAATGGATATCCTTAAAACCAGGACTTTAATGGCAGAGTTTGGAGAATACTACCCTATGCTATAGGAACCCACAATGATGCTCAAGATAATGTTGACGGACCTCAGAAGCTCGGCCGACACTGTGATTGCATACTCCTGCTATACATAGGTTACATATGCTGTATGTGATCTGTAACTGTTGTGCGTTTATAATGTCATGCTTTATCCATGCAACTGATGTCATCTACAATGCTGTGACTGCGAATGGCGGATACTTTGCATATGTTTAGTTGCCTGTTGATGGTTTTTCTTGTGTATAAAATGTGAAGACTTTCAACACAAACTCAATTTAAAAAAAAGCAAAGGTCAGGTTACAGGTAAGTCTGGGTTTCCAGATTCAAAATCTTGTGACCCCTACATATGATTGTGAGAGATGAGATGCAGACATATCATGGGTGTCTTCTACATATTCTGCAACTGTTCAATAAACATTCTTCCTCATTGTGTGGTCAATTCATGCTGCCAGTTCCCAATGCCCTGTGATGCACCGGCCGGCTCATTGTTAGGCTATAATCCCAAGAGCTCCTACATGAAGGGATTTACCATCACTGAATGCATGCATCTATGCAACTGCACAGCCACTGTCCATCAGTCTGTGCAAATGTCCCTCATCATAAGCAGCAGCACTAGCACCAGCCCTATACCTGCTGTAGAGATCTGTCTGCGTCCATACAACCCTGCATAGCCCAGAATTCAGACTACACACCCTCATTGACCTTAGCCTATGTGCCAAAGCCCTGTCGCCGCAGGTGGAGCTGTGACTGAGATGTATAATACTCTGAATAGCTGGTAGGTGTGTCTGCACTCTGCTACGGAACATGCGCAATTGTTCTGCATCAGCCCTTTTATGTACAACTTGGGCCAGATCAGAGGTGGGCGCTAATACAGCAGCGACTGGTCTTTGTATGAATCCCGTCGGTTGCGGCATTAGCATAGACACCCTCCTGCTGTGGCGCTAATTGGCCGCTTTGCGTAATAAGATGCACCATCTAACAATACAGCAGCCCTAAGGAGGCGCAGAGTGTCCATGTGAACACGGGCGCAGAAATCAGTGCAAATGCAGATAAAGATGGTCGCTGACAAACCTCCATCTGGCTAGCCCCCCTGTTACCAACCAGGAACGCCCACTAAAATTGCGTCTCTACGCATCCGAATTCGTTCTGCGCCCCCTGCAGGCACGCTGAGAGCCAGGCCCTGGTAAAGGGGGAGTGGTCTAATCGCAGGAGGCGTAGCCACGACCCCCTTAGGATTTAAAAAAAAAAACGTTTTGCAGCGTGCAAGCTGGGGAGGGGGGTGCTCCCCCACCGCACACCCCCCCCCCACGGGAACAGGAGACTGCTGCGGCAGTCTCCCACTGCAGCCCAGCACGGAGCAGCGTGTGCTGGGCTGCTTTGAGTTAAGAAGGAGGGGGGGAGGCAGCACCTCCAGCAGGCCTGGGTAATTAGTACTCCCACCCCCCTCCTTTCTGTGCCCCTGGTCCCCCGGCAGTAACCATCGGGATGCATGTGCAGCGGGGCTCGGGCACACCAGCAGACTGAATAAATCGCCCACTTGCCTCTGACAGCGACACTGAATCACCCTCTGAATCAGTCCCATGTTTCACCACAACCAATAACACTGACTAATTTCTTCTCCTTAACAATAACAGGCATGACATTAAAGAAAAGTAATTTTATTAAAAAAAAAAACCACAATATTTACAATTAAGGACATTTGGTGGATGTTCTGCATAATATTGCTCCAGGTCAGCGTATGGTCCGTGCACCTCCTGGTCACACAGCATCGTCATTACCAAGGCGCTCTTGTGGAATCTAAACCTCCGTCGATCGCTCTATCAAACTAAAAAACAAAGAGTGAAACCCTGAATACCTCAGGAGCGCTGTCAGTCATGTCACTATCTTGAAGTGAATTAGGCAAATCAGAGGCATTTTGGGGACGTTGCTGTAATGGCTCTATGTAAGATAGGGCAGTTCTATGACAGACGGTTACCTGAGATCCGCTAGTAGGTTTCTGTAAGGGTGGGGGGAGCTGTCATGGGGTAACTCATCAGTTTCCTCTGGCATCTCTCTGTGGGATGGAGTAGGGGAGAGTTAGTGCCCCTGATTAAAGCTATACAATGACTTCTGTGCTGTGGAAAGAGTGAGGGGGATGAAAAGATGGCGGCTAAAACATATATGCTTGATAGGGACCCACATCGTTAAATAGGAATTCCATGGGACTAATGATTCATCCTCCTGTTAGTAACTATTTGAAGCTTTTATCTCAGGGTCTAATTTGAGCTCAGCAAACGGAGTGGCACAAGTTGCCAAAAGATGTTCACAGAAATCCTGCGGGTACACTGCCAACTGCAAAGCTGGATCTCCGGTCATAGGCCGGCTGGTGCCAATAGCTAAAAGGATGGTTCTGCATGCCCCTCCCTATCTGTTGTGGTTACTTATTAATGGGCTATATCACCTAATTAATATAGGTAAACTGATTATTGACTACTATAATTAGTACGTGGTTTTTAAGCTCGTCAACATCACTGTTTGAAATTGCTTGAGCTAAGCTTCAAAAGGTTGTTTTAACTTAATTTGTTAATATTTTAGCCATTAATAAATACCATGGGCAAGTATTTGCTCAGTAAATAGGTACTAATAAGTACAGATATGTTATTTTAGGGATGCAGTTATTACACCTACAGTCGGCATCCCGGCTGATGAAATCCTGGTGCCGGATTACAAACAGTAGTGGAGATGCCAACACCGGAATCCTGACAGCCGGGATGACGATAGGAAGTATAGCGGGGCTGGTTAGGTCTTAGCCGCGGGGGGGGGGGGGGGGGGGGGGTTGGATAGGTTTAGGCGTTGGGGGGTTGGATAGGTTTAGGCGTTGGGGGGTTAAGGTCCCCTGGGGGAGGGTTAGGCACTACTGGGGGTGCAGTTAGGGTCAGGCAACAAGGGGGGAAGGTTAGGTTTAGGCACTAACGGGGAGGATTGGGGAGGGTTCAGTGTTAAGATGCAGGAACAGAGGGTTAGGGGGAGAAAGGGGGAAGGTTACCATACTTAATGGGCCCTTGTTGGGATCCTGAGCATCGGGATGCCGCTGTTGGTATACTGACAGCAGGCATCCCGACTGCCGGGATTTCATACAGATTCCGTTATTTTAATATCAGACATTGTGGGATAAGCATGTATTTCAGGTGTGGGGCATGCTGGTGTAAATACGTGTGTGTGTGTTACAAGGAATAATTACCGTAGCTCATTGACTAGTTGTTCATACTTCTGTTGTAGACTTTTATTCTGTACAGATTGAGGGACATCTGGCACAAACCAGGCGGCAACAAACTTTATGCATACAGCCACGTGCTGACATAACGAGACAAACACACAAGAGCATAAGAGGACACACAACAGCAATGGGCCTTATTCTGAGTCACACGCTATGCAGATATTCACATAATGAGGTGGCCGATTACATCGAGTTGCACTGCGCATGTGTCCTGATTGTTACAGCACTGAGGTGCAGAACTAATTTGGGCGCAGGGAGTGTGATTTTCAGTGGGCTTTCCTGGGAGGTAGTGTGTGGGGGGGGGGGGGGACAGGGCTGACACGGGCATGTCGCTGTAATTGGTTGCATCTAAAGACGCATGGCCACACAAAGCCATAGGACCGGTTCTAGACAGACAGATGTGCACGGCCGCACAACACTGCAAGTGGACGTCTCAGTATTCACAAGATCGATTGAGGCACTAGTATAAAGACCGCATCTGCATGTGACTCGGAATCAGGCCCAATGTGTTACAATAATAGAATATAGAAAGAATATAGTATATAATAACGTGTAAGCTAATGTACTTGCACCTGATAAAATGTTTCCTCATCCTCACACTTCTTAGAGCCACTTCCAGCTCTCTTCAGCCTCATCTCATCTCCCCTTGTGTCTCTCCAGCCTCATTCTGTGTTTCTGAAGCTTCAGCCCCGAAGTGTCTCCCCCCCCCAAGTGCCTCTACAGCCAGCCTCCCATTAACTCGACAGCTCCAGCCAACCCCTTCTGTCTTTCCTGACATCCAGTGTCTCCTCAGCTCCAGCCAGACCCCCCATTGTCACTCCAGCCAACCTCCTTCTGTCTCTCCCTTGTGTCGCTCCAGCCAGTCCCCCAGTGTTTCTCCAGCACCAGCCACAGACACCTTCTTTTGTATCTTTGGATGCTCCTCTTCCTGCACTGGAGGCACACACAATTATCACCTCCTTTCACCAGAGGCACGCGTTTCTTCAGTCTTCTCCTGCTAGTCAGCAAGCTACACATTTGCTAGATCCTACGGCACTTGTAGCCAGTCCTTCCCCTAGCAGGGAGGGCCAGGCACAAAAGAGAGTTACTCTAAGTGGTTGAATAGGTAGACGTGTGGGGGGTGGGGAGTGATCAGTAAGAATGTGTTAGGAGAGGGGTTGGTAGAGTTTGATGAACAGATGAGTTTTTAGGCCACACTTGTAGCCTTGGATCCTATGGATAGTCTGATTCAGTGTGGGAGTGAGTTCCAAAGGTGGGGAGCAGCATGGGAGGTCTTGGAAAGAGAAGTAGTAGTCGGTGAGGAAACAAGACAGCAGTTGTTGCTAGAGTGCGTAAGAGTGAGGGAGTTTGGATGGAGAGGATGTTTTAGATGTAGGACAGGGAGTGGCTGAAGGCTGTATGGATGATAAGGCCCTCAGGCAGAGAGGGGAAGCAAAGGCAGCAACAAGAGTAGAAAATAAGACAGGATTGATTGAACTGGTAAGAAGTAGGTGAGAAGGAGGCCAGACAGGCGAGAGTATAGATGAGAGTTTTGGTAACATCTAAGGGTCTGATCCTGCAGATATTGTGAATGTGGAAATGGTAGGATTGGGAGAGGAATGTGTGGATTAAAGGACAATTTGTGGATGGCACCCAGTCCACAAATTTGAGTAATGGAGGAAAGGGCAATGTTGTCAATGGATAGGAAGTGGCTGGTGAATTACATAAAATGTCCACAGTGGAATTCATTGTAAGTTTGTGAGAGCACTGGCTCAGCTGATAAGAAATGTACACCTGGAGACATTATAAGGGAGGGAAGAGGGGAGGTAAATTTGGATATCTTAAGTGTAAAGGTAGTATTAGAGGATGAATGAGTTGATAAGATCACCCAGAGAGAGAAAAGAGAGGCTGAGAGCAAACCCTTTGGTGGATATAGACAGGTAGAGAAGAGCCGGATAGGTGGAATAAGGGTAGAGACAGGTAATGGTTGGTAAGGTAAGAGGTAAATCAGACAGGATGGTGTAGAGGGTTTGCAGTAGAAGAGGATGAATCATAGTGTCGAAAGCAGAAAAGGGTTCCAGAAGTATGAGTGAGGAGAAGTGACCCTTCATGGATAGAGTTACAGTTCACTTTCTCCAACACTCTTAGAGCCTGCCATCTTCTGGGCCCCATAAGCGCAAGAAGAGCTGCTATGCCTAAGGATAAACCATTACTTCCCAAACAAATTTAAATTTATTATACAACTAAGCATTTTAGTCCTTATGGTACTTTTAAAGACTAATATATAGAATAATATACATACAATGAAAACTGTGATATGTACCACTCACCTCAAATACAATGACAAATCCAAGCCTTACAGCAAATATATGCCAGAATTGCACAGAGTGACTGTAATCATCAGCTGTACGGTAGTCCCGATATCTACATAAAGGAGAACACAAGTGTGAATTGGCAGATCCAAGTATGCTGGAAGGAGTGTGCTGGGGGGAATAGAGTGGGTGTGAGAGATGTGTATGGGTAGGTAAGCACAGAGAAGAGGGACCATATTAGAGGAGATAATGCATAAGGAGTGTGTGCTACTAAGTAGCTAGAGTTAGGGAGAATATACACTAAAGTGCCAAAAGTCATGGGATAGATAGATGCCTAGTATGGTGTAGTATCTCCTCTGGCCCGGCGAAGTGCAGCAACTCAATGTGGCATCGATTCCACAAGTGGACAGAGGACCTCTGGAGAGATGTTGACCCATGCCATCTGGATAGCTTCCCACAGTTCCCCGATATTTGTAGATTCAGGATTTTGGGTGCGAATGGACCTCTCCACCACGTCTCATAAATGCTCAATTGGGTTAGTGTCAGGCGAACGTGGTGGCCACACCATGCATCTAAACTCTTCAGAATGCTCAAACCAATTCTGAACAACTTGGGATCAATGACACTGTAAATTATTCTGCTGGAATATTCCATCAATGTGGGGTACATGAAGTCCATGAAGGGCTGCAAATGGTTGCAACATAGCAGTTACCAGTCAATGACATGTTCAGGTGGACCAGAAAACCCAACACACATGTAGGTGTGTAATCTGGAGAGGGTGTTTGTTGGTAGGTGTATATATATTTTATATATATATATATATATATATATATATATGAGCAGGTGTGTAATCTGGAGAGGGTGTATTCTGGTAGATATGCACAGGGAGAATATGAGTAGGTGTGTAATCTGGAGAGGGTGTATAGGTATATACATGAGTAGGTGTGTAATCTGGAGGGGGTGTATTCTGGTAGGTATATACTGTATATATATGAGTAGGTGGGTAATCTGGAGGGGGTGTATTCTGGTAGGTATACACAGGGAGAATATGAGCAGGTGTATAATATGGAGATGGTGTATTCTGGTAGATGTGCACAGGCTGAGAGTAGGAAGTGTTGGTAAGATGACTGGCAATAAAAGGACAGTGAGAAGAAAGGACGTGGTATTAGAGTAATAACCAAGTGGGGTACAGCATGCTGGTGTAAGTACCTGCATTCTGTTGCGTTTGGATATATTGATTGTGAGACTTGTGTCAGCCTCTCAAAGTCCTGAGTGCGGAATATGGACAGACTCTGATTAATGTAACCTGTGAGACAGCTGGGAGAAAGAGAGACACTTTATAACTATTACCATTATAATTGGTGGTAATGATAATAATAATTCCTCCCTCTTGAATGTCCACATTGCTAGGATCCACTTCTATCTATCTAAGTGAATCATGCAGTCCAACCTTTATACTTTTTTTCACAAGCTATTTCCCTCCTGCTATTCCTGTACCTGCTCTTTTATTGTACTGACAGCCAAGGATTAGATTAGATTAGACAAAAGAACGGAGAACATTTCTGCTGCGATTATAGACGGTGAGCCCACCAAACCGCTGCATAGAGGAATCAACACTATTGTATTTGAAAAAATTCTTTAGAAATTCCAAGTAAGAAACATTTAGAACTTCTTCACCAAGCTTTACAAAAAATGTATATGGAGCGTTAAACACTCTAGAATCTAATTGTTTAAATTACAACAAATGCAATTAGATGATTAGATGCCAATGTATAGTGTCTAAGATTTAGACACTATACATTGGCATCTAAATTATAGGATAGCAATGGATTGGATTAGGGGCACTAATACATATACTACATATTCTGTGGAACAAGCTTTCGGTCCAAATTGTAATCTAATATCTCTTTTACATGCACATCCATTATCTTTCCCTTCCGAAATTAAACATAATATTTTAATATACAGTATACATCATGTTTAGCATGGCGTAAAATTAGAACCTATCTAAATTATCAATATTTTTGCCACTATGGGGGTAATCCTTTGTTTTCACCTGGCAGGTTTTGTATTGGTATTTATAGATGGCATACTAATGGTTTATGTTATGCTAGGGAGCAATTTCATCTGGCCAAAGCCCCCTGCATCTCATAACAATTGACGCCATGTCACCACAGTCCCCTGCATCTCACCAGTGTCACCACAACCCCCCACTGCTGCTGCCCTGCAGCTGGCTGGAGCTTGGCCCCTGGGAGATGCTGGGAAGGACAGGAGGGTCATGGATGAGAGATTTGTATTGCAGCTACTGTACCGTATCAGCAGCATGTCCCTAGAGCTGGGGCACCTGTGCATATTTCCGCAGCCTCCATGCACAGGCCTCCCCAGCTGCTGAACATGGCGATGAGCAATGCCCTCTTTGCACAATGTACCCTGTATTTCCTGGGCTTCCTGTTGAGCTTCCTTATTGTGGTGCCCCTGTCCGAGAACAGTACTGACTTCCATGGTAGGTGCCTCCTGATCAAAGAGGGTGTGTGACTGAACAGGAACATCACGATGTAGAGGAAGCACTTCACGGTGGGAGAGTGGTGGCTGGAGACCGTCTGCAGGTTCAACATAGGAATGGACATTGGAATCTGATGGTAACTAAACAATATTTTTGTTCCGATGGTAGTGTTTTTACCATTTGATGATGGCAGCCGATGTTTGCCACCATCAATGGTTGATTTTATTGTTTTTGCAATTATTGATAGCTATGGCTCCTCTGGCTCCTTCCTGGCTGTGTCTACATCAGGGCATCTTCATGGGTTTGTTGGAAGCTGTCTTTCACTCTCTTTGCCTCAGATGTGACCCTGCTCAGTCTCTGACTCCCTCCCCTCTCTAAGCAGTTGCTAAGCAACATTTTACATTGCTATCTCTGATTGGCTCTCACTGTCTCAGACAGGCAATCAGAGCGCAGCCCTGGGTCTTGCAACAGTCACTCAGCAAAACTATTTTTTTCGTGAACTTGATTCATTCCAAGCTTCAGTGTCAGATGCTGTCTTGCTGTTTCAGCACCATGGCCGACTCCTATACAGCAGCTTGGTGTGGCTAAAACAGTCACTGCTCAGCTCCCTTTTGTCACAAGTGAATGGATCCTACACCTAAACCTTCCTCGACCAATCCTGTATAGCAGGCCTGGCCAACCTGTGGCTCTCCAGCTGTTGTGAAACTACAAGTCCCAGCATGCCCTCCCCCTGAGCAGCTGGTAAAGCATTCTGGGACTTGTAGTTTCTCAACAGCTGGAGAGCCACAGGTTGGCCAGGCGTGCTGTATAGAATAGTGAAAACCCCATCAAAATCTGTCCAGTGGTTCAAGAGATTAGCCCGAATGAAGAGGTAGACCCCTAAACACGGGAACTTTATTTTATATATAGAGAGATTTATCAAATTTTGCAAGAGAGTAATTTACAACCACTCACAATATCTCAGTTACAGGAGAAATTTCCTTCAATATCTATTCCATTAGGTATGTAGTCAGCATCCCAGCAGACAGGATGCAGACGTTCTAAATACCGGCACCGGAATCCCGACAGCAGTACGGGTCCCGGCTCCAGAATCCCGACAGTAGTCCGGGTCCCGGCTCCAGAAACCCGACAGCAGTCCGGGTCCCGGCTCCAGAAACCCGACAGCAGTCCGGGTCCCGGCTCCAGAAACCCGACAGCAGTCCGGGTCCCGGCTCCAGAAACCCGACAGCAGTCCGGGTCCCGGCTCCAGAATCCCGACAGCAGTCCGGGTCCCGGCTCCAGAATCCCGACAGCAGTCCGGGTCCCGGCTCCAGAATCCCGACAGCAGTCCGGGTCCCGGCTCCAGAATCCCGACAGCAGTCCGGGTCCCGGCTCCAGAATCCCGACAGCAGTCCGGGTCCCGGCTCCAGAATCCCGACTGCCGGCATCCCAAAGGTAAGTATCGGGGGTTAGGTTCAGGGATAGGGGTTAGGCACTAGGGGGAGGGTTAGGGTAAGGCACTAAGAGGGAGGGTTAGGTTTACGGTGCTGGGAGGTTAGGTTTAGGTACTAGGGTGGAGGTTAGGGTCAGACACTGGGGAGGCAGGGTTAGCGTTAGGGATTTTAGTGTTAATAACGGGATTGTGACTGTCGGGATGCCACTGTCGGTATTCTCACAGCCGGCATCACGACATAGTATGTATGCAGGGTCTTTCAAAAGAGGATTTGAGTTGGGGGTCTAGATGGTACGTTACGTCGGGGAATACAGGGCTTTTTTCCACATCTTTTATATATTCCTATTCTTGTTTGATTATCAACTTGGAGACTTGTACGACTGGGTTAATAAAGTGGCGGGAAGATTTTCCAGAGTTATCAGTGGACAATATCACTAGGTTCTGTATTGAGATGAACAATTAGTCTCTATATCATATGCAGAGATGCATCTTAAAATATTACATGGAGAATCGCCACTGACGTAATAACTTGTGCTTTGTTGGCATTCCAGAGCAGGTTAAGGGGTCCACACTGTTTGATTACCTAGGTAAGACTCTGGTCTCTGCTCTTAATTTGCAAAACTAGCTGGGAGCTCCACAGATTGAAAGGGCACATAGACTGGGCCCAGAAAGGCAGGGACCTAGTGGAAGAGCATTTCCAGTGATAACTAAGACTACCGTGCTAAAGAAAAGATTTTGTCAACTTATTTTGCCAAAGAGAACTGATAATTGATGATCACCGGATTCTTATTTATCAGGCCTTTTCAGTAGCGGTGGCGCAGAAATGTAAGGAGTTTTCCCCAATCTGTAAATTTTTGGTCAACAAAGAACAAGAGATTATATCCAGCCAAACTGAAAGTCACTGAGAATGGGCAAACTCTTGTCTTTGATAATCCAGAGGTAGCACGTAAATCACTTTTTTTTATTTTTTTCATTTTTACAAACAGTCCCTCTAGAGGTTCATCGCACCGCACACGTTCAAGTCCCTCGCCTAAGTCATGAGCCAATCAGGCTATGTTAATCTAAACTATCTACTCTTCTGGTTCCAATGGTTCACTATTTTGAAATGTTCCAATACAGACATAGAAGGTTTCAAGATATCTTTGTGTTTTTACTGCTTCTTTTTCTGTTATGTGATTTCATGATTCTGCCAATTTCTGGGAAATATACCCAGACTTGGTACTATGTTTTTTGGATGGGAAAATATTTGAAAATTCATTCAAGCATGCTTTGTTCTTGTTATATTACGTAGGCACATCAATATTATGTGGGGCGAGCCCGGGTCCCTATATATTGGGATGGGGGGAGTCTTGTTTTTTACAGAAATTGTATCTTTACAACATTTTTGTTAATTAAGATGGGAGGACAGCACTTATATCGATGCCACATCAACCCATTACGCAGATGCCCTATATTATTAACATTACCTCCTGGAATGTTGGGGGCCTGAATACTCCAATTAAACGTAAGCGAGTTCTCTCATCCCTTTACTAATTAAAACCAGACATAGATTACATACAAGAAACCCATTGGAAGGCGGGAGAGAACTCCACTTTGCGCAAATGTTTTTCTGCATCTTACCATTCCAAGTCTCGTAGGGTTGCAATTGTGTTCGCAATTGTGTTCGCTAGCCAGAGAGTCGCTATATTTTATTGGATGTCCAAATTTATGATGCTAAATATACGTTACTTAATATATATGCACCTAATAATGAGCTACAAGCTTTTTGCCAGTCTATATCCCAACTTTTACATAGTAGAGTTAATTACAATTTAATATTGGGTGGAGATTTCAATACGGTCGCAGACCCTTATGTAGATAAGTTCCCAGTGCCTGCTAATCCCTCAGCTCCCCAGTGGAACCATATCTCACAGTTATTGGCCGATCACTCTTTAGCGGACCCCTGGAGGCTTTTTAACATTACTGACAGGTCATATACATTTCATTTGGCTGTCCATGGGTCTCTTTCGTGTATTGATTATGTTCTCCTCGCCACAACACTCCTCTCAGAAACTGTATCAACGTCCCTAGGCGATATAGTGGTATCCAATCATGCCCCAGTATCAGTGACCCTCAGCATACTCATGCCCCTCTTTTTGGCGCTTTCCTTCATATCTTTACCATTCCGAACAATTTAGGAAATTCCTCAAATTAAAATGGGAGGAGTTTATGGATGACAATTTAGAGCATTGGGACAACCCTGTCTTGTTTTGGGAAACATACAAAGTGGTTATGAGGGGGATTATTCTATCATATGTTGCTAAAAGAAATAAAGATATTAGGACTCAATATACTGAATTACAACAAGCTATGCAATCCAGTCTGGGGGATTACAGTCTGAACCCTAATGATGATACTCATGCCAAATATATGGACTCAAAAAAATAGCTGGACAGTTTTTTATTAGCCCAGGCTGAGTTAAAATTGGATTACACCAAACAAAACTATTTTCGATGGGGTAACAAAACAGGTACCTTACTTGCAAATATGACAAGAAGTTTTAAAGAAACAACACCACATAGTTGCCCTGTAAGACACTCACTCAAACTCTGCTGACCAAAACCTCAGACTTAGCTCAGAAATTTCAGGAATATTTTATACAGCTTTATACGGCTGCTTCACACGACCCTATCTTAATGTCCAAATTACTAGACAAAGCAGCACTTCCATGTCTTACCCCATTACAACAGGAAGCATTAGAAAATACCATACCATACTGAAGAAGAAATTGCTAATGATATAGTCTCTATTAATCTTAACAAATCACCGGGGCCCGATGGCTACTCAGCAGAATATAACAACATTTTGCAACATGAAATGATACCGACACTCTGTGCTCTCTTCTGTAAAATACAAACAGACACTCCTCACTTTCCTAGCATTACCCAAGCACTCCCCTCCCTAATTCCAAAACCAAACAAAGATCCGACTCTTCCTTCTTCGTATCGCCCAAATACCCTGCTAAATGTTGATTTTAAAATATTGGCGAAGATATTAGCAGATAGTCTACAGATTTTCTTTGCCTCCTTGCTTACGAGCCATCATTTGGCCTTTGCTAAAGGTAGGCAGTCAGTGAAAGGCATCCGCACAGCCATTGCGGCTGGAATGGCGGCTAATCTTCACCCTGATTTTTCAAATATGCTATTAAGTCTGGACGCCACCAAAGCATTTGACATGGTTTCAGGGCCTTATCGTTATGAGATACTAGATAGACAGGCATTTGGACCGATCTTTCGATCCTTGATTACATTTTTTTTTATACCCTTCCAACTACTTCATTATTGGTCAATGGGACTGTGGGAGAGGGCCTTACACTAGCCAGGGGGACAAGACAGGGTTGTCCACTCTCCCCTTTGCTCTTCAATCTGGCTCTAGACCCCATGCTTAGAATTCTGCAAAATTGGTCACAATTTGGGGGAATCGGGGTTGGCCCGGAGATTGTAAAGATATCTACCTTTGCAGACAATGCTTTCTTTTTTATTTTGGACATGAGGAGAACCCTTGGACCGCTGTTTTCACGTATCAAAGAAATAGGATCGGCATTAGGTTTTGATGTTAGCTTTGAAAAATCGGCGGCACTTTACTTGAAAAGAGGTTTTGCACGGCCGCTTGCTTTAGGGAGACTCCCATTGAGTGGACGACTAAATCAATTTCGTATCTAGGGATACAACTACCAAAAAATCTAAATAATCTATATACCCTCAATATGAACAGGATTTTGTGCAGTATTAAAGATGATGCAGAAAGATGGCGACACCTTAATCTTCCATATTTAGGTCGAGCAAACCTGTTTAAAATTATTTTATTCCCAATACTTCTCTATACTCTCCAATCTCTTCCTATTTTATTGTCTAAACGTGACACAATGGAGGTTGAGAGGATAATACGCACGTTCATTTGGAATTGCAGGAGGGCAAGAATTGGCCTTGTAAAGCTCCAGCAGAGTAGATCTAATGGTGGCATTATGTGGTAGATCTAATGGTAGCCAACATTAGTGCTTACAATCACGCTGCCCACCTACGCTATTTGAGGGACTGGATACACCGCAAAAATATATATGCTAACACTGCTTTCCTAGATAGCATTGGTCTAATTCCCTTCTTGCACTTACATGATGATGAGATACCTTTGTCAATTTGAGCTAATCCATTATTAATGTCCACTTGAAAAACATGGCATATATTACATCATAAACAATCCTTGAACCCATATGTGTCCCTAGATCTCCCACTAAAACTCAACCTGAATTTTGAACGGGGCTGCAGGTCAACCTTTTACTGCATGGCATAGGCAAGGAATCACTAGGATCCGACAACTTAAAAATTGGGAATCAAGAAAACCACAGACGTCTGTACAGGCAGTGGAACAATATCAAATACTTGGCTCCTCGCCTTTAGCTTACTTACAAGCCCAACACTATGTAGCCAATCTTTCCAGGGTGCTGTCGCCAGATGATCAAAATAACCAACTAGATGACTTATTGATGAGAGAAAATCCCCCTTATAAGGCCATATCGGTACATTACTCATTCATACATACCCCTATACAATATGATACACTAGTCTGGCACAGTGGGGGGGGGGGACTATTTTCCATCTTTAAATACAAAAAGATTATTACGAATATTTGAATTATCTGTTAAACTGGTACCTGCAGCATCCTATACAGAACTATTCCTGAACATAGTACACAGGACATATTTATCTCCCCACCGCAGGCGTATTATAAGGATGTTAGTGGATCCCTCGTGCCTTAGATGTGGAGCACATAGGGCTGAATTAATGCACTGCCTATGGGGATGCCCAATAATACGGAGGTTTTTGGACCCTGATAGGGAACATAGTTAACCGAAATTTGGTAAATTGCCTGCCCTTAACGCCTGAATGGGCAATATTTGGCATAACACCTGAAGGTACTAGAATGGCACAGGGGGTTCAGAAATTGTTAATAATTTTATCATCTATAGCCAAAAAATTTATCCTTCAAGTGTGGATACAACCTACAGCTCCCACACTTTCCCTTTTCTTAGGAAAACTTTTCAATGTATTTCGAATGGAATGGTTTGAAGCCTCGCTACAAAAAGAAAGATTTACACAGAGATTTTTCGAGACATGGGAAAGCTACATATACACATTGTCTCAGTCACTCAAAGAGCAGATTTGGAAATGTTTCCGAAATACGCTGTGGTACGAAACACGAGTTTGTGAGCAAGACCCCCGATATCCCTTAGCACTGCCTAGCTTATGGTTGGGAGATGATAGTTGCAGACCCGCGCTCACACCACTGTATTTGTATTCTCTCTTGGATACACCATTGTGAAACATGCTGTTAACTTATTTTATTTGTATACTGATCAATTGTTAAATGAGGTGTATTCTACTATACCCACAAATGAGTGTGCTTGTTTCAATTTTTTTTTTTTGTATACCAGTCATGCTTCAATAAAGAAAACTTTGTTGAAAAAAAATATATACAGTGTATTACATGGAGCATATTATACTCAGTGCTCGAAGTGGGAATTTAGAGGTGGGGGTATGGAGATTGAATCCCCCCCCCCCCCGGCCCCTGCTTCCATATCACCCCACTGTACTTCTCACCCCCACTGTACTTCTCCCTGCCTGCTCCCCTCTCTCACACCCTGCCCTTCTCACTAAATGATTCCCTTGCTCTTACAACCCCTACAATACTAACTACCTGCTTCCCTCTGTCTGCCCCCTATGCCCTCTTTCAACCATCCTCTCTCTCTAATTGCTACTGACCTGCATTGCTGGAAAGGAGCCACCGGGAGCATCGGGTTCTTGGTTGCTGTAGTTTAATCCAGCGACACTTCTTAGCCAATGAGAAGCTGCCACTTGGCTGCTTCTCATTGGCTAGCCACCAGCGAGCCCCCCGATAGGCTGGCCACCAGTGAGCCCCCCGATTGGCTGGCCGCCAGCGAGCCCCGCAATTGGCTGGCGGCCAGTAAGCCCTGCTATTGGCTAGCCACCAGCGAGCCGGCCGATGCGTGCTGCGCCTGTTACTTTACAATGCAGCCGGGACCTAATGCTCTGTCCCGGCTGCTACATGCCAGCGCCTCCGTTGATCGAGATGTGTCCCCTGCGGGACACATCTCTACACATTGCCGCCGCTGTTCCAGCGCTGGGATCCCATTCTGGATCCCAGCGCTGGTACATTCTCTTCTGTGGCTAAAATGAAGTGGGGCTGGGAAGTGGCGGTATGTCATACCGCCGTATACCGCCCCACTTCGACCACTGATTATACTTCTAAATTAAAATATATTATTGGTGATAACAATCAATTCAAATTGCTAGAAGTGTAAAGTCCTGGAGGCAGACATCCTTTATTGGTTATTGGAGTGTCCACAGAATCAGGCTTTTTTGGGGGGAATTAAATTGTTATATAAGAGATGTTTAAAAAAAAAAATCTCAATTACTAAAGAATGGGCTTTTTGAAACAAATATTTGGATATTTCCACTTCAAGATTAACGAAGGGAATCAGACTACTACTTACTAAATTGGCCGCAGTTGTAAAAAAAAAGATTTTATGTTATTTACATATATTTATGATGGATTGGACGGAGGCATCCATAAATAAACGCAGACATAACAAATTGTGTTTAGTATCTGGTTACCTTATGTTCATACATTATCTTTAACAGTTAAAAATACTCTTAGAAGTATCTCATGGTATAACTTGGAGACGGAGAGGGGTACTCCATTTTGAATTTCTAATCATGGTAAATTTTTCATATTCTACTTTTATGCACTTGACGATCATTATAGGTTGGATATTCAATAGTTAAAGATCTTTTTTTGTAGATATTGTAATTTCTTAGTGTTAATTTCAAGTAGATACTATAATAACAATAAAAGTTATTAGATTATCATTGAAATTATGTCACCCAATTGTATTGTATTTTAATAAACTTACTAATAAAAATATTAATAATAAAAAAAAAAAGAAGAAATGACAGTAACGAATGACTTGATCTCAAATTTACTAAACTATGGTGGAATATACACAATATTTAGCATTACAATACCAACATACATTCAGGATTTCCTTTCTTGTGAACCAGACTGTGCTCTGTGCAGCAACAACTGATTTTATCTTACAGCATGATTGCTCAGCAATGCTTCTGTTATAGCAAAGGATTACTAAAAAGTAACAACAGAACATTAATTCATTTACAGCTGGGAGCAATCCCTGCTACAGGATGCACCTTGGTACCGTGACAAATACATGTTACTGTACAGGGGCAGCAAATGAAAAAACCTGTCTTTATCTTTATCACATGTACTGTAATTCAGAGATGAGCTAGGATGTGCCGTCACTCCCCCATCCCAGACCAAATATAACATTTGCCCCGCACCCCATGTGAGGCATTTCAGAGAGAGTGAAGGAAGCCTCCTTACAAAAATAAAATAAAAAAAGTTGGTGATCAAAAACATCTGACTATGGGCACGCCCCAATCTTGAAACAATGCAACAGCAAATGTAATACATTAGTGACTAATGTGCTGGAGAGGATCCTTGTATGCTGTCAGGTACAAGTAAGGAGATACTGGGGGGTGACTTAGAGGTGAACATTATTGTAGTAGAGGCGGAGTCTTCTGTATCCGCCTCTACTGAGTTTTTATACTAATACCGTGGCCGATGGGCGTCCTATTGAGAGGCCCAACGGCTGCTGTGCGAATCCGCTGATGTGCGCAGATGTACTAATGGTGCAACACTGGCCGCACCTGCACCATCAACCACCTAAGAGCACAAATGTAACATCTGTCCTCAGATTTAGCAGACATCCATGCCAAGCACATATGGGATGCCGCTGTTCAGAATACCGACAGCGGTATCTGACAGCCAGAATACCGAAACCCATAGGAAGGCATTTAAGTATTTTCCCTACCCTAACCCTCCCCGGTGCCTAAACCTACCCCCCCCCCTTCCTAGTGCCTCAACCTATCCTCCCCCTAAACCTAACCTCCCCCCCAGTGCCTAAACCTAACTTCCCCCTCCCCACACCTAACACTCCCTCCGCGGTGCCTAACCCTCCCCCTAATGCCTAACACTGCTAGCTAGAATTCCACCTAACACCCCAATACTTACCTTCGGAATGCAGACGGTCAGGGTACTGGTGCCGGGATCCCGACCTGTCAGGATTTCGGCACCGGTATTTGGACCGTCGGCATCCCGCACGCCGAGATGCCGACTACATCCCATCCTGCCAATTATATCATGAACAACAACTACATCGGAACTAATAACCTGCAGCAATATAGTAATCAAAGTTCTATAAAGGAGGAAACCTGTGACCATGGCCTGTCACCCCCGTCAACAGAAGAAACACAGTTAAACCAGTGCTTAATAACATGACTGCCTGCTTTCTGATCTCATAATAGACTTCAAAGAGCAACCAGATGGGACTTTAACTATGGCCTAAACATGTCTCACGTCTGTCTGTTACGTAGGCTAGAGAATGGCTCTTTCCCATTGTTTTATAAGCTCCATATCTTACTCTGTGTCCTTCTCCCCCTGTGCGCAGGGTCCATAGCCATATTTGTATATAAGCCTAGGGATGAAGTCAGACGTGATGGCAATGACTAGGCCATTAGTAATGACAGCGAGGACTCCCACAGCTTCTAGGACCTGCAGCCAGATACCTGAAGAATAAACACATGCAGCAGTAATCAGAATTAACCCATAGAGATCAATATTAACATTGCATGGTAGGTCTTTACGTTTAAGTAATGTGAACAAGCACTTAGGTGCTATAATAGATATACTGTACTTAGAACATGACCATCCTACCTATGTCATTTGCTTTTCTCGGCACCAGGCGGCGCTGCAGACGGGTCATTTTGATGGCATCCAGACGGATTTCCAGGACATTGTTGAGGAAGGCAAGGAGTGGGGCCAGGGGGAAGGCAGCCACGAAGATTGTAGTGAAACTGTACTGGATGACTTAGGAGAATGAGAAAAAAATGGACCAATCAGATTAATTGTGCTAAGAGAGACGTTTTAATTAAACCAAATATCAGGATTCCTGAAAAATATATGTTTGAGACTCACCCATTTCCAGAAATTCATCAAACAGACTGAATATATGAACTTTGCCCAGCCTATAGTTGGCTTTCCATGACTCCATGGCATAGTCCTCTGAGCCCTGCTCACTGTGCACCCTGCTCAGCCGGTCCTTCAGGGCGTGCAGCTTGAAGCCTAAGTATCTGCAGACAGGATTGGTTTTTAGCTATTGGATTAGATAAAGGGCCCGATAATGAGTCACACAAAGCTGTCTCTACTGGTGGTCACCAGTCAGCGAGTTTATGCAAATGGCGCTATATACTGCTTCCCCGGTGTACATCCGTGCGGCTGACTGTGCAAGGACTGAGGCGCCCACTATTAGTATTTGTGCACGCTGTAATACCGATTGGTGCCTGCTTATACGTCACCATGGGTCAAACCAAGCTCTATGGCAGATGCAGTTACTCCGTCTGCCCATGGCCTCCTATGCCTGCGTCTGTACACGCCTGTGACACTCCCATAACTGCCCACTGAATGGACCATTTTTTGCGTGCACTACTAGCTGCCACCCATCACTTGTCTGACACATTTCTGATACCGTCTGACCCCTTGTCGGGCACTCTGTGTAACACATGCGCTGTACAAGTTTTTAGACATTTTTGCGCATGTGCAGTTGCAAGAAATCACTCAGCTACGAGATCAGCAGCATTGTATGCAGCTCAGTATCACACCCAATTGTCATGTACAAAGAGCCTGGCCGTTTTCTCTGATGTTAGGAACACTATGGGCCGGAGTCAGAGATGGATAGTACTGCACAACCACAAGGAAGCGGCTGTGTAATACTGTCTAACAAAATGTAAATGCAGCACAAGGTGTCTATACGTGTCTATGCATTGCCTTTGCAATCCCAGTGCAGCATCCATAGACTCTGTCTCGGATGGTCGCGATGGATGCTGCTTCAGTGGCTGGCCAAGCTGCGTAAGCCGAGAACCGGCCGGCCGTGGCATTAGCATAAAAACACAGGAGCGGCTGTGACATTTGTTGGAGGACCCTATCGGTCGTGGCATTAGCATAAAGACACAGTAGCGGCTGTGACATTTGTTGCAGGAACCCATCGGCCGTGGCATTGGCATAAAGACACAGGAGCGGCTGTGACATTTGTTGCAGGAACCCATCGGCCGTGGCATTAGCATAAAGACGTAGGAGCGGCTGTGACATTTGTTGCAGGAACCCATCGGCCGTGGCATTAGCATAAAGACACAGTAGCGGCTGTGATATTTGTTACAGGAACCCATCGGCCGTGGCATTAGTGTAAAGACACAGTAGCAGCTGTGATATTTGTTACAGGAACCCATCGGCCATGGCATTAGCATAGAGACACAGTAGCGGCTGTGATATTTGTTACAGGAACCCATCGGCCGTGGCATTAGCGTACAGACACAGTAGCGGCTGTGACATTTGTTGCAGGAACCCATCAGCCATGGCATTAGCATAAAGACGTAGGAGCGGCTGTGATATTTGTTACAGGAACCCATCGGCCGTGGCATTAGCATAAAGACACAGTAGCGGCTGTGACATTTGTTACAGGAACCCATCGGCCATGGCATTAGTGTAAAGACACAGTAGCAGCTGTGATATTTGTTACAGGAACCCATCGGCCATGGCATTAGCATAAAGACGTAGGAGCGGCTGTGATATTTGTTGCAGGAACCCATCAGCCATGGCATTAGCATAAAGACGTAGGAGCGGCTGTGATATTTGTTACAGGAACCCATCGGCCGTGGCATTAGTGTAAAGACACAGTAGCGGCTGTGATATTTGCTACAGGAACCCATCGGCCATGGCATTAGCATAGAGACACAGTAGCGGCTGTGATATTTGTTACAGGAACCCATCGGCCGTGGCATTAGCGTACAGACACAGTAGCGGCTGTGACATTTGTTGCAGGAACCCATCAGCCATGGCATTAGCATAAAGACGTAGGAGCGTCTGTGACATTTGTTGCAGGAACCCATCGGCCGTGGCATTAGCATAAAGACACAGGGGCGGCCGTGACATTTGTTATAGGAACCCATCAGCCATGGCATTAGCATAAAGACACAGGAGCGGCTGTGATATTTGTTACAGGAACCCATCGGCCGTGGCATTAGCATAAACACGCAGTAGCGGCTGTAACAAATGTCACAGCCACTACTGCAACTGCGTCCGCCTCTGAATTACCCCCAGTGTAAGAAAGGAGTTACCGATTTACATTCATATAGCAAAAGTCTTGACAGATACGAGAAGTGGTATTATAGAATAATAGCACAGCGGCCGGATCATACTCACGGGGATAGAAACTCCACACAGTTACTGAGCGTCTGTTTTAGGATCATGATGATACACATCTGTATAAACAGGTCTGTGATGCAGCCACTGGGGTGACACTGTGGTGAGAGGGTGACATTAGATCAGACTAGAGTTTCTTACCCACCTGACATTACAGCAGTACACACTTACTTCTTCCAGCCTCCAGTGCCCCGCAATGCGCACATAATTTCCTGGATAACCGTTAATCCTATAATTGAGGAGAGAAATACGTTCATTCAGTTTTGTACATATAGAGAGAATTATAGAGACGTGCGCTTTATACTATGTCACAAGGAGTATATTTGTTTTATTTTTGGGGGGATGGGAGGTTTTCCAGGCAGCTACCAACAGGAATTTTGTGTGTATGAAAGTTTCTTGATTCAGGGCTGTGGTCCTCATTCAGAGTCGGTCGTAAGCGGTCGCTCGGTCGTACCCAGCAATGTTCGCTAAACTGCGCATGCGTAAGATTCGCAATGCGCCTGCGCAAACTAGCTGTTGCGATCGGAAATTGCTCTCTCCTTGAACACAACCAGGTCGTTAGTTTGAGTGACAGGATGAGGCATTTGTGGGTGGTAACAGGGGAAGGTGCTTGTGTGTGGAGATCCGAAAACAGGCGTGCCTGACTATGTGAGGGGAGTTTAATGGGAGTGCATAATTAACAAAGTAGTGTCATGGCACACGTGACATTGGTGGTTTTTACACTGACTAGATTGTAGTGCTTGAGAGAGGGTATGGTCAACCTTTAGCTCTGCGATCAGCTCCGATGGTCTCAATTAATCCTTATAACCCCGCAGATGACGTGTATTACGATCGAGAAGGGGGCGTGTTTTTAGTCTTACGGCCGCATCCTCCCCTCGCTCGTCCAGCTAACGATCCCATCTTAGCGACGCAACTTGCGATCGCTTCATTTGCATATCCGGCCCCTTTCCCGAACGGCCGCTTACGACCGACTCTGAATGAGGTCCTGAGTCCTTTCTTTTAAAGAGAGCTATATATTTCCTGGGAGCAGCACATGTATGGACTTGATATGGCACCCCCCCAAGGACTGGCACCTGTCATAAAGGGCTGTCCCTTCCCAAAACCACGTACCACATGCCCCCGTACTGTTAAGATTTCGGGTTGTCTAGCTGATTACAGCTCAGAACAATAGGCTGTTACTCAAGTTAACTAATACTGTTTTACCACCTAAGTTCCGGATTTGTAACACAGTTCCAAAACGGGTCAGACTCTTATTTAACTGTGGCGCCGATCCGGGTTATTCCCGGATCGGCCCCCTTCACACAAGTGCGGTGGAACACTTCTCCCTGCACTTGGAGATAATATCATCTCCAAGTGCAGAGAAACCCAGAATTCCCCATGCTGTAAACGGGACCTGGGTCGGACGAACCCGGTTACCAGTTTACACTGCAGGGCATCACAGATCATTCTCGTATTAAACCCTGGAAGTTACCTTGGTTTGATTGCCGGGTCACACAACCCAGGAATCCAACCCTTGCCCCTTTTACACCTAGCAACAACCCGGGTTTTAGCTGTGGTGTAAAAGGGGCATAAGTGGCTGTGTCCTGATGAGGGTTAGGTAATTATCAGTTTTACCCCTGACATGCTTTTCCCCAGAGATATAGCTTGCAGTTGATCGTGGCTTCCTGTTTCAGTGATGGGGACAGGATACTGCAGTCTTTTCAGATCACGTGACTGGGACCCTCACAACAATTACCCATAAGCCTCCTGGCAACATTATAACAATGTAAATGCCCACAACATTTCCTACAAGTTATATTTTCCACAATACACCACATGGGAAACAAGGTGCAGGATGACAAAGGTGAAATATTGAAGGCTGTGATATTGTAGGAAGAGTGGCATAGTATTCTGTAACTGTACAGTGTAACATTCTATAATGGTGGATAGAAATAAAAAGAAATCATGGCAAGGTTCCGATTTACAGCCTGTTACCTTCCCAGGAAGAACGCCACGTAGAAAAGAGATGAGAAGTGTGTGACGAACTGAAATGTGAACACTTTAGTTGTGAAGCTGTTTTCTCGCTCTGTGAAAGTCCGAGGGTTCTCTGAGGAGAGGCAAAAAGGGAAGAGCTTTATTATACCGCTAAGAAGTCCCTGGTGTCATCAGTTTATAATGCCACTGCCTGCATTCTCCAATATCTAGCTCAGCTGCCATGCTTAGCTGTAGGTCATCGGCACAATACTATTGGTAATAGCTATTATTAGGCACTGGAGTGAAATCTCTTCTACTCAAGCTATTCAGCCTCCAATTACTTATGTCATGCCCAGCGCATGCAGCAATGCACGAGTAAGGCTCCTGTGTGTTATTGTGGGCTCCTGTGTGTTATTGTGGGCTCCTGTGTGTTATTGTGAGCTTCTGTGCGATACTGTGGGCTCCTGTGCGATACTGTGGGCTCCTGTGCGATACTGTGGGCTCCTGTGCGATACTGTGGGCTCCTGTGCGATACTGTGGGCTCCTGTGTGTTATTGTGGCACAGACTTTCTTCATAGCGGAATTGTTAACATAGACGCTTTTTCATAATCCAGGCTATTATTGCACCCAACCCGATGTGGAAATTCCTATAAATGGGGTGACCTTATTTGCTAATAAAAAGGAGGTAGAGTAGATTATATGGTTTGTTCAAACTTCAGATCACAAAGGTATCCCAGTTTTGATTTCATAATGATGGGCCCCCTATACATGAGCCTATTGTCAGTCTGACCAATATAACAGTTATGGATCTGCTTTGGTGAATGGGCAATGTCTGAGAAAGCCAACTGCCCAAGATACAGGATAAGAGAGAGGTTCTTTCTGACATAGGCTTGTAGAACTCATGCTTGGGTGCTGGGCCAAATAAAGACGCTCTAACCCTTCTCAATATCCCAAATTCCATTTGAGAAGTCACAATGTTTTTCCATAAATATGAATGGATTTACCCTTATCTATTGCTCCTAAATGAATAAAATAAAAATAACTCACCCAAGTTACATAAATAAGTGGAGACGACGCGATTCACCTGCAAAACAAAGAATGTAACAATAAGTTAAACACTCCGTATCCTTAAGCAGATCAGCATTTACATGAGACGGCTGCTCAATGGTACGGACACCTATGGCATAGGTCATAAGAGTGAGACCTAATATGTAGAATGAAGAAATACTGGGAGAATGAAACAAAGAGATACAAGGTGGAAAACTGGAACACGTAATAGATTCAAAAAATATGGTAAGAACTTACCCTTGTTATCTCTATTTCTACGAAGTCCATAGGGTTCCACAGGATACCTTGGGGTATATAGGCGATGGCGGTCATCGGGCACCACAGAGTTAATTTTCATCTCCCAGGATGCACTGGGGTACCTCTCCTATACCCCGCCCCCAGGCACCTTCAGTTACGGAATAAGCCATAGGCTGGAGGAGGAGAGAAAAGAGAGAGAGAAGAAAGTCTGGAACACTCAAGAATCACATTCTCACAAGAAAGGAGAAGGAAACCCAGTGACCAGAACAAAGCCCATCTGAAGCACAGGTGCAACAGGGTGGGAGTTCTGTGGAGTCCTGCTGGCTGAGGAAATTGCCTTCCACCCATGTCAGATGCGTGACACCTCTGTCATTGCTGCCTGACTTCAAGTTCCTCCTTGACGGTTGATGTAAGCCACCGTCGTGGCGTAGACTGACCGAACCTGTATGGGCTTTCCGTGAAATAAGAGCCTGGCTTGCTAGAGGGCCCTGAAGACCATCCGAAGTTCCATATGTTAATAGGTAGGGCAGACTCCACTGCTGTCCACCGACCCTGAAAGAGTGTGGACCTGTCCTTGCGACCAAACCCGGAGACTGGCGTCCGCCGTCAACTGGACCCAGTATGGAATCCAAAAGGGGCGCCCTACAGTGAGGCGACATGTCTGTAGCCATCAGGCAAGAGACAGACGCACCTCTGGAGAGAGCACCATCGTTTACTTTTATCCGATGGGGTAATACGTTCCACCTGGAGAGGAGCAATTGTTGCAGAGGCCTGGAATTAAACCGGGCATATTCCACCATTTGGAATGTCAATACCACGGATCCCAGCATCTGCAGACCTGAGTGGATTAATACTCGGCGACTGTGTAGGCATATGCGCACTTGCGTCTGCAAAGTGGAGATCTTTTCTGTGGTCAGAAAGACCTACTGCTGTTGTGAATCCAACAGAGCTCCCAGATGGAGCATGTCTGAAGCACAGACATAGGTAGCTGCAGATGGAGGTGAAGTACTTCTAGAACCCTGCCAAGAGCAAGAGGTTGTCCAGGTAAGGCAACAGGCGGACACTCTGCATCCGCAGATTGACCGCCAGGACAGCCATAACTTTGGGAAACACACGAGGTGCAGTAGAGTGGTCAAGCAGCAGAGTACTAAACTGGAAATGTTGCTTATAGCAAACCTGAGAAAAAACTGGAGACGAAGCAATTGGAATATGCAGGTATGCATCCCGAATATCCAGCGACACCATAAAATCCCCAGGTTCCATAGCCAGTATAATGGAGCGTAGGGTTCCCCATCCAGGACCGAGGTACCCTGAGAAATTTGTTCAGGGACTTGAGATTGAGGATATGCTGATAAACTCAGTTCTTATCTGAACCAGAAAGAGATTGGAGTAATAACCCATTCCTCCCCAAGGAAACGGGGTACCGCGACTCCTGCTAGAAGCAAGGATTGTATGGCTTTCTGGATTTGTAGGGTCTTGGCATAGTCTGGCAGAGGGCCTGTGCAGAAAAACTGATAGGGGGGCCTTCTGCGTAAGAAGAGGACGAACCCCTGAGAGACCAGTTTACCTACCCAAGTGTCTGTGGTGATCTGACACCAGGACCGGGCGAACTGAAGAAGTCGGCCCCCCATCCTGGGATCCCTCAAAGGGAGCCCGTCCCGTCAGGCTGAGGACGTGTCCTCGGACTTGTACTCCAGGCCTGCTTCTTGGTCTTGGCAGTCTGTCTGCCTAGGAGAGGGCTGACCCGTAGGATTACTCTGGGGCTGAAAGGACGAGGTCCAGGACCCAGAAGTAGTATATGCCGAAGGCAGACACGCATACTTAGCTGCTGCCAACGTATTCACAATCTTGTCCCAGTCTAGACCAAACACGATCTCACCATTATCAGCATTAATTCTATCTTAAACTGGGCATCCACTATACAATTTTCTGTCAGATATCTGTCTGGTTGGAATGAAAACCTGGTAATGTATGGCAGCAAATAACAGTCGATCATATGGTATTAAACACTGAAAAAAGGACAAAAAAAATAGTTTAAATTGGTTAAGTTTGTGTTTTTTAACCAGTTTGACTGAACAACCATTTTTGGCTATTTTCCAGTGTTTGTGATTGTCATTTGGTCCCATACACTACCAGGTTTTCATTCCAACCAGCCAATTTGGACAGATATCTGACAGAAAATTGTATAGTGGATGCCCAGCTTTAGAGTCCGCATCCGCTCAAGAGCGCAGCCATAATGAACGGCGAGCTGACACAGCAGCAGCCGGTAAGTTAAGAGAATGACATCTAAAGCAGCCTCAGTAATATGTATATGCGGCTGAATCACGGAGCTTACCCACCAGAGTGACCTGATCTCTGGTAGTATCTGAAGGAAGGACTCCACTAGCGAGTCTGCCCAGAACTCTAAAGTCTAGGCCACCCAGGAGATAGCCGTGGCCAGCCTGGAGGCAGCCCCTGAAAGAGAATACATCGACCTTAGTATCTTCTAGGGAAGATATGGATGGCATAAGTAAAGCAGCACTTTTAAGTAAGTGCAGCACATGAGAATCCACCGCATTTGGAGGAAATTCCTAGTTGGTACAATGTTCCTCAAAAAAAGGGGTAAGCATAATCCAGGCGCCTTTGAGGCTGGTATTGACCATGTGCTCCACTAGCAGATAAAAGGAAATTCCGCAGAAGTAACCTTTATTACCCTGAACAGAGCATGTGTGGACCGAGTAGCTGGCGTTCGGCCTCCTCTAAAACCAAGGCAGAACGTTAACTTAAACTTAGGGCCTGATTCAGAGCCGCTCGTAAGCGGCAGTACGCTCATTCCGAACGATGTTCGCCCATCTGCGCATGCGTAGGGTTTGTAATACGCATGCGCGAACCAGTCAGTGCGGCCGAAAATTGTTTGTTCGCTATATAGCAAATGCCTGCTATTTTGAGTGACATGAGGAGGCGTATGTGGGTGGTAACAGGGGAAGGTGCTTGAAAACAGGGGAGTGGAATTCAGAACGCAGGCGTGCTTAAAATGTCAAAACGGGCGTTTTAAGGGTGTGCATAATTAAAACAGCAGCGTCATTGACCACGTCACCTGGTTGTTTTATAGTCATAACTGCTCACAATATAGTGGTAGCAAAAACCAGCCACAAGAATAGCGAGCAGTTCATACGCTGTTCGATGTACTCGATTAATCTAATAAATAGCGGACATGACGTATGATGCGAGCGGCCAGGGGGCGTATTTTTCAAATAAACGTCCGCATGTTTTGTTCGCTCGTTCAGACATGGAGGCGGCAACAGACCGCAAAGAGCGAATGGTTCATTTGAATAGCCACCCCCTTTTTCTGAACGAGCGAGGGCTAATTGCGTCCGGCTCTGAATCAGGCCCTTAGTCTCTGTATCTCTTGGAGAGGACTCGAGTCAGAGACATCTAGAATCTCCCAGATGTCATGTCATCAGTTATTGTAGACTAAGACGACGGCATAGGCCTCAAGGCCGGTCCAAGGGGTGTATCCCCCGGCATCAGAACCTGGAGGACAATCCGCCAGGGTATGCCCTATAGTAGACACAGTATTTACCCATGTAGGAAGTGCAGAGGGAACCTGCATGGTTGTAACTTGTTGAGGCAGGCCCTGTGAGGGCAAAACAGACTACTGTGGGAACCCCATCGGGGAAAACACAGGTGGTACACCCAAACGTCTTACCAGGAACGTCAATGCCGGAGCAAAGGACGTCCAGGGAGGCCTCTGCGAGGTGACTGAGAAAAAAGGGGCCTGGAGGATAATAACCCCTCTTGCACCATGTCTCCCATCCCTATGTGGAGGAGCGGTAGAAAGGACGTCCTATTGGACTGTCCGTGCTATCCGCTCGAAGTGTCAGCAAGAAAAAATCTTCAGGGGCGGTGTTAAACAGCCCCCCTCTAAATAGTGACCTGCTCCGTGCCGGGCACCTACGAAACTGAAGGTGCCTTGGCCTGGGGGCGAGGTATAGGAGAGGGACCCCAGTGCATCCTGGGAGATGAAAATTAACTCTGTGGTGCCCGATGACTACCGCCATCGCCTATACCCCAAGGTATCCTGTGGATACCCTATGGACCCTGAAGTAGAAATGTAATTGTAACCCATAGTTACTACCGATATTAACTCACTTTTTCACAATTGGTCTCCGATTGGCTGTTAGAGGTTGTAACTTTTTCACATTTGTACCAGTTACTTATATACCCCAATTTGTTCCTATACCTACACCAACACACAGTAACATAGACCTTTAGGAATATACACCTTGCTAAAGTCACGTCTTACCTTGGTCATGATGACAATGGTGATGTAATGCAGTACGGCTCCAGACATGACTGCGGCTGTGGTGGCATGTTCACGTAATAAGTCCCAAGACGAACGCATGAAGGACACCGTCGCAACCACTCGGTATACGACTAGAGCTTGCGCTATGCCAATTAAAATGGCAATCTGTAAGAGGAAGATGGAGAAGAGTGTAGTGATAAGGCATAAGTAATGCACGCTTAATGACTAGTATAGTAGTTTAGCAATTGGAAGCTCGTACCATAAGCGCAACGCCCAGAAGAACCCCAATGGAGCGCAGATAAGAATGTTGGTGTGTCTGGTAGTCACAACCTGGATTGTTAATCTGCTCCAGAGCCAGCTCCTCCTGCGATAAACAGATTGCATTATGTGTACAGTGAGCACTAACACAAAGTAAGGACATACTATATTCTATATTAGATACTTGCATATGCTATAAACCGCTTATGTTGCACATAAATACACAGTGTTACCTCATCCTCGTCCCAGCTGTACAGATTCCACAAGAAGACAACTTTCGCTCTCTGCCTCTTCCAAAGCTCCAAGAACAATGTAGCTGAAGGAACACAATAGAAGGTTTTAGGTCTAAAAAGTGACTCTAACCTCTAAATTGTTCTTTTATTTATTGTGAGTCCATGAAAATAAATATAAAAAAACTGTGGTTTTATTTCGATCTTTAGATAAATAGTTTTCTGTGGGAGATAATGAGCTTCACTGCCATAAGTGACTCTCAGTGAACCGTTCGGCTTCTCCCTTTAAACAAATATCTGACTAACTACAGTATTAAAGGGGATATGTGCAAATAGAGGCTGGGGCAGAAGGACGGTGATGGTGCTTTCAATGGACTGCTTAACTGAGGACATAAAATGTCCTGGTGATCCTGTCCTTATACACAGCCCTTTTGGACTGAAGTCCATGATTTAGTTAGCACAATAACAGGGGTCTTGATACATGATACACCTTAGTATTCGGAAATTGTCTCGTCCTATACCTCATTCTCCCTCACTCCACTCAAAAACTCATTAAACATCTACTGAACTCGGCTAAATGCCATTTTGCCACATATTGGAGGTCTACAACTCCCCCATCTGTAGCAGCTATCGTTAATGCTATATGGGATACATTTTGTATGGAGGGAATCACATCCATATTGCACGATACGTCAGCCAACTTTATCAAGCCCTGGACAGACCACTTTGAGGCCGAACCTCTGTTAACCACATTTAGCTTCATCATCTCTTGACATTGAATTGTTTACATCGGCAGCGCACACCGACTGGCACCCTTTCATCCTCCCTTCTGTTCCCCCTTCCTCCCCCTCTTTCACTTCTGCTTCCTCCTTTTTAAGCTATTATTATATGTTAAGTAGGATAATTTGTGTAATTTAGCCTTCGAAGGTTGGTACTTCAGGATCGATTACTCTTATGGTGCATACACACGGTCAGATTTTCTGGAAGATATGAACAATAACGATTGTAAAAATCGTTATATCGTTGACATGCATCGACGAACGATGCGTGTGCCCGCATGTCAGATAACGATATCTGAAATCTACTATGTTTACAGTCAGATTTGAACGATTTCATTCATTTAAATACTTTCAGAAATCGATCATTCATCGTTCATGAGATCGTTGGTAAAATCGTTCATCGTTGATCTAGCAAGTCTGACGGTGTTTATGTACCATAAGATTGACGTTGGGATGCTCAATGTCAATTCATTCATCTGTCCTAAAATGTTTTGACAGTTGTCTGTGGAAACTGCTCACTTATTATCCCTGTTAAGATGTTTTCAACTTCTTCTGCATTTGCAACCATTTTTTCATGATGTAAATCTTTGAAAACAGCAAAAACTAAAAAACAAAGCGCTATCGATACAATCCAGAGTATTAAATATGCACCAAAAATACGTGATTCTAGCGCTGCAAGGCCAATGGAAACCTACTGTGAAGGTATCATAACAAACAGCTAGAACTAACAAACAATAGTCTTGCGCAGCTAGAAATATAAATCAATAACTTACTTTATGATAATAATATAAAAATACAGATGAGTTTATACATGGATACAAGCTATGATATCGATATCATCATAATATAAAAACATATACAAAAAATTTATAATAATAGCATAAAAAACAGATATCTATTCCAAATGTGGTGTATGGAAAAAAATAGAAACAATATAGCTCCTCATATGACACTTAATAACTTTGTAGCAAGTCAATCGGATGTCTCCTGTGAGTGGAAACAAAATGTGTCTATTTGAGATATACTAGAATTCCTAATATGGAGCAAATAATTCAGTTAACATACTGAGTGATCCTGCTAATTAGATGGTACCAGCTGGTATGATGCACTCACGGTTCAGTAGACAGGCCCGGTGTTCTGATATAGGCTGTGGAAACCTGGATAAACTACGGGCAGGGAAGTTCCTTGCCGATTAAATAGCGTGTGCACACAAAATAAAATCCAGGTGAATATGGGCTGACCAACCCCTGATATCCATCTGAGTCGGATTTACACAGCTACTCGTGCCGCTCCTGTTGACGGCAGTTGCTGTCTCTGCCCACAGTCACCGCTTATTGCGGGCGTTCAGTGCTGCATGGAGACGGAGTGAAAGGTTATTACCCTATCGAGAGGACCTTTGATGCCGGCTTGCATTGCCACTTGTGCTGTTTTCACTGACAGCGGTTGCTGTCCCTGCTCATACTGTTGGCTTGGTGGCGTTCTGTGTTACACATAGACAGAGAGCAACTGATCATTCAGTCGAGAGGACATTCAAACACCGGCGGATCTAATCCGGATCATTGTCTTACAGCTCCGGAGAGCTACTATACACCATGATACATTTGTAAGTGGAATCCCAGTCCCTGTCTTAAGGCCCCCATACATCAGAGATTGATTGCAGCAATCGTGCAATTTGCAATCGATTGTGTTTAAAAATCTTTCCCTTTTTCAATCGATTGCAGAATTGCCACAATCGATTGAAAAAGGGTAAGATTTTTATACACAATCGATTGCAAATTGCACGATTGCTGCAATCAATCTCTGATGTATGGGGCCTTTAGTCCGAGGACGCTCGGACGGAATAGATATCCTTTTTGGACATATTCACCTGGATTTTATTTTGTGTGCACACGTTATTTAATCGGCAAGGAACTTCCCTGCCCGTAGTTTATCCAGGTTTCCACAGCCTATATCAGAACACCGGGCCTGTCTACTGAACCGTGAGTGCATCATACCAGCTGGTACCATCTAATTAGCAGGATCACTCAGTATGTTAACTGAATTGTTTGCTCCATATTAGGAATTCTAGTATATCTCAAATAGACACATTTTGTTTCCACTCACAGGAGACATCCGATTGACTTGCTACAAAGTTATTAAGTGTCATATGAGGAGCTATATTGTTTCTATCTTTTTCAATACACCACATTTGGAATAGATATCTGTTTTTTATGCTGTTATTATTATTAATTTTTTGTATATGTTTTTATATTATGATGATATCGATATCATAGCTTGTATCCATGTATAAACTCATCTGTATTTTTATATTATTATCATAAAGTAAGTTATTGATTTATATTTCTAGCTGCGCAAGACTATTGTTTGTTAGTTCTAGTTGTAAATCTTTGAAAACCTTTAATAAAAAGATTTTCTCCAAAAAAAAAGACGTAGAATCAGATCAACTGCGTGAGCAACTCAAGATGTCTGGGAAAATCGCGGTGCCGGAGCCAGTGAACTGCGTCCAAGGCTTACTACAGGGAGCATAACTGGGAGCTTACTACAGGGGGCATTACGGGGGCTTATTATTTTGGGCTTTCTACAGGGGACATTACTGGGGGCACTACAGGGAGTTTACTACTCTGGGGGCACTACAGGGACCCTTACTACTGGGGCACTGCAAAGGGGGACCACTACTGGAGGTACTGCATAGGGGTTCCATTACTGGGGGGTACTACATAGGCGGCACTGCATAGGGGGACATCTACAGAGAGCACTGCACAGGGGGACCACTACTGGGGGAACTGCATAGGGGGGTGGCAGCTGGGGCTGGGATAGGTGCTGGGGGGGTGGTACATTTTAATTTGGGGGGGGCACCAACATTTATCTTACCTCCGGGCACCTGGGATGAAGTTACGCCACTGCTACTAACAGGTCACGTTTTCCAGACCACCTAGCAAGTGCACAGGTGTAGTCATTACTCACTGACACATTTGAAAAGATCCACAGGTGGAGCTAATTATTTCACTTGTGATTCTGTGAGGAGACCTGGAAAATATGCACTGTTGGTAGCTCTCGAGGACCAGGGTTGGCTACCACTGCTCTAAGTGATACCATAAATGGGGTCAATGATTGTTACTGCAGTTGATGTCATAATTACATATGTTTGTCATGGAGATTACTATGCACACTCCCTTCACCTAATCTTTAAAAACGCTTGTTCCACCTGTATAATACATCCAGTTAGACTGGACAAGCAACTGGATCTTAATTGGACATTCTGGTTAGGTAGATAGCACAATGATCTACCTCTGTAATTCCCGGAGAGTATGCCATGTGCAAGACCAAAGCAAGACTCTAGAACTACCAACAGCATGATTTCTACAGGTCCTCCGTGAAGGATATAAGTACAATTCTATGGCTTATCATTTCATATAGAGCTGTGAACAGAACAATCTATGGACAGCAGTCAGATATGTGTCTCAGTCTTCTTGGTGGTGAATCTAGTAAAACGGACACAATAGTGGAAATTTATTGAAGCTGCTTAACTGCTGTAGGTAGCAGACACTGTGGAACGAAATATTATATAGCATCAACATACCAAGCAGTGTTGTAGATAGATTATGTAATCATAATCCTCAGCCCCTGACCCATTGGGCTATTACAGTGTACACTCCTTACCAAGCACACTTATGATACAGTCCATTTTGCAGCAGCCAATAACCTACCAGTATGTTTTGGACTGTGGAGGAAAACTGGAGCACATGGAGGAAACCCACGCAATCACTGTGATCATACAAACTCCATGCAGCTGCCCAGAATCTAACCCCAGCACTGAGACAGCAATGCTAACCACCTTGTCATCATGCTGCTACATTTATATGAATTCATTAATTTATAACTTTATTATACATATTGTAAAGATTTAAAATCTAATATATCTTTAAAGATATTAGATTAAACATATAATGCCTGATTCAGAGCCGCACACAAGGGTGATGTTCATGTAGTGGAGGAATAATTTCTATAACCTACAGTGCATGCATTACACGGAGCGCACACAAGTTGGCGCTGTTGCGACCTATGGAAAAGTGATGGGTGTTCCTGGGCAGTGACAGGGAAGTGGCAAGTAATGCACGCAAGAACGGTCTGTTCAGTGGGCGTTCTATGGCAGTGTCATGGGCGTATCAATGCAAGGGACTGCGCTCACCATCACAGAGAGATGCAGGCATAGGAGGCCATAGTCAGATGGAGAAACTGGTCCAAGTTTCGACGGTGCGACCGATGGTGGCGTAGAAGGCCGTACCTATCGATATTACAGGGTATAAGGATGCTAAAAGTGGGCGTCTCAGTCCTTACACATTCGGATGTATGTATATACACAGTGGCGTCCCTCCCCGTGGTGATACCCAGTGCAGGGAGGGATGTAGTGCACGCTGCGTGCTGGCAAAAATGGGTGTGACATCATGGGTAGGGGTGTGGCCTCAATGTTAGGGGCGTGGCCTTGTGCAGCACCCGGCTCCTGTCACTGAGGAGTCAGCACTTTGGTGTCACCAGAGTGCGGCCTGCACCCCCCTTGTGACGCCACTGTATATACACAAGGGAAGGGCGACCGCCAATAGATGTTGCTGCGTGCGCCTCTATGTGCAACTCAGAATTAGGCCCAGACACTACTAAAAGTGCAGCCGTGTATTTTATTATGTATTGAAGAAGATTTGCACAATTCCTACGTACACTAATGTATACTCATTATACCTACCCCAGAGTGCCATGAACATCGCAAAGAATACTGTGCCCTCATTGTCAAACAAATGTGTAACCTATTGAAAAGATAATAGAGTACATGAAAATCTGTTAATAACTGAAGTGTATACAGACCCTGGCTATATCTCCAGCCATTAGATACTAGCAGATATATACGTTTGCCCATTTCCACACCTCAGGAAAACACAGGAGTCTGAGACAGCCGATGACTTGATGGTAGAAAGAAGGGATTTACCAAATACTTTTATTATTCATATCTAACTATTGGTGATAAAATTATCATTATTAATTACAATTTGCATACCATTTTATCATCATCATTAATATGAATAATAAACATTTATCAGGCTCTCTGCCACTGTTAACGGTTTATCATCTTCTAGAAAGTGTAAACTTTATTTCAACAATTTCAACGAGTGGCCGGGGATGTCCTGATATCACTGAGAGATGCTATGAAACCTCACAAGATAGCTGAATTCACCTTTATACAGCCCAGAGCTGCGGACTCCTTGTGGCAAATAAATGATGATACGATACTATAGCTTTAGTATGTTCTTTATTTCCACCAGATGGCAGTAGAAATAATAAGGTTATGTAATCAATTTTAATGCACAACTGTGTATTTGAAGAACAAACGTGTGGATTACTGGTGTAATTACAAAGATTAAGAAAAGCTCAATAAGAAGAAACCCAGTAAGGCTTGGGATAAAAGACTTTATCTATGTTGAGAAAGTTGTAAATTTACAGTGACCACGAACTCTGTGTTATGTGAAGAGTTACTCACCTTTGCATATGTACAAGTGTCTGACAAGGGCCAGTAGGGGCAGTTCTGGTCACAGAGAGGGCACATCAGTGTTGTGTTGGCTGTGCAGATCTCCTGGCTAAGGAGAAAAGAGGACATGGCTAGCTAGTATTACAGTACAGATGATTAATGTGTGCAGAATGATAAATTATATTGTTGGAGTGTTGCTGTAATGGCATGTAGCCAGCAAATTGTCTTATACAGAGATGCAAGTCATGAAATAACTCAGTGATTCCAACCAGTGTGTCAGCAGTCTAAGGTGTGACGGAGCATGTCTTGCATGTTTGTGCACTGTGCATGTTCTGGAACCAAGCGTACACAGGTAAGGGCTATGCACAGGTATATGCAGGTCACTCTCATACTACTGAAGAGTAGTAATTGTGTATTCTCACATAGGGCGTCTCATCGGTACAGTAGGCTATATATAGAGTCAGACATATCTTTTGCACCTAGTCAGAAGACCAACGGCAGGCATCTTGGTAAAGTGGAATGCTTCATATAAAGGGCATTCATGGAGGTAGCGCATTAGTGCCCTCCATATTTCAATAGGGGCCTGGGTGCAATGTCCATCTGGGCCCCCTCGTCTCTAGCCAGCGGCACAAGCGAGTAGACTCTGGCGCTGTGCCAGAGTTTTTTCCGCATGTGCAGATCTCTGGGAAAGCGGCAGAGCGGCCATTTTCCTAGTAAATGTTTCTATTGTGCATGCGCAGATCACAGTGAAAATGGCTTCCTCACCATTTCCCCAGTGATTTGTGAAGTGCTGCTGCTGCGGGACAGCAGTGAAGTAAAAATATATGCAAAATCCTGCACCTATTATAGATAGACTACTGCACCTACATTAGTGTAGGACTGGTGCAAGTGCATACTGATGAGGAAGAAGAGTAGCTAACCAAACGTACATATATAGGGAGCATAACAGCAAAATGTGAGCAACTCTGCACACAGGGAATAGAAGAACGTTTTTGTGCTACACTTGCAATGAGGAGAAAGGGCACATGGGCATTGTCACTCCAAAAATTCATTTTACACCAGCTCACAGCTGCCAGTCTTTAGGTCTCATCCTATACTTAGCAGCCTCCATGTTGCAATTATAGTGCACTCCAAGCAATAGAGTAACAAGCTTCACAGACACAAAGGGACAGACGCATCCTCACTCAGGATTTATTTACACCATTAATGAGGCTAGAACCAGGGGCGGATCTATAATGGGTGCAGGGAGTGCGGTCCAGGGGGGTCCACACCGCACACATATAGTTTTATACTTACTCATCAATGGGCCGGCGCTGCAGAGCAGCAAAAATCACTGGGAAACTGGCGGCGGCCATTTTCCTGGTGACACTGCGCATGCGCAGTACTGCTGTCCCGGAATACAGAGAATGCGTCATTTCCCGGAGACCTGCGCATGCGCAGTAGATTCTGGCACTGCTGCACCACTCACCGCGGCACCACCCGAGAGAGGAGGGGGCCTGCATTGAGTCTGCACATGGGCCCCCTCCTCTCTTAAAACGCCCCTGGCTTTAACACTATTTTAGAAGTTTAATTCAGTTAAAGGTGTGGTTTTATAACGTGAGGAGGTTGGTCCCTGATGCAATGGCTGCACAATTGTGCAGTGTGCCACTAGGCAGGTTCTGTACTGCAGAGGTCCCCTGAGAGTGGACGGTAGGTGAGCATGCTGATTTGTGTTGGGCAGACCATGCAGACACAGTGGTGCAACACCACGGGGTTTTGTGGAGCACACTGAATACAGGGCCTGATTCACTACGGTACGCAACTGTGAATGCAATAGCGATTATGCTCGTAGTTCAACTGCGATAGTATGCTGATCCATTGCAATCGCAGTACCCTTGCAGCATAACATAAGGACGCCCACTTTACTTACCATGTAATGTTAAGCAAGACTGCAAAACCATCGGTGCAATCGAGTACAATCGCAGCCTCACACACACTTGCACAAGCCCTGACCTTGCTCAGAAATTGCTAACTTCCACGCACGCTATCAGGTCTCAGGCTGCGTAGGCCTTCGCAGTGAATAATTTATGCACACCCCTGCAACGGCATTGAAACACACCGGCACGCCTGCGTTCACCTGACCAACCCGCCCGTTACCAACCACAAACGGCACTTCCTGTCAATCACTCTGCAATGGGTCTGTGTAGTCACTGGCTAGTTCGCACACTACGATTCATACGCATGCGCAGCACGCAACAATCAGATGATTGCGCACGTAATCGCAGTTGTGTACTGAAGTGAATCAGGCCCACAGTTCATAAAGGACGATCACTGCAACCAAATCTCCAACCCTACATAACATAACTGGTCTGTGAAACACAACGCTCAACACACAGCATAGATTACACAACAGCATAACATAAACCAGATGCAACACTCACTCACTCCACTGTGATAGAGGTCTTGGACTGGTCAATTCTGGAGACTTTAATCATTATCTTGTAAGACAGAAAAGATCTCAAGTTAGAGGGAACAGAACTCACCTGATTTTGCTGGAGTTGAAATGCATAAACCCGTAAAAGAAGACCCCAATTCCAACCAGGGCGGCAGGAAACAAGGTGATGGTGTACCACCCAAGCCATGCAAAGTATAGCGCCACCTTCTCTCCAAAGTACTCTCTGTAAAAACAGCAAGTATGTACATAACCAACCAGGGCCCAGGAAATACATACAATAAAGACCCCTTAAATGAAGTAAATATGTGTAATGGAGTTTATATAGTAAGCTGGTTTCCAAAAAGAATACATGAAGACTGGGAACCACATCACAGTGTTGTTTCCTCCTACAGGCAGCATGGTAATGATTGAACATGGCAGCGTGTCCATTTAAACATACATCCAATCTGCTAATGCAGAGCTAGATGGCAGTAACCACATTAACCATAGAGGCGCTGAGATCTCCCATATAATTACATAACACCCCTGTATCACCTGATCTCCTCCACAGGCTGCGTGTAAATGACATCCCGCCATCTTGCCCACTTATGCTTTAGGTTTTTGCCGAGAGGTTCATCCAACTACGAGACAGGAGTAAAATAATAATATTAGGAGTGGTCAGGCTACATAGCAGAACACTAGTATCAGCCAACATCTTTAGTACACTACGAATAGAAATAAAAATAGATATACAGTATAAGGCAGTGGTTCCCAAACTGGGTGCCTCGGCACAATTGCAGGGGTGCCTCAGGTTGGTGATCTAGCACAAAATCAAATTATTTATGGTGACTGTAATGTAAATATGTGGGCAAACAGAAGCGCAAACCTGTCCGCCACTATATAACTGACCCTCAAGATGAAAGGTAAACACAATTTACTTTTCTACATTTTTTTCTGAATTTCTCAATAACAAACATTTGGCTTAGGGGTGCCGTGAAAACAATGTTGATACTCTAGGGCACTGTGATTCAAAAAAGTTTGGGAACCAGTGGTATAAGGGTTTGTCTATCCATGTGAAAGTTGTAATGTACTAAATGACTAGTGTGTCGTCCTATGAGCATTGTAATATATTAATGGGTGTATAATTTGGACCTAGAAAGTCTCAATCTAAATAGCCGCAAAGGGGGTGAGTTGCCTGTTGCATCGGCATAGAAACGCTGGTGTCGGCACCTCGACAAGCCCCGCACGGCTCATTACACTTCCTCCTCCGTGCGGTGCAGGGGCTGTGCAGCCTGGTACTATAAAGCACAGCCCCTGACAGTCCGCGACCGCTGCGGAGGGGAGGTGAGGGGGGGCGGTGCCAGAACAATTTTATGTCCCCCCCCCCCTCATAAAATCGTTTCGATGTCCCTGCCTGTGAATGTACTACAGCACTAACTGGCTGCATGTTTGGTCTACTGGCTGCCAGTGAGACTTTTTTCCCCAAAAAACTTTATTGACAAGTGGCCAAAGTGACAGAGCGCTCACTTCCTTCTTCACTGAGATGCCACAGATACCGGCAGCTAGAGATGAGGAAGCCGGCGCTGGAGAAGACAGCTTGCGGTAAGTGACAGCTCTCCTTGGTAACACCTGGGACACTTAGCGTTGCTATAGGTGCCGATGGCAGCCCGATATTCTGGTCTGCTCTTAGCGCTAGCAGGCTGAAGGCTGAGAAATCCCTTTAGTACATATAGAGAAGCGATATGTGCAGGGGAATTGGAAACTCCAATTGTCTGGTACTAGTACAGAATACTAGTATAAGGAATTTCAGACCCAGGTCTTCCAATTAGTCTACATGCCATTTAAAACCAAAATGAGCAATGACCACTGGGTAACAAACTTTGCAGCACTCTTACATAAATGAATATAAATCAAAATGTATATTGTTAACAGTGATGTTATCAGCAGCAAGAAGGGGCTTTGCCCCATAGTGGCTTTAATCTGGAGCTCTGGGTCCATGGTGTCTACCATACAAGACAAGGATAACCAAACAGCCATAAATTGGGAACCCCAAAATTCTTACTGACAATGTTGCAATCCTGATGACCTAGAAACCTGCAGGGTAGGCTTGGCGAGTGCACCTCTTCATCCTATTGTTACCATGTTTAAGGGTTTTCTTTTTTGTTTTAAGTGGTGAATATTTAGAAAAATAGTAAGTAAATAAATGACTGAAATATAATCATAGACTTACGGCATGTAATGGGAAAGCAGTCTCAAAAATTCCTTTTTTTATTAAATCATCTAAAGTTTCTGAAAGAAGAAAATACAGACACCATGATCAGAAATGCAAATTGTTATAACACATTATAGTAAATACAACACTTACACAAAAAACATCCTATATAACACTACCGCTAATCTACAAAAAGCAAATAATCCAACAGAAATCATAATAGGAGGGAATGTATTTGGAAGCACATTTCAATTTAAAACAATAAAGCTGGTAGAACCTCCTTCCTTCTAATCTCAGATTATGTCCTACGACATTTGTGACCGGATGACCTCGTCTCACCAAGCGATCACAGATTACTTTTAATCTCACTGGATCTTGGGGTGTAAGGGGATTCCCTTTTACCGTCAGTAATCGTCTGTTACTGACTCCGCCCAATGCGCTGTAGACGGGTAACTTGCTGTCACCACCAGGTTCCTTCAAATGGCACCTGGAACTGCTTGTTCCACCCAGGCTCCTACACTGGAACCACTTCTCCCAGGCTCCCAAGGATCCAATGAACTTCCAGGGAAAAGAGGTAAGTGCAATTTTACTTTTAAATATACATTTAAACCTTTTGACCTATATACAAGTAAACACATTTCTGCAATATATATAGATTTGGTGCCTCATGCTCAGCACTAGGCTGTTACACACTGCAGATTAGGACCTGCTTTCCTGGTTCAGTGCTGCACATACAATTTATAACATTTATACATTTTTGGTTTACTATACAGAATGTGTGTGTTTGTGCTTTTATATGATATTCAGCGCTCAGCACTGGGCATTGTTAGCAGAGATCTGCAGTGCTGGGCCGCTCCCATGGTGCAGCGCACTGGGGGGAGGGTTAAGTCTTCTGATTACCTGCCCACAAAGAGTCTGGATTGCCTGACTTTCCCTGTCCCCCAGCAGGCAGCCAGACTCCAGCGCCTCTTTACGCACTCTCCCCCCCCTGATGCAGTGCACTGGGGGTTAACATTGTATTTTGCCTCCTTAGCGCTGCAGCCACTGGAGTCAGTCCGGCTGCAGGTACACTTTATTGCTCTCTAATTGCTGGCGGGACAGGGAGCGGCTAATCTACCTTGTAGTGCTGGGGTCTTGGGAGCTAAGCTTCTGCCCCCAGCGGTCAGCGCACAGTCCTGTAGCCCCGGGACTGTGTCCTGACTGCAGCGGCTCGATCACATAGTATGTCAGTGCAGAGCACCGGGGGTTAACACACACAGCATTGACGCGGCCGCTGGAGAGGGTCCCGGCTACAGCAGATCAAGCACTTCTTCAAGATACATTTTTATTTTACCACCAGACGCCCTAAATCTGCATGGTCCATTTAAAGATATGATAAACTGGTGTAAATCTGCATTAAAGCTCCCGTTTATATATTTTCACATATATGGCTCGTATGGATTTGTAACGTTTTTTGATTTCCTTTTAGTTCAGTTTCCTTAATCTGCAGGTGATTTACAGTACACAGCAATTAAAACTAAGTTAGTCCCAAGGAGGAGATATATTTTTATTGATGACAAACAAGGGTTTTGTACATTATTTTGTTGTCACTAGGTGGCGCTGTTCTATTGTATGCAAATTATATTTTATTTTTCATAGTGAGAACAGTCTGTATAGCAGGGTACTTGTCGTATGGGAGAACAGGATATTCTCCTACACTGTGCTGGGCATTTATAGCACAGTTAGGCAAAATAGCTTTTAGCGGGATGCGATCAATATCCTGACCGTGGGGATTCCGGCGCACTAAAGGGGGAAGGATAGGTTTAGGGTGCAGAGAGGGGTGGTTGGCTTTTGGCACTAGAAAGGGAGGCTAGGGTCAGGCACCATGGAGGGAGGGACATGGGCACCGAGAGGAGGGGGGGGGAGCGGGTACAGTTTACCCGGGCCTGGGCTTGCTAGAGGGGCCCGGGTCCGGCATCATCCCCCCTCCCTCACAGCAGTTCAGCACACAGCTTGTGCTGGGCTGCTTTGTGAGACTGCTCGCGGCTGCTGCAGCAGCTGGAGCAGTCTCCTATGGATGTGGGGGGGAGCGATCACACTGATCGCGCCCCTCCCCCCGCTTAGAACTGGGCTGGGGGGCCCACAGCACCCCCCTCCCCGGCACGCAGCGCCGCTGAAGAAGTGATTATTATTGGGTGTTTTTTTCAAGGGGACGTGGCCACACCTCCCGCGATTAGGCCCCTCCTTTACCCGGGCCCGGTCAGGCTCTCAACGGCCCTGGGGAGGGATAGAGTAGGGAGAGAGGGGAGAGTTACAATACTGACCGACAAGTGTTGGTAGTCTAACCCTGTCGGGATTCTGACCGTCAGAATCCCGAGCGCCGGCATCCCGTACCCATTCCCTTTTAGCATAGCGGCTGAGTGATGCATGTAAGTTCTCTTACCTCCAGAGATAATGTTGGTTTTGTGCAGAATAAAATGAACAATACGAATCCTAAAAAGAAACAATAGGAATTAATGACATCTGTACATATAGGGGCCGATTCAGAGTTACCAGTAAAGTATATAATAGGAGTAACTTTGCACCTGGACAAACCATGTTACAGTGCAAGGGCTGCAAATACATGTATTGTTTTGCATGTGGGGTAAATACCGGCTGCGTTTGCATGTAGCCCACAAATACTGATAATATTTTTACACTGCAGCTTTGATTTGAGATAGGAAATGCGCCTCCCAAATCACAATATCTGCACATTGTATAACTGCCCCACCTGCAGGGCAGCCTGGTTTTCCCAAGGTGTAAAGTTACTCTTTGCTCCCAATTCTGAATCATCCTCTGGAGAAAAGAACCTCTAGCACAAGTGCTACTATACTGCCACCAAGTGTTCCATCCATGTCCTACACGTCTACAATAAACTAAAATAAGTGACTTATAATGATGCTTTAAATGTTATAAATGTAGTTTATCCTACTCGTGGTGAATAAAACATGGATGCACAGAGATGCTTTGATCAGACATTATAGCATAGTAAATGCAGGAAGCTAACACATCATAGGGCCTGATCAGAGATGTACTCTAATACCATTGCAGCTGTGTACAGAATCCAATATATGCAAATGTCACAGGTGCTGAGGAATATATTGAGACACCCACGTGCGGCTTTACTAATCCAAACATCTGCGCACACAGACGCAGCATTGGTCGCAGATCCTTCAATAACTGGACGTATGAGTAGCCCCGTGGTCGCGCCGAATAGCTGTGTGTACTGAAACGCCAAAGCCAATCACACTGCGAGTAAAGAGTAACTGCGAGTGACTGTGGTAATGTACCTTGATGCATGCGCAGATTGGCGATTACTATACATCTCTGCATCAGGCCCATAGTACATAACCTGAATATATACTATAATTATATATTTTTTCTACCTTAGAGAAGTAGGGGCTTCCCCTTGTTAGAAATGCATGTTATATGCAGGTATAGAATAATAAAGATAACACATATGCCCGATGTGAAGCCATCACGTCAGTTCAATTCATACGCCATATGAAAGTCCAAGGGCGCAGAGAGGAAGTAGGGTGGGTACAGATTACTCAGTCCCCTGCCTGACTGGGGGCCTGGTGAGGTCCAGATCAATTTGGAAGGCGGCACACATTCTTCATGGGGCACTTTCTGCAAAGCAATCCGTGGCCACACCCCACACATTTGTCCATGCCCTCTCGAGCATCAGAGCCCATCAGAAGTTTTGGCGACCCTCTAAGACAGACGTTCCCAAACTACGTCTTCAAGGCACTCTTACAGTCCAGGTTTTAAGAATATCCATGGCTGAGCACAGATGGTTAAATCAAATTGACTGAGGTACTATTTAAGTCACCTGTACCCAAGCATGGTTCTGCCTAAAACCAGGACTGCTAGGGTGCCTTGAGGACTGCGTTTGGGAACCTCTGCTTACCAGACTATCAGAAATGATATTTGCTTTTATAGTGCGGATTACTGTATGTAACTTACCTTGAGCCTAATACTTCAATTACAGAGGCCTCTAACATCAGACAACCTTAAATTACTGCTGCAGATGTTGTTTCTCTTTCTGGATTTTTCACCAAAGCCTTTATCATATCTACTATATGCAGTATTATTTATGTTTACTGACCTTGGATACAACACTGTTTAGCTCTGTACAGTCCACAATGCAAATATGTAAAAAATCTACGAAATAATCAAAATATACAATTTTTCTAGTAAATATAAATATTTTGGTGAAAAATTATAGAAACCCAAAACAAAAAAAACAAAAAAATGGAGAGCTGCAGGTAAGTATGTAGAAGCTTAAAGTTTCTTGAAGGTATAAACTTAAGCACCGTGGTGTTGCAGATATGATGTCCAGTATAACACTTTGATACATGGCTTTTCAGTTGCTTTACTGATATGCAAAGTTGGTGCAAGCTCTGGGGGCAGTCTCACCCACTCGGAGATGGCATGCCCCTCCCCACACTTGGATATAGTGGAACTCTCCTACCTCCATCTCAAATCAGAGGTGGACTGCCCTCTCACCCTATTCACTAAAAGTGGCAGTGAAATCATAACTAAACGACGTCCTGCCAGCTTACCACTAACACTGAGGAGCAGCAGCTGGCAGCTTCTCCTTCACACCTGCGGTCATTGCTCAATGTGGGGGCATTAAAACCATCAGTGCCCAAGGTAACGCATAAGTGTGCCTATTGTCAGTGCTAGCCCTGGTGACATGACATTACATATCATACTGATAAACATGTGCTCTACAATGGATACAGTCACTTTCTACTCCATAGAGAAAGGGCAGTACAATCCATGGTCAGCCCTGATATTGTACAGATGTGCCCTCCCTACATCTAGCCTCAATATGCCAAGCAGCGAGACATGCCTGGCGTGAGTGAGCTGCCAGATCTCGTGCAACTCTGCTAGCGTAATTTTTTGCATAAAATGCTAGTTAGATGCAATGTGATCCAGGCGACTCTGCTGATTAATTTGATATGTGACACAGTATATCGCGTGCGACTGAGGCCCAAATTCAATTTGAGGCGAAAAGTTCAGACCTTCCGCCTGCTGGACTTTCCGCCTCCTTCGCCTGTTTTCCAAGCAGAAAAGTATCACACGTGTGCCCGATATATTCCCCGTACTCAATTTCAAAGGACGCGAAAATTGGACCCGGCGAAACTTGGAGCGGGGAAAAAGAAACGGGAGTTTTCGGGAAATCATCCTTGGACCCCCTAAAGATGTCCAGACAGGGGGGTTCACTATGGGTACCCCCGTTTTTGCATGCCGAAGGGAAGTTGGGTGATTTTAAATAGCCATGGCAGGTGCATAAATGCGGCCTTGAAGAAGGTGATGCAGAAGAGCATTTAGCAATTTTTTTGGGGAAAAATAACTATACTCATCAAATTTGGGGTACATGAAAATGGGTGCAAGCATATTTTTAAGTCCCTAAAATTATTTTTTAAAATTCTTCAAAAATGCACCTGCCGCTACTACCCGCAATGAAGAAAACACCTGCCGCATATAAGGGAACCCCTCTGGATTTATTTTAGCTATTTTAGAAGTGTGTTCCCTATTTTTTTTTTTTTTTTTTTAACCTCAAAATTTAAATAATTTTTTTTCGGGTGTCCCGATTTTTTGTTAAAATTTTTTTGGACATACATTAATTTTAGCAGGCATTCCCAGGGGTGCAGGCTATTTTTTTTTAAACTGCACACTAAACCCCAATTCTGCACTTTTTTTCGCCAGCTAAAGGCTGTAGAAAGGTTATCTCCGTTTTTTTACATTGACTTTTCGCACCGGCGAAAAGTGTTTGCAATTGATTACAGGGATAATGACAATAGGCGAAAATGATGTCATTGGCGATAAATTATCGCCGATAATGGGTTTTCGCCCCAAATTGAATATGGCCGTATGTCTGTAAACGGAACTTGGCGTGGAAAAAAGCTGCGCCCGCTGCTTTGTAGCACTTTAGATGTTGATTCCGAGACAGTTGCACACAGATATACAAGTGTTGCATATTGAATTTATCAGCAGAGTCTCCCGCCCACGCTAGCAGAGCCCTGGGACCTGCACTCTAAGAGGGGCTGTTTGGCGCGACTGAAGCAAAGATGTGCGAGGACACATCTGTAGGTCTAATGAGTCTATCTTGAGCTTAACTTTCATGTTTCCATCAAAGTAATGAAAAAAAAAATAAAAAATGAAAACACTAATGGAATATAAAATATATAAGAAGAATGTATGTAGATGTCAAACGTGATATATACACGGATAAGAAGAGAAGCAGCTGTTTTATAGGAAGAAGTTATGTCACCTGCTTGTTTCAGACACATGTTCATTGGTTGGAACGGACGTGCCTTCATCTGGGTTCTTGAGCAGTCGGACATATTTATGGAAGATACCCGGAGGTGCCCGGATTCCATAGAAGGTCTTCTTACCATCTCTAGCTTTCTGTGAGACAGAACATCCATCTGGGGTTATGGAGAGGCTGAAGGACCCTAAAAAGTTGCTTCCCATATATCGTACCACATAAAACTAAGTAAATAAAAGGTATTTATATGCTGGAAGCTAGTGTAACCCATAGGAGAATGAAGGCCCGAGTCTTCGCTGCGGGGGAGGATGTCAAACAAAATTAGAGTTATGGTATAACATACCTCAGTTAACTCTTTTTCTTTCGAGGTCCATAGGGTCCACAGGATCTACTTTGGTGTATGTAGTGGAAAAGATTCATTGCACCAAACAGCTTACAGCTTTGAAGCTCCCAGAATGCACTGGTCGTCCTCCCTATATACCCCGCCCTCAGCCACAGACATTCAGTTTGTAAACAAGCCTAACGGCAAGAGACAGAAAGTGGAGAAGGAATTACATCGCACACAAGAAACACTCAACATACGAAGAGTGAATCAGTGATACGAAAGAACAAAAGAACAGATCCCAACTGAGGCCAGGTGCGTCAGGGTGGGTGCCCTGTGGACCTCGAAGAAAAGAGTTAACTGAGGTATGTTATACCATAACTGCACTAATCTTCTTAAGGGTCCACAGGATCTACCTTGGGGATGTCCTAAAGCAGTTCCCTTAAGGGTGGGGACGCTCCTGCGCAGAGAGGAGAATCTGCCACCCAAAAGAAGAATCCTGGGAGGCAAAAGTAACAAATGCATAGAATTTGATAAAAGCATTTACAGAAGACCAAGTGGCCGCCTTGCACAGCTGTTCAGCTGAGGCGCCGTGTCCAACCGCCCACGGTGGTCCCACAGACCGAATAGAATGTCCTGTCACCTTGTTTGGGACAGGGAGACCAGCCTGTGTATAGACCTCTGAAATAGTCGTACGTAGCCAGCGAGCCAAAGTCTGCTGGTTTGCTGGCCAGCCTCGTTTGTGAAACCCATATAACACAAAGAGCAAATCTGATTTCCTGATGGAGCTGGTATGATCCACGTAAATACTAAGGGCTCGAACCACAACCAAGGAGGCTTTACATCTAGACAGGTCTGAAGACTGAAAGGCCAGAACTACAAATGCCTCATTTATATGGAAACAGAAAACCACCTTAGGAAGGTAACCCGCCTTAGTACGGAAGACAGCTCTATTTTGATCAAAAATCAAATATGGAGAGCGACATGACAGAGCTGCCAAGTCAGAAACTCTACGAGCCGAGGCAATAGAGAGGAGAAAGAGTGTCTTCACTGTCAACCATCTTAAGTCCACCGTATCCAAAGGTTCAAAGGGAGCCGTCTGCAATGCCCTGAGAACCAGTCAAATCCAACGGTGCCACCGGAGGGACAAATAGAAGTTGCAACTGGAGAACCCCCTGCGGGAATGCTCTAACACCCGGCAGAGGGGTAATTCTGTATTGGAACAAAACTGACAATGCAGAAACCTGAACTCTCAAGGTAGCCAGGCAAAGACCAAAGTCTAATCCCGCATGAAGAAAAGCAAGTATCTTGCGACCTTGAAAATCTTAGGGTCATATTTTCTGTGAGAACACCAAAGAAAAATTGAATGCCAAATTTTGTGATAGATGCGGGCGGAAGCAGGCTTCCTTGTCCTCAGCATCGTCTGAATCACAGAGGCCGAAAAACCTTTGGCCTTGAGGACGGTAGACTCAACAGCCATGCCATCAAAGCCAGCCGAGGTAAATCCCGATATAGGCAGGGACCCTGCACTAGCAGATCCGGTCGTAGAGGCAGTGGAAGTTGACTGTCTATGGATAGACATGTCAGGTCGGAGAACCAATGCCTATTGGGCTATTATTATCCTGCCGCCTTCCTGCTTGAACTTTCTGACAACCCTTGGGAGGAGGGAGATTGGGGGAAACAGGTATGCCAACCTGAATTTCCATCCCATGGAAGACATCTGGATGAAGAGCCCATTCTCTGGCATGTATGTCCTGGCGACTTAGGAAGTCCTCTTTCCCAGTTATCAACATCTGGGATGAATATTGCCGCGATTGCCGGAAGATGGCATTCTGCCCACAGCAGAATTTCCGCCACTTCCTTCATGGCTGCCAGACTTTGTGTGCCTCCCTAATGGTTGATGTAGGCCACTGCTGTCGCGTTGTCAGACTAAACCTGGACAGGCCAACCTTGTAGGAGATTCTGCACCAGTATGAGCATTCTGTTCATTGCACGAAGCCCCAAGATATTTATTGGTAGGAGACTTTCCTGAATCGTCCATCTTCCCTGAAAGGTGTGATGGCCTGTCACTGCTCCCCATCCTCGCATTCTTGAATCTGTGGTGACAAATACCCAATCCGGGACCCATAACGCATGACCCCTGTTTAAATGAGTCATCTCCAGCCACCAAGCGAGGAAGAGCCGAACCTCTGTCGAGATGCGGATCATCTGAGACTTTATCCGATGATACTGACCATCCCAATGAACCAGAATCCAATTCTGCAGGGACCTGCAGTGGAACTGGGTATAAGCCACCAAGTCCAATGTGGATACCATGGAGCCCAGCACCTGCATTGCCAAGTGGACTGACACTCTTTGCTTGCAGAGAAGACTGCGCACACGAGACTGTAGTGCCACAATCTTGTCTTCTGGTAGAAGAATCCTCTGTCCCAGAGAATCCAGCAGCACCCTCAAGTGCACCATTTGCTGAGTTGGAGATAGAAATGACTTTTTCCAATTTATTACCCAGTCGTGCTCTTGTAGGCAGACAATGGTCATCTGGAGATGACATTGTAACATCTTCTGAGATTGTGCTAATATCAGGAGGTTATCCAAATATAGCAGTATTCTGACTCCTTGTCATCTGAGATGAGCCATCATGACATTATCTTGGTAAATACCCGAGGGCTGTGGCCAGACCGAAGGGTAGAGCCTGCAATTGGTAATGTTGCTGATCTACCGCCAATCTCAAAAATCATTGGTGGGATCGTGCAATCGGAATATGCAGATATGCATCCTGTATGTCCATGAAGACCATAAAATCCCTAGGCTCCATCGCCAGCATAATAGACCGTAGGGTTTCCATATGGAATTTTAGCACATGGATGAATCTGTCGAAAGACTTCAGATTCAGGATAGGGCGATGCGACCCATTTGGTTTTCAAATCAAAAATAAATTTGAATAATAACCCCTTCCCTGTTGCGTCACAGGAACGGGGGCTATGACTCCTGACTTGAGGAGGGCCCCAATAGACTCCCTATCGTAGGGGGCGGGGCTTAGCAACGGGAGTGGGGCTTGGCGACAGGGGGATAGCAGCGGAGGCCAGTCGGCGAATGCGCGAGGCACTTGTCACTGTATTTTTAAAAATAACATGATAAGGCTCCGGAGGGGATTCGCAGGGACAGAGCTTTATCGCAACAGCCACAGCAGTACACAAACAAATGCGATCTGCGAGCGTCGCACCACGAGGTGGTCAAATATAGCAAACCAGACGCTGAAATCCATACCGGAAGTTATGTCTAAGTTGGGGAGGAGCGGCCGGGGGAGCGCCTTATCTCCCCTAAGCTGTAATTTTGACGACACGGGTACGCTGGCCTCACAGTAGTAGACGCTTACTAGTGTGCTCTAGTGCGTCTACTACCCGTCTCCGGCGACAGACGATAAGGACCCAGCCGCCATAGTAAGGACACATCACACGAGGCCTTCAGCCGCAGCTGCATCTGATGCGTCTCCTACACCGGATGCCAGGACTGCCGCGCACTTACCTGTCATCTCCGTGCCTGACTGCAGTCCGGACCTCGGCACAGGCCCTACTTAAGCCACGCTGAGGCCTGCTGAAAACCTAAAGTGATACTGCTGTTTTGACGTCGGCGGAGGTAGTAGGAGTCGCAGTACCTGCGCCTTAACGGCGCCTGGTCCTGCTAAACTCAGTAGAAAAAAGCCTGGGACTCCCTAAGCAGTCCTGCTGTATAACTTGTGCGTCTTGTTGCACACCAAACAAATAAACTGAATGCCTGTGACTAAGGGCGGGGTATATAGGGAGGAGGACCAGTGCATGCTGGGAGCTTCAAAGCTGTAAGCTGTTTGGTGCAATGGATCGTTTCCACTACATACCCAAAGGTAGATCCTGTGGACCCTATGTACCCTGAAGAAGAAATAATAATACCAGCTTAACTGCAACAATTGACCAAATAGGTCATTATATAAAACCCAATATAACATTTCTCACAACTATGTAACTTCTGTTCCAAATCATCATGAAGTCCTAACCTTTATCTTGAAGTGCTTCATTTCCAGCTCAGAGACGAACTTCCGCCTCTTCTCCTCCTCCTTACTGTCAATAGAGCTGCTCTTACACACCAGCACATAGTCCCATTTCATTTCCTAGCCATGAATAGAACATGGTTATAACCACATAAATTCACCTGAAGAAGGCATTTGGGGGAGGTAACGGAGTGTCGGCAAAGAACGCAGGTGTGTCGCAACCATTTCAGGGGGCAGGTTACACCCTGCGACTGTGATCCGGTCCGCAAGAAATAAGTCTCATTTCCCACGGCCATTCTGCGGAACCAGTGACTTATTCAGGACCATGGGCATAGCTACAGTGGGGGGAAGCAGTGCCATTGCTATGGAGCCTGACTGAAATGCGCCCTGGTCAAAAAGTTGTCTACCAGAATCCCGGAAATACCCACTAAGTACGGTGTAGCATAATGTGAACTGAGGACACTGTGTGGCATGGGTAATGGCAGCAGTACAATGTGGCATATTGTTAATATGAGGCACAACAATGTGACATAATATGAACTGGGGGCACTATGTGGTATAATGTGAACTGTGGAGCTTAACATTAACTAGGGCACCACTATAGTTCATAAAATGAACTAGGACACTATTACAGGGCATACAATGAACAACTGCTGTGGAAAAAAAGTGTCTCTCTAGAAGGGGCTCTTTCAACATGTTGCTTTGGAGCCCTCAAAGTTCTGGCTATGCCCCTGTTTAGGACTGCAATAATTGAATGACCTGCAACCAATGCTGCATCTTTGTAAGCAGATGCCTGGATATGCATAGCTGCAAGCTGCAGGTGGGCGAGTCAATACATCTCTCCCGGCGGCTGTGACATCTGCATTTTTCGCATCACAGCTGCATACAAAGATGCTGCTGGGCATTAGTATACAACTTTGAATCAGGCTCACCAAACACACACTCTTCCCCCCTTCATTCACTGCCAACACTACAGCAGCACCCAGACACACGTTCCCAACCCCCTGCATTCACAACTATCACAACACCCCCCTGCATTCACTATCAGCACCCCAGCAGCACCCAGACACACTTTCCCGACCCCCTGCATTCACAACTATCACAACACCCCAGCAGCACCCAGACACACTTTCCCGACCCCCTGCATTCACAACTATCACAACACCCCAGCAGCACCCAGACACAAACCCTCCCACCAACGCATTCAGTACTAACACCCTAGAAGCACACAAACACACACTCTCCCCTCCCCCTGCATTCACTAAAACCCCACAAGCACCCTGACACGCACACCCCATTGCATTCACTACTAACACCATAGCAGCACCCAGACACACACTCCTTCCCCAATTAACTACCAACACCCCAGCACACAAACACTACCTGTATCTAATCAGGGTCTTTTGCACTATTTGCTGCTCCCACAGCAATAGCAGGGAAACAGGTCCTGTGTGTGAGGGGGAAGAACCAACAATGGAGGGAGGGACCATGTTTATTGGTGCAGTTTCCTTGCTGGAGATCCATCCCTAGAGAGCTGACTCCAGGTTGTGGACCCTGGTAGAGGGAGAACCACAGCACATGCCCCATGAGCTATCTGCTTATTCCTGCTATGGGGGCGCATACAGCAGAACCTGGAGCAATGGAGGTCAGTGTGCCATATAGAGCATGACCTACAGGGCTATATTTGTGCCGAAACGCACCAGAATGCCGTTCCAGAAGGTCAGGTAAAAAAATGACGTAATCCAGAACCGCATAATACGTTTTATTTTTAATATATAATTTCCTGTTTGCAGCACACTACAGCGCACTGGGGGAACTAATACATTTGGCCGCCTCTTACATGTCCCTGACTGCAGAGTGCCTGATTGGAAATCCGGTCAGGCTGCTGATGTCCACCTAGGGGTGGGGCTCCTACTCTGGGAAGTAGGGCACAGCCCGGAGCTTCCTAAGGATGCTCCAGGCAGCTCCACACTCTGCAGGCTCTGCAGTAGCACTACTGGCTGCAGGAGGCCCTCCCAGACAGCCTGTAAGTCACATTCAGGTGCCGCTGCCAGGGGCTGTGTGTCGGCACAGGTTGCACACCCCTTGATATGGCCCTGGTAACACCGGTTTCTTATTAGACTTGCTTTAATACAACTAGTATTGCAATGAGATTAAACTACACTAATGTAAGTGTACAACATGTTCACAAAATGTAAGGGTGTATAAATGACCTGTTCCAGGGAATATATAAATACATAAAACATCCTCTTTTCCAAATATTAACTATTTAGGTGTAAGAAGATACAGTTTCAAGGTAAGTCTAATCAAACTAAACCATTACCATCATACTTGCTGCATTTATCATAGGGTCCAGCTGTAGCAAACTTTCCCACCATGGTGTTCTCAAAGGTTCCTGGAAGAAATAGGGGTGACAGATCAGTCGACTTCACTATAAACGTACAGGATACCTGTGTAAGTGTGTGTATAACTATAAATAAATAAAAATATATATATATTATATTTATATTAAATACACACATACATATTACATACACTCACACAGCAGTATGTGAGGTGTGCATACATCAGGAACTCAGACCTGAACTAAAAGGCACAAAACAGACCATGCTATAGATCATGTATTTCTGCACTAAAATATAATAAAATTATTATTATAAAGTTTTGGGGTTTTTTTTGCAAAATATTTGTGGGTTTTTTCCCCTCTCTTCAACATAAAATACAAAACATGGAAGACAGGCTGGCGCATCTCTCCTAGTTATGTCAAATTTTATTTTATAACAAATATTTACTATAAGAAATAAATGCTTAAGTTTAACCATAGTTGCTGATATTTCAGAGCAGACATGGCACAGCCAGGAAGGAAGTGCTGGGGTGTGGCGTCGCACTAATGTCATAGTGGCCTCGCCACCATACAGTAGACTTGCCTACTCTTCCCGGAGTCTGGGAGAGACACCAGAGATTCAGGAGTTTCATGGACGTCCTGGGAGAGTAGGTAAGTAGGAGCTTAAACATATCTGAGTTTAGTTAATATGGAGGAATATCTCCTATAGGACTCGTACACAATGCACCTGATTATTTTCTTTATTTATTACCAGTTATTTATATAGCGCACACATATTCCGCAGCGCTTTACAGAGAATATTCGGCCACTCACATATATCCCTGCCCCAGTGGAGCTTACAACCTATATTCCCCATCACATGCTCACAAACATACACACAAGGGTTAAGTTTTGTTGGGAGCCAATTAACCTACCAGTATATATTTTTGGAGTGTGGGAGGAAACCAGAGTACCCGGAGGAAACCCACGCAAGCACAGGGAGAATATACAAACTCCACACAGTTAGGGCCGTGGTGGGAATCGAACCCACGACCTCAGTGCTGTGAGGCAGTAACGCTAACCATTACACCATCTGTGCTGCTTGATGCAGATTTGGGTGGAAGTCAGGAATGTGTTGATCCTAAATTGCGTGCATGTAAAACGTGTATGTTACACTGTAATGTGACTGCATTCTCTCGATGCACAACTTACTGCAGCACCAATATCTGAGAATACTTTCAGTACTTAGAATTAAATCACAGTGAGTATAATGCTTTAGGTTTGTTAGGGTGGGCTATATCATTGGTGAAAATGAGGTAAACAAAGCTGACATTTTGAGGCTTAGTGTAATACATATGGCTCGCCATACGTAGTGAAAAGGTCTGCTGCGTCACGCAGCACAACAAGCCCCATAATATTCTATGGAGCTGCGTTGTGCCCATATCCACCAATCTCCGGAAAGTGTAACTTATCGAAGCTTGTGCCCAATAGGCAACACCATCCACCAAGCTCTACAACAGAATATCCTTACATAAGAATATCCTTACAAAGAACTGAGGATCACATAGGGCTGAGGTTACCAAAAGGTAAAAGAGAGCATACTAGATGGGCCAAGTGGTTCTTATCGGCCGTCAAATTCTATGTTTCTAACAGGAGAACTGTCCCGGGAGGTAAGTAATCATGCATACCAGCGTACCGGTACAATATGCATGCGATAGAGGGTGAGCTGTAACGCAAAGTCTATGTAAGGCTTGATACATCAAACACTTAGTGTGCGGCAAACAGAGTCATCAAGAAAAATATTGACCTGCGAGATCTAGGGTGGCATGGCTGAGGCGCACAAGGCCGTGTGCCCCTTGAGAATATGTACATCCTGCACTGCTGGAGGGGGATGTGACCACAGCAACATGGACATCTGTTTATACTTCCCTGGCAGGTCCAGCTACTTTGTAAAGTTCCCCTTCCCCCTATCAAGTGTTCTTATAGACAATACAGACACGTTGACACACAGGCATCATTCTGATCAATTTTATTCACAATTTATGATGCTCTGACTCTCTAAAAGGTATATGTCACGCAGTGTTTGCATAGCGAGGAGGCAATCACATGCAGAAATGTCCATCTCTGGGAGTTAGCAAAGTAAGGAACCACTTTAAATAGAGTACGTTTTTTATTGTCTTTAAGGAATGGCCATCAGCAGTCAGGAGGTTGTAATGGCTACATCAGCATAACAACAAGGGTTCCAGTAAGTGCCCAGTCATTGTATTAGACAGGTGCAATATGGCGGGGGTCACTCTCCTCACAAAAGTTAAAATTATTTTAATAGCTGTTATAGACAAACTGACTGGTCCTGTACCTGGGTGCACCCGATCCTTACAGTGTCCCTGTATCTCAGTGTACCCCATCCCTCCAATGTTCCTGTATCTCAGTGTATCCCACCTCTCCAATGTCCATGTATCTCAGTGTACCCCATCCCTCCAATGTTCCTGTATCTCAGTGTACCCCATCCCTCCAATGTCTCTGAATCTCAGTTTACCCCATCCCTCCAATGTCCCTGTATCTCAGTGTACCCCATCCCTCCAATGTCCCTGTATCTCAGTGTACCCCATCCCTCCAATGTCCCTGTATCTCAGTGTACCCCATCCCTCCAATGTCCCTGTATCTCAGTGTACCCCATCCCTCCAATGTCCCTGTATCTCAGTGTACCCCATCCCTCCAATGTCCCTGTATCTCAGTGTACCCCATCCCTCCAATGTCCCTGTACCTCAGTGTACTCCATCCCTCCAATGTCCCTGTATCTCAGTGTACCCCATCCCTCCAATGTCCCTGTATCTCAGTGTACTCCATCCCTCCAATGTCCCTGTATCTCAGTGTACCCCATCCCTCCAATGTTCCTGTATCTCGGTGTACTCCATCCCTCCAATGTCTCTGTATCTCAGTGTACCCCATCCCTCTAATGTCTCTGTATCCCAGTGTACCCCATCCCTCCAATGTCCCTGTATCTCAGTGTACCCCATCCCTCCAATGTCCCTGTATCTCAGTGTACTCCATCCCTGCAGAATCCATCTCAGTGTACTCCATCCCTCCAATGTCCCTGTATCTCAGTGTACCCCATCCCTCCAATGTCCCTGTATCTCAGTGTACTCCATCCCTGCAGAATCCCTGTATCTCAGTGTACTCCATCCCTCCAATGTCTCTGTATCGCAGTGTACCCCATCCCTCCAATGTCCCTGTATCGCAGTGTACCCCATCCCTCCAATGTCTCTGTATCTCAGTGTACTCCATCCCTGCATCTCAGTACCCCCTACTAGGAGTGTCCCTCCTGCAGTATCTCTGTACACAATCCCTGCAGTGACTCTTTCATACTTACCTACTCTCACACAAAATGGTCCGTTCAGTGGGAGTGTTATGGGAGTGTCACGGGCGTCAATGCAAGTGGCAGCGTTTCCAGACACACAGCCACAAACATAGGAGACCACGGTCAGATGGAGAAACTGCACCTGCCATAGGCATATAAGGACGCACCAATCGGTATTACAGCGTGCACGGGTGGTAAAAGTGGGCATCTCAGTCCTTGCACAATAGACCATACGGATGTACACAAGGGAAAGACTTTGTAGGCCATTTGTATATACTCGTAAATGGAGGCCTCCAATAGATGCTGCTGTGTGCGCTTTTGCCTGCGACTCAGACAAGTGATGTATATAGGAGTGACTTTTTGTGCATGTACAAGTGCAGCTTTTTCCAATTTCCATGCCTCATATTGTGTCTCCAGCGGTCAGTATAATTTCATGTGCAGACAATACTAGCAATGTGTATGCTTATTGGTTAACATACTAAATGGAAAACTGGAGCACTGTGGTGTGATTCAGATTTGGGAATAGAGTAAAGGTGCCTACACACTAGACGACTCGCAAACCATGCGATGTTGTCAACAATTTCCCTTGATCTCCCCGGCACTCACGGACATACGATATGATGCTTAAACTGTGCAATCTGACCAACGACCTATTGTGCGTCCTTAACGATTTCCAATGCATCATTACTGAGATTGCCAGATCTTACTGCATGTAGGATACGACAAACGACCCGCGAGAGCGCGCATCGGCATGGTGATAGTGGGTACACACTGCACGATTTGTCATTCCACTGCGTCAGAATCGTCCAAATCATGCAAAAATCATCTAGTGTTTACCCAACTTAGGATAGAACAAGTAACTCTGTACCTGGACAAACCATGTTGCAATGCAAGGGGTGCAACTCATTCATACGGAATGTGTATGAAGCCCTGGCAGCTGAATATCCCAACGCTGGCAGTCCGAAGGGAGAAGATCCCAACAGGGCAAGGTAAGTACCTACCCCTCTCCAGACACCCCCCCCCCTCCCCCGCAGCTAACGCTAAGGACGCCCCAGAGTTACCTCGTGCGGTCCGGCGTTGGGATTAAGATAGGCGCCGGAAATTTGACGCCTATCTTAAGTCCCTTGTCAGGATTCGGGTGTCAGGATTGAAACCTACATCCCATTCATACATTTTGATTTTGCATGTGAGGTAAATACTGACTGCTTTTGCATTTTGCCCACAAATACTGACAGCTTTATGTTTATACTGTGGTTTAGATGTCAGTTTGGACACACCGCTCCCAAATCTCTCTGCACATTTAAAATTTTCTTCACCACCTGCAGTGCAGGTTTTACCAAGATACATAAAGTATTATTAAATTTTCCGAAGAAACATTAACATATACAAATATAAATACAAAGGAGTCAGACATAAAGCATTGAATCAGCAAGTACAGATCAGACATAGGACCTGATTCAGAGCCACTCGCTAGAGGCGAACGCTCGCCCCCAGCGTATGCAAATTCAGCAAAGTGACGGCATGGCAGGCGCTCGCACGGAAAGGCACAAGCGCGCCCACTTTGTCTTGGCGAGCGAACACTTTGTGATTGCAGACGCCCATTAGAGTGTGTTGAGACGCCCACTAGCGCACGTCATCTCCAGGAAGTGTATTAAAACATTGGTAAATCGAGGACCTTCGGAAGAGATCGCAGCGCTTGTGGTTGCCTATCCTTACCGCAACCACTGCGAGGACTTCAGTGTAAAAAACAGGCTGGTGACGTGTACTATGACGCTGGCTGATAATTATGCATGCCTCTGAAATGGCGTTGAAACACTCAGGCACACCTGCGTTCGCATCTCCACTCCCCTGTTATTAGTGTCCTGCTCCTGTTACCACCCACAAACGGCCTCTCCTGTCACTCATTTCACTGGGCTGTCTTTCCTTGGCGAGCAAGCGGAATCCGATCACTCTGAGTAGATTGCGCACACGCAAAACGAAGCGTGCGCATGTGCGGTCGCTTCACATCAGCCGCGTACAAGCGAGCGGCCGCTGGCGAATGGGTCTGAATGAGCTCCAGTGCAATAATGAGAAATTATAGTAGTAATAGAATGAGAAATACTATAATTCTTTGGGCCAGCCGAGGCTTGTAGAAAAGACTACATAAATTCCTCACACATTGAGCTAGCTTTGAATAAACCGACTGTGAACCCCTAGCTAAATAAGTCTTGTCTATGAGTATAAACATTGAGATCATAACCAATAGACTGAGAACTCTATGAAAGCCCCTAGACATACAACTGAACACATATTGAGTGACATACAAAAGGGTATTAGCACGATAAGAATATATGAAGATTAGACGATAAGACAAAAAGGAAAACACAATGGGAAGGGAAGGGTGATATAAAAGAAAAAAAGAGTGGTAAACAGAGTCAATAATTTAACTACTTAATGGTGGATACAAACTGCAAAGATATATCTGTAGATGATGGTCGTTGATATACACCAGGGTTGGGGAACCTTTTTTCTGCCGAGGGCAATTTTGATACATATAAACATTTTGCGGGCCCGGTTCACACCCCCTCCATCTGGTGTCACACGGGTGGTGTCACAATTGCTGGTGATTGCAGCAATACCTGGAGCATCCTCAGGATGCTCCAGGGAGCTGTAAGGGCAACGATGAGACCGTCTGACGTGTCCCAAGAATGCTCCAGGTGGCATTGCTGCATAGATTCTGGCTGCAGGGTGTCATTCTAGGCACCCTGCTAGCCAGCTGAGGCTAGCAGAAAAAAGCTCAGAGGGCCAGACCACATGATCCCGGCGGCCTTATATGGCCGCCGGGCCTGAGGTCCCCCATCCCTGATATACACTGAACGACCATCATCTTCTATGCAGCCGCGGGTCGCGTCGCGATCCCCTCCCCGCGGCTGCAGCTGCATACGTACGAACAATGAGCTGATCGCCCGTACACACTGGCCGATGGACAGATATATCTGCACGGCTGTGTAGCAGAGCCGACGCGATATATCTATGAACGACGTCGTTCACAGACATATCGCTGGTACACACTGGCCGACCGGCACCAGATATATTGGCCGATCACATGATGGTATAATATATCTGTCAGTGTGTACCCAGCTTAAGTCACTAAGTATTGTTGTCTCTCTGTAGCTTAATCTTACTCTGATTAGGTTTAGAGTGTAATTAAGGGGTTAAATCTTCTCTTTTTATTAGAGCCCAGAACCCTTATGAAGCCAATGTTATCTGTCGAAGGAGAAACCATTATGTGGAACTGAACATTTGAAGTATTCCTGTTTGTTCAGTTGGATTTAGTGAATCCACATATGGCCCCCATGTCTTATATAATCTGATCACACCTTTCCCAATGTCCGGCAAGGTGGACTGTCTGTCATAATACATTATAAGTGTCAATTTATGAGTGACTTCCCTTACAGTAGGATGGCTACAATCTAACCAGTGCCTTAGTATCACTTTTTTGGCCACCACAACCACTACAGTTAGATTAATTTAAAAATAAATTCACACCTTATCTAACTGCCAAGCCGAGTAATTTGCACAAAGAAGTGCTAGAGGCAGGGCCGGTTCTATGCATACGCATGGCACGCAGAAGTGAAGAGCGCCTGGGCTGCGACCATGCTAATTTATTATTGTGTAAAAGCATAAGGCAGCGGGCGCCGGGCAGTCTGTGTCTCTGTGACACAGCTGCACCGTGCGTGTAGTGCTGACCGGACGGTGGTCGGTCAACACTAAACAGTGACAAACACACAGCCGCCTGCGCCTGTGTGTGTGTTTTAATTAACAGCCAATGAGAGTCAGACAGACTCTCACTGACTGCTGCAACCACTGCCGGAGCCGGGCTGGAGCTCACTCATGAGCTCCATCTTCCAGCTCCAGCAGTTGGTAATGGGAGAGACGTTATCACGTCTCTCCCATAAAGCAGAGCGGGCCGGGCCGGCCCGGGAGGACGGAGGAGCGGATGGCGGCGGGAGCAGGAGCCGGAATTCAGGTAAGTGGGGTTTTTTTTGTACACGTGCCTCTACTGGGGGTGGGGGGACACCACTACTGGGGGCACTGCTTTCGGGGACACACACCACTACTGGGGGCACTGCATCGGGGGGGGGGACCACTACTGCGGAAGGGACTACTACTGGGGGAGGGGGGACTACTACTGGGAGCACTGCATCAGGGGGGCACTACTGGGGTAGACTACTACTGGGGGGTGGAGACTAGTAGTGGGGCACTACTTGGTGGGGACTACCACTGGAGCACTGCATTTTTCAGTGACCACGCCCATTTTTCTATGCGCGCCTAAGGAGCAACATGACGTCACGTCGCAAAAAAAAACAAGGCTGGGGATGAACTACGCGGTGGGAGGAGAGTGGGAGCTGCAGTAGTGTAGAAGTAGAGACATTAACGTTTCTAGAGACTGAGGGGCCTATTCATCAACACTAAAATAATGTTTTTAAAGGACATTTTCCTTAATTAACATTATTGTAGTATTTATGAAGAGACTTCACACAGGAGATAGCACTGTGTTAATTTCCACACTCCCCATACATTAGTATGGGGATGTGGAAATTATGGTATTCATCAAATTCTGAAAATTATGTATTTTCGGAATTTGATGGAGTTACTATCTGCCACTGTGAGGTGGCGAATAGCAGGTAACACTTACCAGCTGTGCAGGTCCTCCGGCGTCCCCCTCCAGCACTTTGATCTGTCCTCCAGTAGCTGTTCAGAACACAAAGTTTACAAAAAAAAAACAAAAAACCTTTCTTTATTTTTTTTTTTTTTTAAATACTGTACTGTGTGCTGCTGGGAGACCACGTGTCAGCACAGCCACCGGGGCCAGAGGTACTGCAGCGGGAAGGTAAGTGCGGGGAAGGAATGCGGAGAGGGGACGGACACAAAATTACCACAGCTGTAGGTAGTGCTGCACATGCGCTGGTTTTACAGATGTAACAGTGATTGACAAGCACAGATTCCAGCTGCGGTAAGTTAGTGCAGAGAGGGAAAACTATTTCCCGAAAAGCTGTCATCGCAAAAATTACAGCTTTTCGAAATAGATGGTTATGAGAGGAGGAATGATGAATTCCTCCTGTAATTAGGTAGAACTCCATGAGAGTTCTAAACCTAATTACCTCCAGAGAAAGTTTAGGTATGATGAATAGGCCCCTGAGACTCATTTGTGGGTTGGATTGGATATAATGCCTTATTTGGAGATAGAGGTAAAAAAAAGAATTTGTAGGAAGGTCAAATTTTTCTTTCAACTCTGAGAAAGACATTAACTGACCCCCTTAATCGAATACATCAGCTGTAGAGCGGATACCCAAAGATCTCCAATGGAAATAGGCCCTATTTTCCACAGCTGGTGTAAACAGGGGATTCCCCCAAAAATTTATGTAATTTGAATGTCTGGGATCTCTGTCTAATCTCTTATTGGCCTATTCATCAACACTAAAATAACGTTTTTAAGGACATTTTCCTTAATGACCGATATTTTAGTATTCATGAAGAGACTTCACACAGGAGATAAGTCCCCCTGCGTTAATTTCAACACTCCCCATACATTAGTATGGGGATATGGAAATTATGGTATTCATCAAATTCCGAAAATTATGTATTTTCGGAATTTGATGGTGTTACTATTCGCCACTGTGAGGTTGCGAATAGCAGGTAGAACTTACCTGTGTCAGCGTGGGCAGGTCCCCCCGCATCTTCCTCCGTCGCTCTGGTCCTTCCTCTGGCTTCGGTGGCTGTTCTGAGATGTGTTCTCCCAGGAGAACACAATAAAGTTTAGAAAAAAAACCCAAACTTTTTCTATTTATTTATTTTCTAAACTGTACAGTGTGCTGCTGGGAGACCACATGCCAGCACAGCCACCAGGGGCACTGCAGCGGGCAGGTAAGTGCGAGGAATGGGGGGACACAAAATTACCGCAGCTGTAGGTAGTGCTGCGCATGCGCTGGTTTTACAGATGTAACAGCGCATGCGCAGCACGGATTCCAGCTGCGGTAAGGTAGTGTAGAGAGGGATAACCATCTATTTCCCGAAAAGCTGTCATCGGAAAAATAACAGCTTTTAGGAATAGATAGTTATGGAGAGGAGGAATGATGAATTCTACCAGTAGTTAGGTAGAACTCCATGCGAGTTCTAAACCTAATTACCTCCATTGAATTTTTAGGTATGATGAATAGGCCCCTTAGTGTCCACCAAATAAAATGTGTCTTTAACACCACATGGGTAATATGTCTGCAGGTAGTACAGATTTTAGAGCATAGAGTATTGCCCCCGGAGAGTACGGTGTAACTGTGCACAATCAAGCTCATAATTAGTATAAATACTTCTAAAGAGTAGCCAATCCGCTATATAACAGAAATGCATCGCCTGAGTAAAACACGATAAATCAGGTAAACCAAGACCCCCATCTTTTCTTAAAGCTTTCAGTTTGGCCTGAGTAATTCTGGGTTTCTTGTTTTTCCAAATAATTTTAGAGAATCCTCGAGATAAAGCTTCAACATCTGAAACGGACAATTTAATTGGCAACATTTGGAGAGCATACGAATCTTATGAACAAATACAGATTTAACCACTGCTATCCGTTTTAACAAACTCAACAGGAGGAGCATCCATCTCTCTAACATAATTTTTACTTGTTCTGAAACAACAAACCTAGACATAGTATCATAAAGGTGAGGCCATAAAACCACGTCAAAGGCTTTTGCCGCGTCTAACAACAAAATGACCCTACTCGTTGCATTTCAGCCTGTGTGGAGGAGTGGATAGCCGATAGTACCCTACGTTTATTCAGAGCAGAATGTCTGCCGGATATAAAGCCCATCGGGTAATGGCAGATAATAGACGGTAAAACCTGCTTTAAACGATCTGCCAAGATTTTTGTTAAAATTTTATAGTCAATACTTAAGAAATAGGCCTGTAAGACCCAGGATCACTAAGATCCAGTCCTGGCTTAGGTAAAATATACAATGTAGCTGTATTAAAATACAAAGGCATATAATTGTTCCCTACACCTTAGGCAAAAATTGGCCATATCCTGTTAGTTAAGATCATATAGAATTCTCCAGATAACCGATCAGGTTCTGGGGCAATGCCATTATGTAAGTGAGCTATGACTTTCTTCACCTCTAAATACCCCTTTTACACCAGAGCAAAAACCTGGGTTTTTGCTGGGTCTACCCAGGTTGCAGCTCAGTGTAAAAGGGTCCCTGAAAAATAACCCAGGTCAAGTGACCCAGCAATCCAACCCAGGTAGCTACCAGCGTTGGAAACAGGATGGACCCGGGTAATGGTGCAGTGTAAACGGTGCAACCCAGGTTATCTGACCTGGGTCATGCCTAAAATGAGCTGATTGGTGGTTGTGGGGCATTCACCTCCCACTTTTTATGATCTCACAGGTTTAGCAGGGCAGACCTGAGTTCAGTGTGAACAGGGCTGACCTGGGAGTAACCCAGATCGAAGGTGCAGTGTAAATGGGTCTGACCAGAGTTGGAACTATGTCCAAAAACCCAGGTCGGACCTGGATTTTTGGTGGAAAAGAGGTATTACTCAGAAATGGGGGCACCTAGTATATAATTAAAATATGAGGATACTTGGGGGACTGAGATTATCCCAAAACTTTTGGGTATTGCAGGAATGTGGAGAAGAGGAATCAGTAGCATCATATAGTTTCCTCACAAAAATATTAAGGGCAATCAATACTTTTGCGCAAAACTGGATAGAAGCAGCCTCCTAAAACACCTTATTGAAGGAAACACCAACTTCACAGACTAGTAAAGAAAAGAAAGTTATGTAGGTGAAAAGGAATGGCGCTAATGCCTCATGTCGATGAAGAATTGTGATCAATTCTTCTTCAGATGTGGAAGAATTGATCACAATTCGAAACGCGTTATGGACTACATGCTACAAGGGAACCTCTGACTACCAGCAAGCCAGGACAATTTACATTCTCTGCGGTGGTGCCAAGCTTCATTGCCTGGGACCTCTTGGATTTTGCTTTGTTTGCATCAAGCCCACCTCAGCCCTGTCTAATGGTGAGAAGTTGTGTTCTGGTTACCCCATTATTTATGTCATTTTGATTTTATGGAATATATTTATACATGTTTTAAATAAATGTTGTTCTCTGCTTTATCCTTGATTGGGATACATACTGTATATATTCTTCATCCACCTGAGGCATTAGCGCCATTCCTTTTCACCTACATAATTTTATCATATAGTTTCCTGTCAAATTAACGCATAACCTCCAATACCTGTGTGCCTGATGTTGTGAATGAACCATCTGCAAGGCATAAAGAGTGTAGCACCGTTGGCGGTTGTGTGCCTCCTTAAAAATTTGTGAGCAGTTTTCCTTACTTGTTGCCAAACCTGTCAAATCAATAATCTTTCTTAAAGGAATAGTGCTCTTCCAGTTTTATAAACAGACCATCAAATTTATATTTGGAAGCACGGTACTTCATCAAGGTATCCATCACAGTTTGCGTGCACGAACTAGCCATTGTGATCGGGACTGCGACCGCAGTGACTACGCAGACCCATCGCAGAGTGATTGACAGGAAGTGCCATTTGGGGGTGGCAACGGGGGGGGGGGGTGGTCGGGCGAACTCAGGCGTGCCAGTGCGTTTCAATGCCATTGCAGGGGCATGCTGAAATTATCCACTGTAATGGCCTATGCAGCCTGAGGCCTGATGGCGTGTGTGGTTGTTAGCAATTTCTGAGTAAGGTCAGAGCTCATGCAAGTGTGCGTGAGGCTGCGATGGTACTCAATCGTACCAATGGTTTTGCAGTCTTGCTAAACATTACGGATGTGTGGTAAGTAAAGGGGGCGTCCTTGTGTAGTTATGCGAGGGAATAGCGATCGCAATGAATTAACATACTATCGCAGTTGAACTGCATGCGTAATCGCTATTGTACACAGTTGCGTACGATAGTGAATCAGGCCCTTAGCCTTGTTAAGTCTATTTCCCGAAGCTATATAGGCATGATAGTCAGCTACCATTTGTTTATTATGGGCTATAGTATAAAAAATAATGACCCCTTTCAGCAACGCTTTGGATGCTTGCCAAAATAAACTCGGGTTCTCCTCTAAATGTTCTAAATTATTAAGACGATATTCCTCCCATGCAGCTTCTATTTTATTCCGAAATTTGAGCAAATGGACCAAATGTGTTGGAAATCTCCACAATTTAGATGAACCCTTATTAGACTCTATATGCAGTTCCAACTATAAAGGAGTGCATGGTCGGATAGACAAAGTGGTTCTATTTTGAACTTGGATATATTAGCCAATAATCCCGAGGAGGATAACAGATAGTCTATTCTAGACCAGCGTGCTGTGCGCTGCTGAGAGACTAGTATATTCTCTGGACACCAGGTGGAAAGTACTCCACACATCTATTAATTAAGACTGGCAGACCAAGCAGGAACACCTAATTTAGGTGGTTTAGTTAGTCTTTCAGCTAAAACTTGTTTATCTAAACGTGACAAAGATATTAAATTAAAATTTCCAAATATTAATAGGTACTCAGACAGGTAGGGAGTCAACAAGGCTATTAGCTTCTGCAAAAAAGCTTTTGAATAATTATTTGGAGCATAAACATTAAATGTAAATTTTGTGCCGGCCAGTAAAATTTCATAAACAACAAATCGTCCTTTGGGGTCATGGTGCATACACACGGTCAGATTTTTCTTCAGATCTGAACGATAACGATTTCAAAAATCGTTCAATCGTTCATATCTGAAGAAAATCTGACATATCTGACATGTTTGAACGATGAACGATGCGCATTCCCGATGGTCAGATAACGATATCTGACATCTGATGTGTTTGCAGTCAGTTTTGGACAATTTAAATAATTTTAATGCAGTCAAAAATCGTTCGTAGTTCAAATCGTTTGCAAAATCGTTCAAATCGTTGGTCAAATCGTTCAATTGTTCATCTGACACATCTGACTGTGTGTATATGCTCCATCAATCTGAGAAGGAGCAGAATCACCACACCTTGTGCCGTTGAAGTGTATGGTGCTGAAACCAATACCGATCATTTGCAAGGCATTTAATTTGGCAACTTCTGATGGAATTAGGTGTGTTACTGAAGACAGATAAGATCAAGGTTAAGATCAAGGTTAAGCTTGTTTAAGTACAGTAACTGTTTAAGTACAGTAACACTTTCTTCCGTTTTTGTGGGGAGTTAAATCTCCCCACATTCCAAGATCCAGTTTTTATACTAAGCATGTATGTTCCAAGGTATGCAACATCTTAAAATAGAGCAACAACACGATGACATAAAATCAACATCAACACAAAAACTGCAAAAAAAAAAAAAAAAAGGAGGATCACACATGAGGAAAGGTAAGCACCCCCCCAGTAATGCCCCCTGTAGTAAGCCCCTGTAGTGAGCATTCCCATAGTGCACTGCGGGACCTGGAGCTCAGGTGTGAGATCCGCCAGCCGCTGGCGCCGGGGGAGAGAAGGAGCCGGGCGCCCGCTGGTAACACACTCAGCGGTCGCACCCCCTGCAACCCCCGTAGTTACGCCACTGGAGGTGGAGCGCTGATCAGCGGTGCTCCTTCTCCATGTAGTTCCTCAGCAGTGGCCGTCCCAGATGACAATGGAGCCAGGTGCCCCCTTCGGGGCTGGCGCCTGGCGGCAAATGATTCCATTGTCTCCGGGAGTTCCGCCACTGCGGAAGGATCTGAAAGGATCCCTTCTCACAACCTGGACCTACTTCCCCATAGGGAAGAGCGGGTTGCCAACCCCAAGCGGGGGTATTCGCCATCTGAAGATGGTGAATGCCCCCGCAGTCAAGCTCCGAAAATTACTGGGGGGGCTGCTACTACTGGGGACACTATTACTGGGGGGGCTGCTACTACTGGGGACACTATTAATGGGAGGGGGCTGCTACTACTGGGGACACTATTAATGGGGGGGGCTGCTACTACTGGGGACACTTTTAGTGGCGGGGGCTGCTACTACTGGGGACACTATTACTGGGGGGGGCTGCTACTACTGGGGACACTTTTAGTGGCGGGAGCGGCTACTACTGGGGACACTATTACTGGGGGGGGGGACTACTACTACTGGGGACACCATTACTGGGGGGGAGCTACTACTATGGAGATGGGAGCATTATGGAGATGGGAGCATCTAGTGGCACCTGGCAGTACTGCACTCAGCAGCGACACTGACAGCAGCTCTCTATTCTGCTCCCAACTGGCTCATAAGAACCATCCTCTGATTGGAGCTGTAGATAGAGTGTCTGCCGGCCAATACTGATCAGAAACCCCTCTACATGCACTACTGTAGAGCATATTCTAAGGTCAATATTAAGTACTTCAAACCATTCGCTTATGATTCAATCCCAAATACAACCTTATTTTAATAAAAAAAAACTCCATTGATTTTGTTGAAAAATGTACTCATTAAAAAAGTTTTGCTTCAGGGCCCCTCCGGGGTTAGGAGCCCTGAAGCATAAGCTTCATTAGTTTTACAGTAGATCCGCCACTGCCCCACGGCATCCCTATCTTGCACTTGGCTTTCATCAAAGAGTTCTTGGAGAAATGCTTCAGCATCTGCTACAGTGGTAAAATCATGGAATGACAAACCATTAAAAAGCCTAAGTCATGTCGGCTATAACAAAGCAAATTTCTTGCCTTCCTTGATTAGGCGAGAGTCCCACAATATGCAGATTATTGCGTCTATCGCTTATTTCAAGATCATCGATCTTATTCCATATCTGATATGATGCCATTTCTATTTTTATGGAAGATTTCTTTAAAAGAGCCACATATCCAAATAATTCTCCCATCCTGTGCTCAGTAGCCGACACTCTCTTAGTAAGTTGTGACATATTATGTCAGCTGTCAGCACTAACAGCAGAGGACCCATAGGTGACTGGTATATCCGCAGTGTGAGGTACCTGTGGAGTTGTGAAGACTGCTTGGGAGCTCTCCTCTGCTATTCCTGAAGTAGAGGCTGCAGCCGTGGGTACAGAAGATGCTGACAGCAGAGTTGGAGTGCTGGCGTCTGGCGCCATATTGGATTCAGCCTGTCTTCTATCTGCTCTCTGTCTCTGCACTTTGCCGGGAAGTTGGAGTCATCAGAAATTTCTCCATGCAACCCCACCAGGGTCACCGGAGCTTGGGGCAGACCTCTCTGGGTCTTGGAAGCTGGTTACCGGCTTTGTAATTGCGGTGATGCGGGGGGTATATCAGAGCCTCCCTAAGCAGCGGGCATGCATGCCGGAGCCATAACTGGAAGCTACTTGCTTCTTTCTTACTCAATCAGGCCCTGTGGGTGTCGCAGCGCCCAGTGGTCCCACAGCTCACTAGCAGGGGCACTGCTTCTGTGTGATCAGGTCCCAAATATATTATATTGGCCAGTATCTTTGTAGTCGGGGCCATGCAAACTTTGTACCCTTAGAGAGGCAGCGTACAGCAATTTACACAGACGGCATTGCTTGGTGCGCTACCCCGCCTCCTCTACCACGTGGCTTCCTACATATAAAGTCACGGCTCCCAACATATGGGTCCCCTTTCCTCCCCTTCCCATACCTGACTCCATTTATCCCCTCACTATGATGGTTAATTGATCCTTGGAGTTTCAGTTGCCGTCATTTCCAGCTTGTGTGGACATAGCAAGGATTCGGCTGTCATTGTCATTTTAGACATTCTGGATATTGCCTCACAGTTCCAGAACTCTTAATTCCCTCCAGAGTCAACTTATGAATCAGTCTGAGGGCCCTATTCATCATGTGGCTCCTGATGATTAAGTATCCACCTCGCAGCAGAGGATACTTAACACCGGAGCAATTCATCATTGCTCCGGTGCAGGGACAGCTGCTCCGAAAAGCAGCTGTCCTTGTGATTAGTAGCGCAGCTACATTACTTACCTCTCCCCCCATCGCCGTTTCTACGCAGGCGTGACCTGATATGGAAATATCACCAGCCTAATGGCTTGAACTGGACTTTGCCATCTTTATCTGAAGGACTATGCTTCTCTTATTGCTTGTTGTACTTAGCACTCTGGTTAAGGTATTGTTATACTATCCAATTTCAGAGACCTTCCTGACTACTTGTTCCATTCATGTGTGATAGTTATTATTAAATTATATGCTGTTGGAACTATACACACACAGTAATAAAAATATTGTTGTGTCTTTTCTATGCCTCTTTGCCTGTGTGCCCAATAACGCCCTGCATACCAGGACAGGCCTGTAAGTCTAACATTGTGGTAGCCTCACAGTCCCATCCTCTTTCTGTTTCTATTCTCCCCCTCTTTGGGCACGATTCTATTCAGCGCGATGTAAATAGCTCTGGGAGATAGCTCCCGGAGCTATTCAATTCATCGCGATGTTCGGTCGGGGAACGCTCGTTATCGCGCCTTAAACAGGGTGTTTAGGCGCGATAACGGGCATTCCCCGACCTAACTTCCCGGCGCGAGGCTGTTTTTCCAGCGCGAAAGGCAGAAAACAGCCTCGCACCGGGACTTTTGTCGGATTTCTTCTCTCATCCCCGGAGGGATGAGAGAAGAAATCATTAGTCGGACTTGGCAGCGCGGTGTATTGAATAGCTCCGGGAGCTCACTCCCGGAGCTATTTACATCGCGCTGAATAGAATCGTGCCCTTTGTATTAGTCTCTGTCTCCAAGCTATATGTGTAGCTCATATTCTGTCTCCACATGTGTCTTTCTGTCTGACCATTTGTGTGTATGCCTCCCGCTGCCCCCATCACATTTGTTCCCCGATTTTTTTTTTACCCATTTGCTCAGATGAGTAAAAAAAAGCCAACATCCCCCTGCAGCAAAATCCACCATTCCCCTGTGAGCATCCAGTCCTCCACTACGTACAGCGGTGGTTCCTACCTTCCTTCTGTGGCTGCTATAAAAGCAGAAGTGGCTTTCCATTGGAAACACTTTCTGGTAATCACACTACAGATAGGCAGTCCCAGGGGGAGGAGTTTTCCCTCCCTGGGACTGCTAGCCCAGACTTCCATTAGCAGAAAGAGCACTTCCAATGGGAAGCCTCATCTGCTTTTATTATAGCCTTGCCGTAATAGGTCTTCAATGTGCCATGCCAGCCCCGCCCCCTTTGCACATGACATCATGCATAGGGAACGAGGCCAGCCAGCACCCGGAAGCATGGCAGTGAGGGTGGCACTGGTCGCACACCCCTAGTTATGGCCCTGATTATAGCAGCCCTATTAGGCTTCTAGTGACTGCAGCTGATGCAGCCCTGAGCCGATGCTGTTTTTACTGGGCATGCGCAAGGCTTGATTGTGTTGTTTTCCCCCTGTTCTTTCTTCGCGCATGTGCAATGGATATGGGCCAGACCACAGCAGACGCGAGGTGATGCTGCAGTCAGGGCAGCCCCTCCACAAGTATGAAGTGCCGCTGGTTGTGACTATAGGGATAAAGGGGCCTATTCATCAGAACTTAAAATTCTCTGGAGGTAATTAGGTTTAGAACTTGCATCGAGTTCTACCTAATTACCGGAGGAATTCATCATTCCTCCTCTCCATGAGTATCTATTCTGAAAAGCTGTCATGTTTGCGATGACAGCTTTTCAGAAAATAGCTAGTTTTCCCTCTCTGCACTGACTTATCGCAGCTGGAATCAGTGCTGCACATGCGATGTCACATCTGTAAAACCAGCGCATTCGCAGCACTGCCTACAGCTGCGGTAATTTTGTGTGGAGGGGTTAGGGTTAGGCTGCGGGAGGGGAGGGCGGTTAGGCTAGTGAGAATCCGACATCAGACGGCCGCCGTTCGGCCTCGAACGGGGATCCGAGTCAGGCGGGGAACACCCGAAGAGGGTTCGGGTGGACTCGGAACCCCTATGTTCAGAGCTCATCTCTAATATACAGCCCTTATTGCAGCAATGCAGACTGTAGTTGTGTCCCAATTTACCATGCTGGGGCTAGTACAGTATGTGCCAGACAGACAAACACGCTTACATTGCTTTTGCTGTTTATGTCTAGAGACCAATGGGCATATTTATTAATTATTATTATCGGGCGGTACCCAAAATATTAAGGACCCCACAAATGTAACATGGTGGGAGCGCAGCGGTTATCTCCTGTATCTGCTGCTGTCCCTCCATTTCCAACAGCATCCGCCGCCCCCATAGGTTTCTATGTGGACTGCAAAGCTCCAGAATAGGCAGCAGTCCAGAGCTTGGCCCCAGCAGCTAGCGCCATCTTCAGGTTGTGCAGTTGCTGTAGCCTATGGGCTACACTTCATGGAAATTACCAGGAGAGGGTTCCTCCAAAACCATCCCCGACAATGGCTGCCGCAATGCATAGGAAGTAGACCACGCATGCGCAGTACCAGAGTCCCGAAAGATGTTAATTTGTTATTGCTGTGATTAGCAGAGATAAGAAATTACAATTAATCGGGTCTAAGGGGTCTATTCATTACCACTTAATTTCTAAATTAAATGTTAGTTTCTACAACAGCAAATGAAAGAAAAGTAAGTTTTGGGGCCATTCATCAAAAAAGTAAAGCAGGAGATATCACATATCTCCTGCTTACCTTTCACTTCCGATGTGGCCCGCTGAATTCATCAAGCTCCGAAAATACTATGGGCCCATTTATTAATGATCGCATTTTGCAATGCGATCAGGGCATGCAGTACCGCCCATGATCGCATTGCAAAATGCGATCATAGCGGCCGAATGTATGACCCGGCACATGCAGGGTGACGGGCTCCGATGTGGATGGAGGCTGCTACACATGCGCAGTCCCGCGGCCTGCACATGAGCGGTGCCCATTGCCGGCGGAGGGATCTGGGAGATCCCTCCGCCGGCTGACATGCGGTAAGTCCCCATAGGCTACAGCGGCTAACGCTATCCTCAGATACCTGCTGCGGTCCCTACTTCATACATCCGGGGGGTTACTTAGTATTTGAGGTAAACCCCCCAAAACAGGTTTTTTCGGGGAATTTACCTCAAATTCCCTTTGATAAATGGGCCCCTATATTTTTGGAGCTTGACTGCGGGAGCATTGACCATCTTCCGCTCGTTCCCTCGGGATGGAGCACGGAGTTGCGGAGAGGCATCCTTTTGGATCCCTCTGCCCCTGTCCGGCTCCTTCCACTGGCAGTCTGGACTCGGCAGTGCTAAGTTTCGCTGCTTTGAAATTTAGCAGCAGTGACTGAGTACCTGTGTGTCCGTTTGTGTGTACTCAGCCTCTAAAGGCTCATACACACTAGACCACAGGTTCTCAAACTCAGTCCTCAGGACCCCAAACAGTGCATGTTTTGCAGCTGTCCTCGCAGAATCACAAGTGAAATAATTAGCTCCACCTGTGGATCTTTTAAAATGTGTCAGTGAGTAATGAGCACACCTGTGCACCTGCTGGGTGACCTGGAAAAGGTGACCTGTGTGGGGTCCTGAGGACCGAGTTTGAGAACCTCTGCACTAGACGATGTGCTGTATGAACGATATTGGTGAAAGAAATTCCCTTGAACTTTCTGTAGTGCAGGACAAGTGATATTGGGTGTACACACTGAAAGATGGATGTGGATTGAAAGATCTAAGAGGTAAAAAGGTAGACAATGTCTAGATAGACACCAGATGTTAGACAGTCAATAGGTCGACAAAGACAAAAGGTCGTCACTAAAGGTCGGCATGTAAGAAGGTCGACAGATACAAATGGACAATAGGTCGACATGTAAATGGTCAACACAAAAATGACCTTCATTTTTTTTTTCTAACCCTAATCTTCACCCTAACCCTCCCCTTGGTGCCTAACCCTAACCATCAGGGTAGGTGCCTGACCCTAACCTTCCCTTCTAGTGCCTAACCCTAACAGTCAGGGTAAGTGCCTAACCCTCCGGTAACTGCCTAACCCTTAAAAATCAGTGTCAACCATTTCCACGTCAACATTTCAAACCCGTCGACCTTCTTACATGCCGACATTTAGTGTGTCGACCTTTTGTCCCCGTCGACCTATTGATTGTCTAACATCTGGTGTCTATCTAGACATTGTCTACCTTTTTACTGTAGATCTTTAGACCGGATATCTTTGAAGATATCTTTCAGTGAAGTCATACTGCCTCTGAACAGGCAATAACGACAATATCGTCAGATTGGCCTGCATGTACGGACGACAAAAGACCTTGTTAATGATCCGCGGGAGCGCGCATCGTTGGTCGTTTACTGCATACTCAACGATATATTGTTGAACGATATCATTATCGTCCATAAAAATCGTCTAGTGTGTATGCGGCTTAAGGTATACTAGAAATGTGCCGCTTTGATTGATAGCTGCAAAAAAGATCCAAGTAGGATGGTAGGGTGGCCCAAAGGGGGTCCCAGTTGAATAAATGGGTATAGAGAGTCCAAAGTTGAAAGTGAGTCACGGGGATGGGTAACATGTATAAATCTGAATCTGGGCGAGATGAATAGTGTGCAGCAGACTGAGACCGGCCGCCACGCTAATCTGACAGCCGCTGCACATATGATGACCTGTCAGCGCAGCGCTGTGAACCCCACGCTGTTAAACTCTGTCAGCTGTTCCCAGACAACTGCTTCTGTGTGCAACCGCTCCGGCGGTAGATGATCCGGATTAAGGGACCTCCTGGGCCAACCACTGTTCTACCGCAGTACCACTGATAGAAAGTGGTGTGGTATCACTACCAGCTGAGGCAGCACTTGTGACAAATGTCCTAGTGAGGCAATGGAGGTGGCAGGCAGGTCAGACCGCAGATAGGAACAGCACCAGTCCTAACATGTTTCCCTGCCGCAGCAGGTTCATCAGAGAATTGCCAAGGAAGAATTCTGTCACGGTGGAAGATAGTTTATGTGCAGACACATACATTCTTATGTCTTTGTAAGGTGACAAAGGCATTCCTTGAACATTATGATCTGTTAAAATAGCCATATATATTTTTTCACATTCCTCGTATGCCTTCAAAGTCGTGGAACATGTAAAAGAATTGATACGCTACAGGGATGTGTAGAGGCAGAGCCTCCCCATTATAATCCTGAGATTCGCTATGAAAATGATTAGAATAATACAAAGATATTTATAACTTATAAACATCTTCTTTGTTTATTGTATTCATTTTTATAGTTTACACTCACCAGCTTTCAGAGTTCCACCACGTCTCCTGGACCACATTAAGCAATGGTGCAAACTGACTACACACAAGATGGTACGACAACAAAAGTGTGAAAACAATAGGTGATAAGGATGTGGAGCATTGCAGTCATTCAAATTGGTTATGTATCTGCTAATCACAGCTGGCAATGTGAGGAATGCCTATACTTTTTTTTTTATACGGTTCAATTTATCTAGAAATACTTTAGATAAATCATATGGGAAAGCTTTACATTGGGTGTATCTTACACAAGAAAGCTTTGCATGGCCTATTTGTATAATGTACTGCGACAAGGTCTATAGGGATTCTCCTGGTGTCTGTATATAATAGGAGACGTGAAGCATGAGGGCCTGATTCAGAGATGGACGCTAACGCGATCGCAGCTGTGAAAATATGCTGATGGTTGCAAAGCTTACTCGAGCATAAGGACGTCCACTGCTGCCTTATTTGCGTACAACGTCGCTTACGTGCGTAAAGATCGGTAACATCGACGCACATCGAGCAGCCATCTTGCCCGTGCGGTGGGTCTGACCAGCCGCTTCCTTGGGAGCTCTCCTGACACACAGACCTGAGTAGGAGATCGCAGTGGCCCATGTAACGGCATTCAAACAGACAGACGCACCTGCATTATTCTCACCACTCTCAAATGCCGACAGCCTGTCACTCACTTTGTGATAGATTCCTCTGTGTATCCGCAAACGCAATGTGATCGCAGTGCGACTTATACGCATGGGAGATGACAAACAATTGCTTGATCTGCGTCCGTCTCTGAATGAGGCCCTGAGTTTGTGTAAACTAGATCTCAACTTATTGGAACATGAATGAAGGCAAAATCTTTTATTGATGGCTACAATATTATGTCACTGTGGGGTCTATTCATCATACCTAAAATAAAAAAAAATAAAAAAATAAAAATCGATGGAGGTAATTAGGTTTAGAACTCGCATGGAGTTCTACCTAATTACAAGAGGAATTAATCATTCCTCCTCTCCCATCAGTATCTATTCCGAAAAAAGCTGTCATTTTTGCGATGACAGCTTTTCAGGAAATAGATAGTTTTCCCTCTCTACACTAATTTACCGCAGCTGTAATCTGTGCTGCGCATGCGCTGTTACATCTGTAAAACCAGCATATGCGCAGCACTGCCTACAGCTGCGGTAATTTTGTGCCCTCCTCCAGGGCCAGATTGAGGGCCACATGGGCCTGGAGCTGAAAATTATCAAGGGCCTATTATGAGAAGCAGATGAGGTGTGACCAGCGCTGTGTGATGTGGCCAGAGCCACATGGGCATATACACCCTCTATAATCTCAATACCAATATCTCCATAAATATGTGAATTAAAAAAATGCTTTATTTGTGAGGTAAATAGAAATACAATTTTACGACTTATAATTTATGGCTGACCAGCATATGGTCAGTCAACATCATGCTGTCATGATGATGGGCCTATTTTTATTTGGAGGCCTGGAGCTGGAGCTCCATCCACCTAATTGTTAATCTGGCCCTGCCCCCCTCCCTCCACATACCTCCCCCCCGTCCCCGACTTACCTGCCAGCTGCAGCTCTGACACGTGGTCTCCGAGCAGACCACAGTACAGTTTAGGGAAAAAAAAAAACGTTTTCTTTTTTTTTTCTAAACTGTACTGTGGTATGCTGGGAGAACACAGTGTCCGAGCAGACACTGGAGCCAGAGCGCCAGAGGAAGACGCCGGGGTACCTATCCACACTGACACAGGTAAGTTCTACCTGCTATTTACCACCTCACAGTGGCGAATAGTGACTCCATCAAATTCCGAAAATACATAATTTTCGGAATTTGATGAATACCATCATTGCCATATCCCTATACTAATGTACTAATGTATGGGGAGTGTGGAAAATAACACAGGGGGACTTAACACAGGAGATATCAGTGATACCTCCTGTGTTAAGTGTCATCATGAATACTAAAATAACGTTAATTAAGGAAAATGAACGTTATTTTAGTGTTGATGAATAGGCCCCTGAATCTGTATTATGCACAGCAATTAGTTACTGCGTATGAACAATGCTAATGGGAGCGTTTATTATGTGCAGTATACATTACATAAAGGAATGCAAATATATGAATAAAAATTATTGTCTGTAATTAGTTTATTGCTTAAATGGTCAATACTGTCTGCCACACAGACTGGTAGTCAGGGGCGTATCTATAATGGGTGCAGGGTGTGCGGGGAACACGGGCCCCTGGGTCCAGGGGGGCCCCGCACCGCACACCCTGCACCGCACACCCTGCACCCATAGAATTACTTACATCTCCGGAGTCCCACAGCGGTGCGGGGGTCCGGCGTTGTAAAAACGACTGGAAAATGGCCGCCACGGCCATTTTCCCGTTGTTTGTGCATGTGCAGTACAGGGAAAATGGCAGCCACGGCCATTTTCTCGGTGACCAGCGCTCTCTAGTGCTCAGAGTCTATAACTCCGGCGCTGGCCGCGCACAGCTCAGTGCGCTGCCGGCCCCGGTCAGAGAGGAGGGGGCCCGTGTTGGAGACTACACACGGGTCCCCTCCTCTCTAGAAACGCCCCTGCTGGTAGTCACTGATATTTAAAGTAGCACTAGGGTCGGAAACGCTCCTTACCATGGGTGCCACTGCAATTGACTAGAGCCATACAGCCATTTTTCCCAGGCCCCCATAGTCCTAGCCAAAAACCGTGGCTGCAGGGCGCTGCGGAGTGGGATTTGTGGCTAGTCTCTGGGTGCCTGTTATCGTAATACTGAACTTACAAACCTTTCAAGATCTCCACTTTAAAATTGCTGTGGGGGTACACTTGCATACTCTCCTGAATTATGTAGACCAGCCTTGTGAATCTCACCCACTTCCCCAATGAAGTGGGTGGTCTGGGGGCACAATTAAGCAATTTGCAGCAAACTGTCACCATAGCTCCATTTCTCAGGGATCTCCAGGGGGGCACCAGAAATAAAGTTGACAAGTATGGTGGAGAGGGTTGTGAGAGAGGAAGTAAGGTGCAATCTCTGTGAGCACAGGGAAAGAGAATGAGCTGCGATTTTGCACAGAACCCCAGCTGCGAAAATATGCTAATAGTTCCAAAGCTTACCGAGCATAGGGATGCCCACCACTGCCTTCTCCGTCGTCACGTACCAGCAAATATCGGTAACATCGACCAGACATGCAGCCCTTGTGGTAAGTCTGACCTGTCTCAGTTACAGCAGCTGTCCTGTCATGCAGAGAGCTCTCATGCTGTCAGGAGATCACAATGGCTAATTTATACACGCCCATATAACGGCGTTTAAACGGTAAGCTACACCGCGTTTTTCTATCTACCCCCCATTACCTCCCCCAAACGCTGACTACCTGTCACTCATTTTGCAAATGGTTTCTCTGTGCGTGAAGAATCGCAAGACTATGAGGCATGCGCACTAGCAAAAAAAAAAATTGCTCGTTCTGCATTGCGTACATCTCTGAGTCATGCCCTGAATGGAACAGTACCCAGCAGGGCTGTAACTAGGGTGGTGTGACCAGTGCCATGGCAAAGGGCACCGAAGGGCAGGGGGCTCGGTTTCTATTTATTATCATTCTCACTTGTAGCTTCCTCTTATTTTATCCCCAGCATCTCCTGGCCTCCCCTATCTCTTCCCCATGATTACATGGCCCTTATTTGGGTGTGTTATGTCCCTATTTGAAATATAGGGGGGGCGCCAATGCTCTTTCTGGCACAGGGCAACAATAAAAGTCTTACGGCTCTGGGGGGAGGGGATGGAAGAGATGAGAAAATAAATGTAGCTACTAGGTGATAATGCAGCCTTATGGTGCGTACACACGTAGCGTTTTAAATGAGCGATTTGAATGATAACGTTATCGTTCAAATCAGTCATTTAAATGGTCTCTACCAACTCACCATCGACCAGCGATGCGCGGGCACGTATGGACGATAGCGATATCATCCATCGGCCGTGCATGCCGGTCAACTTGTTCGATATCGAGCAGGTTACTATAGGGACCCATGATTGTTGATCGCAGGTTGCTATAGTTGACGGTCAGTTGGCAGTGTGCTGGATGATCGTTATCGAACATCCAACACACCAGGGTGGGTGCAGGTCGATAAGCCAGCGATATCGTATCGCTGGATGATCGCTACGTGTGTACGCACCATTAGAGTTATAAAGTATTCTACTTTGCCATTGAACCAGTGATTCATAATAATAAATTGCAACTTCCCTTATTAGGAAGTATAAAGTCCAGTTTCAACACTGGGTTGTCATGACAAATATAAATGTTGCATTAGCACTTACCTGCATCTTGCTGTGTCACCTTCCCCAGGTGTCCTGTATGTCCTGCAGATCTTGAGGAAAGTCCCTTTCTCTCCTTGGTATCAGTATAAAGTCCTGCACCCTCTCTGCTATGTGTGTGTGTTACCTGCCTCCTCCTGCATGCCTGGGGTGTGGAGGGTCCTTGATTTCACAAATGCTGTTAAAATCCTATTTACCTTCCATAGCCATGGGAATTTGGAGCCTCGTGTGAACACTGTTGCCAGATCCTTGTGTGGGTCACTGGTGGCAGGTCTTTGTGGCAGAGTGTGGGCACAGGTGGCAGATCCTAGTATGAGCAGAGTCTGGACTGAGGATCCAGCCTTGGGTTCGAATCAAACTTTAAAAAAATAAAAGTTACTTTGGCAGTGTCCAGTGTGTGGAGTGTAAGAGATCTCCCCCCAGTCCTGCGAGAGTCCAGCTTCCCTGCTCCGGTGAGTGACTTCCGTGATTGCTGCCTCTCCTCCCAGTGTGCCTGGGGCAGAGAGTGGAGGTGGAAGCGTTGTCTGATGCAGATCAGCAGGTGACAGGAGGACTCTCCCAGATCCATAGTGCAAACAAATGGGCGTCCCCTCCCAGCAGCTCACCTGTATCCCGTCACCAGCTACAGTGTATGTATGTATGTATACGCCTATACACTAGAGCCTGTACAGCTCTCTCAGCAGCACACATACATACATACATACATACATACATACATACATACACACACACACACTGATACATTGTCACGCTACTGCTGCTGAACTACACTGTGAGTGGAAGGGGAAGAGGTCTGATACTTTAGCTAGATTTACCACCACCAACATATATAACAAAATTACTACTGTATGCATTAAAATGGGATTTGTTTTTTAATCTCTCATTGTGATTTTTTATTTATATAATGATATGTAAGTAAATAGCTTTTGACACCACACGAGTCATGTAGAATGGAACAAAAAACTGACATATATATATAGAGTAGCACAGGCCCGGCACTCAAATTCCAAATATAAAGAAGGTGCCCTCCGCAATGGTATCAAAATAAAGTCATGAAGGAGCGGCGGCACTCAGCAATAACAAGCACAATAAAGAAGGGTTACATAAACCTCTGTATTCACTTCAACGTTTCAATCGTCAAGATTTTCATCAGGAAGTACAGAAACCACATACAACACTTACCTATATGCACAATACACACCACGAGTGCAGCTGATCGCGTCCATCAGGATCACCATCTGACGTCATCACCCCGCACTATGCAGCGGGCGCGACGTCTGACGTGTCCGTCACTATGGAGACCAGAATAAACACATAAGACAAACCGTGCCTTCACCAACATAGAAAATAAATACATAGCCAAAACAATAAGGTAATCTACTGTGGGTGAAGACCGTAAAAGTAGAATGTGAGCATCATTAAAACACAGTAATAAAGAGACAGAAATAGCTCTTTTTAGAGATACGGCCGCCCTCATTCAGAACGAGCGCTCGCATTCAACTAGCAAGCGGCTCTGAATGAGGTCCTGAGTGTTTCATTCACAGGTATAGCTGAAGGTATAGTAGTATATAAAAGTCGCTGCTTTAGAAGTTGGAACTGTAAATTCCCCACAAGACTAGGCAAGAGCTTTTGCTATACATTCATAAAGCATGTATAACTTAAGTCTAAGGACATTTTCCTTAAATAACGTTATTTTGGTATTCATGTAGCCACTTAGGACAGGAGATATCACAGATATCTCCTTACTAAGTTCCCCTGCGTTCATTTCCACACTCCCCATACATTAGTACATTAGTATGGGGATGTGGAAATTGTGGTATTCATCAAATTCCGAAAATTATCAATTTTTGGAATTTGATGCAGTTACTATTCGCCACTGTGAGGTGGTGAATAGCAGGTGAAACTTACCTGTATCCGCGTGTGCAGGTCCCCCGACGAGTCTCTCCGGCGCTCTGCTCCGTCCTCAGGTTCCGGAGGCTGGTCGGACATGTGTGCTCCCCAGCAGAGCACAAGAAAGTTTTTTTTTTCTTCTAATCTGTCATGTGGACTGCTGGGAAACCACATGACAGACCAGCAGGACAGAGCCGGTGGCCGCTGCGCGGACAGGTAAGTCGGGGGGGGGGGAGGTGAGCGGAGGGGGGTGGGGGGGTACACAAACTTAACGCATCTGTAGGCAGTGCTGCGCATGCGCTGGTTTTACAGATGTAACAGCGCATGCGCAGCACTGTTTCCAGATGCGATAAGGTAGTGTAGGCAGGGAAAAGTATCTATTTCCCGAAAAGCTGTAATCGCAAAAATGACAGCTTTTCGGAATAGATACTTATGGAGAGGTGGAATGATGAATTCCACCTATAATTAGCTAGAACTCCATGAGAGTTCTAAAGCTAATTATCTCCAGAGAATTTTTAGGTTTAATGAATAGGCCCCCCTAGCTAGTGTACACACCTATACAATCCTCAGCCCGATCACCTGATATCAGGACTAACCATCGAGTCGGTTACGAGCACATCGGCGCTTGCGACCGACTCTGAATGAGGTCCTGAGTTATTTCTAGCACAGTGTCTGCTGGGCTGCAGGCGGCTGACGGGGTGACGCTGGGGACACACTGCTCGGCTAAACGGGAGCGTTTAACCCGATCAGCCACGGATAAAAGCAGGTGTGTACCCAGCTTTAATCATATCAAAGCTATGTAACCATAGTGTACCCAGCGTCTGGTCAACCCTTAGGCCAATTAGGCTGCAGCCTAGAGCACTAGAACTTGGGAGGCTGCTATTGAAGTGGCAGACTGGGAATAAAATAGAGATCTAATTCATTCCATACTACAGAACTTCCAAAGCCACTGGCTGCCATACAGCTTGTTATATGTCCGGTCACCCCAAGGCTGTGTTTAGGGAAACACCTGTAGTTCCTAGAGGGCTAATGTGATCGTGCAACTAACTGCTAAAACCTTTACTTTATGCACATTGGACCTGAATTAGGGGGATGATTCAGCAAGGATAGCAATTGCAAAGCTGCATGCAGACAACTTTGCAATTACGTCCTTGCTGTTATGCAAATTCAGCAGGAGGTGTATGACACCCCCTGCTGCATTTGCAATCCCAGCACTGTGACGGAGGTTACTGGCTGGTATCAGAATTGCAACCATCGGTGGTCGAGGGTCGCGATGGTGGATGACACCGGGCTGCCAGCCAGCTGAGTAAGCTGGCTTGTGAGCCCAGGACACTGGGTCGGTCGACACAGTCCCTGGGCTTGCCACTCCCGAAAAACGGGAACGCCGGCCGCCCCTGCACTGTCCCTTAAATGCCTCTGTCTGTCAGGCAGAGGCATAGAAGAGTCTGTCTGCGACTACACATTCTGCACACTCGCAGAATGGGTCCTGCGCAATCGCAGATTCCCGATAATCGGGAATCTGCGATCAGCAGTACACTTGCGTCTGGACACTACTGTGTAGCTTAACTCAGTTTTCCGAATATCGTAAAACTGTGCAGGACCCATTCATCGCATGTGCAGAAAGGGTCCTGCGATCTTGCTCACAGAACCCCCAAGCCACAGCATGATTGACATTCAATGGCGTTTGGGGGGTGGAGCAGGGCTGTGCCTGGCCAGCGTTTCTGGAAATGGAGCATGTCGCCCCAGCTTTCCGGGAGTGCCGGTGAATGCAGATTTCCTGATCCGAGGCAGTGTCTACGGTCGCTGCACTCGGATCGCTATTGCTGTCAGGAGGTATCTGCTTCCTATAGATGCTGGATGGTATTGCACAGTCGCTTCCTTACGACTGCACAATACCGTCCGGACCTGAATCAGACCCTTTGTGCTACATCACCATCTGGGCTGGCAGGAGAGCGATTGTCTTCAGAGTCTTCCCCGCATTCCTCAGAATGGTTTTATATGGCAGACCTGGTATCCATAACTGGGTGAAATAAATGTATTATTGTTGGCACACTGTACTTGTTAGACCTGGTGGAAAGCAGCCAGGTGAACAAAACCATAGGTGCCTGATCCAAACACATATGTCAAAGCAAAATGTCCTGTGTGCATGGGCTACAGGTCTTCAGGTGCTCTCATACAGAAACAGGACACTTTCATCTCCAATTGCTGACGTAACAATGATCCAAGCTGTGCAAAGCTTGGGAGGCCTCCTGCTGCTGGGATATGCTAAAACTATTCCCAATAACTAGATATTCCAGAATCTGTATGTGTATTGGATTTACAGTAGATGGCCACATTCCCTACCTGGAGTGAAGACCCCATACCCCTTATTCGAGATGAAAATATAACAGGATACTGTACAAGAAAAAGATTAAATGTTACAAAATAAAACTGTTACACTAGAAAGTGTGTGTGTTCTGTCTGCTGCTGCACGTGGTTAGTCTAGAAGCCTTTATCAGGCATTCGCTAATAATCTCGAAATCAAACAGCACTTAAATTGTGTGATAAGTGCTGAACCCATACCAGAGTCAGATTCATAGTGCATAGTTTTTATGTGTTAAGCTATTTATTATTTTTACGCTCCGTTACCCATACGAGTAGTATCACAACAGTGCCAGTCTGTGAGTAAAGCTGGTTACACACCTATACAATCATTGGCCCGTTCTTGTGATTCCCGATCCATTCATGCGATATCCTAAGAGTGTCTACGCACCTTCCATTATGTTTTCTCCGGAGAAAACTAGTCATATTGAAAGCTCAGGTTTTATGTGCAGTTTAATTTTCATCCCATTCAATGGTACAATATCGGACAAAAAGTGCCGTGTGTACACACTGCCGGCCGTTCTGCCCGACGCTTCTGCCCGTACACCACCAGCAGCAGCACCGCCTTTCTGTCTTTTCAGCAGATGTTTTAGATATATGAGCTTCCTGGATCGCAAGTTAGATTGTACAGGCGTGTACACAAAAATTGGCACTTTGAACCGGATTTCTGAACGTAAGTGTAATCGAAAGTAAACTCGCAATGAAAGTGTGATTGTACAAGTGTGTACCTAGCTTTAAGGCAGTAAGAACTGTCAGCTGTTTCTGATAACTGATTAAATGCATAACGTTCAACAAATCCCATTGACTATCAGACCAATAACCCGCCCTCTGTGTTTCTCATTTGAATTCCAAATGCAGTAACCTGAGCTTCATGAAATAATGATAGATTTGGCAGTAAAACAGTTAATCTTTCTCCACGTCAGATTTCTGCTGGATTATATATTGATAAACCGTTTGTCTTGTCACTTTCCATCTACAGTAAATAGAGTTCTCTATCTCATGATACCTGGAGACAAGCACCAGCAATCTATTCATAGCACATTTATGGCTGGACAAGGCTGTAACACAAAACATTGTTATTTAGTAAGGAAATACAAATGTTGATCTATGACAGTTCTCAGGATGCTAATGCTGGGTACACCCTGGCAGATATATTCACCGATGAATTGATCAGCTAATATATCTTGTGTGCGTCGGTCAGTGTGTACCAGCGATATGTCTGTGAATGACGTAGTTCACAGACCTATTGCGTCGGCTGTACTGCACAGCCGATGCCCAATATATCTGCAGATCGTGCTGTGTATACGGGCGGTTGTCCAACCACCCGTACACTTGCTGCAGAGGCCGCGGGGAGGGGGGTGTGACACGCCCCCCGGATAGCGGGACCCACAGCCAGATGACAGATGATGGTTGTTCAGTGTTTATGAACATCCATCATCTGCAGATATATCTGCAGATCACTCGATTTGCAGATATATCTGTTAGGTGTGTACAAAGCTTCAGGGCCGTAGCTAGGGTAGTGCGGCCGGTGCCATCGCACAGGGCACCACAGGTCAGGGGGCGCTGTTTGGGCCTCTCAGATTTCTTTTTATTATCGTTCTTGCTTGTAGCTTCCTCTTATTTCATCCCCAGCATCTCCTGGCCTCTCCTATCTCTTCCCTGGCCCTCCCCATGAAGCCATGGCCCTTTATTGGGTGCATTATGTCCCTTTGAAAAATGAAGGGGGCGCCAATGCTCTTTCTGGCACAGGGCACCAAAAAGTCTAGTTACAGCTCTGCAAAGCTTTAATGACTAATGCTGGGAATACAATTATCTGTCAGATATCTGTCCCATCTGGCTGGTTGGAATGAAAACCTGGTAATGTATGGGAGCAAATGCCAATCAACAATTTCTTCACAAACACTGTAAAACAGACACAAATGGTCGTTCAGACAAATTGGTTAAATTAAACACATTTAACCAATTTGATCAATCGTTTTTTGTCCATTTTCCAGTGTTTGGGACCATATGGTCGAATGTCATTTGCTCCCATACATTACCAGGTTTTCATTCCAACCAGCCAGATTGAACAGATGTCAGACAGATAAATGTACAGCATATGTCCAGCATTACTTGTATTATATATTGAATACACCTTGCAGGTATGTATTTACATTCCCAAATGAACATGTTTATATAGCATGTGTAATGGAGCATAGTCCGATAAAAATACCATTTCGCAGTATGCTCTTACACATCGTAGTATTAACCTGTTTTATGAGGATACAGTAGAAGAGCAGTAACTTAGCCATAAACAGCTGTCAGTCAGAGGAGGTTATTTGCTAGAATGTACACAGTAGTTCATGCAGGTTGAAAAAACAGCATTTACAATAGTCTGTGTCCGACAAAGAGGTTTGCAGTAAAGGTATAGTTATTACTATCTCGTCACAGCCAATTCAGCAGGAGGAGCTTCAAGTCTGCCATGGGAAAGCTGTTGGAGCTTGATAAATTGGGCCAGACTATTTTCATTGAGAATAATAGGGACAAAGGCGGATTCTTTTGCGGCATCCAGGCATGTGCCCCCCTGACGTTTAGGATATAAATTTTTTAACTTTTAATTATATTGCAGCTGCCACTAGGATGAATCTGCTGGCTATATGTCTGTCAGCCCTCCTCTGTGCAGCTATGATTGATTAGCCCAGCTCCGCCCTCAGCTTTCAGCTTTGTGGGCTAGGCGTGAGCTTTGATTGGCTCCCTGCATGCACATGACATTATGCAGTGTAGAGGAGACCAGCAGCCACCATGCATCCATCAGGACAGCCAGGGAGGTAGATGTCAGCGAGCCACCACGAGGAGCGATGTGGTCTGGACGCCCAACCATGAAGTCGCCATGGTCTAAACAGCAGAAAGCTATGTCACCTGGAAGGAATCGCGCCGGTCCCAACAGGCTTGAGAGAGACAACACCCAACACCTGACCGGAGAGGAGATTGAGTTGAGGAGCCAAGAGAGAGGAATCAGGAGAGGGAGGAGAGGAATCTGAGGCAGGATCCTGGGGAGAGGAGCCTAGCTGCTGAGGGGAACGGGTGAGGTGGCAAAGGCTGCCATGACCCTGGGAGTGGGTCAGGAGGATGGTTGGCAGATTAGGGGAGAGGAGGAGGCTGGCTTGAGGGAGAGGGTGTATGCTGCTGGGAAATCGGTATGAAATAACGTCAGAATATTAACGCCGGGATCCCGACAGGGTTAACATACCAACACTTGTTGGTCAGTATGCTAACCCTCCCCCTCTCCCTACCCTAACCCTCCCTCTTTAGTGCCTAACCCTAACCTCCCCCCATAGTGCCCGAACCTAACCTCCTCCTCACCGCACCCTAAACCTAACGCTCCCCCCTTAGTGCCTAACCCCAACCCTCCCCCTAGTGACTAACTCTAACCACTAAACCTATCCCTCCCTCCAAGCCTGTTTCTTATCTTTGGAATCCCGGCGGTTGAGGTGCTGGCACCGTGATTCTGACTGGCGCCAGTAATATAAGCGTCGACATCTCTACCGCCGTGATGCCGAACGCATACCGCTGCTGGAACAGGGTAGTGAATGAGGAGTCTGAGGCTGGCATAAGGGGAGTGGGTGAGGAGACTGAGGTTGACATGAGGGGAGAGGAGGATTCTGCAGGAATGAGGGGACTGGGTGAGGATGCTGAGGCTGGCATAGAGGAGTTGGTGTGGAGGCTGACATGAGGGTAGAGGAGGACCCTGCATACTGCTGGAATAGTGAAGTGGGTGAGGAGCCTGAGGCTGGCATAAGGGGAGTTTGTGAGGAGGCTGGCTTGAGGGGAGAGGAGGTGGCTGCTGGAATGAGGAGAGTGATTGAGGAGACTGAGGCTGGCATAAAGGTAGCGAGGAGACTGGCATGAGGGGAAAGGAGGAGGCTGCTAGAATGAGGGGAGTGAATGAGGAGGCTGGCATAAATAAGGAGAGTGGGCAAGGTGGTTGGCATGAGGGGAGAGGAGGAGTCTACATATTGCTGGAATAGGGGAGTGTGAGGAGGCTAAGACTGGTATAAGGTGAGTGGGTGAGGAGGCTGACATGAGGGGAGTGGGAGATGTGCTACGAGGTGGGAAGTATGTGATGCTGTGAAGTTGGCAGTATGTGCTGTGAGGAGGGAAGTGATGGGGGCAGTATGTTCTTTGAGGTGGGCAGTGAAGGGGGCAGTATGTTGTTATGTGAGGAGGGAGAGTGTGAGCTGCGGGGTGTGTCAGTGAGTGTTTTGAGAGGGAAGTGAGAGGGTCAGTGTGTACAGTGTAATAAAGTCAGTGTGATATGGAGTAAATGAGCAATGAGACAGCTGTAACCGGGGGCTGAGGGGCAATCAGGGGGATATTCAGGGAGGGCTCGACAAGACAGTCATGGAGGGGACAATCAAAAAGCTATGCAAGGGCACTGAGACAACAATGGAGGGGCAATCAGAGTGATATGGAGGGAGGGGGCAATGAGACAGCTATGTAGGGGTAGTAATATAGATATGGGTAGGGAGAGGGCAATGAGAGAGATCCATGCATTGTTGGCTGGCAGTTGCAGATTCAGGCAGAGAGATCTAAATTATTTGACACTTTTAAATGCAGGTATTTATTCTTTTCTAGACAGGTCCAAAGCTTTCCAAGAGTCCAAGAGTTTATTTTTGAAGGATTCTAGACTGGAGGCTTCTCGAACTGTGCGGGGAAGTGAGTTCCATATAGTAGGAGCCACAAAGCTGAAAGCTCGACCCCCAAATGAATTCCGGGAGATTCTAGGTACTGTTAATTGTCCTTCGTCAACAGATTGCAGTAATCGAGTGGGACAGTAAGGGATTAGAAGCTGCTTCAAGTACCTTGGGCCATGGTCATGTAGGGCTTTGTAAGTTAGTAAGACAATCTTGAAAACGATCCGCCACCTTACAGACAGCCAGTGAAGGGAGTAAAGAGTGGGTGTTATGTGGCTGGAAAGGGGCGGGTTGGTTAATAGCCTGGCAGCTGCATTTTGTACCATCTGCAATTCTTTTGCTGGGAGACCGAGGTAGAGGGTGTTGCAATAGTCTAGGCCTGATGATATAAATGCATGTATGACTTTAGACAGATGATCTGAGGGAATTAAGTGCTTGATTCTGGCAATGTTCCTCAGATGAAAGAATGAGGATTTGATGGTGGCTGATACCTTATGTTTAAGTGTCAAGCCACTATCCAGGACAACACCAAGATTCTGCACATGTTCAGTGTTTTTTTAGTTCTGAAAGGGTACCCCAAGGGTAAATCCTGTTGGTTGTCTATGCTGTAGTCTTGTCTTGTGACCTATCATAAGGACCTTTGTTTTATCAGTGTTCAGTAACAGTGTTCAGTAACAGCAACTGGCACTCAACCACTCCCCTGGAACTCAGCGAGGCAGCACTTTAGGGTTAGTATTGGGTTCTCAGTACATTAATTGGCATGCCATCTGTAAGTGGAACTGGTAGTTATTATTAATGGCAATGAGTTGTATTGCAACCACCTTTCCCTGACAGCAGCGTTCTGGATGTCCAGCCCCATAAAAATACATTCATGTTTTATAATGAGAACATGTAATGCTGGTATGGTACAGTGGTATATTTACTAAAGAGCAGGTTTTTAGAAGTGGAGATGTTGCCCATAGCAACCAATCAGATTCTAGCTATTATCTTCTAGAAGGTGCTAGATACATGATAAGTAGAATCTGATTGGTTGCTATGGGCAACAACTCCACTTCTAAAAACCCGCACTTTAGTAAATATACCCCACAATGTAACTTGTCTGTAGCTTCTGGAAATAGGTTATGCAGCTAAAATATCAGTGATTAAAACCGATGCTAAAGCGTTAATTCAGTTATCTCGCCTCCGCATGTGAAGTGGGCGAGTTGCCTTCTCAAACTCACCCTGATCTCTCGATGGTCTTGCTGATTTTTGTACGCAGCCCCAGAGCCGTAACTATACTTTTTGGTACCCTGTGCTAGAGAGAGCATTGCCCCCCCCCCCATTTTTAAATAGGGACACGAGATGGCCTCATGGGGAAGAGATAGGGGAGGCTAGGAGATGCTGGGGACAAAAGAAGAGGAGGCTACAAGTGAGAATGATAATAAACAGGAAAATTGTCAGGCCCAAACAGCGCCCCCTGCCCTGCGCCATGGCACTGGTCCCACCACCCTAGTTACAGCCCTGTGCAGCCCTATGTGGCTGCAAACACATATCCACAAGTCTGGAGCTACCGTAAGTGCAGCAGATGATTGTGTCTATTTGAAGCGTCTTAGTAGCGGCTCTGGTCAGACCTTGGGTGGACTGTGACTGTGTTTAATTGTCAAAAAGTATTTTAGAGATACAAATGAAGGCAACTTTGTCTCGTTAGCACTTTGGTAGCCCATATACAGGTAACAGATGAGGTTATTAAGCAAGAGCTAAAAACCAGGATCCATTTTTAATGACTACAGTCTCCAAACTGCTAAATTGCTTAAGGCTCTAAGGGCCGTATTCAATTAGAGGCGAAAAGTTAGAAACCGCAGAAAAGTATCGCTAGTGACATCATTTCGCCAGGCGGAAAGTTTCCGCCGTAGTCAATTCCAAAGACTTTTCGCATACGCAAAAAGTCAATGCAATGTAATCGGCAGATAAGTTTAGCAGCGGAAAAAAGTGCAGAATTGCGGTTTTGAGGTGCAAACTTCGGGAAACCCCCTGCACCCTTGGGACAGTCCCCTAAAGATAAAATGTGTCAAAAAAATTATAAAAAAAAGACTTTAGAACACCCTAAAAAAGTACTTTCACTTTGGGGGCGAAAAAATGCCAAGTTGGGGGACAAACTTGAAAACTAGCGAAACAGACTTCTGTGGGGTCCCCAAGTATGGGGCAGGTGTTTTTAAGATTGCAGGTGGTTGCGGCAGGTGTTTTTCTTCCGCGATTTAAAACTTCAGTTTAGCAACATAAAAATATGCTAGCACCCATTTTCATGTACCCCAAATTTGCTGGGAGTAGTTATTTCTTCAAAAAAATACTGCATAATGCTATTCTTCACCACTTGTGTTAAGGCGCTAATTGGCACCAATTGTCACAACTTCAGTACCCCAAATACCTTCATTAGGGCTATTCGGGGGCATCTATAAAGGTCCTCAATGTTAGTGCATTTTTTGGGGGCGTTAGGCTGATTTCCCCATCTTTGAAAGCACTTTTCGCCAGTTTGAGTTTCGCCGGGATGTGTTTTCGCATTCCTTGGAATTGAGTAGGGCGAAAAGCGGGGGTGCGCACAAAGTCATTTCGCCAAAAAACAGGCGGTGTAGGCGGAAAGTCGGACAGGCAAAACTTTTCCGAGTTTTCGCCTCTAATTGAATACGGCCTTAAGAGAGACATGTTGTTGAAAAAACTCTGGGCCTGACTTAGCATGGGCCCTCATTCAGACCCGGACGCAAGTGACCGTTCGTACGTTGGGCGAACGTAAAAAAATATTTAAATTCAGGCACACGCTCGTATTTTCGTTCGCATCAAAACATCCTCCCCAAACTCAGGCGACCCCTCCTCTAACTAACGAGCGTGCCAAATAGCGAGCGTACATCCCCGAAGTGGTTTGAAGGGAACGCACGCACTAGTACTACCCGGAAGTTGGACTGTCAGATTTCGATTAACTGCTCGTTTATTCTGCCTACCTCCCTCAATCGTAAGATGCCAATCAATATATCAATTAGCTTAATTGTTTTTTTTTTTTTTTACACAATGCAATAAACTTTTTATTTATGTCCGTGTTTGTGTTTACCCGCAGAATACATACGGATTAAACATTCGCTTTTAATTGTCAAAATACATGTTAGCCCCTATTAAATAATTGTTCTATTTGTTTTTCTACCCGCATATTTCCTGGAGTTCAATTCTTTATGTAATTTTGCTTACGCATGTCACTGCATCAAGCCTATCATAAGTCTCAACAGATTTCTGGCCCTGTCGAACACATGACTCATACACTAACCAATAGAATTGCTCCTGTTAATTTCCTAAATACATTAGCCAATCATAAAATTTGGGTGCACTTTATCAAAAATGATTTTTCTGAAAAACTCCATTGCCATCATGAGAGCCTCCGCATTCACCAGGCGCGAGCTGCTGGTGCTTACGGAGGTGATGGATAGGCGGATCACCAGCCAGCCTCCACCCATCACCAACCGCGAGAAGCGATCCGCATATGCGGAGGTTCGGGCCCGCCTGCGCTCCTTCGGCTCACGCCGCCATATCGGGCAGCTGGAGCGCAGGTGGTCGGACCTGCAACAGCGGACGCCCCGCTTGCTGGCATGCTTTCGCATGCAGATCGCTGAAAGTAAGTTTAATGGATTTTGTTTTTCATGTTTGTCTTTGTGGCCCTAACTGCATGGCCCTGTTTTCCCTGTATTTCATATTTATTCATTTTCCTCATATCTGCATGGCCATGTTTTCCCTGTATTTCATATTTATTAATTTTCCTCATATCTGCATGGCCATGTTTTCCCTGTATTTCATATTTATTCATTTTCCTCATATCTGCATGGCCATGTTTTCCCTGTATTTCATATTTATTCATTTTCCTCATATCTGCATGGCCATGTTTTCCCTGTATTTCATATTTATTCATTTTCCTCATATCTGCATGGCCATGTTTTCCCTGTATTTCATATTTATTCATTCTCCTCATATCTGTTTTTTTTTTGTTTTTTGGGGTGCATTTGAAATTGTTTTTGGGCACGGATTTGTGTTGAAAATAACCACAATTTGTTTCCCATCTTTTAGGGGCCCAGCGAAGACTACGCCGTCAGCGTCCGGCCAGACGACGATCACGGCCACTCTCCCCAACCCCCAGCCAACACTCCAACTCCACTCCTTCCCCTATTCCCCACTCCTCCCCAGCCTTCCTACACCCTCAGCCTGATTTTTCTGGCCTCCTTCCCCTCCGTCCCAATTCCCCCTCTCCTCCAACCACCCCTCTTAGAATGACCCCCTCCCCGGAGTCGGTCATTACCCCGCCCCGATCTTTGGGGAATGGACCCACCTCCGAGGAGGACGATGGAGGGCCTTCTGTAGCTGGCGTTGGGTCTTCCGGTAAGTTTTTGTTCGCGGTTTTTTATCGTCACAAACTGTTTGTATGTAATCATGGGTGTTTTTTTTGTTTTTGGTTTTTTTTGCTAAACTTTTGTGGTTTTTGGCGATTGCCGTAACCTGTTACTGCTGTTTTCAACATACACATAGCACACCTGTCGGAATTTGGACATAGGCCTTGTATTTTTGCCCTACACCACTTTAGTTTGATGAGTTTTAATGCTGTTTTTTTTTAAAAAAAAATTGTGGAGTTTGGTTTGGTTTTTTTTTTTAATGTGGTTTCACTATTGTTGTATTAATCCCCACACTTTTCTCACCCACAGAGGAACAGAGGCGTCGGGCAGATTTATCCGCCTGTGTGGCCCAGATGCACACCAATATCATCGGGGTGCTGGTGGTCCTTGACCGTATGTCGGTCCTCCTTAGGGAGTAGTTTTTTATTTTTGGCCCATTATGTAAATAAATTGTTATTTTTGAAGTTACGTTCTGGCTCATTCGTTTTTTCAAAAGCCCATATTGTTTACCCTGACATAAGTAGACTGTTCCTGCAAGGATTTCAATTTTTTGACAATAAGAGTGTGTGTTGTATTTTTATGTCAAACAGCCACAAGAAACACCTAACAGTAACAATCTGATTTCCCTTTTTTGGTGTAGTCACAATTAGATATTTCTACATTTTACAGGTTCCTAGTTGGTGTGCAAGCTGCTTAGGCCAATCTTACGAAGCAAAATGATTGTACAGGCTTCCTTTTGGTGTTGGTTTGGACCCTGCAAAAAAAATACATTTTAGCTCAACTGGCGTCAGTACTGGATTACCCCTTAGTCAAATGTAACGTGTGTGAACCTGGTTACACTTGCTGGTAACGTTCCAAAAAAGGGACAACATTTCACTCTCAAAACATTTATTATCAACATAACTGAAAAATCAAAGTGGTCACTCACAAACAAAACACACAGTGATAATCTCAAATACAACACATAACAAAAAAACCACATCACAAAACAAAAAATCAAGAACTGGTTGACGAAGGACCATGCCAACATGATTCCACAAATATGGCGTTGCAATAAGGGTTCCAGAATATATCCCCAAAATGTCCACATACAGGTTTTGTAAGGGTAGCAGGAAGTAGTCGTCGTTGGAGTGCCAAAGATTATGTTAAAAAACAGAAGATGGAGAAAAAAATTAACCAAAAATTAGATGTTCTCAAACAAACCCAACCACATTAGGTATCAACACTGTTTTTTTTCAAATAATTACCTAAAAAATCTGGCCACCACATCATCGTGTATGGCCCCCCCACATACTGACCTCCGACCAACCTCGGGGGGGCCATCCTCAGGTAAGGCATCCTCTGGCTGCATTGGGACACCACTCCTTATGGCGATGTTGTGAAATATCCCACACAGGACCACAATTTTCGAAAACATATCCGGCAAATACATGAGTTCGCCACCAGAGCGGTGGAGGCATCTGAATCGGCCTTTTAAAAGGCCGATACAGCGCTCCACCACTTGCCTGGTGGCTGTAAGTGTGGAATTATACTCACTTTGTGGCCCTGGTGTGGGAGCCAAATAAGGAGTGAGCAGCCAGGGCGTGCAAGGGTAGCCACTGTCTCCTGTGAAAAAGAATAGTCAACATCAGGCTCACTCTGTATGAAGCTTACCATTGTTATGTACTAAAGGTCTCCACTTACCCAGAAGCCACGCATCACCAGCTTGTAGGTTGGTTAATTTGTGCCATATCCCTGATTGCCGGATGACGAAGGAGTCATGTGCACTTCCTAGTAATTTTGCATTCAGGGACAGGATCTGGAGGGAGGCATCACATACCACCATTACATTGAGGGAGTGATAGTGTTTCCGGTTTCTAAATATTGCCTCCAGCCGTGCTGGAGGCTGAAGTGGTATGTGAGTACCATCCACAACCCCTATGATGTGTGGGAAGCCAGCTATTTGGTAAAAATTGGCCTTGGCCACACTAAGGGCACCCATATCCAAAGGCATTTGAATAAAATGATGGAGGTGCTTGAAAAGTGCCTCCATCACTGAACTCAGGATCCGGGAAAAGGAGGATTGTGAGATGCCCGCCACTATTCCCACCGTTGTTTGGAACGATCCTGAGGCACAGAAATGTAACACCGCCATAAATTGCGTAAGTGGTGGAATTGCTGTAGGACTGTCAATTTGCCGCTCAAGATCACTCTCTATTAATGAGAGAGTGTCTATGATGATTTTTGGAGGAAGACGGTATCGTCTTAAAACCTCATCATCTGGCATTCCAAAAAGGGTGACACGTGTTCGAAATATCTGGGGCCTTGCACGCCTACGATGCCTACGCCTGGGACGAGATTGAGGTTGGTCGGTTTCCGGGAGCAGGGCCAGAACAATCCGACCCATATCAACCTGAAATGACAACATTGGAATGTCAGGCTTTTTACCCCACCCATTAAAAATACATGTAACTTTGCTTGAAAATACCATCCATTGATGCTTACATGCCGGGGTATTGTCATGATATGTTGTAACTGCAAATAATCACATCAAAAATATACATCATTTTATGTTGGCCATGTCATTATCACAAATTTAAGCAAGACAAAACATAAAAGGGGACACACACATTTGGGCAAAGAGCAAAACGACGTTGCGCACACTACGTCAAATTGAGGCCAAATGTAAGCAACCAATGCTCCCGAAAAAAAAAAAAAAATTTTAAGGGATGAATAAACATTTCACAAAGCGCAAATTAGTTCGCAAATACAAGTCACAATAGGAAGTAGTAAAAATGCGCTAATTAGTTCGCAAATACAAGTCACAATAGGAAGTAGTAAAAATGCGCTAATTAGTTTGCAAATACAAGTCACAATAGGAAGTAGTAAAAATGAGCTAATTAGTTCGCAAATACAAGTCACAATAGGAAGTAGTAAAAATGCGCTAATTAGTTCGCAAATACAAGTCACAATAGGAAGTAGTAAAAATGCGCTAATTAGTTCGCAAATACAAGTCACAATAGGAAGTAGTAAAAATGCGCAATTTATTACGAAAATACAAGTTACAACAACGCCGCGTAAATAAAAATTAAAACAACACAGAGTTCGATTTTGCAGAAAAAAACGTTACATGTGTAAGGCCAACCAAAGTTGCGTAAAGACAAACAAGAACATTTCCAAAGCAGTTTAACAAATGAACTTACCAAGAGCTAATATGTAAGAATCCGGAACAAAATGTCTTTGGAGCAGAGCCAAAAGAAAACCTAAGAGAGATGAAATGAGGGGAAAAACTTATTAGAAAAATCCACACCAGAATGAGAGACAAATTGACCCAAAGTTAGACTTCCCCAAATGTACCAAAACTGGAAACGAACCAAAAAAAAAAAAGGGAAAATAAACGTACGGAAATCCTAAAAAGAAAGAATCCCCCCCAAAAAAGGCAAAACATGCAATCTCCTACACCAGCCAACAATCAACTCCAACCAACGTAACCTCCAACATTCAATAAACGCCACCTCGAATCGAGACGCACCAAGCCATAAATAGTGTTTCGTTTCCCACACAAATTAAGGAGGGATCATAGGAACGCACAATCAATGATGCGGTCGCAAAATAAGGACGCATGTATAAATACGTCACGAGACAAAAACACAATTCTGGTGTATTTCTTGTTTGAAGCTCACACATGGCTACAGACCAGGGAAACAATGGACAACAGTCAGGCGGTAAGTATTTCATGCATTTTGACTCAATGATTAATTAAAAACATAATATTGTGCAAGTTGTGAAGTTGAGAATTCTGCAAATTTACACAAATAGGTGAGGAGGATGACATGGAAGAGGCTGCTGGACCCAGTATTCCGGGCAAAGCTGCCAAAAAGAAAAGGCAGCCACAATTCACAAGAAAGGAGATGGAGGTTTTGATCAGAAATGTGTGGACATCCTGCCACAGGCAGACAGGAATATGAGTGCTAGCCAGAAGTGGAGAATGTGGGAAGAGGTAGCCGTGGATGTCAATAGGGTGGGTGATTATGTCCGTCTAGCCCGGGATGTCAAACGGCGGTAAGTAAACACTTGACCACCCTAAAACCAAAAACAAAATCAAATAAAACGTAATGGTTCCAATTTAACCCACAGATGGCAAGACTTCAAATATCGCCTGAAACAAAAAATGGCAGACAGGGCTAGGCATGCAAGGGGGACAGGTGGAGGTCCCACCCCTGTGTCATTGGAGTTTACTGATTTAGAAGAGCTGGCACAGGGGTGTGTGCAGCCTGTGGAGGTGTTTGGCGTGTCCAACATGGATACGGACATGCCAGACTTTGCGGCTCCTCATGTTGTCCCAGGTAAATGTTGTGATGTCACCAACTGTGAAATGTTATTGTGCCAATATGTAGATTCTAATGTGAGTCTTTTCTCATTTTTCCAACAGAGACACAGGCGGATGAGTCTGCTCCAGAGGGGAGCCTTGGCCGCAGAATTTCTGCTGGCTCTGCAGGGGAGGAACCAGTACATCCGGCTGAGGACCCTGCAGAAGCCAGTCCAGGGCAATCCCCCTCGCAGGCAGTGTTCCTCCTCACAGAACTCAATTTTAAATCGGATTTCCATACGGAGATTCTGCAGAGGATGGACGCCAGTCTGGTACGGGTGGCTGAGGCCCTGGAGCAAAATGCTGCGGCCAACATGACCATTGGTCAGGCCCTGGCGGAAAATACCAGGGCCAACATCCGCATCGCCACTGCCCTGGAGCAGCTCGTTCGCCAGCACATGGTGGAGCCGACCTCCCTTCCTGCCGGAACATCAGGATCCTCCACCTCTGGCACAACATCAGCCAATCCTCCAAATGTGCCTAGCCCTGTGCCTAGTCCAGAGGCCACAACATCTGCCTCTGGACAGGCCAGCCCGATGACATCCCGGACCCGGTCTGGCGCCCTCCCTCCCCCAGCGAAACGGGCGAAAAAACGGTGACACCATTGGCTACTTTTCCCACACTCCTTCTGTGCTTGCCTCATATTCCTTTCTGGCCAAAACTTCCCTCTCCTTTCTTGTGAATTGTTTTTAATTTTTGCATTTACGTTTACCCAAAAATTATTGTTTGCACAATTAATAAATATTGTGGAACACTGCCAAAAATGTTGGAGTTCAATATGTGTATTTTTTTTGGGTGGATACCAATAAATTTACCACAAATGTACGACTTTGTATTCTGACATTATTGTAAAAATGGGTTACATTTAATCCGAGCCCACAAGCCAACAACGTTCAAAATAAAAAATTCCACATTGAAAAAAAAGGGCTCGTTAAGGAACGTTTAAAACATTACCTAAGGAGGAAAAATCACCTTGCAAACACAAAATGAGGGACCAAACCTAAACATGATGACATTATTGTTACAATAGTCCAAAAACGAACACATTGCGGCCAAAATACACCCCCACAAATGTACGCTAATTGATTGTGTAATCCAGACATTAGCAGCTATGATTTCCACCTGCGTTCGGTTTTGTGTTTTCCAAAAAAACTGCTTTCCAAACACATACCAAGCCGTTTTTCAATCCAACACTAATTGAGTTTCTGACAAGCCGTGATTAATCGATGCAACATCGTGGAGTGCCGGGACGGAGGAGAAGGCCATCGCCACTGTGGTCGAGTTATCCAGCCCCTAAGCTGTGTGAGCAGTTTGAAGGGAAAGAGGATCATCCAGTGACGTATGAGTTGGTACGAACACATTTGACGTTTCGCATTTGTTAATGTATGTACGCCCAAAAAACGCCTCGCCACGCCTGCGTTTTTCCATCTCCACCCCCGTCAACGCCCAAAAACGGCCTGTTCTGTCAATCACATTTGACATGTCACTTCCTGTACGCTATTTGACGAACGAGACAAAAAAAACTTGCAATCTGCCGTACGCACATGCGCAGTGTAACACCGACGCATGCGCGGTTACTCAACATCGGAACGCAACGAGCGTACTGCTGTTAACGAACGGCTCTGAATCAGGGCCCATGGTTCACTATTGCAATAGCTTATGCAGACAGCCGATGGTTGCGTACTGCGCATGCATCGCAGTGCTCTTGCGCGAGTTCGCATTGCGATCGCTCTGCATTCACCTACACAGATACAAAGCCATCGCAGACAGAGGGACAGGACGTCAGCGTTTGGGGGTGGTGACGGGGAAGTGGTCGGAGAAACGCAGGTGTGCCTGTCTGTTTGAACGCCGTTACTTGGGTGTGCATAAATTAGTCATTGTGATGACATTGAGTACTCGCTGTGTGCGACGAGGTTAGCAATTTCTGAGTAAGGTCTGTTGTAATTGTGCATGAGGGGCCGATGTTACTCGATGTTCCCGATGTATACGCAGGATTACATAGTATTACGGATGTGCGAAAGCGGTAGTGGGGGCGTCTCTATGCTGGCTTTGAGTGTCTCTATAATAGTTTTGCGATTGCAGACATTAGCATATTTTTGCAGCAAACCTGCGTGCGTAATCGCAACAGCGATCTGTAGTGAATCAGGCCCTCTATTTGTTTTATTTGGAAGAGGGACAATTACCTTGTCAGTTTCATAACATAGAAAACAATGGCCCTGATTCAGAGCCGGACGCTCTGACCAGAGCGTTCGCTCTGAATCAGGGCCCACCTCCATTAATATGGAGCGTCCTCCTGGACGCTCGTATAGCTGTGGGTCACCACCCACAGCATATACGAGCGTGCAGGATGATGGTCGCGATGGTCTTGACCATCGCGACCATCGAAACCGCGAGGAAAAGCCTGCGGTTGAGTTTTTCAACCGCAAGGCCAGGAGTGATTTTGGCTCTATCAGAGCCAAAATCATTCCCACTGACATCACTAGTGATGTCAGTGGGGCCGGCTTGAGACGGTAGGCGTTCCCTTGGGAACGCCTCCGTCTGGCAGGCACGCCCCTGACACGCCCACCAAAGGGGGCATGCTGTCAGTCAACATCGACAGCACGCCCCCTTTGATGAGACACTCCGAGCGAAGGAAGGTCCTTCGCTCGTCGCGTCTCGCGCATGCGCATGACGGAGCTCCCTCCGTCGTGCGCATGCGCAGGGCAGACCATCGACCCACTTGCGAGCGGACAGCCGCTCGCGAGTGGGTCTGAATGAGGGCCAATGTCAATGTTTTTTTGTCACAGGCAGTTCTTTTTGTATCAAAAGATTTTTAACATTCTACAGTTTGATTTCCATCTGCTTGAGCAGGTTCATACAATACTTTTGAACTGCATTTACCTATGGTGAGTGGTCTCTTGATAATTTGAGTATTCATAAGAAACATATAGCAAAACGATTTATTCCTTCAGAAGGAGGCAGACACTGGGTCTGATTCAGAGAGGGACGCATTACCGATGTTTCAGCGATTATCTGCGATCTGCGCGTACGTGTGAGTCACATCGCGCATGCGTCAGGTTTCATTACTGTCGCAGGGAGGGATTGGCCACAGAGTGTTTGACAGTCAGGGAGTGTTTGGGGGAGGTGAGAATGCGGGTCACTAGTGTTTTGGGGGCGTGGAAATAATGGCTCCAGCGTCTCAGTATCGGTGGCCATTCTGAGTAACCATAGAGTTACTCAGAACTCCGATAATCAACTGATCTGCGAGTGATGCTGCATCTTTGTACACAGTGCCTGATTCAGCAAGGAACGCACGGATGCAGACGCACGCACCCATCTGCTGCGAGTATATGCTAATCAATGCACACGCACGGAGACCGCAGCACAAGATGCAGACGCCCAGTCCCATATTAAGTCACCCATCTCCCTTTACTCTGAGGCTGATCAGCACGCAAGATTGCGTAAACATCGGTAACATCGAGAACCATCGGACCCATTAGCATAAGTGGTTGACCTGACCTGCCGCAGGATTATGGCCGCTTCCTGTGTATAGCTTACGGCATGGCTGCGTATGCCACCTCACTGCCTTAATTATGCATGCCCCTATAACGGCGTTCTAACGCCTGCGTTTGCCTAAAATTTATTAAAAATGGATTGAAGAAATGCGCAGTGAACAGAGGGCCTGATTCAGAGCTGGACGCAATCAGCCGTTCGCTCGTGCGCATTCGATTGTTTTAAACCACGCATGCGTCCGGTGCTCATTGCGCATGTGCGGCCGGATCATTGCGGTCATTTTTCGTTCGCTCGTATACACAGCGAACAGGAAGTGACCTATGTAATTTGATTGACAGAATGTTCCGTTTATGGGTGGTAACGGGGGTGGAGATGAGAAAACACAGGCGTGGCAAGCCGTTTTTTGGGCGTACATGTATTGTGCGAACGTCCGATTTGGACGATATTTTGGATACGTCACTGTGTGATCCAGTTTCCATTATGACTGCTCGTTCAGCTTGTGGTAGGGTATTGGATCTCGCAAAGCTCCCTTAGCAAATCGATGTTTTGCTATTCTCCTTTACAAGGCACAAGACCAATCACCTAATACAGTGTTGGCTAACCTTAACACTCCAGATGTTATGGAACTACATAACCCAGCATGCACTGCTACAGTTTTGCTATTAGGGCATGCTAAAACTGTGGCAGGGCATGCTGGGATATGTAGTTCCACAACAGCTGGAGTGTCAAGGTTAGCCAACACTGACCTAATAATTGGATCACTGGCGAGAAGGTGATTTTCAATGGCCATGATTTATTAGCTAAATTTGGAACGCATGTTGTGTTCCTATTTGTTTGTGTTTTGTAATCACAGCAATCACAAAATAAATGTTTAAATAAAGGTAAGAATGCTTGATTTTTTTGCTATATTCTGTACGCATGTTGTTGTCAGATTTATTTTGTTTTTAAAAAGCCCAACACATTGTTTTTTTATGTATAATTTTTTTTTACATTTTGGTTACAATACAGAAAGACAATCAGCTACTAATTGCTTTGCTGGTGTTATTGTTTAGCTATCTGTTACCTTATGTTTTTTGGATTTAAATATTTTTGAAAGTATATGGCCTTTGTTATGTATTTAAGTATGTTTGTTGCAGTCCCTTTTAGCCATTTGCTAATGAATTTGACACACATTTTTTTTTTTAGGGATTTTTTTTTTTCAAAAATTAAATGTTCACATTTTGTTAGAAATGTTTTATTTTCAGCAAAATTTTTTTTTTTTTTTACATCCAAAAATGTAATGTTAAAAAAAAACAATTCACAACAAAGGAGAGGGAGGTTTGGTGTAGCAAAAATATGGGGCAAACACAGAGATGGAATTTGGGGAAATTAGCCAGTGCTATCAACGCCTTCTCCCCCGCTTGGCTTGATGTTGGAGGGAGCATGACTTTGTCTGTCTGGTTTTACGGCGTGCCTGGGCAGAGGTAGCTGGTGTTTCCTCTGGGCTAGGCATAGGGCTAGGCACATTTGGAGGGATGGCCGATGTTGCGCCAGAGGTGGAGGGCCCTGTTGTTCCAGCAGGAAGGGAGGCCGGCTCCAACATGCGCAGGCGGACGAGCTGCTCCAGGGCATTAGCTATTCTGACATTGGCCGCAGCGTTTGCCTCCAGGGCGTTCGCCACCCGTAGCAGATTGGCGTCCATCCTCATCAGAATCTCAGTGTTTTTATCCGTTTTATCATTGAGATCTGTGAGAAGGGCCACTGCCTGCGATGGGGAAGGCCCTGGACTGTCTGCCACAGGGTTCCCAGCCGGAAATACTGCTTCCTCCCCTGCGGAGCCAGCAGATCTACTGCGGCCAAACCTCAGTTCTGGAGCAGACTCGTCCTCTTCTGTGCCTGTGTGAAAAAGAGAGATCATAAAAATATTAGTACATTTGTATTTGTATTTAAACAAATTTTTCAATCATTTATAACTAAATTACCTGCAGCAACATGTGGAGCCGCAAAGTCTGGCATGTCTGTGTCCATGTTGGACACGCCAAACACCTCCTCTTCCTGCACACACCCCTGTGCCAGCTCCTCCAAATCTGTTAACTCCAATGACACAGGGGTTGGCCCACCACCTGTTCCCCCTGCATGCCTAGCCCTATCAGCCATTTTTTGTTTTAGCCGATATTTGAAGTTGCTCCATCTGTTGTTTAAAAATGTATGGTTAGTTTTTTTACTAAGTTTTTAGAAATTGTTACAGCATTTACGTACCGGCGTTTGACCTCTTTGGTTGAACGGACAAAATCACCAACCCCATTGACAGCACTGGCTATTTCCTCCCACAGTTTCCATCTCTGGGTTGCACCCATATTTCAGGGTGCCTGTGCCAGGTTATCAACGCACTTTTGCACCAAAGCCTCCATCTCCTTTCTTGTGAATTGCGGCTGTCTTTTTCGTTTGTCCATGGCCTGGGTACTAGGCCGCACAGCCTCCTCATTGTCAGTCTTACAAAAAAATGTATAAAAATATATATTTTTTTATTTTTTTATTTTTATTTGTGTGGTAACTTTCATTTTGGATCTACTTACTGTTAGGTCCTGGATTTTGGCTTTGCTGCTGTTCAGTGGACATGATTAAACCCTTGCATTCAGCAGACCCATTGTGGCCTCTCGTGACGTTTTTATAGATGCGTGTGCATTATACGGGTGCATCTATTGTGCGTCATTGATTTGAGCGGGAAAGTTCTGTCTATTTAAGGCTTTTTTGTGGCCTTTTTTCGGGGTGGGTTGTTTCAAGTGGTTGGAGTTTGTGATTGTTGCGGAGTAGTGGTTTGTTAAGGAGTTGGTTGCATTTGGTGCGAGTTTTCTATTTTTTTTTAATTTTCTTTCGCATTTTGTGTTTTTTTTCTTAGACTTTTTTTTGTGTTGAGGTAAGTTTTGTGGGTCGCTTTTTGGGTCGATTTAAACTTGCAATTTTTTAAAAATGTTTTAATGTTAATACGTGTTTCCTTTTTTTTATCTTAGTTTTTTTTTTTTCCTTTCGTGTTGTGGATTGCGTTTATTTTGTTGTGATCGTCTTTGAGCGGTAAGTGTTTCTTTACATACATTAGACCCTGTTATGTTTATTAATTTCTCAAGTTTTTTTAAGGGGTCACACTATGCAGATAGGTGTATTTTTTTTTTTTTTTGCCAAATGATTTTTTTGCAATAACAAATGCGAAATGTTTTGCGTATATTTTGCACATCTCCTATCTGTGGCTTTAGCGTACCATTTAGCGTTATTTTGTAACCTCTATTGCGTATATTTTGCACATCTCCTATCTGTGGCTTTAGCGTACCATTTAGCGTTATTTTGTAACCTCTATTGCGTATATTTTGCACATCTCCTGTCTGTGGCTTTAGTGTACCATTTAGCGTTATTTTGTAAAATCTATTGCATATATTTTGCACATCTCCTGCCTGTGGCTTTAGCGTACCATTTAGCGTTATTTTGTAACCTCTATTGCGTATCTTTTGCACATCTCCTGTCTGTGGTTTTAGCGTACCATTTAGCGTTATTTTGTAACCTCTATTGCGTATGTTTTGCACATCTCCTGTCTGTGGCTTTATCGTACCATTTAGCGTTATTTTGTAACCTCTATTGCGTATGTTTTGCACATCTCCTGTCTGTGGCTTAAGCGTACCATTTAGCGTTATTTTGTAACCTCTATTGCGTATATTTTGCACATCTCCTGTCTGTGGCTTTAGCGTACCATTTAGCGTTATTTTGTAACCTCTATTGCGTATATTTTGCTCATCTCCTGTCTGTGGCGTTAGCGTACCTTTTAATTTTCTATGAAAATCCTAGAATAACAACATCTGTGTAGTGCATGCATTCTTTATATTTTAGCCTTAGCCTGTCTTTATTTTGTGTTAATTTTTACATTATTTTTATGGTAAATCTAATTCGTAGGTTTACTTCAAGATGTCACTGCCTAACCCTGTAAGATTCTTCTTAATGTGTAAAAAAGATAAGTATATTTTCTCATTGTTAAATGTTGTAAAAATAACTACATTGTCTAACATTTCAGATTGATGTTGGGCGAATTATAGTGGCGATGGTCCATGACCCCGACCAACCTGAACATCCTCCTAGGCGTAGGCATTGTAGGCGTGCAAGGCCCCAGATATTTAGAACATGTGTCACCCTTTTTGGAATGCCTGATGATGTGGTTTTACGGCGTTATCGCCTACCACCCCAAATCATCCTAGACACTCTTTCATTAATAGAGAGTGATCTTGAAAGGCAAATTAACAATCCAACAGCAATACCACCACTTACGCAGTTAATGTCGGTGTTACATTTTTGCTCCTCAGGATCCTTCCAGACCACAGTTGGGATCATTGCTGGCATTTCCCAATCCTCCTTTTCAAGGATCCTGAGGGCAGTAATGGATGCACTCTTTAAGCATCTTCATCATTTTATTAATATGCCATTGGATATGGGGTCCCTTAATGTGGTGAAGCAGAAATTTTTCTAAATTGCAGGCTTTCCAGACATCATAGGGGTTGTGGACGGCACTCACATACCACTTCAGCCTCCAGCAGCGCTGGAGGCAATATTTAGGAACCGCAAACATTTCCATTCAATGAATGTAATGGTGGTATGTGATGCCTCCCTCCAGATCCTGTCCCTGAATGCCAAATTTCCAGGAAGTGCACATGATTCATTTGTCATCCGGCAATCAGGGCTTTGGCACAAATTAAACAACCTACAAGCTGGTGATGCATGGCTTCTGGGTAAGTGGTACCCCTAATTTTTAAATCAAACACTGTTGACTTAGAAATGGTACTGAATGTTTTTTTATTTTCACAGGAGACAGTGGTTACCCTTGCACGCTCTGGCTGCTCACTCCTTATTTGGTTCCTACACCAGGGCCACAAAGTCAATATAATTCCACACTTACTGCCACCAGGCAGGTGGTGGAGCGTTGTATTGGCCTTTTAAAAGGCTGATTTCGATCCCTCCACCGCTCTGGTGGCGACCTCATGTATTTGCCGGCTATGGTTTCCAAAATTGTGGTCCTGTGTGGGATATTTCACAACATCGCCATAAGGAGTGGTGTCCCAATGCAGCCAGAGGATGCCTTGCCTGAGGATGTCCCACCCGAGGTTGGTCAGAGGAGAGTGTCAGGGGGGGCTATACGTGATGAGGTAGTTACACGCTTTTTCAGGTATTTGATTTTCCTTTTTTTTTTATTTGTTGACATTGGGAATAATGAAAATTCTGTGTGTTTACTATCCTGTTTTGAATTTTAACCTTTTTTTTTTTTTTTTGCAAAATCCAAACAACAACCTGCTTACTTCCTGAAATTGATCGCCTGTGACAATAATGACTCACAAATGACCTTTACACCTGGACAAATGTGTTTCTTACCTGATTCGGGACAACATGTTGGCATGCACCATCTTCAACCAGTTCTTGATATTTTTTTCCAACTATTTGTGTGTATTTTTTTTGTATTGTGAGATAATGTGTAATAAACAATTTTGATATTTAATCCTTTTTTTTTACCATGAAAAACCAGCAAATGGACAGTACCTTTTAAATTAATTTCCAAGTGTTTTTATTTTGTTTTTATTTCGTTTTTTTGTTTTTTTGAACAAACTAACAATTAACAACATGTTTGCATAGTTTGCCCAACCTTTTTTCCTCTTTTTGTTTCCTATTTTGGGAGTTGCATTGATAATTTTTAAGAAATTAAATAACTACATAAGGGTATTTTAGCGAAACATTATCCAGTTAATGTCAATTGTCCCAATTAGTTGAATGACAAAATATGTCTTTAAATTCTTGGAAAGCATTCTTTGTTTTTTTACTTTAAATTTTTAAAGAATAATTAATCAAAATATTTAGTCTGGCACATTGTTTGCATTTTCATATGCAAATGCAAAAAAACCCAAATGTAAAAAAAAAAAACCAAACACATTGATTGACCTTGTGAGCTACTGTTTGAGTCAATAAATTAGATTTGTTTAAATAAACACCTTTTATTAACAAAAAAAAACACAAACATATTAATGGCGCAAAAATACTATTAAATGGTCCATTGACACCAGCAGCTGGACCAAATGCCCCCTCATCTCCATAATATGGGCCAAAATCTTCTGATCCTGCCTCCTTGGGTCTGTTGAAAGACAAATATGTGTTTTAATTAAATGTGAATTTTTTAAATTAAACATAAAAGAAAAACAGTATGATTTACAAATAAAAATAGTTAACATACCATGCTAATTTTTGAGCAAAAATATAGTGGTAACATGAATTTGCCTAAATTACCAATTGGCACAGAAAAACAACTTAACAAAACATGAACATGAGAATACTGGGTTGAACAATCACTTTGGCATCTTAAATAATCCTTACACAATTTGTATATTGATTTTAGACACCAAATTTTAAAAAGCACAATGAAACTTGTATTTGGCTCTGGCATATGTGGTTATTGTAAAGTTTATTTTGTTATGAAACATGAATAAATTTTGCCAAAATTTAGGAAAACAAACTCAAAAATTTTTTAAAAATAAAAACAAAAACAAATAAATAAATATAAAATTTTGGACGAAATTTTACATAAATTAGCACCCAAAAGAAAAAAAAAAGATGCTTTAACCCAAAAAAAAAAAAAAAAATTGGACTGCCCTTAGATTGTAAGCAGGGATACCACAGTGTATGCATATAGGGCACATTTTAACAAAATAATTGCAAACATGAAACACAAAATACCTGCAGCTTCAGGGCCAGGTTGGCCCAGATCCTCTTCCTCTGAAGAAGTGGGCCAGTGGACGACCGAACAAGGTGGGGAAATGTCCGTTGGGGATAAAGGGGAGGGAGTGGAATCAGGAGTGGGTACATCAGGGGAGGGTGTGGGAATGTGGATGGGTAGAACAGGAGAGGGAGGGGTTATTTGGATTTGGGGAGCAGGAGAGGGAGGGGAAATAGGGATGTCGAGGTCAGGGGAGGGTGGAGAAATTTGGGAGGAGTGGGCAGGGGAGGAGATGGTGGGAGTTGGGGAGAGGGGTCGGGCAGGCCTCCGACTTAGTTTATGGATCCGCTCCTGACCTAAATCATGTATAGTTTGTAATATTAGCAAATATGTATACCAAAAAACATTTAAAATGTAAAACATTAACACAAAAGAAAATAATAATTAAAAATAAGCAACATTAACAAGGTCTCATTTAGCCCGAAAAAAACGCATACTGCACACATGCACACGCATTAATGGAAATTTACATTAGCAAAGACAAAAAGTAACAACAGATTGTCATAGATATATAAACATTCAAATATCCACTTACGCCGACGGATCCTCATCCGAAGATGCGCAAGCAGGTGTGGGGACCGGCGGCGTAAATCAGACCACCGGCGCTCTAATTGGCCGATGGTCCTCCGAAAGCCCAATGCCCGCAGCCTGCGCCGCACCTCCGCGTACGCCCGTCACTTGCGTAGGTTGGTGACAGGGGGCGGCATGTCCATTATACACCGATCCAGTACTTCAGTGAGCACCAGCAGCTCACGCCGTGTAAAAGCACTGGCTCTCATGATGGCAATGTTTTTTTTTTTACACAAATCAGTTTTATTACAGGGACCCCTAAATTTTGATTGGCTAATGTACTTTTATAAATAACATGAACAATTCTATTGGTTAATGTGTGAGTCATGTGAACAACCCCTAAAAATATATTGTGACTTAGGATTGGCTTGCTGCATTTGGATGCATTAGCAACAAGCCGGAAATAAAACAATTTCTAAATTATAAACCAAAATAAAAGCTATTAAAAAACCAAACAAACAGCCTTTGGATTAAAAAAAAAACAAGTTTGCCGTTAAAAGCTGACGGATTCTACGGACCAAAATGAACACAAAACAAACAATAAAGTTTATTGACATTCAAAAAAGAAACAACATTGAAAACATTCGACCAACAATTAAGTAAATTAAGGTAATGATTGGCACCAATCGATTCACGGATGTTTGACGAACGAGAAACAAGGCAATCGACAAATGACAGACCTACTTCCGGTCGTACTTGTGCGAGCGAACACTTCATCAAAAAACGAGTAGCGCGCTCGCTATTTTGGACGCTCATTAGCTAGAGGAGGGGTTGTGGAAATATGGGGCGGAAGACTCTCTACGAGCGACCACACATGCGAGTGCTTGGTTTGACATTTGGACGGTTGTACCTACTGCGGGCGAACGGCTGATTGCGTCCAGCTCTGAATCAGGCCCAGAGACCTTTAGCATCATATAAAATCACTAATCAAGTAAAACACCAATACTTGTTATACATAGTTATAAAGATAAATAAGTGATAAATTCTATGCGCTGATCTCTTGAAGGATGGTATATACTATGTATATATTGTGATATAAGCACTGGAAAAGTTTGGTATGGCTACTATGTGTGTCCTAAATTCCTGTCCTATGTGTTTTAAAACCCCTAGGAAAAGTCTGTTTGGAAAACAGACTAGAATTGTCAGCTTTGGTGAAAAGACGGAATGGGTCCTGGGGTGTGGATGTGAGGAGAGGGAGGGCTCCATCCACAGGCCACTCCGGGTGTTGGGCCTTTCAGCCTGGTAGCAGGCTCATTAGGGCTTGCACCTGGAAATGGCTGTGATAAGCTAGGTTTAGTTGTGACTGAGTGTCTCACACCCGGGAGAGCAGGCCCGCAGGCTAGCTTGCTCTGAGACACTGTTTGATACAACCTGTAAGTACTGTGGACGTGAACTTATTTAGTCTCCTGATAGTGAGGGAATCTACTGTCTAGTTAGAGCCCAGACGGGCTAGGATTTTGTTTGTGTTTTGTTTTATTTACGTGCCCTGTACAATAAAGACTGGCTCCAACCATCTTGTACGAGAACCCCAGAATTGTGTCCTGTTTCTCTGGCTGCTGTGTGTGTGAAGGAGGGAGCCCATCTACCCAGGAGAGGGACCCCTATCCCGACTGTCACAATATGTGTAAAATAAGTTTATTAAACCACATAAAGCATAAAGTGTCACAGTGCACAGCTTTAGGGGTCGGAGCGGATTCAGTTCTACTCGGTTCCGTTCGGTTTTAAGAACCGAATCTTATTGGCTATCCAAAACTCGTGACAGCTGATACCCAATAAGATTCAGTTTTTAAATCCGAACGGAACCGAGTAGAACCGAATCCGCTCACCCCATTGTAAACATATATAGAGTGGCGAAAAAAGGTGAATTAGGCGTATAAAGTGCAGAGGCATAATTAGGTACAGTAAATGGCTTTGTACCACACAAAATTTTAACATACATCTCAATACATCTAATAAAACATCAATGATTTTATATAGGATTCTCCATTAGAGGCTGGTGGTGTGCGCATCAATATGTTGTTCTGATACAGTCCTGAATTAGGCAGTTCTGCAACACACCACCTAGCTTCGCCTGAATCCGTAAGGAGAGTCTTTTCAGGAGTCCAATATCCTTAATACGGTGTCCAGCACAACGCATTTCGGATCCAATCAATCCTTTGTGAAGTGCCTGTTAACGTAGATTAAACTGTGCTATTTATTTGAAGAAATACCGGAAATTAGATCCCCATGTGCGGCGCTCCTGACTCCCACGGTTTGCGTTCCACCGCTGGGGACCGGAAGTCTGAAAAAGGTAATGCCATGAGACGCACATGTGTTCCACCATAGGAGTACGAACCCAGAAGTGACCTCGCGTGATTTATTCTGTCAAAGATGATGCATGGGACGCAACTTGGCTTTGATCCTCCATATTAATGGCAGTTCTTGCGTTCCAAATACCAGAAGTTAAAACATCTATATAGATATATATGGTAAATCTATACTGAGGCTGTTGCAGAATTCCCTAACATTCCTCCATTTCCAATTGAAACAAACTAGTTTGGTACTTTGTATTCCCAAAACTGTCCAACACTCACCAGGAAATGGAGTGGGATACATGTAAAGAAATAGAAGAGAATACTTTAAAAATCAGAACAAATATTATTAAAATATTACTGCAGAATTAAAAAACTAAAAATCATTCAACTTTTAAAACCATTTTAATTCAAAATCTGAGTTAAGACCATTGGGAATCAGGCTATTGAGAGAATAGATTCAATTCATTTCTCTCTTGGCAAGTTTTAACTCAATATCCTTTGATCTATGGGATGCCTAGGTATCTTTTAATACCATACTGAGAATTATTATGAATCTTTTTAAAGTGTTCTGACAGAGGGTGTGTGCAAAGACCCTTTCTGATATTATATATGTGTTATGCCATGCGGGTTTTCTAGTAGGTTTTCCTACGTATAAAAACCTGCATGTGCATTCCAATACATATATCACATTCCTTGAATGACACGTAACAAAACTATTTATAGTATAATTAGTGTCATTTATCTGGAATGAGAGAACTTTTCTTGGATTACTTTGAGTATTTGTAGAACGACACATTACGCATGATCCACACCTGTGGAATCCCTTTGTTCTGTTACTAATAGGTTTTAATTCATTCAGGGTGTTTTTAACTAATTTGTAATGATTGTGCACGTCTGTATACGAATAATGGTTTCTCAGGAATATTTCCTTTTGAGATGGGATCTTCTGTTAAAACTCGCCAACTCCGAGAGTTACTTCTTTCTATTTGTTTATAATGTGAGCCATATTGGCTAATAAATGCCCATTCAAATGTTGAGTTTTTCTGTTGTATTCCTTTTTCTTTTAAGAGATCTTCTCTATATATTTGCCTGCATTTGCCTAACCACCCCCCGTCACCACCCACAAACGGCACTTCCTGTCAGTCACTATCGGAAGGGTCTGCGTACACACTGCATGCAGTCTGTGTACCATGACTCGATCGCACTAGCTAGTTTGCGCATGCACAGTGCGATGCATACGCATTTGCAGTGCAAAAAACATCGGCCAAGTGCCTGCGTTCTCTCTTTTGCGTTCCTTGCTGAATCAGGCCCACAGTCGCTTGGATTTGTGAAACCGCCAGTGCACACTATAAAGCTGGGGACACACCCGCCAACCTATTTGACGATTGGTAAGTGTATACACACAATTTGTCTGCCCGATGTGCAGGGCTTGACAGCTCAAATGGACGGGAATTTAAATTGCCTGCCCAATTGAGCCGTCATTCACCGCCGGGTCTCGCAGCATGGGTACGGGTGATCGGATATGTCTGTGAACTACGTCGTTCACAGATATATCCGCTTACACACCCGGCGATGCATGATAGATATATCACACCAGTGGCAAACGCAGGATTTGCAAAGGGGGGTTTCCAAATACTAGGTTACACAATCAATGACAAAAAAAAATCTAAAAGACTGCAGACACACACACTGACACAGACACACACACTCACATACTGACAGACACACACACACTGACACACTCACACAGACTACAGACACACACACAGAGACACACACTGACACACACAGACACACACTCACACACTGACACAGACTACAGATATACACACACTGACACACACACTCACATACTGACACAGACACACACACTCACATACTGACAGACACACACACACTGACACACTCACACAGACTACAGACACACACACAGAGACACACACTCACACACTGACACAGACTACAGATATACACACACTGACACACACACTCACATACTGACACAGACACACACACTCACATACTGACAGACACACTCACACACTACAGACACACACACTGACACAGACACTCACACTGACAGACTACAGACATACACACACTGACACACACACATACTGACACAGACACACACACATACTGACAGACACACTCATACACTGACACACTCACACAGACTACAGACACACACACTGACACAGACACACACACTGACACAGACTACAGACATACACACACTGACACACACACTCACACAGACTACACTGACACACACCTCTCACTTAAAAACATAAGTAAATGCAGCTCTGGCATCATTGCACCCCACATGTTATACACAGACCTGCAGTGCAGCTCGAGTCCAGGAGAGACTGCCGGCAGTACGATCAGATCTCTGTCACCCGGCAGCAGCTCCCTCTCAGCCTCTCACAATGCTGGTGCTGCCATGTGAACTGCCTAGGAGGGACTGTGCACTGCCGCTGCTGCTCCCCCTACAGCCAGCACAGTATGACAGCAGGCACAGTTGCCTGAGCTTCTCTGGTAAAAAAAAAAAAAAAAAAATAGTTCAGCTGCGCAGCGATGGAGCAGCTGGCAGAGGGGGTTTCTAGGTACTCAGAAACCACCCCTGCGTGCGCGGGTGCACCCGTTCAATGGAACTGGCGATATATCTATCAGTGTGTACCCAGTTTAAGCTTATTTGTCCAATCAAGCTGGTTGGAACAAAAATCTGGTAATGTACGGGAGCAAATGACAATTACTCTCTGAGTAATATGGTTTGAAGATCACACAAAGATCTGGATGCAGATTTTGAACCAGACGCAGCCTTATATTCAACTGTGTTTATTGACGGTCGTCCGTCTGCAACTTTATACAAATGCCGCTGCAGAGTCCTTCCCTGGTATACATCCGTGTGTATGAATGTACAAGGACTGAGATGCCCACTGTCAGCATCCGTAGGCGCTGAAATACTGATCGGTAGCCACATCAAAACATGCACCAGCCCCATGGCAAGTGCAGTTTCTCTGTCCGAGTATGGCCTCTTATGTAAGTGGTTGAGCATCTGTGTACGTAACCACTTTCACCGGAATACCCGCGACACTCCCATAAGATGTTTGTGCACTAAGCCACCTCGCTGTCACCGCACGAAAACTCGCACAACATTTTCAACACATTTCTTAGGCCGTACGTCTTCCATGCGCCTCAATCATAATTCTGCCTCTGTGTACACGCTATCTGGACACATGCACAGTATGACATAGGTGTAGATGGAAAAAAAATCACTGTACTGCATCCAACACTGACAGCAATTTCCAGTATGGACAAACCCTTTAGTCTTCTACATCTGCACAAAGCCGTATTGTAGGAGTTATAGGGGCTTATATAATAGGGTGCAAGCTTGTGCCGCTATGGTGGGCAATAAGCGGCACCCCAGATGTTGTAAAACTATATATCCCAGCATGCACTGCCACAGTTTTGCTATTTGGCCATGCTAAAAATGTTGCATTTGTAGTTCAACAACAGCTGGAGGGTCGCTTATTACCCACCCGTTTTGAAGGCAAAACCAAGCTGTTTCTACGCTCTATGGAGAGCCAATGCCACTGTAAAGTGGGAGGCTGCTACTAGGTGGAGCGGAAGAGCGCCTGAAAGGGACAAGTTAGCTAAGGAAAATGGCAGTGCCAAGGAGAGGAGCTGGGTAAGGTGCGGCAGGTCTGTGAGCTGAGACTGAACAAGAGTGTCAGGGCAACTGAATAACCGCTGGTAGCGTGCTGGGGACGCCAGCAGGTGTATGCTAACTTGAGAAAGCCGTGTACTATGGAGAAACGTGTTGAAGTCTACAGGTGTCTTGCTATTTGGAGCACCTTACATCACAGAAGCCGCTCCTTGCTCTTAAATATCCAGAGCACTTTACATCATAGAAGACGATCTCTGCTTTGGGTGGTCCGGCAATGCAAGCCGCGCCGGAGCTACATTATTACAGCTATACGGAGATCCTTTCCTTCGGAGGTCCAGTGTGACCTGATTCACTGGGCAAACCTGCGGTAATATACCAGAGTGATTATCTGGAACCAGCTCCCCATAACCTCCACTTACAGCCCGGCGTTGCTTACCATCATCAGCAGCTTAACATCATAGCTGCTGTTAATCATCTAAAGAAGGGAGGACATATTTAGTGTGTCACAAGGATTTTCTCCTACAAATACATCCAGCCGTATATAAAGTATGCCACTCTATGGGGCATATTCAATTGGGCGCAAGGTTTAGCAAGGAAAAAACCTTGCGCCCCTTGAACCCAATTTTGGATTACCGCGAGTATGCGCGCTCCTGATACACGCAGTATCCAAATTTAAAAAAGTGATCGTGAGGTTTTCAGCTCTGAAAAACCAGCATTGTGTATAAAAACATTAAAAAATTTCTGCACTTACCTGCCCGGGGTCTCCGGTGGTCTCTGTGGCTCCCGCTGGCCTCCCCTCTATCTTCTCACTGGAGAGGGGGCTGCTGAGAGACCCGGGGGCTGCTGGGAGGCTCCAGGGGCTGGTGGGATGGGCAAGGGCTGCTGGGAGATGTAGTTCTCCCAGCGCCCATTCCAGGGGGGCACACACACACCCGGGGTCACATACACAACACTCACTCATACACACTGTAGTAACAAAAACTCACACACTGACATACTCACCCTGCAGCAGAAGACCCGGCTTCTGACGCCGGATGCAGAAGACTGCGCTGCAGAAGGTAAGTAATTAAGAGCTAATTAAGCTAATTGGAAACTTCCAATTGCTTAATTAGTCCTCAGGGGAGCTACCGCCGGGGTCCCAGAGCAAGTCTTGCTGATGTTGCCTAAAATTAACGGTTTAAGGAAAAATACTAATATAGCTGTATTGTGGATCTGTTCATTCCAAAGCGCTGGTAACAAATTATTTCCTTCTGTCACATAAGGAGGTTTGATTCTCAAGCTAACATTTGAGATTGTGGCTTGATGTTGTGGTCAATATCAGAGTTTTCTACTCAAGCAACATTGTATTAAGTATTAAGATTACATTCTTTTTTATTTTGCATTTATATATTCTATTTGCTCTAAAGTTTTAAGGTTTGTATTGTGACTTCTTTTGATTTATACTCCCGTGAGCTTTTAGTTTACTTGTCTATTAATTTTTATTTAATAAATTAATTCGTGAATTTACCAATTTTTTATGTGTCATTTATGATGCTCTAAGCGCCACTGCATTAATTCTGTTTGGTTGTTTTTGCGTGGAGACTGGCAATCTCCACTTTTTGCTTAGTTGGCAGCTGGAACATCCATACATTTACTTAACACAGGTGCGAAATAGGGGCCAGGGTATTTTTCTGATTTTTTCAAACACAGCCTGTAAAGTGACAGGAGCTGATTGGTTGGTACTTTATCTCGCTCCATTTTTTCACTCTCCAAGGCTTAGTACATCTCCTCCTTATGAGAAACTAATAAAGGGAGACATCCCTACTGAAAATGTATTGCAATATTGAGTTATTCTAATACCTGCAAAAGGCTGATCTAGATATACTGTATACATACTGACAGCGTGATATATGTGCGCTGGTGGAGCTACCATTGAACTAGTGGACTAAGGGCATTATTTATCAACGAGTTTTGTCATTCACAATGAGTGATAAAACTTGTTGCATATGATAATGGTTCTCCAGCCAATCAGCTCCCAAGTGTCATCTGTTTGAAAAATTACAGTTAGAAGCTGATTGGCTTGAGCATAGTTGGAAAGTGGATGCTATTGTTCTCTGGAATCAAGAAGGACCAGCATTAGATGCTAATTCTGTTACCTTTGCCTGTTGTGGATTACAAGTACATGCATGTAGCAATAGACTACTCCAATGAAAGAACTTTATGTTCACTTTAAAGTAATTGATTAGTCTGGGGTTTTGCTAGTCTGCTGAGTAATAGTCTGTTTTTGCTATTGCTTCATAAATGTGTTATTGAGAAGGTTATTGTGTGTTTAGAGTAGTGTATTAAAGTAATTGAGAAACCATATGTATCATAGTTATAGCTAAAGAGGTGAAGCAGTCAGGATAAATAAGACTGTTTAACTATTAGAGAGAATTATTGTATGATGATTATTTTATCCATATTGACCTCCCTGAACCCACATCCTCTTACACCCCCTTTAATAAATCTACTAGATTATTCTAGACTGTCATTTTATGTTATTTTACTATGTGTATGGGGCTAGCCTCTCTGCTACAGCCTGAGAAGGATAAGCTGGTGGAGTCATTGCCAGAGAAGAAGGTCACAGCTGTATGGTTCCATCTAAACCTAACTTATCTTTGCCCACTACAATACCCGGGTTACCTTTAATATTGTGTATCTTTCCCTATTGCATTTTATTTTATCTTCCTTTTAAAATTTGGGGTTTTAGAAGCACTTTTCTTGGTTTTCAATAATCTACAAAGTCATGTGCACCCACAGAGAGAAACTTACAAATATTACATTATACACTGCTGCTAGATTACTGTGCTTTACATTAAAACCTTTTTTGTGTGGTTGTGGGATGATTCCATGTCTGTCCTATTTCTTGTGTCTGCTGCCTAATGGGAAAACTGTTTTAGTCTCCTGTGGCAGTAATTAAACCCTGCTGCTCGTATAATTGGTGTAAGCAAATTATTTCCCTGGTGGCTTATTCTATCACATTGTTTGGTGGGAAAATGAGAGAAAAACCACATCCCTTGCCTGCTGTGCCCCACACATAAGCATTTACACATCCCTTCCCCCATGATAAATAGAGACGCTGATTTCAAGTCACTGCTTGGATTTTAAAGGGCTGTATACCAGGGGTGTATCTAGGGATCTGAGCGCCCCTGGAAATATAATGGACTGGCGCTCCCCTCCCTCCATAATTTCTGAATAATTACATTATACATTAAATAAGTACTTAAAATGTTTCCCAGCTACCCCCCTTCTGTCTCCCCAGCCAGCCCACATGTTTCATCACCCAGCACCTCCATCTGTCTCCCCAGCTTCCCCCTATACAGTGCCCCCAGTAGTAGTCCCCCCTATGCTGCATTGCCCCCAGTAGTAGTCCCCCCAGTAGTAATCCCCCCTATGCTGCATTGCCCCCAGTAGCCCCCATATACAGTGCCCCCAGTAGCAGCCACTCCCCCCTCCATAAAGAGCCCCCAGTAGTGGCCATCCCCTATACAGTGCCCCCTAATAGCCACACAACCCCCCCCCGTGCCAGGCTTACACACACAGAAAAAAAAAATGCACAACTTACCTGAATCCCTGCTCCTGAAGCGACCGCCGCTGTCCGCTCCTTCCGACCCACTCTGCACTATGGGAGAGACATCATGACGTCACCCGCTGCGGGGGGAGCCGGAAGGTGGAGCTCATAAGTGAGCTCCAGCCAGCTCCCTCCGTGGACACTGCAGCCAATGAGAGTCTGTCTGATTCTCATTGGCTGGCTGCTATAACAAACACACAGCAGCCGCTGGTCTCTGTGTGTTTATTACTGTGTAGGGCGGACAGCTCTCACTGCAGTCTGCTCTACACTTGTGGGGCCCAGGGGACTAGCGGTGGGTGCAGCGGCAGCTATGGGCCCCTGCACCACAGCGGGCCCCTATGCAAGGCACCGGATGCACCGCCGCTAGTTCCAGTCCTGAGAGCCCCAGCCTGATTCCACTCCTTGGCTGCTGGTGGCACTGCCGGATGGCATCCCCCTTTGGCCGCACCCCTGGCGAGTGCCATCCTGGCCAATGGGTAGATACGCCCCTGCTGTATACATCTAATCAATATGGTTTATTATAGTAAATAAAACCGAGACCACTAATGGAGCTTGAAAACATTGTTTCAGTGCTACATGTAGACAACAGTCTCGACACAGTGAAAACAATATTATTTGTTTTAAATGCTGATTTTCAAAGTTTGAGCTGCATTTTGAATTACTGTAGCCCCTCCCTGGAAGTGTTGGTAGGTCCAGATCGCAAAATAACCCAGAAATACTGTAATTCGGGGCTAGGCTTCAGAGATGCACAGTTAGCTTAATGATTAGGCTACATTGCGGGGTAAGGTGGCTACGCATTGAGGTAATCTCCAAGCACCAGCTCAGCACGTGATGGCGGTGACGTCATTGACCCGGCATTATTGCCACCTGTCTGTAAGGGATCTCAGCCAGGTCGCACCCGGAGTGAGCGTGTGAACATAATCCCGGCTGCGAACCGGCATTCAAATGGAAAAGAGGTATCAGTCTGATAGCACCTGTCTTTGCTGCACCTCTGAACTCACCTAAAATGTGTAAAATGTAACATTCAGAACTTCTAGTGCAAAGTTAATATTTTTCTTCTATCGTGATTTGGCTGAATTTTGGATCACAATTTAAAAAATTAGAAAAAAATTGTTTCCTGTGAAACTAATCTTAAATTGGGTGTTTCTCAGATTCGCGAGATCCCAGTGCTAGTTTACCCTACAATACTTTCTGTCATTCATCTATATCTTTGGTTGGAACGAACTTGCAGCGAGTGAAAGATTGGGACGTATTGTACTTAAAAGTAAAAACATGGTGAATGGGGGGAGTGTAATCATGATTCTGATCCCACCTTATTTCAACTTCAAACATGCTGAAGGCACCTGTGGATCTCCAGTTGCTGTGAAACTACTAGTTCCAGCATTCCCTGCCAGTCTGGTGCCAGGACCTGTAAATTCACAAGTATAAGAGAGACAGGCTGCCAAAGCCTGCTGTAGCAGAATACATGGTATAATTCAATTATACTTATTAATGTAAAACATCTAGACAATACAATCATTATAAAAGCAAACACATGTTTTCACATGTAACCCCTTCCCCTAGCATTTTCTTGACCTTTTTTTAACCTCTATGTCCCAGTAGAAAACTCCTATTATTGCCACTATGGTGCTAATCCCCAGAACTTGCTGCTGGACTAGCAGTGACGTGTAGTCTATTTTTGGATATTTCTATATATATGTGCATTATGCACAAGCATTGTAAATATTTGCACTAACAATATATTTCTAGTCATCCGTCACACTAAGTTCAAACAGCTTGAAAAACCAGAAGTCTAGCCGCACACACACCTTGGATAGAGAATAGAGAATTGCGTCTTTGAGGTGTGAGCCTTGGCAGTGGTGTGTGAGAAATGCTCGTCACGTTTGGCTATAGGGCTGTATATTAACAATACAGCCATTGAATTAAAGGGGGCGGGATTCATTCAAAACCTCGGAACTTTCATCTTAAACTGATTTATTTTTATTATAATAAATGTTACTGTGTCATATACAGTGTGATCAGCCTGTGAGTATAAAAATTATTCACAGAGAAGCATCTAACAGACTCATGCCATGTACAATCCTGCTACATTGTTATCAAGAACATGCTGAGAGGGGGCGTGGCCTAGCTGGCAAACTGGACAGACGTGGCACTGTGCAGCTCCTGTCTTACCTGTCCTATATAGAGAGCAGCCTGCGCCCAATACATTGATCAGACCACCCTCAGTGACCACTGAGTACCTGGGCCGTCCTGGTTCCAGTTTCTGGGCTCCGGAGTTAATTTGAGCCCCATATGTGAGTGAGGCCTACTTCCCCCTCTACAGCCGTGGCCTTGAGTTTGAGGCAGCGCGGACCTCCAGTGACGCTCCTGTCGCGGCTGCTGCTGCTGAAATCAACTGACCCCCGAGACGTGCCGCTGCCACCACCTTTCCATGTGGAGTCCTCCTACTATAGGCTTCCTTACCACCGCTAGCGGAGCCCTGGAAGCGGATCTATAGACAGCCGCACCTCCGCTGCAGCTGCCGCCGCTGACCTCTGCTGCTCCTGCCGGCTTCTGCTGCCTCATGATGGTTGAGACTACCCCACTACCTCTTCTGGACTCCTGGAGCGGCTCTATAAGGTACCGCAAATCGCGCATATCCGCCATTTTGGACCTCAGTGCACTGCCTCCAGCCCCCACTACAGTCCATGGTCCACTGGCCCCTGTCACTCCTCATCAACAGTAGGGGACTATTGTAGCTGCCTCTATACCCTCCACTGAATAATCCTCTCTAGCGTTACACTATATCCTGCCACAGAGGATATTCTGTATTGGAACAAATAGATATTATATCCCATATTTATTGAATGTGTGCAGTTCTTTTGAAATCCTGGCACTCCCCCATGTGGTCATAGCTGGGTGTTGCAAGACATAAAAGTATTTGATACTAGACGCTGAAAGGAGCAGACGTGTGAAACAGGAGCTCCGCTAAACACCCCTAAACTAGAGAATTCCTTTTGCTTTTGGTCTACATTTCCCCCCAATAACTGGACACTGACCCCGTCACTGAAGGGCATTCCTGACACTGCCTGGGACCCCCCTTATTTACCTTTACCCACGGGACCTACCCAGCTCTCTGCACTAGCAACGGGCTTTGCGCCATCTGCATTAATTACGAGTGCCGCACTTTTACCGGCTTTCACCGCTCAGGGGGTCTAACCTTCTGCATTCGCTGGCAAAGCTCAACAGACACTACACGGAAACCTCCCAGATCATTTGTGCCCACGAGGTCCACTACATGCTTAGAGATTACGACCTCCAGCACTGCACTGTCTGCATCGCTACCTGGATTCCCAGAGCGACCTTCCCCCCCGCTTACTAACTGCAGGCATTCTACTTGGTCTTACTGACTTCCACCTCACCTATGAAGTTTTGTATGGCCTTTCTGCTCTCCTGAAAGATGCAACTTGCCACTTAGCTCGACATTAGCAAAGGGGACCTTTCCTATGTAGAATATCCTCAACCACTCTCTGACCCTCTCACGCTCACCATCAGTGATCTTTCCTACAATCCATCTTCAACTACTCATCCAACTCTATCCACTCCGATTACTCAATATGTCTATTCGCAACAAAAAATCTGTTACAAATGAGTCGACGGATTTCTTGCGACTAAAAGATAAAAGCAAATCCAGTTCTACGTCAGCTCATTCTCCGCGCTCCTCTGAAATGACCTCAAGACCTGTAGACGACAGCTCGACGGTGTCTCTCTCTTCTGAAATCACCAAAATGATACAGACAACGATACAAACTGAACTCTGCTCTTTGATCTCCTCTCTCAAAACAGAGCTAGATTCTTTGGGTACAAGAACGGACTCCCTTGAGCGCAAAGTTGATGAGATCTGTCAGTTCCAAGACGTCACCAATCAGGAAATGTCAGACATGCGTTCTGAAATTGACACTCTTAAGGAACAGATGGAGGATGCAGAGAATAGATCCAGATGCAATAACATCCGTTTCAGAAACATTCGTGAATCAATTGACTCTGATGCGCTCCCCGAATATTTAGAGGGATTATTCCTTCAGTGCCTACCAGATTCCTCCACAGACTCTGTACAATTGGAACGTGCCCACAGAGCTCTGCGTGCCAAGCCTCCACCTGATCAACTTCCTCAAGACGTACTAGTCCGTTTTCAATATTACATAACCAAGGACAAGCTTCTTTCTTCAGTCCATTTCTCACAAACCATTTCATTCCGTGGTCATAATCTTCAGATGTTTCAAGATCTGGCTCCCTCCACCCTGAAGAAGCGTAGAGACCTCATAAACGTCACAAAAACACTCTGAAACCACAAAATCATATATAGATGGGGGTTTCCCTTTCATATCTCTTTGACTCATGATGGCCACTCCTATAAAATCAAGACGCCAGAAGAGGGACTTGCTCTGCTTTCCACTCTGGGCATCTCATCCTCTCCACCTACTGCATCTACTGGCGGAGGATCTCCACAATGGTTTTCCCCGTCTCCAGAATGGTCTAAAGCCTGAGGCTCCTACGCTAGTTTCCGATTTTCTCTTTTTCTGTGACTTGCATTCCCCTTTCTCTTTGGACCGGGCTTCCTCATTTTACATTTTATGATTGTTATTATTAAGCAATATCCTGATGCTTTTTCTGAGTAGATATTTAAGCCGTTTGGGAGGAGCACTATGCATTAGATTTCTAAACTCTATGACAAGCCTCCCAGCCTTTAAGTGGCTTATCTTCTGCTATTTTATGTTTTTGTTTAATGCTCATTGAGATGTTTTTCTAATAGTGAGCCTTGTTCCTGGAGATTGATCAGGATTGAGCCATGCTGCACCTATTCTGGTGTTACCTATGAAGCACTTATTATGTACATGGTCCTCTCTTGCCTTTTATCTCAAACCTGTCCCTCTTTAAATGTTTCAACTCTCTCTCTGTTTTCTTTCTCTTAGCCCCTAGGCTAGATATTTCTTTTTCCTTTTTCTTTCACTGATGTGCTAGAACGTGAGATTTTTATAATCTCAATTTGATAATTGCTATTTGAATCTTCTAAGTTCCCCACGCTAGTTCTGTTTGTCACATGATTTTACTCATGTTTTGTGTGCTTTGCGCTACCACCCCCGAGACCCAAGTGCACAGGATGTGCTGTTTCTATTGTATTATTGCTGCGTTCTGTGGAACAGACGCAGTTCCTACTATCTCTTTTCCCTATCCCATACTAACAACCCTTCGTCTTCCACTCCTTTCTCACCTTATTTCCCCGCTGGCGTTGAGCGTTTATTGTGATTGCTATCCAGGTTTAGGAGCTCCCCTAACAAATTCTCGATGTTGCTGAAACTGATGTCCCTTAATGTAAATGGTCTCAACTCCCCCCAAAAATGAACCATGACTCTCCAATACCTTAAGCGACGACAAATACACATAGCATTACTGCAAGAGACTCACTTTCTTAAAAATCATCCAAATTTGACCAACAAAACATTCCCCCATGCTTATTATGCTTCAACTGACCATAAATCTAAAGAGTTGCAATCCTCCTACATCAGTCCTCCCCGTTTGTAGTTGACTCCTCTCATGTTGATCCTTTGGGTCGTTACATCTTTCTTACATTGGTAGTGTCCCGGTGACAATTGCTAATATATACGCTCCTAATGTCTCAGGGTGCTTTTCTCTCTATGGTCTTTTCTAAATTGTCTAAGATCGCTAAAGGTAAAATTATAATCGGAGGAGACTTCAATGTGATTCCCTCCATAAGCATGGATCGTACTGGCCCTGCCAGGTTTTCTCCTACTCAGGTACGTGAATCTATTAAATTCACCTCTTTATTAAAACTGTAAAATTGATATGACGCGTGGAGGACCTTGTACCCGTCAGCTTGCAAGTACTACCATTACTCCCATTCACACAGAGTTTTCTCCAGAATAGACTTCTTCTTAGTTGACCATATCTCCACCCCCATCCTCTGGTCCTCGGAGATCTTCCCTGTGTCTTGGTCCGATCATTCTGCGGTCCTACTGGACCTGGTTTTCCCCACTATCAGCCCTCATCGATTTAAATAGATACATGACTTCCTTCTTTTGCACGAAGAAGTACGCAACCAAATTCTACACGCAATTTCCGACTTCAACCTGCACAACATCCCTGATCATATCTCTCATGCGATAAATTGGGAGGCTCTTAAAGCCTTGCTTTGCAGCCACTTTCTTCAGATCTCCTCCGCCCGTAGAAAAACTGAGAGGGAAGAGATATCAAAATTAGAGGATTAGAAAAGTGTCGATTCCCTAAAGACAAAATTTTTAGACAACTACGTTTATATAGAGGTCAACTAAATCAACTTCTTTCATCCAAAGCCTCTCGTACCCTTAAATGGCTGCAGCAAAGATTTTATGAACGGGGAGACAAAGCTGATGCCATTCTTGCATGAAAACTTCAAACCAGACAAACTAAAAATAGAATTCTGCATATTAAAGATTCATCTGGTGCTCACTGTGATCCGAAATCCATAGCCAATAGCTTTAAAGATTTTCACTCCTCACTCTACGGACTTCAGATTCGTGAGCTATCACCTTCCTCCCTTTTGGATGCTACACGGAAATATCTTTCCTCCTGTAATTTGCCCCATCTCTCTTCCTCACAACTATCCGCTCTTAACAAAGCTGTTACTGCCGAGGAGCTTGAAAGTGCTGTGAAGTCCATGAAATCCTCTTCTGCCCCCGGTCCAGATGGCTTTCCTGCAGCCTTCTATAAGAAATGTATTTCTCCATTGTTACTAAACCTTTTCAATTCGATTATGTCTGGCCAGAAATTTGATAAAGCCACCTCCAGGGTGGAAATAGTGGTCATACACAAAGAAGGCAGAGAACCTAGTTCGTGCTCTAGTTACCGGCCGATCTCCCTTCTAAATGTGGATTTAAAAATTTTCGCTAAAATTCTTGCCTCCCATCTGGCCCTAGTTATCCCTTCCTTGGTTCATTTAAATCAAGTGGGTTTTATACCGGGTCAACAGGCCTCCGATAATACATGTAAAATAATTGATCTCATCAATTTTGTTAACACTAAGTCACTCCCCGCCCTGTTGGTGGCCTTGGATGCGGAGAAGGCCTTTGACAGGGGCGATTGGACTTTCTTGAGGTCTACTTTACATGCATTCGGCTTTCATGGAAATTTTCTGAATGGAGTGGATTCTTTATATTATAATCCCTCTGCCTTAGTCTTAGCCAATGGGTTTGGTTCCTCCTCCTTCAATATCCAAAATGGCACTCAACAAGGATGCCCCTTATTACCACTCCTCTTCGCTTTAATTATGGAACCATTATCAGCCAAACTCTGAGGTAATCCTGCTATTACAGGAATCCAAGTAGATCACACAAATCACACCGTAGCCTTGTATGCAGACGATGTTCTGCTTACATTGACTCATCCCTTATCTTCTCTCCCTGCTGTCTTTGATGAAATCCAAATTTACGGCCATTTATCGAACTTTAAAATTAACAGCGACAAAACTGAAATTCTACCTTTACTTCTGGATCCTAATACAATATCTCAACTGCGTAGTTCCTATGATTTTCGCTGGTGCTCCCGTTCCTTGAAATACCTAGGGATCCAGCTAACTCTTATGATAAATTTTTCTGCAAATTTTCCATCTCTCTTTGATAAGATACACCGTGATCTTAACTCGTGGGGGACACATTTTATTTGTTGGGTAGGAGGTGTAAACACTGTCAAAATGTACGTACTCCCGAGATTTCTATATCTTTTTTAAACCCTCCCAGTCAGAGTTCCTTCCAACTTTTTAACTTCTCTTCAGCGGCTGGTTTCCAGATTTATCAGGGCGAGCCGCAAACCCAGAGTTAGATTTCGTACTCTTTGCTACTGTTAGAACCTGGGTTTGTTGTGGACACGGGGTGGAAATAAGAGCAGACACCTGAACGGATTTAAATTGGAAAGTGGGTTTTTTAATAATTGAAGTTGCAGACATGTATACAGATAAAATAAAGTCCAGAGTATAACGAGGAAGGTGATGACTGGAAGCTGTTGTGTAGTATGTGTAGGTAATGTCCAGGTAGTGGCAGAAATAATAAAAGTCTTTGTAATCCAAATGGTAACTGCAGGGCTGCAGACAGGATAACAGTCACTGATTGATACTGGTAAGGTAAAATCCAGAGGGGCTATGGCAGTGTTGGCTAACCTTGACACTCCAGCTGTTATGGAACTACATAAACCAGCATGCACTGCTACAGTTTTGCTATTAGGGCATGCTAAAACTGTGGCAGGGAATGCTGGGATATATAGTTCCACAACAGCTGGAGTGTCAAGGTTAGCCAACACTGGGCTATGGAGTAATTAGAATAGTAGCAGCTGATGGAATTAAGTGGAGAGTAGAACTGTGATGGCTCAGAGTGGAATCAGAGAGCTAGGTAAATGGAGACAGGGTAGGTTCAGGGTTAACTGTAGACACAGGTCCTCTGGCAGGGAAAGGGTAAATAGCAGGTGCAGGATGGTTCTGGCAGGAGACTGGGAGCAGGCAGAGCGGTGCAGGCTACTTGGAAGCTGGGATCCAGCAGGAGCACAGGCGAGCACTCAAACAGACAGATATTCAAGGTACATAGACTCTCTCACAGCTACGCTGTGAAACATGTTGCACTGGCAACTATGGGAAGCTCTGAACTCCCTTAACTACCCAGTGCAGAATTGTGATAGGTCAGAGAGAGCATGTGACATGCCAGGACTGGAGCAGCTAAGTCACGTGACCAGAGGCAAGATGGTGGCGCCCATACCAGAGTGGAATGGAAACACCACCAGGCCTACCCCGGCCAGAATGACACAGTTCCGGCGGGAACACTTCGCACAGCCAATGCCCGCCGCCAGACACCAGCCCCTCCGCCAGAAGGACCACGCCACAGCGCTCTCACAGGTAATACCCGTCGTCCCCTATGCCGGGAAACCCTGGTCGTGACAGCTATAATGTCAAAGAGGGAGGTTTAGGTTTGCCTAATTTCCATAAATATTACTTAGTGGTCCATTTATCCCATGCTGTTCTTGCACACGCTGCTGCACATACTAGAGATTGGGTAGATCTAGAAGCTCCACTTCTTTATTTTCTTTCTCCATACTCCCTTTTTTGGATGGAACATAAACACAGACCGCATTACTCCTGCATCCCACCCACACTCCGATTCTCCCTGTCTATATGGGATTATTGCAAAAGAAACTTCTCCCTAATTCAAAATCAACTTCCTATGACCCCTCTCTGGAACAACAAGGGTTTTTTACTTGGCTTAGATCATGGGACCTTTGATCCTTGGATTTCCCATAACATTAAGTTTCTAAGAGACATTTCCCCCCTTTGTCCATTCCCAGAATTTTCTGAGTTACAAGACAGATTTAACTTACCGAGGAGATGCTTTCACAAGTATCTTCAAATATGCCATCTCTTTTCTTCAACTGTTGGCTCTAAGTCTCATCCATCATACTCTCCCTTGGAGTCCCTCTGTTTACTTAGATCTACTTCTAAAGGCCTTATTTCCACCCTTTATAATTTACTAATTGTTCACAATCGTTCTCTTAAAGACCCACATGAACTAGCTTGGGAGAAGGATTTGGGGAAGTCCCTGGAACCTAGGGAGTGGTCCAAGATTCGCGAGCTGGCAGCGAAGGCTTCAATATGTGTCAGAATAAAAGAAAATACTTATAAGAGACTATATAGATGGTATCTAGTTCCTACGCATATCCGAGCCATTTTTCTGCAGGTCTCCAGTGCATGTTGGAGGGGCTGTGGAGAGGAGGGCACCTTTGCACACATTTGGTGGCACTGTCCCAGGATTAAGATATTCTGGACAACAGTTCATCGACTCATTCTAGATATCACAAATTTCTCTCTCCCCTCTTGCATGTCTTATTATTTACTCCCGGGACCTATCCATAATTGTGACAAATATACCCAAACGCTCATAAGACATATTACTAATGCAGCTAACTGTGCAATCGCGGCCTCTTGGAAGAAAACTGCCCCCCCCCCCCCCCCCTCCCTCCCTCCCTCCCTCCCTCTCACACTGCTCTGATTAATTCCACTTGGCATGTACACAGTTTGGAATATATTACTAGTCAAATACATGAAAGCCCTAATAAACTTTCTGAGATTTGGTCCCCTTGGTTGACCTACCATGAAACGCACTCTTGAATTTGATTGGCCTCTCGGTAGACGCTCTTTTCGCCACCCTTCCCTTCTTTGCCCCCCTCCTTGCCATTCTCCACTTACTAACATTCCCCAATTTCCCGCCTATTGTGGATCTTCTTTCATTTCTAGTTGCGTAGCCTTTTTCCAACCCTCATAAAAATTACCGGGTATTAGCTGCCTTTCTAAACAGAGGTTAAGTCGTTCAATGTTTATATTATCTGTAGTTTTGGTTTTATGCCAATTTATATGGATTCATCTATATATGTCCAAAGACGTACCTTTTATATAGGGATGTGCGCCGGACCATTTTTGCCGGATTTGGATTTGGTTCTAATTCGTCGTCCGGTTTTGGATTTGGATTTGCCAAACTGCGGTGACTGGCTTTGGATTGGGATTTTTTTACAAAAATTGACAAAAAAAGCTAAAATCACATAAATTGGTCTTTTTTTTCTTCCTAGAGTATTATTAACCTCAATAACATTAATTTCCAGTCAATTTAGACCATATCACAGCTTATAATATTGTTTTCAACATTATTGGCCAAAGGTAGCAGTGAGCTGACTGGTTACTAAGCGACAAAGCAGCGGCACAACGACACAGACACCACAGTATAAAGCACATCTATGACACATTGCCACACAGCAGTGGCAGAAATGAAAAGTAGTGCACCCACCCAGTGGGGTACGGCCAGCAGAGTCACAGTACTTGTTTACAAAGTGGGCTACGGCCCTAGGAGTCACAGTGCACAATCTTATTAGCATTACACCGCACATAGGGCCTGATTCACATTACACCATAAAGTAGTGTCTCTTATTTATGTTACGACACACAGTAGTGCCCCTTTTACACAATGCCCACAGTAGTGACCCTTTTACACAATGCCCACAGTAGCGGTGTCCCTTACACAATGTCCCCCAGCAGTGGTGCCCCCTATGCAGTCCCCTTAGTAGTAGGGTCCACTATGCAGTGCCCCCAGTAGAATGCCCCCCAGTAGTATGCCCCCCATTAGCAGGCCCCCCCAGTAGTATGCCCCCCATTAGCATGCCACCCAGTAGTATGCCCCCCATTAGCAGGCCCCCCCAGTAGTATGCCCCCCATTAGCATGCCACCCAGTAGTATGCCCCCCCAGTAGTAGGCTGCCCCAGTAGCAGGCCCCCCCAGTAGTAGGCTGCCCCAGTAGTAGGCCCCCTGTAGTATGGCCCCCCCTGTAGTATAGCCCCCCCAGTAGCAGACCCCCCCAGTAGTGCAGATTCCCCCCAGTAGTATGGCCCCCCCAGTAGTATAGCCCCCCCAGTAGCAGACCCCCCCCAGTAGTGCAGATCCCCCCCAGTAGTATGGCCCCCCCAGTAGCAGACCCCCCCCAGTAGTATAGCCCCCCCAGTAGCAGGCCCCTCTGTAGTATAGCCCCCCCCAGTAGCAGACCCCCCCCAGTAGTGCCCCCGGCCCTTGCACAAATAAAAAAATAAAAAATAAAAACTTACCTGTATCCCCGCTCCCGCGCCGTCCGCTCTGTCACACGCTGAGGAGGGAGCCGGAAGACGGAGCTCATGTGTGAGCTCCAGCCGACTCCCTCCGTGCAGCAGCCAATGAGAGTCTGTGTGACTCTCATTGGCTGCTGTAACAAACACACAGCTGCCGCTGGCGGCTGTGTGTCTGTGTAGGGCAGAGCGCTATCACTGCGCTCTGCCCTACACGCGAGGAGACCTGATGTCGGATTCTCTAGTGAGAATCCGACATCAGGCGGCCGCCGTTCGGCCCCGAACGGGGATCCGAGTCAGGCAGTGAACACCCGAACAGGGTTCGGGTGGACTCGGATCCCCAATGTTCGGAGCGGTTCGGATTCCACAGAATCCGAACCGCTCATCTCTACTTTTATATTATGTATCCGTAGAAAATGTAATAAAAACTTTTCTCAAAAAAAAAAAAGAACATGCTGGGATTTCAATATTCAACGGATGTGTATGCAGTATAAGCTTACAAAACACTGTCATTGCCTATTTAATGTTCAACAAGCACCTGTTACGTCTATAAACATTTACAGAGAACATTGATATGTCTATGATTGAGCAATATATGGCTATAAATAAACACTCATTATGTCTAATAGCAATGGGATACTGGATCTGTATTTCATGTGTTTTATTTAGTGAATTTAATATTTTCATTACACATTTGTGCACGTATAATGTGTTTTCAGGTGATGCATAGGGGTCAATCCTATTAGCTGCGAAGGGTGCAATGTGCCGTTTCAACGGCGTTTAAACGCAGGCAACGGTACCGCATGTCGCACCCTTCGCTACCCTACCCGAGCCTGGATTTGCATAATTTTGTTCAGAGCCCTATGAGGCTGCGAGCAATATTAGGCAAATCTGAGCTGCCGTAAAGTGCGGCCACTGCCGCGACAACTCGCACCGGTGAGATCATCGCTGCTAATAGGATTGACCCCATAGACCACACACATGATGGCCAATACCCATCCAATGGTACTAAGTATGTGAAAATATCAGTTCATCTTATGGGGGTAGAGAGATTTTTCAGGCACCCAAAGCAGGATCCCCTCCCTAATGTCTTAAAGCTCATTGAAATATATTTCCTGCAACCCAAAATCTTGTATTGTGTTTTAGCGCAGTGGGCCTGATTCTGATTCATCGCCACTGCATGTAAATTAAAAAAAAGGATATTCGCTGGCATGCAGAGCTTCACGCTTCTATATGGCCACACTGTCCCTGCCCCCAGTAGTAGTAGTCCCCCCCTTGTAGTGCCCCCAGTAGTATTCCCCCCTTGTAGTGCCCCCAGTAGTATTCCCCCCCTGTAGTGCCCCCAGGAGTTCCCCCTTGTAGTGCGCCCAGTAGTATTCCCCCCCTTGTAATGCCCCCAGTAGTATTCCCCCCCTATAGTGCTCCCAGGAGTCCCCCCCTTGTAGTGCCCCCAGTAGTAGTCCCCCCCCTGTAGTGCTCCCAGTAGTCCCCCCCCTGTAGTGCTCCCAGTAGTCCCCCCCTTGTAGTGCCCCCAGTAGTCCCCCCCCCCCGCAGTAGAGACATAATACATTTTTTTTTTAAAAACACACTTACCTGACACCCGCTCCTGCTCCTGCTCCCGCCACCGAGATCAGCTCCTCCGTCCACCGCTTTGCATTATGGGAGTGACTCGCCACTGCGGGAGCCGGAAGATGTCCGGCTCTGGCAGTGAGAGCAGCAGCCGATGAGAGTCTGTCTGACTCTCATCAGCTGATAAAGCAAACACACAGCTGCCGGCGCCGGCGGCTGTGTGTTTCTGCTGTGTAGCGCTGACCGAACTCCGTCCGGTCAGCGCTACACACGCGGTGCAGCTGTGTCACAGTGACACAGTCTGCACCGCAGCCCGCATGACGTTGCGGCCCGGGGGGCACATGGCACCCTGCCCCCCGGCCCAGCCCGCCACTGTAAATGTACCAGCAATTATTTTTTAATAGTACTCGGCCAATAATAAACACATGCAGTACACGTCTCGGAAATGCTGGACAGCACTGATCTATTTTACATGTGTTTGTATTTCTTTCAGTGTTGGCATGCCATGGGGAAGAGTGTCCATAACCTCTCAGTTTAGAACATGAGTTTCAAGTGGCTTTAATTCTGCAGAACATGACAAAAGACTGACGTCCCTAGAGCACCTCTGTGATAGCTGAAAGAGGCGCCAACATTATTACTGTTTTCATTTAATGCAAGTGACAATTCTTACACCTGCATGGCTGTTCCATTTGTATTACAGATCCACTAACCTGGAAAAATCCCCAATAAGATCACAATACTGTATGTTTTGCAGAACATAACAGATTATAGCATAAGTGTCAAATTACGTATTTGTTTCACATATAACAATGTCTTAAAGTATGTTTAGATTTTGTTTTATTGTTTACACTACAATATGTCCTTTGTCGCCATTTTTACAATAATACGTTTTTAGACTGAATCCACCTTTGTACAAATTTACGAAAACAGGTGTGTGTAGTCTGGGGGGGGAAGGTGGTGTGTGGGATGGGTGTGTAGTCTGGGGGTGGAAGGTGGTGTGTGGGATGGGTGTGTGTAGTCTGGGGGTGGAAGGTGGTGTGTGGGACGGGAGTGTGTAGTCTGCGGGTGGAAGGTGGTGTATGGGACGGGTGTGTGTAGTCTGGGGGTGGAAAGTGGTGTGTGGGACGGGTGTGTGTAGTCTGGGGGTGGAATGTGGTGTGTGGGACGGGTGTGTGTAGTCTGGGGGTGGAAGGTGGTGTATGGGACGGGTGTGTGTAGTCTGGGGGTGGAAGGTGGTGTGTGGGACGGGTGTGTGTAGTCTGGGGGTGGAAGGTGGTGTGTGTAGTCTGGGGGTGGAAGGAGGTGTGTGGGACGGGTGTGTGTAGGCTGGGGGTGGAAGGAGGTGTGTGGGACGGGTGTGTGTAGGCAGGGGGTGGAAAGAGGTGTGTGGGACGGGTGTGTGTAGTCTGGGGGTGGAAGGAGGTGTGTGGGACGGGTGTGTGTAGGCTGGGGGTGGAAGGAGGTGTGTGGGACGGGTGTGTGTAGGCAGGGGGTGGAAAGAGGTGTGTGGGACGGGTGTGGGATTAGGATATTACATGTATTAAACCCCTGATCCTTATTAATGCATGTGACTCTGTTAATTGTTTGTGGTACAAGACCAGAAAATTGATGCTAAACCCTCCTATTGTTTTGACTGGTCCACCTTAGGGAGCTTCCAATATTTCTGTGTGTGTGTTGTCCCCTGTGGATGTGCACCCGCGTCCGGGATGCTATGCCTTTTATTTTTATTGCATTTGTAAATTTGTCTGTTACAAATGTTTTGCTACAACTTAGGGCCCGATTCAGAGATGGACGGAATTGCAGAACGCTACAAAAGCAGCTGTGCAATTCCGTCCATCTAACATTCCTATGTAGCAGGAGGTGTGTGTAGGGAACAGACACCTCCTTGCTGCATCTGCGTGATCCCAGCACTGTGACCGAGTCACGATGGTTGCCCCTCCGGCCAGACCGCGGTAGCTGAAACCTACTGCAGCCTGACCGGGTCATGGCAGCTGCAAGGCCAGGAAATCTGTGTCCACCGACGCTGACCCTGGCCTCATCCCTCCCAGAAAACAGGGGTGACACCCCCCGCTTCCGGGAACGCAGCCCAGGAACGCCCTCACTCCTCCTCCCAAACGCTGCAGCCTGTCAATCAGGCTGTGGCTGGGAGGCACTGCGAGCAAATCGTAAATGGAGGGCTGCACATGCGCAGTACACATCCTGCACATGTACAATCCTCTCACCATCGGAGATGAGCGCTAACCATTGGGTTACCGTACATCTCTGAATCAGGCCCTTAGTCTGTTGCTTGTACTATTTTCCAGGTGTTGAACCTTTCTGTATACTTGGTATTCCTGATTTGTGTTGTTCTATTCCAATAAAGAAAACATGTTAAATAAAAAAAAAGGTGATTTTTCATACACTGAAATTGAGACTTTGGAATGCAAATGAGCCAGAAACCAGGGGCAGTAAGAACCTCACCTGCTGCGATTTTAAAGGATGTCCAAAAGACCCTTTTGCTAAAATGGGATAATCCAAGCACATTGCCCCGAAATGCGGGTATGCAGCCAGAGCAGTAAATGTAATAAAAAAAATGACAAAATTGAGAGCGCTGACAGACCGTTTTATATATTTTTTTTTTAAACTTTATCTAGTTTCCTTATTAAACCAGCTTAATGACATACACACATTCCTTCACATTCAAAAATTCTCAATATACAAAAACACTTTCCCAACAAGAATACCTATTAAACGTTCACATGTAATACACTGATGAACCAAATTAGAACATACACCTCCAATGTTACTACTAAAAAAAATATTTTCCACTAATATCTGTTATAGTAACCAGTTGCATTTAAAGCACAGATAAAAAGATCACAGGTCTATAAACAACAGCAGATCTCATTTAGGATAAACAAAAACAGTTGTAGCTTTTTCACTTTTTAGCCTATAATGTGTATCCACTTAAGGCTTTTATTATCATCCCTTGATATTATCCTTTTATGGAATATTGTATATTGAGTTTTTTAGTTCCAGCTAACACCATATGTTTCCTTTTATACTGCAATTTGTATAGATTTGTGAAAAAGAATGTCCGTTCTGCAGTATCACTAAGTACACAGCAAACAGTTCTGTTTATGGCTGAATATACAGACACAGTGACAATTGGATCCTTCTAAGGTGCAAGATTTTGCTTTAGATACAAATAATGTCCAGTTATGATTATAGCTGACTACACAAGCACAGTGGCAATAAAATCTCTTTTGCGAGATGTGAACTTATACTATAAAAAATAGATTGCATCCACAGATATATTGTATCAGCGATATATGTATTCACATGTATAAAACTTCAGTTGGATGCAGTAGGTAGGCCCATAACCATGGCCATGATTATGCTAAAACCTCATTTTATTGCAAAATTTTATTGCAAAGTGTAATGTATATAACTTGTAATGTTGGAGTTATGCACTTGTACTTTTTCTTTCTGTGTCTGCAACAATAGTCTCAGCAGGTAGCACCTCCCATTATATATATTCAGGGTGTGCAGTCTAGGGCCCTTCTGCATATTCCACATATATCCTGAGGGCACGGACCACATCCAACGAGGCCTCACCTGCCGAGAGGTCTGGTGATTGAAAGGCCGGGACTACAATTTCCTCATTAATGTGAAAACTAGTAACAACTTTTGGAAGAAACCCAGGGCAAGTCGTAAGTACTGCCCTGTCCTGGTGGAAAAGTAGAAATGGGGAGCGACAGGAGAGTGCCTCTAAATCTGACACTCTTCTAGCTGACGTATAGCCAGAAGAAGGAGAGTCTTCACTCTTAACCACTTGAATTCCACAGAATCCAAGGGGTTCAAATGGAGGTCCCTGGAGGGCACAAAGAACTACTGACAAATCCCAAGGATCCACTGAAGGGACAAAGGGAGGTTGAATCTGGAGGACACCCTGGAGGATGGTGTGAATATCCATTAGTGGAGCAAGTCTACGCTGGAACCAAATGGACAGAGCAGAGACATGCACGTTCAGTGAGGCCTAGGTCCAATCCAGTTTGAAGGAAGGCCAGGACTCCGGAAATCCTAAACACATGGTGGTCATAGCTTCTGGTACTACACCAATGGAAAAATGTATGCCACACTATGTGGTAGATCCGAGCAGAGGCCGGCTTCGTGCTCTGAGCATAGTTTTGACTACAGTGCTAGAGAAACCTTTGGACCTCAGGAGGGATGTCTCAAGAACCACACCGTCAAAGACAGATGACCCAGAATGGGTAAAGGCAAGGACCCTGAGACAACAGGTGCAGTTGTTGCGGCAGCAGGAACGGAGTGTCAAGATCTGAGTACCAATGACTATGGGCCAACCTGGAGCCACCAGGAGGACAGTGCCTCCATCTTGTTTTGAACTTCCGAAGAACTTGAGGAAGAAGGGAGACTGGAGGGAAGAGGTACATAAACTGGAAAGTCCATTTAACTGACAATGCATCTACAAAGGTTGCCTCGGCATCTCTTGTTCTGGACCTGTACACAGGCAGTTTGTGATTGTATCGGTAGGCCATGAGGTCCACCTCTGGGAGGGAATCGGTATGAAATATCGGCTGACGCATGGCCGGCAGTTCGATTCTTGGCAGCGTCAGTCTGACAGATGCAGAGATCCCGGCAGCGGCAGCCCGACAGTGCTGGAAAACCCGATCGTCACTAGGTTAGTACAAACTAACCTAACCCCCCTAACCCTCCTTAGGGGTGCCTAACCCTAACCTCCCCCCCTGTGCCTAACCCTAATCCCCCCTCTAAGTGCGTGCCTAAACCTAACCCCCCACTTCCCCACTGCCTAAACCTGAGTCCCCTGGGGGGTGCCTAACCCTAACTCCCCCCCTTCCCCTGGCCTAATCCTAACCCTCCCGGGGGGTGCCTAACCCTATGTCCCCCTCGGGTGCTCTAAACCTAATCCTCCCCCCCCACAGCTGTCCGCTCGCGGCACCCGGCATCCCTTCGATTGGGATGCCAAGCGCCGGTCTCCCCGCGTCGGAAAAATGACAGGCGTCTAGATTTAGATGCCTGTCATTTAACCCTCACCGGGATAAAGCAATCGGGAAGCCGGCTGTCGGGCTTACGTCAGCCAGTTTCCCGATTGAATACCTCTGGGAGACCCCATCTGTTCACTAGGAGTTGAAACACCTCTTGGTGAAGCAACCATTCCCTGGGATGCATGTCGTGATGGATGAGGAAGTCTGCTTGCCAATTGAGAACTCCCGGAATGAATACTGCCGAAATGGCCGGGATGTGACCCTCTGCCCATGTCAGAATGCGGGACACCTCTGTCATTGCTGCTTGACTTTGAGTACCTCCTTGATGGTTGATGTAAGCCATTGTTGTGGCATTGTCGGACTGAACCTGTACAGGTTTTCCGTTAAGTATGTGCTGAGCTAGGTTGAGGGCCCTGTAGACAACTCGAAGTTCCAATATGTTGATTGTCAGGGTTGATTCGACCAATGTCAAACAGTCCTAAATGGAATGCGGACCGGACACTGAGCCCCAGCCCCGGAGACTGGCGTTCATTGTTAGGATTACCCAGTCCGGGATCCAAAAGGCGTGACCCTTGGTTACATGAGATGTCTGTAGCCACCAATATAGAGACAGATGCACCTCTGGAGAGAGCACCATCGCCTGAGCTGTGATCCGATGGGGTAACCCATTCCACCTGGAGAGGATAAGCCTTTGCAAAGGCCTGGAATGGAACAGAGCATATTCCACCATGTCGAAGGTGGACACCATGGACCCCAGAACCTACACTGCTGAGTGGATTGACACTCGGCAACTGTGGACACATCTGCGCACTCGCAATTGAAGTGTGGAGATCCTGTCTGATGTCAGAAAGATTCTCTGATCCTGAGAATCCAGCAGGACTCCCAGATGAATCATTCTCTGTGAGGGATTCAGGGAGGACTTTTATCAGTTGATTAGTCATCCGTGCTTGTGCAGGAAAGCAATGGTTAATTGCAGATGGAGGTGAAGCACTTCTGGGGTTCCTGCTAGGAGCAGGAGGTCGTCCAGATATGGTAAAAGTCGGACCCCCTGACCATGTAGGTGGTCCGCCATGATAGCCATAATTTTGGCAAACACCCATGGAGCTGTGGTTAGTCCAAAGGGCAGAGTCTGAATTGGAAGTGTTGCTGTATAGCTAACCGGAGATATCGCTGATGTGAGGGTGCTACAGGTACCTGTAGGTACGCCTCCTGACTATCCAGACATACCATGAAGTCCCCAGATGATGGAGCGTAGAGTTTCCTTCCTGAACCTGGGTACCCTGAGGAATTTGTTCAAGGATTTGAGGTTGAGGATAGGCCGATGAGACACATTTGGCTTCTAAACTAGAAAGAGAGTAGAATAACCAGTCCCTCGCTGAGATAGTGGGACTGACACAATTCCCCCTGCTTGCAGCAAGAACTGTATTGTAAGGCCTTGTTCAGGTCTGATGGAGGGCCTGTGTAGAAAAACTGGTGGGAGGCCATCTGAGAAATGAGAGGGCGTACCCGTGAGACCACTTCTCTTACCCAAGCATCCGTGGTGGTTTGACACCAGCACTGGGCGAATTGAAGAAGTCGGCCTCCCACTCTGGGATTTCCAAGAGGGAGGCTCGTCCTGTCAGGTTGAGGGTTTATCCTCGGGTTTTGAAGCAGGACATCTGGTGTACCAGGTCTGCTTCGTCCTGAGTTTGGCGTCCCTAGTGGAAGCCAACTGCCTAGGAAAGAACTAACCTTTAGGCTTTCCCTGAGGATGAAGGGACTTAAATGATGTAGTCCGAGGTCTAGTAGAAGTACAAAAAGAAAGTATGGTGGTCGCTCACATCAGCTTAATGATATTGCTCAGGTGTTTGCAAAGGGCGGGGTTTATACTGAACCACAGAAAAAAGAAGATTCCCTCCAGCACACTGCAGCAATATTAGCAAAAATACTTGAATCCTACATGATAATAGAAATTCAGAGGTATTGGTTGCATACATTTGCAAATATATGATTAAGTGCTGGGCCAGCGCCAAGGCTCCTCTATACCAGCGTCCTTAACATTAAGGGGTTCTCGTCCGAGGCACAGAGCAAAGTGTAAAGTATAGATGTGTCAAGATAATCAATAAGTGTTAATATAAATAATGAAAATATATCTATGTGAATTAAGTGGTGATGCCCTGAAAAAGTCCCAGCCAGAGCCACTCCGGGGGCTCCACGCCAAACGCTCACCCCAAAATAATTATTGCTACAAAATAGTAGCACCCACTCTGGGTCATATAATTACAATTAATGTACTGCATGATAACAGCACATGTATAAGCTGAGAGCTGACTCACCTAGGAGGTACCCCAAAAACCTCCAAATGGCACTATACGGACCAGCATATCCTCCCAATGCTGGCTCCCTTCATGCCTCTCAGAACTGCAAAACGAAAGTATGGTGGTCGCTCATATCAGCTTAATGATATTGCACAGGTGCTTGTAAAGGGCGGGGTTTATACTGAACCACAGAAAAAAGAAGATTCCCTCCAGCACACTGCAGTAATATTAGCAAAAATACTTGAATCCTACATGATAATAGAAATTCATATGTATTGGTTGCATACATTTGCAAATATATGATTAAGCGCCGGGCCAGAGTCAAGGCTCCTCTATACTGGCGTCCCTAACATTAAGGGGTTCACTTTCGAGGTGCAGAGCAGCCCAAAAGAACCAAGCTAAGGACCACTCCCAAGGCATCACACGAAAATGGAAGAAAGGTAATAGTGAAGTGTACATTTTTCATGTGATGCTTTGGGAGTGGTCCTTAGCTGGGTTCTTTTGGGCTGCTCTGCGCCTCAGACGTGAACCTCTTAATGTTAGTGATGCTGGTATAGAGGAGCCTTGATGCTGGCCCGGCGCTTAATCATATATTTGCAAATGTATGCAACCAATACCTCTGAATTTCTATTATCATGTAGGATTCAAGTATCTGTGCTAATATTGCTGCAGTGTGCTGGAGGGAATCGTCTTTTTTTCTGTGGCCTATTAGAAGTAGTTGCTGAAGGCAGAAATGCAGTTTTTGATGCTACCAACATGGATACAAACTTGTCACGGTCTGGGCCAAACAAGATCTACCCATTGTAGGGTAACCCTTCTAGACCTTTCTTGGAATCTGCATCTGCCTTCCATAAGCGTAGCCACAGGCTACGGCGGGCAGACACAGTAGCGGCCGAGACTCTGGAGGTTAGGAGACTGGCATCCAATGTCACTTCTCCAATATAGGAAGCTGCATCCCGAATGTGAGCAACAAAAGACATCTGATACCTAGAAGCATCTGAGGGAAAAGAGTCTTCAAGTGCATCAGCCAAGAGCTACTCTAAAGCTTTAGCTACCCATGCAATAGCCATGGTTGGACGGGCAAGGTCACCTGAAAGAGAGTATATCGATTTCAGGCAAACTCCCACTTTTCTATCCGTAGGATCCTTCAAGGAAGTAACTGTAGGAATAGGTAACATAGTACTTTTAATTAAACGTGTAACATGTGATTCCACCGCAGGGGTTGTTTCCCAGTTTGCACAATGAGCCACTGGAAAAGGGTAACATGAGGTCAGACGTTTTTGTGGTTGAAACCTCTTACCAGGTGATTGCCAGGCTGCAGCCATGTGTTCAGCTAGATGATCCGATAGAGGGAATTCTGCTGAAGCCACTTTCTGTCGTTTAAACAGAGGGTGCTTGGATTTAGGGGCTGTCTCTTCATCTTCTATTAATAAGATGGATCTGACAGCTCGTACCAAGGCAGGAATATAAATTTTTGACCGACTCTCGTCCTCCTCCAGGGGGAGTCAGGGTTACAGAGATGAGCAACTACTGCCTCCTCAGATGATAATTTGAGAGTTGCGTGGACTGTGACAGTAACACAGGATGCTTAGAGGGCTTGCTGGGTAAGGGCTTCTCACCTTGCAACATAGTTTGAAAGACATTCGATGTAACCATAAGACGCTGCACAGGTTAGAGAGTATGTATACCCATGGTGGGGGCACAGGAGGTACCTGTATCGCCTGAACCTGTTGTGGCCATCCCAAAGGGGGAATTATGGCCTGCTCTGATAACCCAATAGGGGGGAATGACAGCCGGAACCACCAGGCGGAACCACCAGAACCTGAGATAATGAAGCCATAGGGGGCTCTTTTGTACAGGCGCTGGATTGTCTGATGGGCCTGTGGAGTATAACGCTTACTACATAACCCATCTTGTATCAAATCCTTCTCACTTAAGCCTGCAGCACATAATTTGCATGAGAGTAGAATGTGTGCAGATGACTGTATGTTTCTCTTGCCTTTGCTAGACATAGCTGCAGAGTAATATGGCACACAATATGGCACTGGGTATAATGCAACCACCGTAAATGTAGGATATTAGTAGGAATGCAATATACTGGTCCTGTCTAATACTTTGGTAAGCTGCAGGAGCACACAGCCCAAATATGGCACAGTGCAACGACCAACTGTATGTGACAAACCTCAAAAATACTTAGGGCCTGATTCAGAGTCTCTCGCTAGCAAGCGGACGCTCATTGCAGATGATGTTTGCTAATGTGTGCATGCGTGTAGTTCGCAGTGCGCGTGCGCAAACTAGTACGAGTAATCGTAATGTGCTCGCTCGCCCTGCCAAGACAGCCCAGTGGAATGAGTGACAGGAGAGGCCGTTTGTGGGTGGTAACAGGGGCAGGGCAGTAGTAACGGGGGAGTGGAGTTGCGGACACAGGCGTGCCAGAGTGCTTCAGCGCCGTTTCAGAGGCGTGCATAATTAACAGGCAGTGTCATAGTACACGTCACCTGGTTGATTTTTACACTGAACTGCTCGCAGTGCTTGCGGTTGGGCACAGTCAACCGCAAGCGCTGCGGTCAGATTCAATGGTTCCCGATGTTCCGGTGCTTGTATATACTTCCTGGAGATGACGTATGCAAGTAGGAGGCTAAAGACAGGCTGGTGGGCGTCTATAAACACAAAGTGATCGCTTGCCAAGACATAGTGGGCGTGCTTATGTCTTGCTGTGCGAGCGGATGCCTTGACGTCACTTAGCTGAATTTCCATACGCTGGGAGCGAGCGGCCACATCTAGCGAGCGGGTCTGAATCAGGTCCTTAGTTCTATATATGTGAGGTACAGGAAAACTCCTGAATACACCTGTATGTTAGGGCAAAGTCAGAAAAAAAGGGAAAGATATATGCTGACAGTAGAATAGAAAACAGGCAGCACTAGCATTAGTCACATACAATGCAGAAATGACATATAACTGCAAACTTGCACTAAAATCAACTACACAGACTCAGTGTCTGGTAGGCTATAGCGCTACATACACAGACTCCAGGGAGAGGTATGTAGGGGGACCGGACCCTGCATATCCCTGAGAGCTGTGGCTGTGCCTTAAGAAAATGGCCGCCGTGGACCTCAGAGGGGGCGTGATCCGTGGAGGGAAGCAGCTCAGGGAAGCGAGACCTCTGTGGAATGGCAACCTGAGCTGAGGGGAGGGTCCGCTATAACCGGGAAGATGACCTCCCCTTGCCAATTTTTAACCACACCGGGACGCTGGTTCCCGCACCATCTGACCCTGGTGATCTAGTGGATCATGGTGGCTGGAGCTTTCGTCCACATTCGGTACCTCTGGTCTGTCCTGAGACCGGAGATATGACTGCCCATGCAGGTCATTAGCGTCCGGCTGTAGTCTGTGGAGGGGAGCACCTCAGGGAAGTGAGACCTCTGTGGAATGGCACCCTGAGCTGAGGGGAAGGGCTGCTATAACAGGGAAGCTGACCTCCCCTTGCCGAATTTTTTACCCACTGGGACGCTGGTTTCCGCACCATGTGTACCCTGGTGGTTTAGTGGATCACGGTGGCTGGAGCTTGCGTCCACATTCGGCACCTCCGGTCTGTCCCGAAACCGGAGGTATGACTGCCCGTGCGGATCATTAGGGTCCGGCTGCAGTCTGGGTCCTTCTACGGGTCATTGGCTAGCACTGACCCCGGGATGCCTGCCGAGATACCCAGATCTGTACAGGCGTCGCGGAGCCGGAGGGGTAAAATAATAAAATAAAAAGCCTTAGGACTGCCTAAGCAGCCCCCTGTGTTAATGGTGACCAACTCCAGCCGGGCACCAACGAAACTGGTGATGAAATACCGCCAGTTCAAATCCCGACGCTGGTAGACAGGCAGGTAAGTATTTTATGTATTGACTAACCTAACCCCCTAACCCTCACCTCCCCCCCAAGTGCCTAACCCTAACCCCCCCTGGTAAGCGCCTAACCCTAACCCCCCCTGTAAGTGCCTAAACCTAACACTAAGCCTAACCCTCCCTTACCCTAGCCTAACCCTCCTGGGGGGGGGGTGCCTAACCCCGCAGGAGCCCTAACCTAACACCCCCCCCGCATGTGTACTGCAGTCATTTTATTCTAGTGTTCTACAGTCATTTTAGTCTAGTGTATTAGTCATTTTATTCTAGTGTATTAGTCATTTTTATTCTAGTTACTACAGTCATTGTATTCTAGCATACTAGTCATTTTATTCTAGTGATTTAGTCATTTTATTCTAGTTTTCTACAGTCATTTTATTCTAGTGTACTACAATCATTTTATTCTAGTGTACTAGTCATTTTATTCTAGTTTTCTACAGTCATTTTATTCTAGTGTACTACAATCATTTTATTCTAGTGTACTAGTCATTTTATTCTAGTTTTCTACAGTCATTTTATTCTAGTTACTAGTAATTATATTGTAACATTTTATTCCAGTGTACTATAGTAATTTTATTCTAAGTACTAGTCATTATATTCTAGTGTACTACAGTCATGTTATTCTAGTGTTCTACAGTCACTTTATTCTACTGTATTAGTCATTTTATTCTAGTATACTAGTAATTTTATTCTAGTGTATTACAGTAATTTTATTCTAGTTACTACAGTCATTTTGTTCTAGTCAGGGGCGTTTTAAGAGAGGAGGGGTCCCGTGTTCAGCCTCCGTGTGTGGGCCCCCTCCTCTCTGTCAGCAGCTCAGCGGCAGGGAGCGCTGTAGATTCTGGCTTCATGCCAGAATCTACTGCGTATGCGCGGGTCTCTGGGAAAATGGCGCCCGTGCCTACTTTCCCAGGGACATCTTTTCTGCACATGCGCAGATCACTGGGAAAATGTCTGCCGCCATTTTCTCAGTGAGAGTTTGCTGCTCTGCAGCACCGGTCCGGCGCTGCGGAGCACCACATCGGGATCGGCAGAGAGGCAAGTATAATTACCTATGGGTGCAGGGTGTGCGGTGTGGGCCCTCCTGGACCCAGGGGCCCATGTGCACCGCACACCTTGCACCCATTATAAAGATGCCTATGATTCTAGTGTACTACAGTCATTTTATTCTAGTGTACTATAGTCAGTTTATTTTAGTTACTACAATCATTTTATTCTAGTTACTACAGTCATTTTATTCTAGTTACAGCGGAAGCCCGGCAGGGGTGAAGATCCTGATCGCTAATTCAGGTAAGTACCGCTAACCAAATTCCCTACCCTAACCCTCCCTTAGGGGTGCCTAAGCCTAATCTCCCCCCCAAGTGTTAACCCTAACCCCCCTCTTAGTACGTAAACACAATTCCAGCCTTCCCCGCAGCCTAAACCTAAGTCTCCTGGGGGCTGCCAAACCCTAAGCCCCCCCGGGAGCCCCTAACCTAACCCTCCCCCCTGCCGCTGTTCATGCGCCGGCTTACCTTCGTTCGATATGCTGGGCGTCGGCTTCCTAACTACATCTCAGTCATTTTGTTCTAGTGTTCTACAGTAATTTTATTCTAGTGTACTACAGTCATTTTATTCTAGTCATTTTATTCTAGTGTTCTACAGTCATTTTATTCTAGTGTACTAGTCATTTTAGTCTAGCTACTACAGTCATTTTAATCGTGTATTAAAGTAATTTTATTCCAGTGTACTACAGTCATTTTATTCTAGTGTTCTACATTCATTTTATTCTAGTTACTACAGTTATTTTATTCTAGTGTACTACAGTTATTTTATTCTAGTGTACTAGTTATTTTATTCTAGTGCACTACAGTCATTTGAGTCTAGTTACTAGTCATTTTAATCGTGTATTAAAGTAATTTTATTCTAGTGTACTAGTCATTTTATTCTAGAGTACTACAGTCATTTTATTCTAGTATTCTACAGTCATTTTAATCTAGTGTTCTACAGTCATTTTAATCTAGTGTTCTGCAGTCATTTTATTCTAGTGTATTAGTAATTTTATTCTAGTTACTACAGTTATTTTATTCTAGTGTACTAGTCATTTTATTCTAGTGTACTACAGTTATTTTATTCTAGTGTATTAGTCATTTTATTCTAGTGTTCTGCAGTCATTTTATTCTAGTTACTAGTCATTTTATTCTTGTGTACTACAGTCATTTTATTCTAGTGTTCTACAGTCATTTTATTCTAGTTACTACAGTCATTTTAATTGTGTATTAAAGTCATTTTATTCTAGTGTACTACAGTCATTTTATTCTAGTGAACTACAGTCATTTTATTCTAGTGTTCTACAGTCATTTTAATCTAGTGTTCTACAGTCATTTTATTCTAGTGTTCTACAGTCATTTTAATCTAGTGTTCTGCAGTCATTTTATTCTAGTGTATTAGTCATTTTATTCTAGTTACTACAGTTATTTTATTCTAGTGTACTAGTTATTTTATTCTAGTGTATTAGTCATTTTATTCTAGTGTTCTGCAGTCATTTTATTCTAGTGTACTAGTTATTTTATTCTAGTGTACTACAGTTATTTTATTCTAGTGTATTAGTCATTTTATTCTAGTGTACTACATTTTATTCTAGTTACTAGTCATTTTAATCTAGTGTATTAAAGTCATTTTATTCTAGTTAGTACAGTCATTTTATTCTAGTGTACTAGTTATTTTATTCTAGTGTATTAGTCATTTTATTCTAGTGTTCTGCAGTCATTTTTATCTAGTGTATTACAGTAATTTTATTCTAGTGTACTACATTTATTTTATTATAGTGTATTAGTCATTTTATTCTAGTGTATTAGTTATTTTATTATAGTGTATTACAGTAATTTTATTCTAGTGTACTACATTTATTTTATTCTAGTGAATTAGCTATTTTATTCTAGTGTATTAGCTATTTTATTCTAGTGTATTACAGTAATTGTATTCTAGTGTTCTACAGTTATTTTATTCTAGTGTACTACAGTCATTTTATTCTAGTGTATCAGTCATTTTATTCTAGTGTACTACATTTTATTCTAGTTAGTACAGTAATTTTATTCTAGTGTACTACATTTTATTCTAGTTAGTACAGTTATTTTATTCTAGTGTACTAGTCATTTTATTCTAGTGTTCTGCAGTCATTTTATTCTTGTGTTCTACAGTCATTTTATTCTAGTGTTCTACAGTCATTTTATTCTAGTGTATTAGTCATTTTATTCTAGTTACTACAGTTATTTTATTCTAGTGTACTAGTCATTTTATTCTAGTGTACTACAGTTATTTTATTCTAGTGTATTAGTCATTTTATTCTAGTGTTCTGCAGTCAATTTATTCTAGTTACTAGTCATTTTATTCTTGTGTACTACAGTCATTTTATTCTAGTGTTCTACAGTCATTTTATTCTAGTTACTACAGTCATTTTAATTGTATATTAAAGTCATTTTATTCTAGTGTACTACAGTCATTTTATTCTACTGTACTACAGTCATTTTATTCTAGTGTTCTACAGTCATTTTAATCTAGTGTTCTACAGTCATTTTATTCTAGTGTTCTACAGTCATTTTAATCTAGTGTTCTAGTCATTTTAATCTAGTGTTCTGCAGTCATTTTATTCTAGTGTATTAGTCATTTTATTCTAGTTACTACAGTTATTTTATTCTAGTGTACTACAGTTATTTTATTCTAGTGTACTACAGTTATTTTATTCTAGTGTATTAGTCATTTTATTCTAGTGTTCTGCAGTCATTTTATTCTAGTGTACTACAGTTATTTTATTCTAGTGTACTACAGTTATTTTATTCTAGTGTACTAGTTATTTTATTGTAGTGTATTAGTCATTTTATTCTAGTGTTCTGCAGTCATTTTATTCTAGTGTATTACAGTAATTTTATTCTAGTGTATTAGTTATTTTATTCCTGTATTAGTCATTTTATTCTAGTGTACTACAGTTATTTTATTCTAGTGTACTAGTTATTTTATTCTAGTTACTAGTCATTTTATTCTTGTGTACTACAGTCATTTTATTCTAGTGTTCTACAGTCATTTTATTCTAGTGTACTACAGTTATTTTATTCTAGTGTACTACAGTTATTTTATTCTAGTGTATTAGTAATTTTATTCTAGTGTTCTGCAGTCATTTTATTCTAGTGTACTAGTTATTTTATTCTAGTGTACTACAGTTATTTTATTCTAGTGTACTAGTTATTTTATTCTAGTGTATTAGTCATTTTATTCTAGTGTTCTGCAGTCATTTTATTGTAGTGTATTACAGTAATTTTATTCTAGTGTATTAGTTATTTTATTCGTGTATTAGTCATTTTATTCTAGTGTACTACAGTTATTTTATTCTAGTGTACTAGTTATTTTATTCTAGTTACTAGTCATTTTATTCTTGTGTACTACAGTCATTTTATTCTAGTGTTCTACAGTCATCTTATTCTAGTGTACTACAGTTATTTTATTCTAGTGTACTAGTCATTTTATTCTAGTGTACTAGTTATTTTATTCTAGTGTATTAGTCATTTTATTCTAGTGTTCTGCAGTCATTTTATTGTAGTGTATTACAGTAATTTTATTCTAGTGTATTAGTTATTTTATTCGTGTATTACAGTCATTTTATTCTAGTATACTACAGTTATTTTATTCTAGTGTACTAGTTATTTTATTCTAGTTACTAGTCATTTTATTCTAGTTACTAGTCATTTTATTCTTGTGTACTACAGTCATTTTATTCTAGTGTTCTACAGTCATTTTATTCTAGTTACTACAGTCATTTTAATCTAGTGTATTAAAGTCATTTTATTCTAGTTACTACAGTCATTTTATTCTAGTGTACTAGTTATTTTATTCCAGTGTATTAGTCATTTTATTCTAGTGTTCTGCAGTCATTTTATTCTAGTGTATTACAGTAATTTTATTCTAGTGTACTACATTTATTTTATTCTAGTGTATTAGTCATTTTATTCTAGTGTATTAGTTATTTTATTCTAGTGTATTACAGTAATTTTATTCTAGTGTACTACATTTATTTTATTCTAGTGTATTAGCTATTTTATTCTAGTGTATTAGCTATTTTATTCTAGTGTATTACAGTAATTTTATTCTAGTGTTCTACAGTTATTTTATTCTAGTGTACTACAGTCATTTTATTCTAGTGTATTAGTCATTTTATTGTAGTGTTCTACAGTAATTTTATTCTAGTGTACTACATTTTATTCTAGTTAGTACAGTAATTTTATTCTAGTGTACTACATTTTATTCTAGTTAGTACAGTAATTTTATTCTAGTGTACTACAGTCATTTTAATCTAGTGTTCTACAATCATTTTATTCTAGTGTTCTACAATCATTTTATTCTAGTGTACTACAGTCATTTTATTCTAGTGTACTACAGTCATTTTATTCTAGTGTACTACAGTCATTTTATTCTAGTATTCTAGTCATTTTATTCTAGTGTACTACAGTCATTTTATTCTAGTCATTTGCAGATGCTAATAAATAAGTAATAAAAAGAAAAAGTGGAAACAAATGGGGACTTTCAAAATGCTACACAAATTCCACAATTGCACAAAAACGAAAGATATGGTAAGAACTTACCTTTGTTATCTCTGTTTCTACGAAGTCCATAGGGTCCACAGGGTTGACCTTGGGGTATAGCTGGATCTGGATCCACGGGCATCACACAGTTAAAGCTTTGCTGCTCCCAGGATGCACTTGGGTCCGTCCTCCTCTATACCCCGCCCCCGAGCCACAGCACCTCAGTTGGTAAGCAGCCAAGGCCGGAGGAGGAGACTAAACAGAGAGAAGGAAGACTGGAACACACAAGAAACCATACTCACAGAAATGGGAGATGGAAAACCGGTGACCAGCCACACAGCCCATATGAAGCCAGGTGCGTCAGGGCGGGCGCCCTGTGGACCTTATGGACTTCGTAGAAACAGAGATAACAAAGGTAAGTTCTTACCATATCTCTTGTTTTCTACTTCAGGGTCCATAGGGGGTCCACAGGGTTAACCTTGGGGATGTCCCAAAGCAGTTCAACTAAGGGCGGGGACGCTCCTGTGCTGAAAGGAGTACCCGGCGCCCGAAGGATGCATCCTGAGAGGCGAAGATGTCAAACGCATAGAACCTCAAAAACTTTTGAATGGAAGACCAAGTGGCCGCCTTACACAGCTGAACAGCGGAGGCGCCACGTCTAGCAGCCCAAGAGGGACCCACAGAACAAGTGGAATGAGCCTTAACAGAGGCTGGCACAGGTAAACTCTCCTGTGCATAAGCCTCACAAATAACTGAACAAAGCCAACGGGCTAACGTCTGCTTGTTGGCAGGCCAACCCCTCTTGTGAAAACCGAAGAGGACAAACAAAGAATCCGACTTCCTAACCGAAGCAGTCCGGTCCAAGTAGATTCTAAGTGCCCAGACTACATCTAAGGAAGCCTCACCAGCGGAAAGATCAGGTGACTGAAAAGCTGGCACAAGCTCCTGATTAATGTGGAACTTGGAAACCACTTTGGGCAAAAACTCAGGACGAGTGCGGAGCACCGCTCTGTCCTGGTGAAAAATCAGAAAAGGGGGGTGACAGGAAAGTGCCCCCAACTCTGACACCCTCCTGGCAGAAGCAATTGCCAGGAGAAAAACGGTCTTGAACGTCAGCCACTTGAGCTCCACCGACTCAAGAGGCTCAAACGGAGGACCCTGCAGGACCCGCAGAACCACCGCCAAGACCCAAGGAGCCACAGGAGGCGCAAAGGGAGGCTGGATCCTGAGAACACCTTGGAAAAAGGTGTGAACATCCGGCAGTATTGCAATCCACCGTTGAAACCACACGGACAAGGCGGACACATGAACCTTCAGAGATGCAAGGCGTAAGCCGAGGTCCAATCCTGATTGAAGAAATTCCAAGATCCTAGAAACTCGGAACACCTGAGGATCATAATGTCTGGACTCACACCACTGAAAGTAAGTGTGCCACACCCTGTGATAAATCCGTGCTGAAGCAGGCTTGCGTGCCCTGAGCATGGTACCAATAACCGAACTGGAGAAGCCCCGAGACCTCAAGACGGCTGTCTCAAGAGCCACGCCGTCAAAGACAGCCGACCCAGATCCGGGTAAAGGCAGGGCCCTTGAGACAACAGGTCCCGACGCTGAGGAATAAGGTACGGAGCGTCGATGGAGAGACACCTCAGATCGGAGTACCAAGGACGTCTGGGCCACGCCGGAGCCACCAGCACGAGCGTGCCGACGTCCTGCTTGAATTTCCGCAGAACCCGAGGAGGTAAGGATATCGGAGGAAACAGATACGCCAGGTGAAACGTCCATTTCACCGACAGCGCGTCTACCAGACTGGCGCCTGCGTCTCTTGTCCTTGACCCGTAAACGGGCAACTTGTGATTGTGACGGGAGGCCAACAAGTCCAGCTCCGGCAGCCCCCACCTGTCCACGAGTAGCTGAAACACCTCTGGGTGAAGCGACCATTCCCCGGGATGCACGTCGTGACGGCTGAGGAAGTCCGCCTCCCAATTGAGGACTCCGGGAATGAAGACTGCCGAGATCGCTGGAATGTGACACTCCGCCCAAGCAAGGATGCGAGACACCTCCGACATCACTGCCCGACTGCGAGTTCCTCCCTGGTGGTTGATATACGCCACCGTGGTGGCATTGTCGGACTGCACCTGAACCGCCCTTCCGTGAAGAGCGGGACCGGATGATTGCAGGGCCCGGTATACTGCCCGCAGTTCCAGAATGCTGATGGGGAGAAGAGCTTCTTCCGCAGACCAACGACCCTGAAGTGACAACGAGCCGGTCACTGCCCCCCAACCCCGAAGACTGGCATCCGTCGTGAGCAGGACCCAGTCCGGATCCAAAAGGGGCGCCCCTCGACCAGATGAGCTGTTTGAAGCCACCAAGCCAAAGACTGCCGAACCTCCGGGGACAACACCAGCAACTGAGAGCGGATCCGGTGAGGTAACCCGTTCCATTCCGATAGAATCAGCCCCTGCAGGGGCCGGGAATGGAACTGGGCAAATTCCACCATGCCGAATGTTGACACCATGAAGCTCAGAACTCTCATAGCAGAATGGACCGACAGGCGGCAACTGCTCAGGCAACTGTGTATCCTCAGCTGCAGGGAGGAGACCTTCTCCGGGGTCAGGAAGATCCTTTGCTGACGAGAATCCAGCAGGGCTCCCAAATGAACCATCTGCTGAGATGGAATCAGGGAGGACTTTTTCCAATTTATCAGCCACCCGTGCGCTTGCAGACAAGCTATCGTCAGGTGGAGATGTTGAAGCAGTACCTCCGGGGAGCTCGCCAGTAACAGGTCGTCCAGATACGGTAGCAGCCGTACATTCTGGTTCCGAAGATGTGCGGCCATGACCGCCATAATCTTTGTGAACACCCTCGGTGCCGTGGAGAGACCAAAGGGTAGCGCCCGGAACTGATAATGGTGTTGAAGGATAGCGAACCTCAGATACCGCTGGTGCGAAGGTGCTATCGGAACATGGAGGTAGGCGTCCTGGATATAAAGGGACACCATATAATCCCCCGGTTCCATTGCCAGAATGATGGAACGTAACATTTCCATCCTGAACTTGGTAACTCTGAGGAATCTGTTCAGAGACTTCAAGTTGAGGATAGGGCGCTGAGAACCATTGGGTTTCCGCACCAGAAGCAGAGAAGAATAGTACCCCGTCCCTCGTTGTAATTGAGGAACGGGAACAATGACCCCTGCTGTCAGCAAGGACTCTATAGCTTCCTGAATCTGTAAGGACTTGGTCGTATCCTGAGAAGGACTCGTGCAGAAAAACTGTTGGTGCGGTCTGTGCCGAAAAGACAGGGCGTACCCCTGGGAGACCACTTCTCGAACCCAGGCATCCGTGGTGGTATTGTGCCAGCACTGGGCAAATAGAAGAAGTCGGCCTCCCACTCTGGGGTCCCCCAGAGGGAGGCCCATCCCATCAGGCAGAAGGTTTATCTTCCTGCTTGGAAGAAGGGCGCCTGGCACTCCAGGCCTGTTTCTTGGGCTTAGAAGCGGCCTTGATCGTCGACTGCCTCGGGAAGGACTGACCTTTGGCCTTGCCCTGAACCCGAAAGGACCGAAAAGCAGAGCTCCGAACCTTGGTAGGTGCAGAAGCCGAAGGGAGGAAGGCTGATTTAGATTTAGCCAGAGTGTCCACAATTTTGTCCAAGTCTGGACCAAAAAGCAACCCCATTAAAAGGTAAGGCCTCCAGCCCCTTTTTGGAGTCAGCGTCAGCTCTCCAAGACCTCAGCCACAAGGACCGACGTGCCGTCACAGCTGCAGTCGACACCCGAGAGGTCAGCAGGCTTGCATCTAACGATGCTTCCCCAATGTAGGAAGCCGCATCCCTCATTTGACCTATCAACGCTCTCTGGATCTCCGGAGCATCTTCCGGAAAGGTATCCTCCAAAGCATTGGCCCAGCTCTCGATGGCCTTAGCCACCCAAGAGATGGCCATGGACGGACGGGCCACCGCCCCCGAGAGAGAGTAGATAGACTTCAAACAAGTCTCCACCTTCCTGTCCGTGGGATCTTTCAGGGAGGAGATTGACGGCAAAGGCAGCGTAGCGCTTTTAATTAAGCGGGTAACGTGGGAATCCACCGCGGGAGGAGTTTCCCACTTCCTGCAATGAGCCTCCGGAAACGGATAGTTCGAAGCCAACCGCTTCTGCGGTTGGAACCTCTTGCTGGGCAACTGCCAGGCCCCTGCCATATGATCTGTCAACTGATCGGACAGGGGAAAAACCGTCGAAGCTACTTTGGCCTTTTTAAAATTTGGGTACTTTGACCTGGGGGCCGGCACATCCTAATCAATGTGAAGGATGGCCCGCACCGCCCTAACCAATGCCAGCACATTAATGGAAGACTTAGCCTCCACCTCCTGGGCCCCGGCATCCGAGTCAGAGTCTTCATGGATCTCCCAGTCATCCGAAGACACGTCCGTGTCCGTGAACTGAGCCGCCAGTGAAGCCGGAACGGAACGCTTGGACGCCCGAGGGGGCAAATCACTGTGCAACATAGATTGAAAAGCCGATGACGAAGCCGCCAGGCTCTTAACAGAGCTGGAGAGGACGTCCACCCAAGGTGGGGGTACTGCCTGAGGATAGCCCTGAAAAGGTACCATCGACTGCTGCGGCACCGTGGGGGATTGCACGTATACCGGCAAACCCGCATAAGGACCCACAGTCTGAGACCCGGGAGGAGACTGTACCAGACGCGTCACACCCGGGGAACGGGGGATGGTAGGCTGGGGCAACGCCGTAGAAGGGGCCGCAGTCGGGACCGCAAGTCGGTCCGCGAACGACGCCAGCACTTGCGTAAACATCGCTCACGGAGGATCCTGCGCCACCGGGGGTTTAGAAGGTCCAGGTACCAACTGGCACCGCCCACACAGACAGTCCTGAGACAAATCCGCCCCGTCAACTCCTGCCGAACAGCGTCGGCAGGAAACCAACACAGGAGCCACGGAGCGCTCATTCTCCTCATCAGACATGACACAAACTTTTTTGCAATAAAAGTGTCTCACCGAAACGAGGTAAGGCATATAACACCCACGCACTCCCAAGTAAGCAACCCGAACAGCCCACAAACTGGTACTGAGGAGCACACCGCAGTATGTGACGGACCTCACAAATACGTACATTTATATAAGTGAGGTTACACAGAAAGAACACCCCTCCCCCACGCACCTGCGGGCCGTAGGAGAAGGAAAGGGATAAGTAAAAAGCTGACAGTAAGTAGAAAAAAAGCACAGACAGCAGCACTAGCAAAAGTCACATACCATGCAGAGATATTACTCACTGCTCCTTCCGCTACAATCAACCTCCCAGATTCAGTGTCTGGGAGGGCTATAGTGCTGCGAACACTGTCCTGATCAGGGGAGAGGTATGCAGGGGGACTGGTCCACTGGAAGCCTGCCTGGGAGCTCTGCGATGCTGCCTGAAGATGGCCGCCGGAGAGCACTGAGGAGGAGTGGCCAGAAGATAACAGCCCAGCGACGCCAGCACGCTTGAGAGAAGGCGCGCTGGACTGAGGGGAGGAGCACTGAAGCAGGGAAGGCTGCCTCCCCTGCTAGTATGAAAACCCCCAGGGAAGCCGTTCCCCGCCGGTCTTACACCCTGGAGGTCAGCAGACACGCGGGGTATGCCACATAGTGGGGGAGCCCGTCGCCGCTACTAGCGCCGCCGGTCTGTCCCCCAGAGACTGGCGGCATGAAGACTGCATTATGCTTTCCCCGCGCGCAGCACGAAGCGGCTTACCTGGCCCCTTGAGTCCGGCAGCAGTCAGTGGGAGCTCCCGGAGCCACGCTAGCACTGACTCCGGGGTTCCGCTCCGATCCCCGGATCAGTACCGGCATCGCAGCGCCAGCGGGGCTGTTGGAGCGGCAGCGTGGATGTCCAGATGGACAGTCTGATGCTGCCGCTCTGAAGATAGTAAAAATAAAATAATAAAATCTTTTAAAAAAAAAAAAAAGCTTAGGGGCTGCTTATGCAGCCCCACTGCGCAGGGTGACCCGACTCCGGCCGGGCACCAACTAAAACTGAGGTGCTGTGGCTCGGGGCGGGGTATAGAGGAGGATGGACCCAAGTGCATCCTGGGAGCAGCAAGGCTTTAACTGTGTGGTGCCCGTGGATCCAGATCCAGCTATACCCCAAGGTCAACCCTGTGGACCCCCTATGGACCCTGAAGTAGAAAGAGCTACTGTATAAACACAGGCTGCATGTTTAATCATCCAGGGCCTGAGTACAGCAATACCATCATCAGTCTGTACAAGGACATTGTCCCCTTTATCTGAAATGTCTCTATTAATACCTCATGTTCTGTCAACTGTACGGAAAGAAGTTACTAATATTTTTGGAAATATATTACATCATGTACACCCTTGAGAAAGTTCAACCATTCTTATTAAAATCTGCAGTTGTACTTAAAAGCACTGGAGTGCCTTCTGCACATCTCTTTCCTTCTGGCTTTATGCTGTGACCCTGAGTGATATTGGGACGTTATGTGGCCCCGAAGTAAGAACGATGCACAGGAATGATCAAACTAATTCACCCATCTGTTGAATGCAAAAAAAACCTACATTTCTTGCGCAACCAAAAGGTAAATAAATCTTATATAACCTTATATGTTACTGACTAAATTCCTGAGAAAAAGTGCAGTAAAACAAAGATGCTTATATATAGGATATTATAAGCCCAGAAATCACCAGGTTAACACACACGAGTATAAACCTAGTACACTGCTTATCTTAGGTAATATAATAAGGGGAAAAGGGAAATGTAGGAAAAATGGTTGCACAGGAATGTCCAATGGTGAGAAGGCGTAGATATTATAATATACACTTATGGTATTCTTCTCAAAATAGGAGGTGCATCCCAGGAGTATTTATTAGTACAAAAAGGGAAGAGAAAAAGACTCCTATAGGGGCACACTCCTATTGTTATCTCTTTGACTAAACGGTTAGCAAACTGATACCGCCTATGAGGACATTGCTACCATATATCTGGTTGCAATTCTCTACCTCTAGTGGCTGGAGATTGGCGTTATTTTGGTTGTATAGTCCAGTTGACTCTAAGTTAGGTAATAAATTCAAACTAAATTTTATTGATTATTAAAAATAAGTGAAAATACAGTTTCTCCTACATATACATGACAGCACAAAACATATAGTGTATCACATGGATAATAAATGTATCTATTGTAAGTGGTCCACTATTTCATTTATTAATGATGTTAGAGGAACGGATGTGAACATTTATAGCAATCATATGCATGCATCTAGAGTCAGTCATTACATCATAATACCACCATACATCTAGATCCTATTAAACATTGATACATTTTATTTGTATATATCAAGGAATAAATGTTAAGTAGTGCCAGTACTACTGGTTCTGTATACACACTCTAAAACTATAAGGATGAAATGCTGTGCTCACAGTCCATGGATCAAACAATGTAAATGGTAAATGTGCCCAAATACAATATCTTAGTTGGCATAACACCTAATGGTGTATAGTAAGACAATCCCTCATTATCCTACTGGGACCAGTAGACTATTATAATAAGATTGGGATTGTCCCTATGCTCTAGTACAGTTTTGCCTTGAAAATTTTATTGGTCTTACGATGTTCTAATGATTAGTGGAACCACCTATGTGAAGTATATAATTGACACATATTGAAAACACATGTATCACACAATTGCATATAAATGCACAAAAACAAAAGGCAAAATAATAACAAACATATACAACAAACATGAACAGAGGTATAAAATACCTCAATTACAATGCTGAACACCACGGATACCATTTCTATCTATAAGATGGTGGCTTGTAGAGGCGTCCCTCAATTCCTAATAGGGAGAGTACGTACAGTACTAAACAATTTCCTGGTATAGATCCAGATGTAGAGTTGTGCGCTTATATACCCTGGATCTGCTATTGCCCATCTTAGATGTATAGAGGACAGGGAATGAGAGTCCCTGGTACTGGCACTTTGAAAATAGAAAGCTGCTTCTGCTTTTGCAACCCAGTCTCATCTGTATCCCTGTTACCTTGTGGCAGCGCAGAGAAACCAGACAGCTGGTTGCAATGAGAGAGCAGGAAAGAGTAGAAGAAAGTACCTGTCATAAGTCTCTCCCTCTTGTATATTGATCCGTGGTGTAGGGGTCCAAAGTGCGCACTTTGGAGCCCACCAGCAAGCTGTCCGACGCGCGTTTCGCCGGGGCTTTTTCAAAGGAAGCACAAAGCTGTCTCGTATCTGCCGGATATATATAGCGCCCGCTTAGTGTTAATAGGCTAATACTTTAAATTGACAGAAGAATCCACCAATAGGCTTATAGCATTATATGAGGGGGTGGAGATCCAAATACACAGTCCGGCTGATCTCATCTGTGTCTAATCACAGAGCTAGTCAAACTTGTCTGCTATGTTTGCAGATTGCCCAGCTGTAACATGCTGTTTTTAAAGATTTTGAAAACATTGGCTCTTTATGATATATTTTCTTAAAATCTATCATTTATTTGTTATCATGGTCTACCTAATCTTAATTGGTTTGCATAATACATACTCTATAATGAAACAAGTCCAGGTCTGTGTAGATACATATAAGACATGTGCATATAGCAATCGATTTTTTCAATCGATAAGTTTGATCCGATTTTAGAGTATCATTATTGTTACACTATATTTATAATAAACCTCATCCACCTTATAGGGTTTTAATTCTATATTGGACTAAGATATAACTAAAAGAATTTAATTACACCTCATTTATGTTAATCATATATAAAAATATCCACCTGTAAATTACATCGATTAATATAAAAAAATAAAAAATAGGCATAAAATAAAATAGAAATAGACATGAATAAACTATCAGCCCATTCTGATTTTACAACAATGGTGATCCTTGAATATGAGGAGAATCGATTGATGCTGATAGAGATATGTATACCCCACTATTCTAGAAAAAGTGTAATTTACCCCATTTTATTTTATAATTTGTTTTTAATTTTTGGTTATATAATATTATTCCTAAAAAAACAGGCATATGTGCATATTGATATCACGTTGTAAAAGTCCAGCGGGATATCTTCCCATGTGTATTTTTTGTGGTGCCGAATGTGTGATAATAAGTGAAATGAAAAATATAACCTATATGTGCTGGGGTATTAATATAAGTGTATAAGTTTGCTACCGGACATATATTTATATAAAGTGATATTCATTGTGTGGTGTTTTAATATGATAATATTATGAAAATGAGATTATTAAAATTAAAGGGAAAGCAAAAAGTGATGTCCAAATCTGTGACGTATATAAAGAATGTGAAACAAAATCAAAATCTAAGATAAACAGAAAACAAACCACAAAACACTGTAAAACAAGCATTATACTAGACGTGAAAACGTGAATTAGTTATTGAAATTGAAATGTAAAATGATCATTTATACATTTTTTATTATTAGTAGTGAATATGATACTAGTGTTAATACCCTGAACCTAAGTGCTGAATAGTGATAATAACATATTGGATATTTTATACCCTGTATCTAAGATGGTCTTCTGGTTTTTTATGATTAAAAACCCTTTGTTCAATAAATATACTCGAAATAGACCATAGTTATTAGTATCTATAAATATCAAGATCAGTAAAAAAGATATCAATTGTGTAAAAGATTTGCTTAAATATCAAGAAAGGGGCTATAGTTGATGGTTTCATTCATCCCGAAGGGATTGACTGAGCCCATACGAAAAGTCCATTCACATTCTTTTTTTAATAATTCTCTAGTAAGATCTCCTTTTCTAATATTCATTGATATTTTTTCAAGGCCAAATGCTTTCAGATCCTTAGGTGATCCATGGTGTTGTGAATAAAAGTGTCGAGCTACGGAAGTAATTTTCTTGAATTTTTGTAAATCAGTTGAGGCATGTTTGATATTTCCTATATGCTCTAATATTCTTTGTTTTAGTGGCCTTGTTGTCATACCAATATAATGTTTTTTGCAAGTACATTCAAGACAGTATATTACTGCATTAGTATTGCAGTTTATATATTGTCTGATCTGATGTTTCTTTCCAAAACGATCAAGAACCTCATTCCTCTTTACCATAGTGGGACAGCCATCCCCCTGTACTCTGTTGAACTCCTCCACACTGATGTGGATGTTGTATGGCTTTGCAGCTATACTGATCAGCTGCCTTAGAAATACGTGGGGGAGGCTTGGCCGGGCGCGGCGTCCTGCTTCACTCAGGACACCTGCTACAATCATAGCCTCCGGCAATCCCCGAAAACTACTGCATCCTGAAATGATGACGTCATCAGCGGTGCTCCGCTTCCTGGAACCCATCAAGCCCCTCTCTCCTCAAAAGCGTAGCAGCTCTGCAAGTCCTTCCAGCGGTAAGGCTCAGGAAATGAAAGCGGCATGGTGCTGTTAAAGCCCTAGGGAGGTGTGAGACATGCTGGCTTTACAAAGCAACAAAACCCAGTCAGTCAATCTGCTCACTAGCAGTGTGCCGGGAAGCAGTACATAAAGGCAACCAGGAATTTTATACATAACTGTAAAAGCTTACCTTCTTGTTGCCTGCAGCCCCCCAGATGTGTGTCTGGCATGGAGAGTAGTTTGGTGACTATCTCAGGGGCCGTCTTTAGAGTGGGACACAGGATTCAACCAAACCTCTATCCAGATAAGCACTAGCAGAGTATGAGTTGCTACCTGTCGCCAGGACCTAAGCACCCAAATCAAACATTAAAATAAAGAAATAAAACTTAACTAAAACCTAGGACCTAGCCAATGTCTCACTCCAAGGCACTACAAAAAAAAAGACTGAGCTTAGGGTGGAAGGGGAGGGATTATATAGGGGGGTGGGAGCCAGTTTTCAATTAGCTAGTGTCCGACTCCACACCTCTCACTATGCATAACCCAGAAGTAATGACATCCCCCCAGATGGATGATAAAGGAATTAACTGTATAGTTTTTATCATTCTCCAAAATCTGGTTGGTAGATGACCGCTATAACCTGTGTGTACTGTCACCTGCACTTACAGGCAGCTGAGTGACTGAGCCTGAAAGGGACCAGGCCAACTACATAGACCAATTTGTTCATCATGAGGATGACCGTCAGTCACCCGTATGCAGCTAACATCCCAAACTATAGATGCTAAATATATTTTGGGGTGATCCCGCACTGGAGCTTTTCAAAACATGGAAAGTGTAATATGATATGAAATATAAGTATGACGTCATCAAAAACCAACCGTAAATAGACATTCCAGGCAGGTATTGCCTACACGATTGTGAAAATGAATTTTGTTGGTGGTGCTCCCCTGAGTCCAAAATTATATTGTAGAGAGGAAATTTCTGTTCTATATTGTGTTAAAGAAGCACAGAAGAGCAAACAAGGGGGAAAGATAGGACTCTTTTTTTTAGGGGCACTCTTAATGTACAATTTTAAAATATAACTTTTATTATAATAAAATTAAAATAGAAAGACAGGCCTATGTTTTGTAGGCTCGTTATAAAAACTACAGCATACAGATATAATGAATCGTTTAATAATATGTTATTACATCAAATAGGTGTGGAATGGAGACCTTTACATGAGCATAAATTGATCATGTGTTCCATCCATTAATGATATAGGGTGAAAATATAGATCTCCTTAATGTTACCAGGACCACATTTATGTATAGATAGGCCTATCCTGTTGAGATGAATCGCATTAAGAATCAATTACCAATTAAACATATTAAGATTTGTAGCAAAAAGGGACACACATGAAAGAAGAGAGACTTCTATCAGTCTGCATAATGTTTATCCTTATATCCTGTTATGTTCCACGCTAGACAATGCTTTAGCATCTGGTAGGATATATATAAAACAAAAGTATAATGCTTGCTTATCAACAAACCAAATGTATAGAACAGCACTCTATTTGTGAATCACTAAGAATTCTGTAATCTTATTCCCCTTTTACACCAGAGCTAAAACCCAGGTTATTGCAGGGTTAACCCGGGTAGCTCCTTGGTGTAAAAGGGGTGAGGGTTGGCAGGGATGGATTATAGGCGGGGCGGTCGTCGAGGGGCCCCCACACTGCCAAAAACATTCCTGGCCACTCTGGACCCTCCATGGCCGACTCCCGATCACAGCCGGCAGCATAAAGCACTGCACTGCAGTGACCGCACACTCCATCACACAGTGTGACAGCAGCAGAGGATGGAAGCCCCGCCCCCAAACTGACATAATACCGTGATTCGCAGGTGTATTGGCAGGGGGCGGGGCCTATCACAGTGAAGTGCCTGCCCCCATTAGAAGCCTACCCTGCTGCCTGTTGCTGTAAATGGAGGTAGGGAAATATGTATGTGCTCCTGACTGTCCATTCCTCCCTCCCCCCTCTCTTTCTAACTCGCTCATGACTTCTCTCTCTAGCTACATCCCTATCCCTCTATCTATCTCATATCTATCGATCTATCTTGATCTCTAACTCCCTCCCTCTCTCTTCCCTCTCCCTCTCATGAACTGGCATGTACTAAAGGGGAAAATGAGGTAACGCCATATTCAGGTGGCATTACCCCATAGAAGCTTATGGGTTTCTTATCGGGACGCTCCCCCTTGGGAGGGATCCAATCGGATCCCTGCCATCACCCACTGCGGCCTTCTGCGCATGTGCAGAAAGATGCCAGAGGGACTTCTGGGTGTTAAACCCAGAAGCTCCTCTGTTCGGAGCCATCGCAAAAGACAGCTCTTATCGGAATAACTGTTATTTGCAATATTCTAGGTACATATCGCGGTAATCAACTGCGGTATGTACCCAAAGACAGCTTAATGTACCTATATCTCACTACCTCCCCTAGCTCTGTCTGCCTCCCCCCATCTAAACCCCCCACTCGAAAACCTGCATTTGCTCCTATCAGTGTACTAGATCATGTACGCTATGCTGCTGGGAGTCAGTTCCCAGCAGTGTTGCGGACATGAAGTAGTATACTGCGATCCTTGCCGGTCAGGGGAGAGTCCGGAGAACAAGGGGCATAGTAGTCGTTGTGTGGGGCCGTAGTCATTTTATTGATGGGGCCCCCACAACTTGGTTGCCCCGGGGCCCCACAAGCCTTAATCCAGCCCTGAGGGTTGGATTGCTGGGTCGAGTGAGAGGCAATCCAACCCAGGTAACTTGCAGGGTTTACCACGGGAATAACCCGTGAAACCCTGCAGTGTGAACGGCACATTCCGGGTCATGATGACCTGGAGCGTGCCGCATGCCGGCCCATTGGTCCAGCTTCAGTGGCGTTTGGAGATGACGTCATCTCCAAGCGTCCACTTCAACGCCGGAAAAGCTGGGTCAATGCAGACCCGGCTCTGGTGTGAACGGCGCCAACTCAGAAATATCCTGGGTCAGTGCTGGGGAAATTCCGGGCCTGATCCGGGTTGGAACTCTGTTCCAATTCCAGGTCAGACCCGGAATTTCGGTGTAAAAGTGGTATTAGTGATTCACAAATAGAGTGCTGTTCTATACATTTGGTTTGTTGATAAGCAAGCTCTATACTTTTGTTTTATATATATCCTACCAGATGCTAAAGCATTGTCTAGTGTGGAACAGAACAGGATATAAGGATAAACATTATGCAGATTGATAGAAGTCTCTTTTGTGTGTGTCCCTTTTTGCTACAAATCTTAATGTTTAATTGGTAATTGATTCTTAATGAGATTAATATCAAACAGAATACTCCTATCTATACATATATGAGACATAAACCTAATACACATAATTTGCATTCTCTCTCATAAATGTGGTTCTGGTAACAATAAGGAGATCTATATTTTCACCCTATATCATTAATGGATGGAACACATGATCAATTTATGCTCATGTAAATGTCTCCATACCACACCTATTTGATTTAATAACATTTTATTTAAGCGATTCACTATATCTAAGTGTGCTGTAGTTTTTATAACGAGCCTACAAAACATAGGCCTGTCTTTCTATTTTAATTTTATTATAATAAAAGTTATATTTTACATTTATACATTATACATTGAGTGTCCCTAAAAAGAGTCCTATCTTTCCCCCTTTTTCTTGCTCTTCTGTGCTTCTTCAACACAGTATAGAACAGACATTTCCTCTCTAAACTATAGATGCTGCCTGTTACTATGTACTCAGTCCACAAGGTACTAAACAGTCCAGGTTTTACGTATATCCATGCTTGAGCCCAGATATTTAAATCAAAATGACTGAGTTACTAATTAAGATCTCTGTGCTCAAACATGATATACTTAAAACCCGGACTGTTAGTGTGCCTTGAGTTAGGGAAGCACTGTCTACAGGTACATAACATCATGTTGTGTATATGGTCATCGGTGGGCAGAGAAAGCAGAAATATGTAACTATATCTATATACAGTGATGTGGTGCTGCACAGCATTCATGCAATCAATGACTGCAAAACATAGTTTGTATGGCTTCTGGAAGAGGTGTCTCCCACCAATAGCAGGATGTTCTTACCAGTATAAAGGGTTAACAAAATGAAGTATAGCAAAGCACCATGTACAGTGAATTACAGGGGCCAACTCCAATCTAATGGTAGATTTACTAAAGCTTCTAAAAATAAAAAGAGAGGGTGTTGCCTATAGCAACCAATCAGATTATAGCTACAGGATCATTCTCCTGTTGCAATCTAGAAAATTATATCTGATTGGCTGCTATGGTCAACACCTTAATCTGTCTGTTTTAGAAGCTTTATTAAATTAATCCTTAAGAATACTACTAGTATGTACTAGCAAGAGTCTGACACCCATGTAATTCCTCTGCCTGACTACAGGTGTCATACTTTCCCAAACACACCAAAGAACAAACACAGAAGACTGGTGTTGGGGGGAAAAAAGGCCCCATAAAGTACTTTAATGAGAATATTTATACATGTTTATATATATATTCATTGTTCTATTTGATGACAGACTGTGTGGAGGGATCGTGCAGGGAAAGGGAATTCGTTGGGATTGGTCCTTCCCCCAACAGTACTAACACAACATATTTTACACAGGAGCGGGCAGAGATTATGAACTTAAGAGAAAAAAGGGTAATGGAGTTGAATTACTGTACAGAATGACCATCCACGCCATATGAAAATTAAGTCAACTCCCCAGGGCCCTATTTCATGGCAGTAGACAGGTCATCACACAAAGGCAGTGCTAGAAGTGAGAGCCCTAAAACCAAGTACATTCTCCAGGACCCAAACTCCTGAGTACCTCCGGGCCAGGGCAGTATAGAGTAAAGACATCCCCTTCTGTAAGTAAACTTCAGCTTCTCTTCTGGGTTTGCTAAACCTCTGCACAGGCTCCATAACAGTGGGTAACAAGTGTTAATAAAAAGACACAGACAGGGGAGGGAGAAGGAGAATAGAAGATGTGGTGTTATTTACACAGGGGAAGCCGCACGGCCCTCAGTACACAGAATAGATCCGAATACCGCAGCACAGAACCATACTAAATATCATCTCGATAATCTAAAAAATAAAGAGAGGAGAAATCAATGAATAAATAAAATAAATGCAAGTGACATAACCAGCATATCTTGCACTGCAGTATAATATTACACCTAAAGCAATGTAGTAATTGGCATTTACAGAGCAGGCCAAATACTGTTTTGTGACCATATGCAGCAATTTAGGGCCCAATTCAGAACCGCACACAAAACAGCCGCAGTTGAGATCTGTTGTACTGCGCATGCACCTGTCCAGCCTAACGTCTGCCTCTCTCCAGAGTTAGCAGAGTCGCACAGAAATCAGCTGGATCTCCTGTAGTGGCTAAATGGGTGTAGCTGGTCGGCAATGGGGTGCTAGCAATTAGAATAAGCTTACCATAGGCACAAGAGAATTGCCGGCTATTCAGAATGAGCGTATGCAAAGATCTGGTGATTTAAGTTTGATCGTTTGCACAGAGGATGGGGTGCAGAGTCATGCTGATCTCAATAACAGCTGCTCTCACAATCGAATGTATAGCCGACGCACAGCCGCTCACACGGGGGCCATAGGGAGAGTGCAGGATTCCATGGTGCGAACACAAGATGCTGGAAGTGGGGATCTCAGTTGTTTAGCTCTCAGTTCTCGGAGGCGGCATTAGCTTATTTTGCACATCTGTCTGTTGGATTTTGTTACTCAATTCATATAACTATTCAAATGATCTCTAAAATTAAATAGTCAACATACGGACATTTATCCATTCATAGGTCAAATAGAACTGTGTTATCAAAGAGCAGATTACAGTCATCAGGAATACACAGCAGCACAGTACAAGGGAAATAGGGAATGACACCACTGGTAGATAACAGACTATGGTCATTGTGTAATAAACAAATTATATTTCTATATGTGATCAGCTTGTGTATCAAAAGGCATAAAGCACCATACTGCAAATAACAGCCTAGCCCTAGTGCAACTGTATTATATATAATCCATATGGTATGTAGTAATTATGTCGGTATGGAAAAAATGTCCACATGGTCACTATGACGACATTTTTGAAAGTCAACAGTCACAGTGTCGTCAACTACATGTTTAGTTTATGATGACAATTAGAATGCCGACATAACATAACACACATATAGCTCTCAGTAGGGAGTGCATAACTCCACCTAATATTGATGGAACCAGTTAGTGCTGTTATTACACTCGGGTCCTGAATACTGTCAGAAAAATCCTGCATTCAGGACCACGAACAATATTTTCAGTGGCAAAAACAAACGTCACAGTATTTAGGGACTGACTTTTATGATCGTGTGTTGTTGTTCTTCTAGTTGAAGTTAATGGACACACAAATGGGTTCTAAGCACGGCCGCATTGCAAGCACAGGAATAAATGCCGATCCTAATGAGTCATTACTAATTTTAGTGGTGTGCAGTCATTCTTTTAAGACCTACAATAATATACACTACTCTTCCTAAAGCACCTTCTCTATACCTGCTGAATTCCTGTAACCCATACTGTACAGAGGAGCTAACCCTCTAAAGCGCAAAGAAATATGCTGGCACCACATAAGTAAATGGTATTATTATTATTAATAATAATAATCTGTCCCCTGGCTGACCTGAGACAATGCTCTGCTGCTATCCTCCTGTATTCATCCAAATGAAGCAGTCAGGAGGCACCAGACGCAGCAGCTGTACACAGCACCCACAAGTAAGAAGTTCCAGGTGTTAGGGAGGAATCTGGGGTGGCAGTGACTATGCTCCTATAACTGGGGGCTCCAGGGTGAAGTGAAGTTGACACTTACAGTTACTGAGTGTCTGGTGGTTGAGTATAACCAGTACAAGTGGTCAGTAATGGCAGGTTACTGATAGTAAAAATAAACCCAAGACAAACCTGTATAATTTCAAAGTTTCCTCCCCCAGACAGTGTGGAAGAGTAAAATAATAGGTAGATGTTTGGCAATGAATAAATACTGATATATGCGATATACATTAACCTAGAACGCCCAGACCTATTGAATTCAGCAAAGCAAAGAGCTACAGCTCCAACCATCGGCACTGACATATAGTGAATGGCCAGGAATTTTGTGCACATTGCATATGTTTTTTTGTTACTTTATGTAAGTAGTGCTCCAGCAAGTAGGCTATTGTTATTACCAATGTCTATCACTCGGAGTCTGTATGGAAAATTAGCTTCTCCGACAAACTGCAAAATGCAGGCTCTCATTATAGTGTAAGATTAGGCCCGAACTCCGCCAGCTCTGACATAGCGCAGAAGTCATCCTTTCCCCTGTAAATGTGATCTCTCTCCACTAGTTGGCACCGGTGAGCCTACTCTATACTTTGCAGGTAACGACTTTGTATCACCAAACTTTTCCTTTCTGCAGGACAATGTGCCGCTGCCTTGCTGCACACTTATTTCTCCCAAAGTGGAGGTGTCTTTTTACTCTTTTGAAGTGTTAATCTAGAACAGCTACCAGAACTAGTGAAAGCAGATGTAACGTTTAAAGATTGCAAACGCTGAAATACAGCATGGTCCTAGTCAGAGGCAGATAATTATGTCACTGCACATATAACAGCAGCGGAGAAGAGAAATAGAGAGAAGAACGTATGTTCGCTGGTCTTACCATAATAACAGCCACCACTGCAGCCGCAATGCCAACCAAGTGCAGTTTAGATTGGAATAAAGCATCAATTCGGTCATGGCAATCCTACAATAAAATGGAAGTGAAGAAATAGATTAAAGCTTCTACTGAGAATAAAACCCCCTTATCCGCATACCAAGACTACAGGCATTGTTATCATTGTACTGCATCATCTACTCACCACATCTTTTATTCCAGCCGGACATAGGTTATCTCCCGAGATAAACAACAATTTGGAGTCATCTTTACAGCACTGCAGCTATAAGGAGCAAAATATGACAAAAAAAAGTATATTAGTAAAAGTCTCACAAAATGAATAAAACCAAAGTAAAAACAATAGAAACACTACTTAAAAAACCCACAACAGTAACATTTGTTTTCTAGTAGTATGAAAGCACTCAAAGCTGTTTCATATACAGTAAATGCCATTACTACAATGTAGGGATGTGCAGGCTCGGATAGGTTCGAATTTTCCCGCCAAGTTCGGATTTTTCCCGCCAAAAATCGGGTCTCAGAAAGAGGTAAAACGTCATCTTTCATGGACAATCATCATCATTCCTGGACAAAAGTAAATGGAAGATGATGTTTGTCCATGAAAGAAGACGTTTTGCCTCTTCCTGAGACCTGATTTTTGGCGGGAAAATTTGAACCTATCCGAGCCTGCACATCCTTACTGCAATGGCACATGTCTTGAGCAAAGATAAACCATACTTGCAGTCTATGAAGTGCTATTCTCCAGGAAATGGTCGGAGGAGATGCAGCGGACCACTCTGAGGTTCAGGGCCGGGCTCTAACGTAATTTCCGTGCCATTTTAGCCCCGCCCCCTCCATACGAATCCACGATTCCTAGTAATTATCTCCCCATCCTGCCCACTTCGCTAGGAAGTAGGTAGGATGCGGAAGATCCAGCCACTCTTCCGGCTGTGCTTGAAACTACCGAATAAAAACGCACCTTCCAGTACAGTAGGTAAGTATTCAATAAACCCTCTCTGATTCCTACAATTTGTAACACAGTACAATTGAGAACAGTATAAAGGAAATATATGACTTACAGTCTCATGGAAAACTTTGATCACCGGTTTGGCCTTTTCTCTCTCCTCCGGTTTTCCATTTTTGGCTTGCTCATAAGCTTCATCATAAAACTGTTTAATCTCTTTCGACACCTGATAAAGAAAGAAGATATTCATTTATACAGCCTTCAAGAACTGCTCTGAAGAAATTCCTATCAAGATGATCATGGTCGCACATATTTAGCCTATTTTAGTAGTTATGTCATATACAAAACACGTTATTGTATTAGCAAATTAGATAATCAGAAAATTCACACTATAGTGAATTAGATCATCAGAGTGTTCACAGCAGCACATAATATTTCATGAGAGAAGAGTTCTTATCTTGTGGAAGCAGTGACCTGTCCTCTTAATGACATTAGCCACGGCAGTACGACATGTTACAGTGCATAGTCTTATGTGATTAGGAGAGTGGATGCAAGCAGGAAACCACATAGCAAGCATTAGCCAGTGCAAAAGGAGCAGTGGGGTCAAATGTACTTGAATATGAGCCAAAGGTCATGCGCTCAACTTGCTTTATGGTCTCTCTGTATGCTGCTAATGCAAAAACTAGGCGATAAACGCATAACATATCATTGTTACAGTATTTTGTGTGGCTGCCATGTGTTATTAGTTCTGACAGTAGAGTGCCATTATCAGTGTCTCTGTCTCATTTGCCTGGTCTGAAAGCAGACCATATGTTGTTCCACACAAATTACAACAGCTTTGGATGTTGCCCAGTAGTAGGTGGGTATTATGTTACTGTAAGCATTGTATGACATTAACTGGGGTAAGGCACTTAGGAGAAACTTGGAAAATGTGACAGAAAGCCAGCAAAGTATGGGCAACCATAAAATATAACCCTGATATGGCTAATAGTTTTATGTTGTTCATCTTATCTTTTGTATTAGCTGCCCCATGTGGCTGAAACAATTAAAGAACATGTTTGAGGTTACAGTGTCTTTAAGGATTAGTGGGCCAGGAAATGACCACATTTTAGGCCAGAATAGAAATGGATTCCTTTAACCCAGGGATGGGGAACCTCAGGCCCGGGGGCCGTATAAGGCCCTCGGAATCATTTGGTCTGGCCCTCCGAGCTTTTTTCTGCTAGCCTCATCTGGCTAGCAGGGTGCCTAGAATGGAATGGGTATGAAATACCGCCAGCTGCACGGCCAGCGGTTCGTTTCCCGTCAGCGGCAGCCCGTCAAAAGCAGAGTTAGAAGCAGCGGAAGCCCGACAGCGCTGGAAACCCGATCGTGGATAGGTTAGTATATACTAACCTAACCCCCCTAACCCTCCTTAGGGGTGCCTAACCCTAACTTCCCCCCCAAGTGCCTAACCGTAACCACCCCCTTCCCCGCTGCCTAACCCTAAGTCTCCCCCTGGGGTGCCTAACCCTAACCCTCCCTCCCCCTAGCCTAACCCTAATCCTCCCAGGTGGGTGCCTAACCCTAAATCCCCCCCAGGAGCCCTAAACCTAACCCTCCCCCCACCGCTGCGCCCGGCATTGCTACGATCGGGATGCCGGGCACCCACTCCCGGCGTCGGGGAAATGCGGGCGTCTACTTCTAGACGCCCGGCATTTCACCCTTACCGGGAAATGATAGTCGGGAAGCCGGCTGACGGTATTTAGGCAGTCGGCTTCCCGATTGCTTGCCCCAAGAATGGCACTCAGCAGCCAGAATCTATGCAGCAGTGCCATCTAGAGCGTCCTTAGGATGCTTCAGACAGTCACACCGCTGCCCTTAAAGCTCCCCGGAGCATCCTCAGGATGCTCAGGGCATTGCTGTAATGACCGCCAATTGTGGCCCTGCCCCGTGTGACATCACACGGAGGGGACGTGGCCTGCAAATAATGTTATATATATCAAAATGGCCCTCGGCAGAAAAAAGGTTCCCCATCCCTGCTTTAACCCATTAACCCATGACTGCAAGCCTCTGTATGTAGCCCCAAATTATATTTGTTTAATAACATTTGTTTTCTTTTTTTTAATTTAAGAAATAATTAACTAGAACAATCATTCCCCATGCTTTTTTTTTTTTTTAAGTGAGGTGGCTATTTTAGGAACGTAATGTGTGCCCCTCCGCACCTATATTTCCAAAATTCATGTGGGCACAGACAGCCAAGGTGGCTCATTTCTCTGGTGATAACCAGACCAAGAGACATAATGCACGTATGTTAAAATAAGTGGAAGGTGCATATTTATATTCCTAGTACCCGTTCCAGTTTGGTACAAACCATTCTTGTCAGGAGATCAGCAGCTACTCAGAAAGGTATTACAATGCCTGTGTTTACAACTGTTTGCCCAAGTTCTAGCAACTAATTAAATGAAAAACATAAAACATTCTGCCATGGCGCCACCTTCTGGGAAGCAACTTATAAACAGAAGTTGTTCAATAGTGTAGTATATAAGATAAAAACAAACACTACTTCATTTAGATCTTAAATGGTGAGAACCACACATACACAAAAAAGGGAAGAGTATGCTTATCAGTTCCTGTGGATCTTTGCTATCAGTTGACCATTCTGCCTGGCTATAAACTATTTTTTTTCTAATAAGCACTGAACTCAGATCTGCTTCTAAACAAAACTAATTTCTACATTGGGCTCAAAAGGTAATAGACTGCGGATTTGATGAGGCAGGTGGTCTAAAGGTGCGTACACACTGGGCGATCAGGAAAGACTGTACGATTACGACATCGTAATCGTACCGTCGTTCCTGATCCCCTGTAGTGTCTGCACTGAGCGATCAGTTCTTCAGTACAGGCACAGTCCATCATTCCTGAACATGCCAATCTGTCGTTATCGGCAGATTGTGCTGCATGTTCAGGTGATGGACAATGTCGAAAATGACCAGTGGGAAAGCGCATCGCTGGTCGTTTCCGACATAAAAGTGCACGATTTGTGCACGATTACTGAGCGACTGCACGATTACAATGTCGTAATAGTGCAATCGCGCAGTAAAATCGCACCTTTATTTCCTCACTATTTAAGCAAACCTTACTTTGGGCCTCATTTATCAATGAGTTTTATCATTCACAACGAGTGATAAAACTAGTGCGTATGATAAATGGTGCTCCGGCCAATCAGCTCCCAACTGTCATTTTTCAAACAGATGACAGTTGGGAGCCGATTGTGTATAATAATGGTGCTCCAGCCAATCAGCTCCCAACTGTCAATTTTCAAACAGATTACAGTTGGGAGCTGATTGGCTGGAGCACCATTATCATACACAGAGTTTTAGGACTCGTTGTGAATGATAAACGCGTTGATAACTGAGGTTCTTTGATTTGTGCCTTTGTGAAATTTACAACAAACTCATCTGAAACTAAAATCTAAAATAAAATCACACACAGCACAGTGGTAGCATTGCCGCCTCACAGGACTGAGGTCATGAGTTCAATTCCCAACATAAAAAGACAATAAGTAGATTCTATCAAAATAGTGTTTGTGTGTGTGTACAAGTAGAGAAAATAGATTGTAGGCACTTCTTGGGCAGAGATGTGAATGACTAAATAGTCTCTGTAAACTGCTACATAATATGGCTGTGCTGAATAACTAAATAGATAAAAAATATAAAATCTCATAAAAGGTTGAAGTTGCATATTTGTCCTACTGCCACACCTTATGTTAAGTCAATCCTCCAAAAAGTGCATTTTCGGGGGTTAAACAGCATTTTTGCCCATAGTACATCCCACCCTATAAGTGGTGCTGGGCATATTATACCACACCTGTTACCCGTACAAAGTAGCGGAAGCCATTATCCAAAATCTGAGAGTTCACAGATGTCCATAGTGGATTGAATGGCTGACTTATCAATAGTGAATAATATTTCTCACACCAGTATAATACATCACAAGCACTCTGACATCACTGTGTAGAGCTCTTACCTGCTCCCTGTTTACGAAACCCCAGATACCGGCGGCAACTTCACATGCAAAAAGGATCACTAAGCAGGCGAAGAACTGCAGAGATATGAAGTACAGTAGAGGTGAGGAGACTGGACAGTGGTGTAAGAAGGGTTCTCAATTCTCATATCACTGAAGTACATTTGCTGCAAAGGCATAGCGTGATACATGGCTGGCTTGTTAAATAATTGAAACATGTTAAATGCATCTTCCACTTTACTACTGATCTGTATTGATGCAAAAATGTATGTTCTCCTGCAAGCATTAAACTTGCACAAATATTACCATAGTAAGTGGACAGTGGCAGGAATCACCCTGTGTGTCTCCATGCCATAGCTGTTGTTGTACTGTGGCTCTCATTTTCCACACCCTGGATTGAGTTTTACATCGATGCGATTGGATGGGAATGCCTTGTGCACATCACAGCCCACGTCTACTACCCACTCTCTGGGGGAGTCTACCTGTGTCTGTCCAGCAGTACTGGAACAAGTCATAGCATACTTTGTCAGCTGAATGTGCTGGGACTTATAGTGCCACAGCAGTAGTACTTTTGCCTGCCACTGTGCTTTACGCTTCCCAATGAGCAGCTCTTCTAGACGTGATACCACATGCAGCGGCCATTCACAGCGGGGAGTCGGGAGCTGCCATTTGCCGCGAGCATCTCCTCTGCCGGGGCAATTGCAGTTATGGGAGCCAGTGCAGCAGTACCCGCAGGCGAGATGCCACCTGTAGCGGCTGCGGTGAACATAGACACTCTTTTTCCTCTGCTGGCTCCATTGTGCATTTCAGGAGCCAGCGCTGCAGTGCCCGCAGGTAAATACAGCGGAGGACTCTAGGCCAGCACTCCGAGCATGAGACACAGGACAGTGTCTGAAATAAGCAGCATTGACGGTCACCTATTGTTGCCCAAGCTATACAGTGGGCACAATATACTAACAATTTCCAGTGGACAGGAGAAAGTGAGATCATATGTACAGTGCATCCGGAAAGTATTCACAGCGCTTCACTTTTTCCACATTTTGTTATGTTACAGCCTTATTCCAAAATGGAATAAATTCATTTTCGTCCTCAAAATTCTACACACAATACCCCATAATGACAACGTGTAAAACGTTTTTTTTAGATTTTTGCAAATTTAATTTAAAAAACAAAACCAAAACCTAAGCACAAGTACATAAGTATTCACAGCCTTTGCTCAATACTTTGTTGATGCACCTTTGGCAGCAATTACAGCCTCAAGTATTTTTGAATATGATGCCACAAGCTTGGCACACCTATGTTTGGGCAGTTTTGCCCATTCCTCTTTGCAGCACCTCTCAAGCTCTATCAGGTTGGATGGGAAGCGTCGGTGCACAGCCATTTTCAGATCTCTCCAGAGATGTTCAATTGCACTCAAGTCTGGGCTCTGGCTGGGCCACTCAAGGACATTCACAGAGTTGTCCTGAAGCCACTCCTTTGATATCTTTGCTGTGTGCTTAGGGTCGTTGTCCTGCTGTTGTCTGCGTTTGGGAACCTCTGCTATAGACTGTATTATAACACAGTTATATGATCATTAGTATTCCACTCCCCATATTGGACCAGTCGACCATGGCTATTGTCACACCCCAGGTTGCCTAGCAACACAGCACTATACATGCATACCTCCCAACATGACCTTCTCCAGGAGGGACACAATGCTCTGGTCCTGGACTTCCCTGGTAAGAGGTGGGGCTGCAGCACAGTTCAAAATTCAAATAGGGGAGTCACACCAACTGTCATTTCACACACTGCCAAACATCACTGGCTGGGACTCACTGGCAGTTGGTGTGACTCCCCTATTTGAATTTTGGACTGTACTGCAGCCCCACCCCTGGAGCCTCCACCAATCATAAATTACCAGGGAAGTCCAGGACCAGAGCATTGTGTCCCTCCTGGAGAGGGTCATGTTGGGAGGTATGATACATGCCACATGCATACCTGGCTTCTAGTGATATACCCAACGTAGATGACAGCTCTTGTTAATCAAATGTATTTGTTGTTATAGAACATGGACATGTCTGATTTATAATTATTGTTAAACATTAAGGACCTTAGAATCAGACAGGCTTTTTTTGGGCTGCAACTTGCATTTTCTTTAGTGAACATGTGCGTCTTTTCTCATTGCACATCTTTACACAGCTGCAAGTCTGACTTGCGACCGTGTATGACTACAGGGCTGGAGTGGGCACGTATGTGTATATGAGGGTCTGGGCGCAGATGTTAGGGGGGGAAGGCGATTTTGTTTAGCCTTGCCTGGGGCACCTGGAAACCTTGCACCGGCCCTGGCAGCAAGAAACGCTCCGACAAATGAAATCTCTCAGCCCTCTATCTCATTTCGGTGGTCTTGCCGAGCAGCCTTATTTTCACACTGCTCCACAAAGCCAGTCACATCCGTACACACAGACTCCTAGTTCTCTTGTTGTTTGTACAAAAATATTCTCAGTATGTTTACAATTCTTCTGGTGATTTATAACCTTTATAACTGGCCTGCTGGCAGTAAGTGCTCTGCAGAGTCGGAAAATGCAGACGCAGCAATGCCAATGCCGGCTCCTATCCAGCAACACTGCCGGAACACGTCTAATGCAGAGTAGATTGACTATTTCATATATTTATTCTGGTGGCATGGAGAAAGATTAGTGAATGGTGAATGGTCTCTGTTACTTACTGTTCCCAGTAGACACTGCGATTCCTGAATGGCTCCATAACATCCCAAGAAACCCACAAACATCATGACCGCACCAACAGCAATGATAATATAGATGCCTGGAACAAAACAACAACAGATGGTTATGGTATATGGTAGCACAGCGAAGGTTGTGGCTCTCAAGTGATAGCTGACAATTCCCAGCGGACAAGCTCATATTTGATATAAAGCATTTAAATAATTGCTGTAGCGACATTAAGATATCACTATTGCTTAGTTTAATTTTGATAGATCGCTAAACCTGGTTGCTAACGGTTACTCCACAGTAAAGCTGGAATCTGGTTGCTAAGGGTTATACCCAGAGCTAGATTAAGGCTTTGTGAGGCCCGGAGCACATAAGATAGAGAAGTCTCCCATGGTCTAAAACAAAGGTTCCCAAATGCGGTCCTCAAAGCACCCCAAAAGTCCAGGTTTTAGAAATATCCCTGGTTGAGCACAGGGGGTTAAATCAAATTGACTGAGGGCCTGATTCACTACTGTATGCAACTGCGATTACGCACACAATTGGGCGATTGTGTATGCGTTTCAACACCGTTGCAGGGGCATGCATAAAATTATCCACTGCGATGCCCTACACAGTCTGAGGCTTGATAGCGTGCGTGGTTGTTAGCAATTTCTGAGTAAGGTCAGGGCTTGTGCAAGTGTGTGAGGCTGCGAGGTCAGGGCTTGTGCAAGTGTGCGTGAGGCTGCGAGTTCAGGGCTTGTGTAAGTGTGCATGAGGCTGCGAGGTCAGGGCTTGTGCAAGTGTGCGTGAGGCTGCGAGGTCAGGGCTTGTGCAAGTGTGCGTGAGGCTGCGATGGTACTCTATTGTACCGATGTTTTTGCAGTCTTGCTAAACATTACGGATGTGTAAGGTAAGGTGGGCGTCTTTATGTTGTGCTGCGTATGGCATTGCGATCACAATGAATTAGTATAGTATCACAGTTGAACTGCGTATATAATTGCTATTGCATTCATAGTTGCGTTCTGTAGTGAATCAGGCCCTGAGGCGCTAATCAAGTCACATGTCATCAAGCATGGATATCCTTAAAATCTGGACTGTTAGTGTGCCTTGAGGACCGAGTTTGGGAACCTCTGGTCTAAAATAAAGACCATAGTGTCATCAAAGAAAACAGCTGGCAAGGAGTTTCAAGCCTCATAAGACCCTTTTGGAATCTTTAAAATGAATTAAGAACCCAGTAAAGGAATTTTGCATATTATCCAGGAGTGCCATGGTCATTAGCCCATCCTGCTCCCTCTGCACATCTTACCCCTGCCCTCATCCCTACTATGGCGCTGCAGCCCTAACAATTTCAGACATGCATATTCTTTTCCTGCCCACTGCCTCTTGCTTCTCACCCTCTGGTTGCCTGCTACTGCTGTTATTCTGCTGCTACAGGGGTACAATTCTTATATTGTATGGATGGAACTAGTTCACAAATTATCTATGATTACCTAAACTTAAATGGACTTTTTATCTTTTTTTATAAAACTGGTCTCAGCTCAGTTGGAACCCTGTGAAATAATTGCTCTTTTTACAATATACCTTAAAGGACCTGTATGGGTTAAATATGTAAAACTATTACCTACTCCTTGGATTGTACTTGGCTTGATACACTGTCTATTAGAATGTATCAAGCGGCTCCTCATGAACTAGTTCCATTTAAAACTAAGGAGGGCTTTCAATTACCTTAAACACACCTGGGGGAGCTCATCTTCACTGTTGCTTTTCTTGCACAGTCCCTCTTCTCCAGTCCTATCGTAGCTGCAGTAGAGGAGCTAGAGCCTTGAACTGGATCATGTTGCATATTGGAGTCACTGATAGGCTGAGAGTTTGACCGCGCGGCACACTCACATTATATCAGTGATTTCAACATCATATGGTGTGGTCAGGTGTGGAGACTCCAGCTCTTCTACTGCTGCTGAGAGGGTACAGGAAAATTTGCACTAACGAACGGAAGCAGCGCTCTGGAACACCAGGTCCAGGGACCCCCTGGGAGAGGAGGGCCTGGGATATGTACTCCCCGCCCCCTTCCCTCCTCCTTAATGAGCTTGGTTACACCACAGTAAAAAATAGAATTGGGTTGCTAAGAGTTAAGGCCCCCATACATCTGAGATTGATTGCAGCAATCGTGCAATTTGCAATCGATTGTGTATAAAAATCTTTCCCTTTTTCAATTGATTGCAGAATTGCCACAATCGATTGAAAAAGGGAAAGATTTTTATACACAATTGATTGCAAATTGCACGATTGCTGCAATCAATCTCTGATGTATGGGGGCCATTACAGTATACAACAGCAAAGATGGAATTCAGGGCCTGATTCAGAGCCGCTTGTAAGCGGCCGCACGCTCGCTCCGAGCGATGTTCGCACATCTGCGCATGGGTCGTAATGCGCATGTGCCAACCAGTCATTGCGGTCGGAAATCGTGCGCTCGCAAAACAGCGAGGGCCTGCTAATTTGAGTGACAGAATGAGGCGTTTGTGGGTGGTAACAGGGGAAGGTGCTTGAAAACGGGGAGTGGAGATCAGAACAGAGGCGTGCCAAACGGTCAAAACGGGCGTTTAATGGGTGTGCATAATTAACAAAGCAGCGTCATCGACCACGTCACTTGGTTGTCTTTTAGCCTGAACTGCTCGCAGTGATTGCGGGAAGTAAAACCTACCACAAGCACTGCGAGCAGTTCATACGCCTTTCGATGTACTCGATTAATCTAATAAATAGCGGAGATGACGTATGATGCGAACGGCCAGGGGGCGTCTTTACAAAATAGCGAGCGCATGTTTCGTTCTCTCGCGCAGACATAGAGGCGTCAACAGACCGCAAAGAGCGAGCGCTCAATTTAAATAGCCGGCCCCTTATTCTGAAGGACCGTTCGCAAATAGCGTCCGGCTCTGAATCAGGCCCTCAGTTGCTATGGTTGCACCAGGGTAAAGATGTAATTCTATTGCTAAGGGTTACTCCACAGTAGAGATGAAATCTGGTTGCTAAGATTTACAGTAAAGATAATCTGGTTGTTTAGGTTTATGACACAGTAAAGATAGAATCTGGTTGCTATGGGTTTCCTACATCATTGTTCTTTGGACAATGCTACTAGATAAGCCCCAATATTCTTAAACATGTCTTTTATGGAATGGAGTATACCATTTTACACTACAGTTTATTAAAAATGTATTTATTATATATTAGGTATTCCTTTAGCCATGTATCCCTGCTTCAATCCATGATGCCACAGTTATACCCTTTTCAGACATGCCTGGAGGGGACAAGGCTGTCTGGAGGGGACGGGGCTGCTTGGAGAGGGTGAGATGTCCTCCTACAATAGGGAGAAAACTATCGGCACTGGATCTGTGTAGAGAATCTTTGGTTTACAGCCCTTATAACAAGGGGTGAAGACCAAGAACCTAATGGATTGGAAAGAGGTGTCCAATCCGTGCTGCAGTCTGTAGAAGCAGCCAGCGCACACTAGCTACAGAGACGCTGCCCGATGTTGTGAGATCTGATGCCTGGAGAAGGGGTGTGTGATTGTGTATGTGTGACAATTGTGTGTGTATGGCATGTATGTGTATGTATGAACGTGATATGAGAGCAGCCCGGCAGCCTTGGCTGTTAAAATGCCAGTGTAGACCCGGCTTATGTCCGAATGGGGTTGACCCGGGTTCTCAAGCAAAAACCCGGGTCTGAGCTGGGAAATTCCCGGGTTGCATGTCTGAAAGTGGTATAAAGACATCTTCTCTTGCCACTCCACATCTGCAAATCCTTATATTGTCTGCCAGCGTCCTCCAGAATACAATTCAAAAAACTCACCTACAAAGTCCTCAACAACACCATCCCTTCGTTTTAAACCAGTCTCCTGACCACCCTCTTATGTCAACCTCTGACCTGAGCCTCGCTTCTGATAATACCCTCACTCCCACATACAAGACTTCTACCGTGTTCCTTCTCACTTATGGAATTCCCTACAATGTACGATCACTCTCCCACAGCCTTCAAATCTTTAAATGATCTCTGAAAACTCATCTCTCTATTAGAACTTACCCTACACCGACCTACACTACCCATACCAATGCACCATCACAACTGTTCCAATCTGCACCCTGAGCCACACTAACTAATATGCATATTCAATATGGCGCAAGAATTCTGAAGTACAAATTACTAGAGATGTGCAGCTTCAGTTTTTATCGCCAAATTATTGCAAGTTCGGATTTCTCTTATTGGCTATCCAAAATACGTGACAGCCGGGTAGCCAATATGATGTCGTTTTTGAGATCCCAACATATCAGAGTAAAACTGAACCGCACATCTCTACAAATTACTGTGGTTATTGTACCATTTTTTTCATGACTGAGGGTATGTGCGCTCCCAATACCCACGTTATCCAATTGAAAAAAAAAGGTTGCAGGGGGGGGGGGGGGGGCATAGCCTAGTAGCAGCCAAAGCTGGATGCGTTTGCCCTGAGATCCCACTGAGACTACCGAATAACGGGTATTTAACCACATAGGGAAGGTATTATCCCCCTGCTACCTGCCTGATACTTGCCCCTAACGGGTTGTGAGGTTCACGGAGCCGGGCGGTGTGAAATCATATCGCCGCAGGTTGTGGCCTACCACCCGAACGGAAGCCGGGACCTCAATTTCGGAAGGCAGTGCTTGTGACGGAGTGTTGCGCGCACACTGCAGGAATCCCCTTCCCATCGGGACCCTCAGGATCATTACCGGAGAGCACCGGGTCCTCTCCAACATCTACTCACCACCCACTCGGGCCCCCGACGTTCTAATACTGATCCTGCGGACCACAGCTCCCCCCTCACTAGGGAGCCAAGGATTAAGTCGCGGGACCACGACAGTTGGCGTCATCGCAGGGGATATAACCCGGGCTGAATAGCTGCTCTGCACACTGGTGACCCTACGAGAGTACCAGAGGGGCCTCTGTATCATCTGATATCACTCCATGCCATGCTGCAGTGAGAGGAAGCAGTGAGAATATAATTCAGAAAACCTCTGCCAAGTGCCATTCCTGCTTAAACTCAGATCACATGCCACTACTAACCAACCAGCACTTAGGGAAATAATTATATCAATATACCAGAGTGATTCAACTCTACTATCACTTACTATACCCAGTACCCTGTTTCTGCTAATACTACCATTTCTTATATCCAAGCTCCACCTTGTGGCAGTTCCCTACAACTACACTGTTCATTACCTCTGCCACATATCCAATATCTTCATTTTGTGTCCTTGGGACCCGCGTGACGTCACTGCCGCGGGTACCGCTCGGCGCACCTGGACACATCGATCCTGCCTCCTGCTTCCCCCTGCTGAGCCGGACCTCTACCGGGCTGCTGACCACCAGGTTTGCTACAAACACCTCTGGGGAAGCCACAGGCGCCATCTTGGACCAGGGCCCCATACCCACAACATATCTCCTTACAGCTTGCTCTGCTCCTAACACCCTGCTATACAATATACATGCACTATCTATCTCAATATTACACTCCTGCTACTGGATGAATATTTCACCGCTCAACATCTCCCTAATAGCAGGGTAGTAGCATCCATTGCTGCCATGTTTTTTCAGTGATATCCATCACTCATCCCTATGAGACCTCCACAGCCTATATTTACAATATTGCATTGACCGCAACAGAAACCATTTGACTTTTCATATCCGTTTATATATGTTATATGAAGAAGACAGTATGTCTAACAAAAGAAGCAAGTTGTCTACTCTCGCACCTCCCATCAAATTTGTAGCAGGGAAAACCACCGATTCATCCTCTGTTGGGAAATCTCTGCTGACAACCAAGGTTGTCCCTTCTCCTAGCCCTGATGTCAACCTTGATCTTTCTGCTGATGCTCCGCTTACTGTCCGCACTCTCCATCAAATGCTTCAGACATTCCGCACGGACCTTACATCTGACTTCCAAGTGTCTATTAAACAACTCACCAGTGAATTGACTGGTATTGGGGACCGTACGAACAACTTGGAGACTAAGATGCAAGAATTAGTTTCCTCGCATAATGATCTTCTAACCTCTCATAACAACTCGGTCCTCACGGAGTTGGTTGCTGTCAAAAACAAATTGGCGGATTTGTAAGATAGATCCAGGAGGAACAACGTTAAAATCAGAGGCGTCCCGGAATCCGTATCAAACGCAGAACTCCAGGACTTTGCCATCTGCAGAGGTTCGCGACTTGTTGATCGATCGCATCCACCGTCTACCTAAGCCCCGCTCAGCTCCGGCAGGCTCTCCCAGAGATATCCTCCTGCGACTTCACTTCTTCCATATCAAAGAAGAGATATTAAGGGCGGCACGAGATTCGGGGGATGCGGAAGTTCTTAATAATATCCAGTTGTTTCCCGACTTCTCGATCCACGCCATTAATACATGGAGAACATTCCAACCTCTCACGAAAGCGCTTCGGGAAACCAATACAGATGGGGTTTCCCGGTGAAGCTTCTGGTGCGAAAAGATGGTTCAACGTTTATTATCTCTTCACTGGAAGCTGGCGTCAAATTGTTAGCAGAATGGGAGATTTCTGTCTCGATTCCCACATCTTCACAAGCTCCTCTTCTCCAATCGGAGTGGTCTCGAGTGGGATGAAGCCGATTTATGCTGCCTTTTTGGAATTTTTCGAGGTCTCCTGGTCTTCTATTGGATACATCTAGATTTGTTCAGCAACGGACTATTGCGAAACATCTCAATATTCTTCAGCTATTCGCCACAACCAAGGTCCTTCTTTAGGAACTTTGTTTCTTCCATATCTATAGATCTGGACTTCTTTTGTGGACGCTCCATGCTGTACCTCTTAAATACGAGCACTTCCGATGTAAGGTCTGTTGTATCCTTGCAATTTCTGTTTATTGTTCCATTTAAAGTAAGTGGTTTACTGTTTGATTACAATAATTTTTTCCCCTTCTCCTGCCTTCTTTCTCACCACAGTATGTATTGAGATTATTTCTCTGTTAAGTTTGAGGCAGGATGGTAAATGTGATATATTACTATATGTTTATAATATGTTTCATAATAGGTCTCAGGGATGGGGAATGACACAGCCCGCCCCACATGTTAACCATTTTGCCGTACTGTTTTTTCACGGCAACTGCTGTGGCCCGGTTATCGATTTCCCTTTTTTGCCTTTAGTTTTTATTTTTTCCCCTTTTCCCTATTTACATGTGTAACCTTTTTTCCTTTTTTTGTTGTTGTGTGACACGTACATTTAAAACATTCTCAATTTTCCACTGTTTAAAATCATCCAATGGTTAAAGTCCTTTCGCTAAATGTCAAGGGACTTAACTCCCCACAAAAGAGACGCTTGGCTCTTTCTACTTTCCATCATCATAAGGCTAATATTGTAGCTCTCCAGGAGACGCATTTCTCATCCTCAGCACCCCCCATATTTAAGGACCATAGATACCCTGTATGCTATACTGCTAATAGCCCTCTCAAACGTAATGGAGTTGCTATACTGTTTCATGCCAATACCCCATTTGAGTTACATAGAAAAATAGAGGATGGGAACGGCAGGTTTCTCATTCTTATTGGGAAGGTTGAGGAGACTCTTGTCACTTTGGTTTCTCTCTATGCCTCTAATTCCCGACAGGTCCCCTTTTTACGAGACACTTTTGAGGAAATATCTAAAGTTCGGCAAGGAACACTTATTTTGCTGGGTGACTTTAATTTAGTTCTCGACCCTAAACTAGATAGATTCTCTCCCCAGGGCCATTCTTCTTCCCCTCGTGATATGGGTCCGTAATTGGCCTTTAAGAAATTATTGGCAGAGTACGATTTGTATGACGCTTGGCGTACTTACCTACCAGATGAGAGAGATTATACCTTTTTTTCCTCAGTCCATAATAGTTACTCTAGAATTGATTTTGTCCTTTTGGATAAAAGAATTCTATAATCTACTAAAAGGGTTAAGATCCTCCCTATTACTTGGTCTGATCATGCGCCTGTCTTATGGATTTGGGATATAGGCCATCAAATTTCTACCAGGCGTCCCTGGCGTCTTCCTGAGTACCAACTAAAAGATCCTGAGACTCTGCAGGCCCTGACTGATTCTCTTAAATTATATATACAGACTAATTCTCCTACTGATACTTCTGTTTTCACACATTGGTGTGCCTTAAAAGCAGTACTCCGTGGTACCTCCATCCAGAAAGGAGCTCAATTTAAGGCTCGCTCTCGTGAACTACAGAAAAGTCTGGAATCTACCCTACGGTCTTTAGAGTCCCAGAATCAAATCCGCCCCACTAGAGTATTGCGCAAACAACTTGAAGAAGTGAGAGCGCAGCTTAAAAAACTTTTTATGTCATGTATGCAAGCGGCTTTTACTCGTCTTCGACATAAATTTTATACGGCCGGTAACAAAGCCTCCCGTCTTTTAGCACATAAGCTGCGTGGTCATCAAGCATGCAATAGAATTAAATGTCTTTTAACCCCCTCTGGTTCGAAATGCTTTAATCCTCTTGACATTGCTAATCTATTTTCAGACTATTATGCAAAATTATATAATTTACGTGAGGACCCTTCAATCCCCCAACCTTCGGCTAATGTTATCTCCTCTTTTTTAGACAATTTATCTTTTCCTTCTCTAGATGCGGATGGCCTGGCGTCCCTGAATGCCCCTTGGTCTTTGAAGGAAATTCAGGAAGTAATTCAGAAATTACCCAAGGGCAAAGCTCCCGGCCCTGACGGTTTTTCAAACTCTTTTTATTCTGTATTTACTGAAGCCCTTTCCCCAATTCTTTTAAACTTGTTTACAGAAGCTTCTGATATCGGATCTTTCCCACCCGAAATGGTAGAAGCACAAATAGTCACCATTCTGAAACCTGGTAAAAATCCCTCTGAGAGTAAAAATCATAGACCCATTGCGCTCCTTAATACGGATGTGAAAATTTTTGCTAAATTGACAGCTAACCGCTTAAACCCATTACTTCCCCGGCTGATACACCCTGATCAGGTGGGTTTTGTTCATGGACGCCAGGCTCCCGATAACAACCGGAGGGTTTTAGATTTGGTTGAATAGGTGTCGTTCAATAAATTACAATGCCTCCTTTTATCTCTTGACGCTGAGAATGCATTCGACCGGCTCCACTGGGAATATATGCATCAGGTTTTATATAGGTATGGATTTCGGGGTGACATTCTCCGGTCCATTAATGCCCTTTATTCTGATCCCTCTGCTCGTGTTTTTAATAACGGGTTTCTCTCCTCACCCTTCTCAATTTCCAATGGTACCAGACAGGGGTGCCCCCTTACCCCACTAATATATGTGCTGGCCATAGAACCCCTTGCTCAAAAAATCCACCAATCATCTGAGTTTCCAGGGCTCTCTGTCTATGACACCTCTCATAAATTATGTCTGTTTGCAGATGATGTTTTGTTGTTTGTCACCGACCCGGAGATTTCGTTGCCATCGCTCCACAGCATTTTAGATAACTATAGTGCAGCTTCCTACTATAAATTGAATGTTACAAAAACTGAAGCTTTACCCATTAATATTCCACCTTTCTCTCTACATTCATTAAAGAGTCGTTTCCCTTTTATTTGGAAGAAGTCTTCCCTATCCTATCTGGGAATTAATATACCATCCTCTATTAATGATGTTTTTACTGAAAATTATGTTCCCCTTTTGATGCAATTGTCTTCTCTAGCTACTGCTTGGATGAGCCACGAGATCTCCTGGTTGGGCCGTATAGTGGCGTTCAAAATGATGCTATTACCAAAATTGATGTATCTATTCCGTAGGCTATTCCAGGTAAATTATTGCAACAGATGCGCCGCTTGATGATTTCTTATGTATGGAAGGGTAAAGTCCATAGAATGGCTTATAGTCGTATGGTTTCGTCCTAAACCTCAGGGAGGCCTTAATCTCCCTGACCTGACCAGATATCATGAAGAGGCCCTTCTCTCTCAAATATGCGACTGGTTTCTCCCCCCTTCTGTTAAACCTTGGGTAGATCTGGAACATGCTCTCCTCCGGCAATTTCCCCTTCCTGACCTTTTATGGATACCCCCCACAGACTGCGACCACAATTCCCCTTATTCCCTAAAACAATCTTGGATACTTTAAAAGTTTGGGATTATAATCTCCCGGCCCATTTTGATTTTACCCTGCCTACCAGAAATATTTCCCTTCACGCGTTGAACAAGGTTTTACCTAGTCTTAATATGTCCTACTGGATGACTTTGGGTATTGTGTCCTTAGCAGACTTTTTTTCCTCGTCCTCTATTCTATCGTATTTAGACCTCTGCACTAAGTATCCATTGGGACCCCCAGCCTGGTTTTACTATCACCAACTTACACATTGGTATGCTTTGATGAACACCGGCCCTACCGTATTCCAGACTCCACCACACCAAATTCTGAGTACATTTAATAACCCCTCCTCTAGTGGGGCTATATCTTTCTGGTATTCCCTACTATCTCCCATAGCTCCGACAGTTAAATCCACTGCTCAACTCCGGTGGGAAACAGATCTTCAACGTACTTTCACCTTCTCACAATGGTAGACTATTTATCTCACTACCTTCTCTATATCTAAATGTACTAATCACATTGAAATGTATGTAAAACTTTTAAATAGATTATGTTTGACACCCTCTAGATTACACAAAATCTGGCCTACAGTCTCAAAGTTCTGTTGGCGTCTCTGTCACTCTGAAGGCTCTATTTTCCATGTCTTCTGGGATTGCCCTTTATTATGCCCCTTCTGGGAAGAAGTATTCATTCTTATTAAAGATGTCCTTGGTCTCACTTTAACTCTAGATCCCTCCCTCGCCCTTCTCTACTGGTATCCAATCTCCGTTCCCAAATCTGACCGGTACGTTCTCGGCCACATTCTGATATCTGCCAAAGCCACTATAGCTCAGCAAAGGAAGTCCCCTTCCCCTCCCCCATTTGCCAAAGTTATAACTAAAACACAATCCCATTTTGAAATGGAGACGAGGGAGGTTGATTACTCTACGGCTACTTCATCCCCTATTGTGAAATGGCATCCTTGGCATCTTTATATTACAGATGGAGGAGTGGCGCCCCTGTCCCTGCCCTCTCCAATCCCTCAAAGTGCCTCTCCTTTTGATCTGAATGAGATTCCACAGGGGGACCAACACATTTAATTTAATTATCTATTCTGGTAATTGTGGTTTTTAGTTTTTGTTTAATGTCTTTGAATGTACTGTCACCTCCCTATAATTTATTTTATGTATGTTTCCCTTTTTTCTGTACCCCCACAAATATTTAGCATCATACTCAATAAAAATTTATTGATGGAAAAAAAAAAAAAAAAAAAAAGGTTGCAGTAAGTTTTACCACAAAAACTCACGGGTAGTTTCAAATTGTTTTTGTATAACAGCCTGTACCCCCTAAAGTAAAAAGATATATAAAAACCAAACTTTTTTGATTAATTACAAACAGAAAAAAAAATTATATTTTTTGGTTAATTTTTAGATCAATTTAAAAAAAAAGTTTAATTATAAAAAGCAATTATAAATAAATAGTGTAATTAAATTTGGGGTGCATAAATTAACAAAAAAAGTTTATTTTGGGGTAATTTGAGGCCTATTCCTTTTTAACAATCAATAATGACATGTTATTGGACTAACTGAGCCATCTTTCAATTTCAATTGCCTAATTAGTCATTGGGGGGAGGTTGGTGTCCAAGGGGTTCTGAAGCAAGTCCCGATATGTTTTTAACTTAAAACAGGAATTTGACTTTGCGCCTGCTCTGGGGCTGCGAGAAATAACCTGCGGTACTCCTATAAAAATTACCACAAATGATTTTCTTCCTGGCAATTGAAAAGAAAAAGCCTTGTGGCTGCGAGAACCACCCGGGCTTTTTCAAAATTGCGCTTGCAATTGAATAAGCCCCCAAATGTATGCCCTGTGCTCTCCACTGTCTGGTGCTGTAGAGTACTGTGGCACCTTACCAATCAATAATAATAATAATAATTCAGTATGTAAAAAATATCTATTTTCGCGTTGGGTATGGGATGCCAGCACTCAGGATTCTGACGTCTGAATCCCAACTAGGTGAGAGTGCCGACACCTGCAGGTAAGTATCCTAACCTACACCCCCCTGCAGCCTAATCTCCCACTAGTGCCTAACCCTCCCCCTAAACCCAAATGCTTAACGTTGGGCTGTCAGCAGTCGGTATGCTGGCGCCAGTTTTCTTACTGGTGTCAGGATTCAGGCGCCAGCATTCTAAGTGCCGCCATCCCCATTTTCTAATCTTTTAAATGTAATTTTTTTTCTCAGGAAAAAATACATTTTTAGAGTTGTTAGGAAATTCTCCTTTTTAAGCAGATTCCCGATCTCTATAATGTGTGGTGCGGATTCGGTTAGACAAATATATGTAAGAAAACCACATAATGTGTATTCTACGATAACCGCAATCTACCATGCAGTTACTAAACCACGACCACTCATTACTCACGTAGCTAAAAACGGGGTGGGAATTTTTTTTTTACAATTTTATAGAATGGGATACAAGGAAGGTACAGGTCTTGAAGAATAGCCCACATTTTATAGGCAATCAGGTGACCGTGGCGGTACCTGGCCAATGAAATGGCTCGAAGTAGGAACTACTGTGAGACATGTGACATGGTGGAGAGCGGAACAAAGCCATTACAGCAGACATCACTCACCGATGTAAAAAGTCGCTGGGACTTGCTTGTCCCCAATCTGCTGGATCAAAAGGTTGGATGTCTTAGGCTCATGTCGAAGCCATAGGGCTACTCCGAGAATAACGCCTCCTGCCAACTAAAGAGAGAACGTGAAATGGATTAGAAGAGTATAGAGGAAATACATAAGTAGGTTAAATGACGGTATGATCATTGTGCCTATATAAAGCTTTGCAAAACACCACGGAGCTGTTAATAGCAATTAACACATTTAGCTACCTGACAGCAGTGTTATATTGCCTGCAATGCCATAAATGTTTTCAGCAGATTAAAACAGCATAATAATTTGATTTGCAAGTATCCTAAGATATCTGCAACTTTAAATATAGTTTATAGCTACACACAGCACAAAAAGGAGACCATCGTCATCATCAACTGAGAACTGGGCACCAGGCACAAAAGGCGCTTTTTGAAGATATATATAGATCAAAATGAGACGTGCTGCTGACAGGCATGGATGCCATGCTCCTCCACACCCGTACTGTACTGGTATTACACAGGAACCCCCCTGACTCACCCTTCCCAGTGCAGGTATAAGATATGCTCAATGCAAAAGTTGCACTGTGCAATAAACTTTACGCAAGTCCCGTTTTTATATGATGCAAATGGATTTACTCCCAAGTCTAAATCACGCCCTAAGTAAGCATTTATTCTATCTGCTGTGTTTGATTGTGTATTTCCATCGGGGATCCAGTCAGACATTAATTTTAGGTTGACAAGCAATATGTCGTCATGTTTAAAATGTTGACATTTAACATGTCGTCACACAGTTTAGAGTTAGGTTTAGGCTAAAATAAGCAAATATAAACCCTGAATGTCGCAATTTTTTTAATGAAGTCTAAGTCGGCATTCTGAAAGTTGACTTTTCAAACCTGCCCTTTCCATTGATATTATTAGATTGCATGCTCTTTAGGACAGGTTTACATTGGGTGGGATGTACTAAGCATCTCATGCACCTCTTAATGGATACAAACATACCCCGATATGTACTTAGAAATAAGATTTAAATTGCAAAGGACAGTTCTCCCGTTAAGAGCCATCCTTTGCGATACCCTCGGATAGAGGGATTTCCGGGTTTAACACCCAGAAGTGTCTCTGGCGACTTTCTGCACATGCGCAGGACGCGCACGATAGAGGGGAGATGAGAGGGTTCACTCTGAGGGGGTGTCCCGAAAAGAAGCCCATAAGCTTCTATTAGCGCCACCTGAAGAATACGTTACCCCCCGGGACTTTCCAGTGCTTCGTACATATGGGAAATGCGGTAAAACCCCGGAAAACTGTATTTTCGGGGGTTTTACCGCAGTTTTTAGTTTAGTACATACCACCTATAATGTGAAATATTGTGTACTGTATTGAAAAAAGATGGATCTCCGCTTGCAGTGGAGTAACAATGCCCTCCATGTACCTTCTATTATCCTTTATATTTTACAGTAGGGAGTATTATATATCTATATATAATGCTGACATTGCTGTATATAATAAGTAATAAAAAGAACTTTATAACAATTTAAGGATTTAAACATTTTCATAAACATTAGAGGAATAGTAATGAAAACCTCGCTCAAAGAACTGACTCTATATTATTCCTTATAATATACACCCTTCAATTGGTAACAAGCTGCTTACGTAACATGTGCTATATATTCCAGGCGTGACATCACAAATATAATACAATGCAGCACATTTCTGTCATTTTTTAATTAGATCGTATCGTGGAAAGGCTTCCTATGGGAGGTGTCAGGAGAGTTGTGGATGTTGTGGGAGTTTATAATGGAACAGTGACCACTTAATGCACAAGGTCAGCTTCTCTGACTCAGATCCTCTTCCTCGGGAAGGAAGCTTCTATTTGGATTTGTTTTTAAGAAATGCCGGGTCCTGTCTTGCAGTACAGGGAGAGGGGGTCATAGGGTTAGACAGGAGGTGGCGCTGATAGCAGGAAGCAGGAGAGCTCTGAACAGTAAATCTCCGGGACAAGTATTACCCAAATTTAGAAAATAAATAAATATATATTTTTTTATACAATGCTATTTCGTTTCCTGTAGGACTGAAATGTTAAATTGATCATCAGCTAATTTAGGTCGGAAAATACAAGACTATAGAACCGCAATGTGCACTATGGACGTTGTAATGGTTAGTATTACTGCCTCACAGCACTGAGGTCTTGGGTTCAATTCCCACCACAGACTTTAGTGTGTGACGCTTGTATATTCTCCCCGTGCTTGTGTAGGTTTCTCCTGGGTTCTCCGGTTTCCTCCCACAACCCAAAAATATATACCGGCAAGTTAATTGGCTACAGACAAAATTCTCCCTAGTGTAGGTGTGAGTGTGGTAGGGAGTAGATTGTAAGCTCCACTAGGGCAGGGACTAATGTGAATGGCCAAAGTCTCTGTACAAGTACTGCGGAATATGTGTGAGCTATATAAATGACTTGTAATAATAAAAAATACTAACAATGGATATGTGCTTGTATCATTGCACGCTGCACTCATTAGGTGTAAAGAGGCTTGCAATCTAATATGGGAAGTGGCAAATAATTTGACATGGCTGCTTACTGTCGAGGGACAGTAATAATACATCATGCTCTCTGTATATTGGTAACGTGTGTAATCAGGCTCCACACACTCGCTGTGACACTACTCAGCGCCAAGCTCAATACTTGAGTATGTGTGAAAAAAAGAACAGGAAACAACTTATGTAAACAGGAAAAGTGTCCGAGACCGAGATGGGAGATGACAGGCGCACATTTGTCTGCTAATAAGTTCTAGATCAGCTCTGTGCCTGCCGCCTACATAGCATTCATCTGACAAATATATGACAGCTAAGGGGGAAATTCAAATGTTTGCATTGCCCGTAGCTCAGTTGTAAAGTGACCAGAAGCTATTCAAGCGTTTTCACTTAAAGCGGATTTCTGCTCGCACCCTCCTGAGTAGGGCTATATGGCACCGTAACTGTCACTTTAGATGGTAGAAGCCGTTGTATGCGGCCATTCCTCTGCATTGTGGGCGCAACAATTGTGAAGCGCAACGGAATATGCTGCACTATATAAGAAACTGTTAATAAATAAACATCCACGATAAGTGATGGGCACCCAAAAACATTTCAGTAGCTCCCGTCACTTAAGATGGGAGCCGCGGCCGTGATAGAACAATTGAATTCCCCCCTAACAATGTAAACAGTAGCAACAAGTGCCCGGGCTACTTGTCTCTATGCCCAGCAGAGCGCCAATGGAAACCCCAGTTAGATAGCTACTCTAAACTGGCGGGATAACAAGGTGAGGGTATTTTTGGTGCAGTACAATCACTCACTATTTGGCTACTAATTCAAGAGGTATTCAGGTGCAGGGAGGGTTCCTGGCTTTGATGCCACTAACCAGATGCCTAATAGAGTGCCCATTACACATGAAAGGGTTTGGTTTGGTTAATATGAATGGGGAAGGACAGTGTGGTTGCCAGCATCTTAAGATGTCAGCAATGGCTGGTCTGTCGTTCATGTATCCACCTTGCACTGATTTGCCTTATTCCAGATTACACCACAGCTGCTGTAACAATAAAAACAAAGTTGCCAATGGCTGTTTTAATACTGATGGCTGACCAAGCAACAAGTGCACTTTCCTTACTGCCAGCTACAATTTTTATTCTGCCTTATATATCGTATGTTCCGCACACCTCTGAGATTGGGCAGGGCCGTCTTTACCTTCTATTTTCTTATTTTACCATTGCGTGATCTGTATTTGTAAAATGATCCAATGTACAGAGCTGTATAGTATGTTTATTATTATTTATTTATACAGTTTCTTATATAGCGCAGCATATTCCATTGTGCTTTACAATTGGAATATGTTGGCACTTTATAAACTAATGATAATAAAATGAGAACATTCATCTTGTATATTAGCAAGTGGAGCAACAATGACTCATTCTGCAGCTAACAATACTATTGGTGGGGGAAAATTATCAACTGCCAGTTTATCATATACTCATGGATAATTGGTACCAGGGTTACTTAAATAATTAAGACTAATTTGTGCTCCTTTTTAGCTAATACAGGGGTATGGATCTGATGCTAAGTCACACGCTATGCGTTTGCAATATCGACAGAGCAACCATCATCACTAGTAATGTCGCTTACACCTACCCCATGCTTGCTGTAAAAGATCCAGCTGAAAATGCTGTGAGCTCTACATATACCTAACGCAGAATAGGTTGCAACTCTGTCTACACACCCAGGGGATGCTACTCCTACATACGAAAGCTCCGCCGCTGCACAGTTGTCACCATGTAACGCCAATTAAGCGGTCGATGAGTAGCAACTAAGATGTATACAAGTCAGTATCGCTTGTAGGTGCTCTAAGTAGCAAATATAGGATGTGATGTATGCGGTTTGCAAAAGAACACAGCAATATGCAGCCTTGTTACTGGGAGGTTTTGCTATCAGCTAAGTCTATGCACCTGGTCCAGAAATCATGAAGCTCATTTTAACTTTCAAGGCGCAATATTATTATTTCAATACACTGAGATGTAAATATGACAACAGAATCTGCATGGAATGCACAATTTACTTACACTACAGGGTATATTTACTAAAGTGCGGGTTTTTAAAAATGTACATGTTGCCTATAGGAACAAATCAGATTCTACTTAACATTTATCTCTCACCTTATAGAAGATAATATCTAGAATCTGATTGGTTGCTATGGGCAACATCTCCACTTCTAAAAACTCTCACTTTAGTAAATATACCCCTAAGGCTCGAGTTGGTTTACAGACATAAGGTATAGAGCCCATACAATATTGGGGAGCCAAGTCTACACAGAGTCATGCTTGATGTAAAAGCAGCTCTGTTCCTTTGCCAGCTGAGGATTCAGCATCCTAGCAGGCCAGCTCCATCGTCCTATGACTGTCGCAGTCTAAGCTGATCTTCCTGTAAGGGCTGCTTGCCATGCAGTGTGCGGACTAGCTGACCTGGAGCTCAGAGATTCTATCTGCTGGATAAATGAGTGATGTTATTCTTTTTTACTTGGTATCTGAGGAATGAATCCCTATTTCCTGCCAATTTAAAGATTATGTATGACTTGTATGTATCAGTAAGATTAATAGTTATTTCTTCCAGTACCTGGGTTTTCATGTGGCTAGGTATGGCTTCACCATCTGGTCAATAAAGCTTTCAGCAATATATCCGCTACAATCATCAGTCACAGGTTATGGATCTGTTCATTTGTGCCATGGTGGGTCTCAGCTATACCACTTACTTAGCTATGCCACTGAATTACTATACTTTATTATTTTCTACTAAGGGCACCACGACTACATTTAGTTCTACTAGGGGAACCACTACTGCTTTCACTTCTACCAGGGACACTGATTTTGCAATTATTACAGGGCCAATAAGAATTTAATTCTGATGGGGGCAACAGTTATGGTTTCATGAGGGCATCAGTTACAGTGGTACTATACTTGTGGCTCTACAAGTGCAGGTATGCATTTGCCGGCATGCAAAAACAGCCAGTGGATGTCAGTGAAAAATTCTGGTAGTTCCACAAGAGATTTTGACACTCTTACCCTGTTACACTACGCCGGGGGTACCAGTGCTACCCCACATTGGGCCTGTGCTAACTAGGAGCTGAGAACCAGACAAGTTTTCCAGAGTTGCAAATAGAAAGTATGGTGGTCGCTCACATCAGCTTAATGATATTGCTCAGGTGCTTGTAAAGGAAGGGGTTTATACTGAACCAAAGAAAAAAGAAGATTCCCTCCAGCACACTGCAGCAATATTCGTTTGTTTATTATTTATGTAATTTTAATTATTTCTTATTACATTAACACTTACTGATTATCTTGACACATCTATACTTTACACTTCACTATCACCTTTCTTCCATTTTTCGTGTGATGCCCTGGGAGTGGTCCTTGGCTGGGTTCTTTTGGGCTGCTCTGCGCCTCGGACATGAACCCCTTAATATTAGGGACGCCGGTATAGAGTAGCCTTGACGCTGGCCCGGTGCTTAATCATATATTGCAAATGTATGTAACCAATACCTCTGAATTTCTATTATCTTGTAGGATTCAAGTATTTTTGCTAATATTGCTGCAGTGTGCTGGAGGGAATCTTCTTTTTTCTGAAGTTTTCCAGAGTACCAGTCCTGATGCGAAGAAGCCTGAATATTTTGAATATTGAGGGGAGTGGGCAGCTTCTTTGTGTTTAACACTAATAAGAGTGAACATGGTGGTGTGGCTTGTGCCATCCTGTGAATCTGGGCACAGTACACCTCACCCGGCACTTCTCATAGCCAATATAAACCAGATATTCTGCATCCAGTTTCACAATGTGTTGTAGCTTGAATCACGTTTGGAAGTTTGCAAACTGACCCACATCAGCCACAAAATCACAGGATAACCTTTCTGTTCTACAAAGAGTGTATGTACCCCCTAATCTCACCTTAGGATACCTACGTTACGGTTTGACAGGTGTTCCATACCAGTCACACTCCCTCAATCCTGCGGTTTGTTTCTGAAAACAGCACAGACATGCGGCAGTTTACAAATACATACTAAAATCCACCTTCATAAATTTACCAGTCTGAATGGAATAATGGATGCAAAGTGGACTGGAAGTTTATCCGAAGGCTGTGAAATTAAGTTTGAGGGACATTAAACCACAAGGGTTTGTCTTTTAAACCACAACTTCTTTTTTTTTTTTGGGGGGGGGGGTTTATTGCCACTTATAAACGTGCTGTTGGTTTGTCTTTAATTGTGGTTCAGTTTGTTAAGCAGCCCATATAGTTAAGTTGAGATTGGAGTTTTAGGTTTAGAGTGGTTGTGAGGCAGAATAATGGTCAATAATATTTGACAAACTATTTAAATGCCAGCACTGGGTCCGTTTTTTTTATTTTTAGACGTTAAGTTTTATTCATATGCTTTATGTCTAAGATTTTGCCCATGCGGCCCCCTTCACTGGAATGAGCTCCCTCGCTCTATCAGGCTCTGCCTGACCTTGCATAGCTTCAAACGTGCACTGACAACCAGACTGTTCATCAAAGCGTACCCTTCCACCACATAACCTTGTCACAAGGTTGCTCACCCCACCCTTCTACCCTATCCACACGCTCACGCCTCATGTCATCTGTCTACCCTCTCCCCTAGATTGTAAGCTCCTAGGAGCAGGGTCCTCCTCAGTCCTGTTCTCACAGCCTTCTTCTACAGCACTTCAATGACAGCCTTCACCTACTCATTGGCCATATAGCTCGGTATTGCTCTCGCTCATAGTAGTTCGTGTCTTCCAGTGGCTCTTCTGCTAGTCGTGCCATCACTATTGGAGACAGGTTCCACCCTATCGAATGTGCACCAGGACAGGTTGTTATATGGTGGTCTGAGTGCCAGACTCTAAAAATTTGATATATATATATATATATATATATATATACATACACACACACACACACACACATATACAATCTGCTGTATCGGAACTCCATATAGAAAGTCCAACATCCGGGGTGCAAAGTTCCCAGGAGGTTAACACCACCCAAATTATCCAATAGTACAGGCAGCACTCCACAGAATCATGCCTTGATGAAAGATGCAGTAAAGCATCTGAAACGTTGCTATATACGTTGAAGTCTGTCATTTTTTCTGTGGAGTGCTGCCTGCATTATTGGATAGATTCTAGGAGGGATTGGGAGGGGGAGGGACAGAGAGGGAGAGGGAGAGAGGGAGGGAGAGGGGGAGATGAAAACATTTGGGCACTCACCAGGATTATGAAAAAGTAGAAAGAGTCCTTTAATTAATTACATACATATCCATATGTCGATGTTTCGGTCTAATGTTAGACCATTCTCAAGACAATCATCGGCACAGCAGAAATACAGCAAGGACAGTGATCACCAGATACCACAAGTCGTGGTGAGTGCCCCAATTTTTTCATATTTCTATAAATTGGACCCAGCACAGATCCTTGTTAATGGGAGGACACCCCAGTTGTGTGGAGGATATTTGAGGATTGTGAGTGCGGCTTCTACTGACACACTAACATATATATTATATGTGCTGTGAATAATATATATTATATATATATATATATATATATATATATATACATACATATATATACACACACACACACACACACACACACACACACACACACACACACACACAGTCAGGTGCATAAATATATGGACATTGTCAGAATTTTCATATTTTGGCTTCTATTCACCACCACAATGACTTTGAAATGAAACAAACAAGATGTGCTTTAACTGCAGACTTTCAGATTTAATTTGAGGGTAATTACATCCAAAAAAGTGGGAGGCAGATATAGAAACCATTGTAATTCCTACACCGTTCACCTGATTTGGATGTAATTACCCTCAAATTAAACCTGAAAGTCTGCAGTTAAAGCTCATCTTGTTTGTTTCATTTCAAAGTCATTGTGGTGGTGAATAGAGGCCAAAATATGAAAACTCTGTCAATGTCCCAATATTTATGCACCCGACTGTGTATGTATGTATATATAATATATACACACACTCACTCACATGCAATCCCCTCTGACTAATAATTGATAGTTTCCACCAACAGAATATACAATTTAAAATCTTTAACTCTAGCTATATTGAATATGCAGACCACTATTGCTGGTGGTATAGAATTCCTTATTGCCACAATAAGCGACAATAAATAATTTTAATGATTGGGTCTAAAATCCAATAATTAATAAAGGGGCACCTTAATAATAAGAACCAAAGGCCTGATTCAGAGCCGGACGCTCTGAAAGAGTGCTCACTCTGCATCAGGGCGTTTTTATTTTTTTTGTAAGGCCTCCTGGCCGCTTGCTTAGCTGTGGATGACCACCCACAGCTATTGCGAGCGGCCAGGTGATGGTCGCGATGGTCTCGACCATCGGGCTTGCGATGAGACCGTTGTGGTAGGGTCTCATTCCCGCAAGCCCCAGTGAGCTTTCGCCTCTATTAGAGCCGAAAGCTCACCCACTGATATCACTCGTGATGTCAGTTGGGCCGCCCCCAAATGGCAGGCATTCCTTCGGGAACACCTCCGTTTGGCCAGCCACCCCCCCTGCCCGCCTCCAAAATGGGGCAAGCTGTCAATAAAAATCGACAGCTGCCCCGCTTTGGTGCGAGACCCGTAGCGACAGAGCGCCCGTCGCTAGCCGGGTCTCGCGCATGTGCACGTCGGAGATGGCTCCGGGGTGCGCAGTGGCCAAACATCGACCCTATGCGCTTGCGAGCGGGTCTGAATCAGGCCCCAAGGTCAGCTACAAACAATTATACTTTGTCAGTTATAAAACCGCAAAACCACAAATATTAATTGGTTAATACCCTACATCTAAACAAACTTAAAATTATTTGTTTATTATCAAATGGCACTTTTGACCACTCTCCAGATCTGTGACCAATTTCACCACACACAGGGCAACTAAAGTTGTTAAAGGTTTGATTGTTAAGCAATTAACAGGCTGATAGCAAACTATTAAATTGTTCCACACATGCGACAATATCCACGTCCAGCCCCAGCATGAGCATGAGCAGAAATGATGGTTTTGATTCTAATGGGTGAAACAAAAATATGATTGCCTAATCAAGCTTATGAATGAGTTGGTCAATTGTTTTACATCACTTTGTCCCTATACACAAAACACGATCAAATATTAACCCATATATACTGTATGCATGGCACCAACATACAGTATTATGCTTACAACAAACAGTTTTGTTTTTTTTTGGGCTCTATTACATTTAAGCCAATAACAGCTTCCTAAAATTACCTTGTTTTGTTTAACTAGGTAATTTTAGGCTTCCAGCTATTGTAATGCTATCAAGTTAAATCAGCAACAAGGGAGTAGATGATGTAGTACTGGACACAGGTTTCCCAGATTCAGAATGGGTTATTTGAATTACACAGATTATTTTTTAAATCAAATATTGTTGTCTGTTATATAGCATTTTTATGTAAAAAAATAAAAACTTTAAAATTAAATATTTACATTATTTTTTTTATTTCTAAATGTAAAATTGTTCATTTAAACTGCAATCCCCTTTAAAATTGTGCTGTGTTTTTAAATAAAACAACCTGAAAATGTTTTCCCTTAAGGTTTTGATTCAAGTTCATATTTACAGTATGCTATGTGGCATGATAAAACCACGGCAACCACAGTCACAAAACATGAATATTATTTTTAATATTTGAGTTATTTAAGGGACAGAAGAGTTGTGTATCATTAATGTGTCAGACAATTCTTTTTAAGTCTTTATACTACATTGCTAGGTTGTGTAAGCAGCTATTCTGCTTTCTTGTTTATTTTGCCATCATAGGTGACGTATTGGATTTACGTGTTTTTTTTGCCATTATAGGCACAAATGCAGCTATTAGTTATAAATACTACATGTTACAACCTAACTGTCCAGTCTTTTCCTTTGTGCTAAATAAATAAAAAAATTGTGATCTGGGTGCAGATGGACACATGTCAGCAAAGAGCAAATATGAACAGAAACAAAGCATCTGTGTTAAGCTTCAGAACAAAAAAATGTTTTCTAATATATATATATATATATATATATATATATATATATACATACTGTGTGTGTATATACACACACACACACACACACACACACACACACACACACACTATATATATATACACACACACACACACACACGCAGTCAGGTCCATAAATATTGGGACATTGACAGAATTTTCAGATTTTGGCCTCTATTCACCACCACAATGGTTTTGAAATTAAACAAACAAGATGTGCTTTAACTGCAGACTTTCAGATTTAATTTGAGGGTAATTACATCCAAATGGGATGAACGGTGTAGGAATTACAACAGTTTCAATATGTGCCTCCCACTTTTTAAGGGGCCAAAAGTAATGGGACTATCAACTCAAAAGCTATTTCATGGACAGGTGTGGGCTATTCCCTCGTTATTTCATTATCAATTAAGCAGGTAAAAGGTCTGGAGTTGATTCTAGGCGTGACATGTGCATTTGGAATCAGTTTCTGTCAACTCTCAATATGAGATCCAAAGAGCTGTCACTATCAGTGAAGCAAGCCATCATTAGGCTGAAAAATGAAAACAAATCCATCAGAGAGATTACATAAACATTAGGTGTGGCCAAATCAACTGTTTGGAACATTCTTAAAAAGAAAGAACGCACCGGAGAGCTCAGCAACACCAAAAGACCCAGAAGACCACGGAAAACAACTGTGGTGGATGACAAGAGAATTATTTCCCTGGTGAAGAAAAACCCCTTCACAACAGTTGGCCAAATCAAGAACACTCTCCAGGAGGTAGATGCATATGTGTCAAAGTCAACAATCAAGAGAAGACTTCACAAGAGTGAATATAGAGGGTTCACCACAAGATGTAAACCATTGGTGAGCCACAAAAACAGGAAGACCAGATTAGTGTTTGCCAAACAACATCTAAAAAAGCCATTACAGTTCTGGAACAATATCCTATTGACAGATGAGACAAAGATCAACTTGTACCAGAGTGATGGGAAGAGAAGAGAAGGAAAGGAACTGCTCATGATCCAAAACATACCACCTCATAAGTGAAGCATGGTGGTGGTAGTGTCATGGCATGGGCATGTATGGCTGCCAATGGAACTGGTTCCCTTGTATTTATTGATGATGTGACTGCTGACAAAAGCAGCAGAATGAATTCTGAAGTGTTTCGGGCAATATTATATGCTCATATTCAGTCAAATGCTTCAGAACTCTGTCGAAGCTGAATAATTGAGTGAGACAAGTTCAGTTTAAAATTTAATCGCAGCGACGCCATCTTGCGAATGGCCGCAAGACTCCATTTTGGAAATGAGATCGCAAGACACCATTTTTGTGGTCAGCCAATTCAAGTTATAACTCAGGAGCTAAGAACAGATGGCAATGTTTTTGTTAACCTACCAAGGGCAACGGGAAAAACCAGTTTTCTGAGTAAAAGTAAATAAGAAGAGACAATGGGTATTTTTACATACAAATTGGGAATCCCTGGATGCAGATAAAGTATAGTTGTGGCAATTGTAATATATATCTACACAATTGGATTTGCCTGAATCCTAGACAGGATGGCCCCAAATCCCACAGTTTGAGGTGATAATACATTTGCATTTCACACAAGAGTCTGTGAGAACAAAAGAGGTTTTGTTTTCCTTTGAACACACAACAGGGGGGGGGGGCCTGCTGACAGATGGCATGTAGAATTACAACCCTCAGCCATCCACACTGCTGGATGTTCACTTCGTGTATGAGAGATTATGCACTTAAATCTCACCCATTAATAACTAGCGTCCTTATACCAAACCCCGAATACCCACACACTACATATTCGCACATAAGGTTCCATAAGCATCAAAATGTATGATTCAAGAAGGTTCAGTTAGTTTAAATGCTAAGAAATAAAGATATTTGTTAACTAAGGAATTATACAAGATAAACATGTCATTCTTGGAGTTGTTCTGATGCATACTCTTTCCACAGTTTCCCGGTGTTATCGGTGAGGAGATCGCATTATGCATTCTCGAGTTATGGACCGCAGAACCTACAAGCAACCAAAATGTATATTTTAGATTCAACTGTTAGGATGCTAAAGGAGGCGTTACCAGAAAGACTCCGGCTGTTAGAGGCAGGGAAAGTCTATTTGAAACAACCTGTTAAATGTGTCGTTACATATGCTTCTCCTCTGGGAACCAATGAGATCAGCAGGAAGTTCTCCCTTTGTCCTGTTTCAGTCTGGGGGGGGATAAATACATGTGTCCGAACACTGGTTTGCGAGTTCATGCTGAATTTTGGGTGAACTGAGGATATCTAGTCAGATGTCTATCTCTGGGTCCAGAGGCGCAGCGTATGTATAACCGTACTTGGTCTGTATTATTTCTTTTTACGCCTAAATTATGTATGTATAGATTGCGTGTAACTGACTGTACTTTTACCTGAATAATACTTGTGCGTTGGAACCACAGATTCCACTCCTGTCTTTATTTGCGGTCATACTGCGTACGCAATTAGCGTTGTGTTTAGAGGTTTATAGGCAGGTTTTGTCTTAGAGGTTCTAGGCAGGTGAATCTTAGAGGTTTATAGGCAGGTTTTGTCTTAGAGGTTCTAGGCAGGTGAATCTTAGAGGTTTATAGGCAGGAATGTATTAAAAGGTTTATTTACAAATTCAACAACTCATTGGACAGCGCTTCACAGTGTAGATGGACAATGACCCGAAGCATACTGCAAAAGCAACCAAAGAGTTTTTTAAGGCTCAAAAGTGGAATGTTATGCAATGGCCAAGTCAATCCCCTGACCTGAATCAGATTGAGCATGCATTTCACTTGATGAAGACAAAACTGAAGGGAAAATGCCCCAAGAACAAGCAGGAACTGAAGACATTTGCAGTAGAGGCCTGGCAGAGCATCACCAGGGATGAAACCCAGCGTCTGGTGATGTCTATGCGTTCCAGACTTCAGGCTGTAATTGCCTGCAAAGGATTTGCAACAAAGTATTAAAAAGTGAAAGTTAGATTTAGGATTGTTTAGTTTGTCCCATTACTTTTGGCCCCTTAAAAAGTGGGAGGCACATATAGAAACCGTTGTAATTCCTACACCATTCACCTGATTTGGATGTAATTATCCTCAAATTAAATCTGAAAGTCTGAAGTTAAAGCACATCTTGTTTGTTTCATTTCAAAACCATTGTGGTGGTGAATAGAGGCCAAAATCTGAAAATTCTGTCAATGTCCCAATATTTATGGACCTGACTGTAGTGTGTACACACACAAATATATATATATATATCTCTCTCTCTATTTCAGGTGGCACTCAAGGCGTCTTAGAAATGAGTAGACAGACCAGCTAGTTGTTAAACAACGTTTCAGAACTTTAGCTGAGGTTCTTTCGTCAGGATATACTGTATATTATATATCTTGACACATTTTATTAGTATCACCCCATAACAAGTCCAACAATAGTCCATGCATCTCAATAGTAAAGAGCTTACAGCGATGACAGATTCCTTGCTGAGTAAGACCCATTCCAGCACAGGATCTCGAGAAGCCTCACTCAGTCTGGCAATATGAATGCAAGTGAAAAGCAAATACAAATAATTAAACCCATTAAGTATTACTATTAGTCCACCATATTGTAGAATGTTCCCGAATGTACAATGCTACACCTAGTCTGTCCTTATTCTGTCATACACTTCCTCTAAAATCTGGGAGCCTGATCCACAAAGAGCAAACTGCAGTGGTCTCCCCAGAAAATGTTGCCAGCCAGGTGGCACTGAGTAGTAGCTGGTTGGGGGCAGTGTAGTTCTTCACTATAATGAAAAATGTTGAAATCCTTATATTGATTTAAACGCAAGTTTAAATATTTAATATATTTAACTAATTTAAAAAAAAATAAACAAACACTGTCAGAAATAGCCATTTGCACATTATTCTGGGGCGTAATTTCGGGAGTGTCAGCGGGCACAGACTGAGACATCACTGCCAGGGGTCTGGAGCAGGAGATCCATTCTGCACATGTGCAGAACGGATTTTAGGCCAGATTCAGAGATGCACGTTCATCCGAGAATGAATGCAAATCTCCGATGTTGAAGGGTCCTGCGATCTCACTCACAGAACCCCCTGACCTACAGAACGATTGAGAAGCTGCGGCATTTGGGGGGCGGAACGGGAGCTTACCTGGGCACTGTTCCCGGAAACAGAGGCATTTCACCTCCGTTTTTATGCAGGAACAAGGCCAGGGTCTGCTTCAGCGGACGCAGAATCCTGGCCTCTTGCGTGACCAGGCACCAGCCAGGCTGTGGAAAGCTTCAGCTCCTGCAGTCTGGCCAAAAGTGCAACCATCGGTCGCGATGGTGATCCCAGCCTACGACGTTGGTCGCAGTGCTGGGATCACAAATGCAGCACTGTGTGCGGCTGTGTAAATCCGTCCATCTTTGAATGAGGCTCTTCCTCCATAACAGACTGGGTATCACAGCGGGACGGCATGGAATGTGACCATGCAAGCTGAAGCCCAGCTGGCTGTGGTCACTTCCCATGAATTAGTGGCAGGTTAAAGGCGTGGGAGGAATCTCTGTCACAGTAATGGAAGTTTAGCATGACTTTGAATTTGCCATGGAGCAGGGTGGCATGTAAAAAAAAAAAAAAACCTAGTGGAGCACCCATGACATTGATTCTGGGGAAAACACTGAAAATGGTATAGGTACAGCACAAGACCTTCTTTAGCAGTGGCATAAGTATGGTGGGGCACGTGCCCTGTTGCCAAATTTTAGGGATGATATTGTTATGTTTTTTTTATTACAATAACCGTAACTAGTTTGAGTAAACAATGTTTTTTATTTGTCATGTGTGGCGTTAAACCTAGCTATGCCACCTCTCTTTGAGGGTGCCATGCACTTCAATCTGTACAAGTATGGCTCAATTTTTGTTAAAGCTTATATGCTTACTGAGCAAGGTGACACATCTGCAGAGGAGCCGTAGTTTGCAGCCTATGGAAGAAGTTGGATGGCGTCCCTTGCACAGTAGAGTAGGGGCACCAGGGAACATAGTTTTGCAGTGAAAACTTATTTACTTTTGTGGAGTAAGATTATTAAAATTGAGGGTGAAAGGGCGCATTGTTTCAGGATTTGTATGCTATATGGTAGGTCACGTTAACATTTATACTGTACAAAACCCAGCTCTGGGCAGATTAAGTTTTGTTCTATACTTTTCAACAAAGCAGCACATTTTGTCCAATGTAATAAAAACCACTTCAAATACATATGTAATAAAACCCACACAACACTATTTAAGGTGAAATGCGGAAGGGTTTAAGAGTGGAGGTTCTAAACTGGCAGGACAGTGGACTGTTGATGTAGGTTTAGGCTTTTGCCTGTTCAAATGTTCCCACACACCTAGGAGCACTTGTACCTTGTAAAAGCATCTCTGGAAAGTGTACAGAAGGTGTGTACCTTAAAGTGAAGACTAGGGACTACCTAGGTGCACAGGTACAAAGTTCTAGTGATGTGCTGTGCACACTGGGTGCGCTTCATGCACGGTCTCCTGTGTATACATTGTGACCAATGATCCCTATTTTAAACTGGGACTGAGCTCCATTCAACACAGGAAAGGTCTGACGTGACTACAAAATCCTTTTTCCCTAACTAAGGCCAACAACTGCTCTCTGTAAGAATCCTCCGCTGGATGACAAGTTAGTATCTACTCTAAAAGGTGCGTACACACACAACGATTTTTTGAACGATTTAACTATAACGACGTCTTTATTGATTAATCGTTCAAAAAATCATTCAGTGTAAAACGATAAACGATGAACAATCATCGTTCATGCGCGTTCACGTTTGTCGATTGTAGTTCAGTCAGACTGGCCAACTGAACAATTTTCAATAGAAGTGGCAACATTTTTCCTTCAACTAACAGAAAATTGTTTATTATGTAAAATTAAACCAACTACTTTGTAAAACGATTTTCGTTCACTTTTTCAAGGGAAAAACTGAACGAAAATCGTTCAACAAAAGTCGTTCATTACTTACATCATTGTGTGTGTATGCACCTTTAATCACACATTTCTAAGGACCATGTAAGTGCAAGGGAAGACAGCTGTTAGTGCATACACGTGATCGTCTGCTATGGTGGAAAGTGACAAGGACTACTGACTCTCCACATTCCCGTCAGTGGCTTGTCAGGACTTCTCTTCAGGTTTTGCACTACATAATCCACTTGTGCACTTTGGTTTGTCTGACCTATCTTCTCCATACCGATTTGGTTATTGCAAAGCCTGCAGTTACCAGATTGTCAAACCAGAGGGCTGCCACCTGCGGCAAAGCCAGAACCACCTTGCAGGAGTTCTTGGTGAATACTTAGGATCGGTTCTGCCAGTGTTTACTTCAGCTGACAATAAGGAATCCACTATCACCAGCCATGATATAACATTTACTTCTGTATTTGCAAGTAGTTCTGGGTTTCATATCTCAACAATATGTTTATTCATCTGTCTGTTTGTGCTCCTTTTACCTTCATACAGTACAGTCAGGCAAGTTTATATTTGGCCTCCAAACTATTTTTTGGTCTTCTAAAATTTAAAGGTCACTTTAAGTTGGACACAGGCCTCTTTTTGTTTTTAGGATACAAACCCCTATTTCATACAGCACATCAACAATGCTTCTTGTATATATCAGACTTGCGCTTCTTTGCATCTGGAGAGGCGGAACAGTGTAGGGACGTGCAAGTGTTAGTCTAGTCCTGTGGTTCTCAAACTCGGTCCTCAGGACCCCACACAGGTCACATTATCCAGATCACCAAGCAGGAGCACAGGTGTACTCATGACTCACTGACACATTTTAAAAGAGCAACAGGTGGAGCTAATTATTTCACTTGTGATTCTGTGAGGATACCTGGAAAACATGCATTGTTTGGGCTCCTGAGGACCGAGTTTGACAACCTGTGGTCTAGTCAAGTGCAGTAAACAACACTATATGGTGTAATTCGTTATAACCCTTATTAGCCAATGACAGCATCTTTCTCACCCTCTGGCAGCAAAGTTACACGGCTTGGTTAGTAGCTGTGACAAGCAGCAAAGCCCTGTCATTCATAATGGGGCATCTATAGTGTTTTTTTTCTTATCATTTTAGGCTTTTTTTTCCCTTATGGATTAAAAGCAGGATTTATTAATCACTTAAATCCCACAATAGGATTTTTTTTTTAAACTAAAATGCCATTTATTATTATTATTATTATTATTAGGTTGGTGATGATGAACAGTCTGAAGTACGCACATTAGAATATGCTTACAAAGTATTTTGATGATCTTTTAAAGTATCTTCAGGGAAATGGGATTATGTGTTCATTCTGAAGTCTTTTCTTCATATGATATGTGCAACTCTAAATCAACCTGATGCTGTTTGTGGTACACATTTTACTTCTAACACAAATACTGTCAAACACAAATGAGCCACTTCATATTCTTCACCAAGTGCAAGTAACCCCTCCCCTATATCGCTGTGGGCCTGGCAGGGGTGTATCTAGGGATCCAAGCGCCCCTGGCAATGTAATGTACTGGCGCCCCCCTACCCCCCTTATGCAGTGCCCCCAGTAGTAATCCCCCCTATGCCGCATTGCCCCCAGTAGTAGCCCCCCCCATACAGTGCACGCAGTAGTAATCCCACCTATGCTGCATTGCCCCCAGTAGTAGCCTCCCCTATACAGTGCCCCCAGTAGTAATCCCCCCTATGCTGCATTGCCCCCAGTAGTAGCCTCCCCTATACAGTGCAAGCAGTAGTAATCCCACCTATGCTGCATTGCCCCCCAGTAGTAGCCCCCCTATACAGTGCCCCCAGTAGTAATCCCCCCTATGCTGCATTGCCCCAAGTAGTAGTCCCCCCTATACAGTGCCAACATAGTAGACCCCAGTAGTAGGTCCCTATACAGTGCCCCCAGTAATAGTACCCAGCAGTAGTCCCCCCTATACAGTGCCTCCAGTAACAGTACCCAGTAGTAGTCCCCCCTATACAGTGCCCCCAGTAGTAGTCCCCCCTATACATTGCCCCCAGTAGTAGCCCCCCCTAAACAGTGCCCCCAGTTGTAGACCCCCTATACAGTGCTCCCAGTGGTGGCCACCCCTATACAGTGCTCCCAGTAGTGGACACCCCAATACAGTAGCGGGCACCCCCCATAAAGTGCCCCAGTAGCGGCCACCCCCTATTTCAGTGCCCCCCCCCCCCCCCCGTAGTGCCAGGCTTATCCACACACACACACACAGAACAAAAAAAAATTCTACTTACCTGGTCCCAGCTCCTGACACGACCGCCGATGTCCGAGTCTCGGCCCGGTCTTCTACTGCATGGGGGAGATGTCATGACGTATGACGTCTCTCCCGTCACATGTTGCGGGGGGAGCCGGAACATGGAGCTCATGAGTCTGTCTGACTCTCATTAGTTGGCTGCTGTTACAAACGCACAGCTGATGCTGGTGGCTGTCTGTTTGTAAACTGTGTAGGGCAGACCGCTCTCACTGCGGTCTGCCCTACACTTGTGGGGCCGAGGGACTTGTCCACCCCTTGGCTACTGGTGGCACTGATGGGCGGCACCCCCCCTTTGGTCGGCGCCCCTGGCGAGTGCCATCCTGGCCAATGGGTAGATACGCCCCTGGGGCCTGGTTCACTACTGATCGCTATTCTGCTTATAAGCATGCAACGCATTTGCTAATTTCAGCGGTGATATGTAAATGTTTACAATCGCAGCCTAACATGAGGACGCCCACTTCCCCTTACTCAAATCCGTATACTTTGGCAACATATCTAAACAATCGGTAAGATCAGACCCATATGCACCGTTAAGGCAGGTCAGACCTCACTCAGGAATTACTAACATCAACGCATGCTGTCAGGCCTCAGGTTGCGTATGGTATTGCAGTGGCTAATTTATGCACGCCCCTGCAACAGTGTTCTAATGCACTAGCACGCCTGCGTTCGCCCGACCACCTCCCCGTCACCGCCTGCATACGGCACTTCCGGTCAATCACTCTGCCACGGTTCTGTGTAGCCTCTGCGATCGCAGTCCCGATCACAGTAGCAAGTTCACGCACACGCATTGCGATACATACGCAATACACCACAAACGTCCGATTGCGTGCTGAATCAGGCACATATTCCCTCTCACCTACAGAGCCTTCAGCATTACCCGATACTTCAAACCTCATCTTAAAATACTCTTCCACACACCTTCCTAGATCTGCCTCTGACTTGCTCCTCATCTCATGTGGTGACCCCCCCCCCCCAATCTACAAGACTTCCACAGCCACTGAACTCCCATCCAGAGACGTCACACAATGGGGGTGGCCTTCTCCGCAGTGACAGGGAGCCAAATGCTGCACTGTGGTATTATCGTGCAGTAGACTGCTTCTGTCACTGGGGAGGAGCCGTCAGTGCAGGCACAGTCTACGGGGGCAGCCCAGCATCTCCATGAATACTGGGCATCCCCCGGAGTGATGTAAATGGGGTCCTCCCACAAAGCCACGCTCCCGGATTGAAGGAGACATGGCCTTTCCATGAGATCGTGCTCCCTTTCCGCAAGGTCATGACCCTTTTTCGGAAGCACAGGAAAGGTAGGGGGGCTGTTTACCGCACTGGGTATCACTGACCCCGATGTTGCCACTGCTCCCTTCTACTAAATAGTGGTTCCCTTACTCCACACCTACCCTACTCCCACCTGTACTACCTACACTAATGCCCCCATCTACCCACATTACACACACTAATGCCACCTCACACCTACTCTACAACCCACACTAATGTCTTCACACCTACGCTACTCCCACCTGTACTACCTACACTAATGCCCCCATCCACCTACATTACACACACTAATGCCGCCTCACACCTACTCTACAACCCACACTAATGTCTTCACACCTACCCTACACCCACCTACACTAATGCCCCCATCTACCCACATTACACACACTAATGCCACCTCACACCTACTCTACAACCCACACTAATGTCTTCACATCTACCCTACACCCACCTACACTAATGCCCCCATCTACCCACATTACACACACTAATGCCACCTCACACCTACTCTACAACCCACACTAATGTCTTCACACATACCCTACTCCCACCAGTACTACCTACACTAATGCACTCTCACACTACCCTACAGGCTAATGCACCCTCACACCATCCATACTCAACTTCACGTCAACCCTTCCCCCATCTATACCAGTGTTCTCCCTATAAATGTTTTAATGCCGGGCGGTAGTATGACGTAGCCGGGGGGAAGAGCAAGGAGTGTAGGGTGATCAAATCTCCATCCTCATCCTCCCCCATCCTGTTAGAACAGGTTTAGTCTATACTCTCACCTATATTACCCAAACTATGCCCCCTCACACTAACCCTTATCCCACCTACTGTATACTACCCACACTAATGCAGCCTCACTCCTACACAAAGCACACTAATGCGACTTTACACCAACCCTACTTCCACCTTTTCTAACACAAACTATGCCCCCTCACACCTACCCTTGCTTTGAAATAAATTTCCCCTTAAAATGTATTTATTTAGCCATTTCATATCCATATATACTGTAACTCACATTCTCTGTACTTGATATCTCCCCCAGCATCTGTATTCCTACCCTGTAATTAATTTCTACTCCACCAGCCTCCCCTCTCCATCTATTCACTTCCAACCACTCGTCATTTCATTCTTCTCCACTACCCCTTTCCTTGTAATAGATTTCTCCCCCCTAGTCCTCTGCTGTATGTAATTACAGACACAGCTACAGTCCCTGCAGTCAGGACAATTCTGGATTGTCCCCAAGAGTCACACACCAGCCAGGCTACATCATTGACAGGCTGTGCAGATGTGCAGAGCAGTGATGTCACCAGGGGAAACTGCTCATAGTCAGTGATGCCAAACAACAGCAAGGTGAATGATACCCAGGGACATCCCCTGCGCTACCTGCCACTTATATAGGGGAACATTAAATAGTCCTATCAATGTATATAATATGAACATCTGATAATGCACATAAAACAAGCATATGGTCTGACTTTTGTTGTTGAACAGAAGTTGTTAATCTTCCCTGTAATCTCAGCATGCATGCTTACCCGCCAGGGCAGTTGTTCCGATGTAGAGCTGTCCCAGCGAAGTACTGACTTCAGAGGCGTATCTGCAATGGGTACAGGGTGTACGGGGAACACGGACTCCTGGGTCCAGGGGGCCCCCACACCGCACACCCTGCACCCATATTATTACTTACCTCTCCGGAGTCCCACGTCAGCGTGGGGGTCCAGCGCTGTAAAACGACTGGAAAATGGCCACGGCGGCCATTTTCCCGCCATTTGCGCATGCGCAGTACAGGGAAAATGGCCGCCGAGCCATTTTCCCGGTGCCCTGTGCATACACTATAGACTCTGGGCACACGCTAGTGCTCAGAGTCTAACTCCGGCGCTTGCCGCGCATAGCTCAGTGCGCTGCCGGCCACCGGGCGGAGAGGAAGGGGTCCGTGTCGCAGACTGCACACGGGCCCCCTCATCTCTAGAAACGCCCGACTGACTTAAAGGTGTCCTAATGGGCATGCGCAAGCTGTGGGGGGAAGGAGTCCTCTTTAGGTATGCCTCACAAAAAGAAACCCAAAAGCTTCTATAGGAAACAAGGGGTGAGATGTAAGAAGCTCAGAAGCGGTATCAGCGCACGTTATGTGCGCCGATACCGCTTCTACCCGATGTATGATCGGGGGTTTGGCGGTAAATGGCAGGGGCGCATGGCATTATCAGCGCTTCTACCATTAGCCTGGGCCATGTATGAACGGTCTTATAGCCTGACCGTTCAGCCCGCAGTAGCTGACACTATCGACAGCTACAATCTTGTGCCGCCCTGTCCCCACAGCAGGGGCAGCGCTTTCCCGTACAGATCAGTATACGTGAAAATGAAGCAAATTAGGGTGGAGGTAGAATAGTTTGAACTGCTAATCGGCACAGTGTTGCTAATTTAAATCTGCTGAAGCCACTGCCAAGGCTTTAATACAGATGCTAAATTGCTAATACTGTTATGCAGGTTCTCCTAGCAGCAGTCATCTGCATCTCCTTCCTGCCAAGGGCAGGCCTAGCACATTCAGCCAACAGCAGCAACTTACTAACCCGGCGTCTTCCCTGTGTCTATAAAAAGACTGAGCGACAGAAAGAATGTCTTTGACGGAGACCCTCACAGTTGTGAACGGAAGGGTGCGGCCCCCAATGGACACAAAGTATGTATACGGAATGCTGGGTAGACATTAAAGGCTGCAGCACGCTGCTGCGACCACGTTTGTGTCCTTAGCAGCTGTAGTTGCATCTGCGACTATATGCTAATAAAAGCTCTATTTCCGGCATAAATATGTGGACTGAGACGCCCACTTTCAGCGTCCTTAGACGCTCAAATACCGCTTGATGGTGCAACCATCGGCTGCACCATCAAAATGTTCCCTAGCTTTATGGCAGGTGCAGATTCTCTGTGTGAACGATAGCGTTGTGTCTGTACACAACCTCCATCATTGACACCTCCGTAAGAAGCACCATCTCTGCGAGTACCCTTAGCCACCTCCTTGTCACCGGCCAATACATTTTCAATCACAACTGCAACTCTGTGCGCACTGACCCTGCACAGAACAGATCGCTCTACGTCTAACATCGGCAGTGTGTCCGACATCGGCATCAGCTGCTTGCCTTAGGGCAGGGATGGGGAACCTCAGGCCCGGGGGCCGTATAAGGCCCCTGGAATATTTGGTCTGGCCATCTGAGCTTTTTTCTGCTAACCTCATCTGGCTAGCAGGGTGCCTGTAATAGCACAGAATCTATGCAGCAATGCCACCAGGAGCGTCCTTGAGATGCTTCAGACAGTCACACCGCTGCCCTTACAGCTCCCGGTGAACCCTCTGGATGCTCCGGGCATTGCTGTAATCACCGGTGATTGTGGTATCCACCCTGTGTGGCATCACATGGAGGGGGGGTGGCCTGTACCAGGTCCGTGAATAATGTTATATATATCAAAATGGCCCTCGGCAGAAAATAGGTTCCCCACCCCTGCCTTAGGGCAATACCAAAAATTAAACTTTATAGTGTATGGAATACAGATAATGTACTTACAAATTACATGACCAGTGGATTTCATTTACATGCAATAAGGAATATATTCAGTGCTAAAAATGGACAATAAAGAGAAAGGCAACAGTAAAACGGAGATCTGAGAAAGAATGACAATTAAATATTTAAATATAGACAAAATTTTAGAAATCGCCCCCTCCCCACCACCACACTCAACCAAGTAAGTACATAGGGGCTGAGGCAGAGTTAAACAAATCTTCACCGTAATAGCACCCACATTGCATGCACAGACCTACATGCGCCTATATCAGGTCATGCCAACCTGTGGCTCTCCAGCTGTTCAGAAACTACAAGTCCCAGCATGCCTTGCCACAATTTTGCGGTTAGGAAATACTAAAACAGTAGCAGGGAATGATGGGACTTGTAGTTTCACAAAAGCTGGAGAGCCACAGGTTGGTCAGGCCTGGCCTATATGCCCGTTGGAAGAGTTGTACGCAGCTCTGCGGCTGGGCCGGCCCTGCCCCTATGCTTGGTTTCATTATCAGCATGAGTGTGCATTTGCACAAGCACTATCCTTGGTGCAAAAGATCCATCTGAAAACAGGCCTATTTACATGCTCACATAACTCTGCGTCAACACACCTTCACTTAGCATTGCCTTCACCAGAACGTCCCAGTACAGCCCAGTTGCAACTCTGCATGGCCTGTTCTTTCTTACATTTGGATCCTGAGCATACACAAAATGAAAACACGCAAATAGGCAAATCTTCATCTCTGCATTGTGCCTATAAAGCTGAATCTAAATTTCAAGCACGTCCTGAGAAAGCGCTATTAGATCCAGGGAAGTGTCCTGCATAGTGTTACCCAGCATGTCACAGCTTGCAGAGTTCTGGAAGCAGTATCATAGGTCACAGCAGAGATGTTAGGAAATATCTCAACAATACTACTGTGTTTTGGGATATCTTTTTATCAGAAAACAACAGCATCTACAATAACATGTCTGCCCATTTCAATAAATGATCCTCAGTCCTGTATATTGAATTATATCTGGTTTTGCTTTAAGGCATTCTCTTGATTGGAATTCTCTATTAAACACCATAGAAGAGAAGGGAATCAGCGATAGGAGGGGAACCAATGTCTACCATAACCCTGTTGCTCGCTAGGGGGAAGAGCCAGTGCAAGTGGTAAGTACCGGCCAGCAGGCAGATTAAAGCATTAGGACTTGTTAATAGTGTCAGCATGTGGAAGCTGCTTAGACCGTGGACTCTGGCAGCCAATGCACTGAGCAAGCAGTTTCCTCTCTGACCCTATGAATAAGTACGATGTCTTCCGGTAAATAATTACTAAATATATGATGTAAAATTTGGAAAATTGCTTTGCTTTTAAATGAGGTAAAATGCCCTCAAACCTCAGTCAGAAACCAAATGAGGTGACTGTCCATGGGCTGCAGCTATACTGAATTCTGCATGGAGTGTCAGATCAACCCAGGAGGGAGAGCCATCTTGGGACACTGGGCACTGCTTCAGAGCCGAACGCTCTGACCAGAGCGCACGCTCTGAATCAGGGCCCTCCTCCATGAAAATGGAGCGGCCTCCTGGCCGCTCGCATAGCTGTAGGTGAGCATATGCGAGCGTCCATGATGATGGCCGCGATGGTCTTGACCATCGGGCTTGCGACAGAGACCCTGCGGTAGGGTCTCGCTCCCGCAAGCCCTGGAGTGATTTTGGCTCCATCACAGCCAAAATCACTCCCACTGACATCACTAGTGATGTCAGTGGGGCCGGCTTCAGACGGTAGGCGTTCCCATGGGAACGCCTCCGTCTGGCAGCCACGCCCCCGGCACGCCCACCAAAGGGGGCGTGCTGTCAATCAACATCGACAGCACGCCCCCTTTGGTGCGAGACCCGAAGCGACGGAGAGCCCGTCGCTATCCGGGTCTCGCGCATGCGCACGACGGAGCTCCCTCCGTCGGGCGTATGCGCAGTGGGGCAACATGGACCCGCTTGCGAGCGTCCTTTGCTCGCGAGTGGGTCTGAATGACCCCCACTAATCCATCCATTTACAAAATGGCAGATATGTGCAGAAAACATTATACAAGGAGAAGAAAGCAGCATTGTGCTGCCTGTATGCACATATTCTCCAATATATCTATTTTAATGTAACGGTTTACAACTAGGGTCTATTTTGTATACTCTCATAAGGAGTAGAAACCTACCATGGCATTATATCCCTTTTCAGAAGGAAACCATGTTTGCATGTTATTTCTGACACAAATAAGCATAACACATTCTGAAAATAACTTATTGTATTATTTACTTAAAGGCACACTACCACTAAGGTGCCCACCTAATATCCGCTACATGCCGATGTTTTTCCCGGGGCTCTGTAATACAGAACCTGCAAACCAATTAAGTAGAGCAGTTTTAAATGGTGGTGGAAAGGGTGTGTGAGCACAAGGACCAGTCACACGCAGCAATTTTTAGACTGTGGTTTCTGATTGGTCCACCCAGTCACACACCATTCCCCCTCACCAGTATTTGTTTAGGACTATAAAAGGAATGGAGGAGTAGAGGGGGTAAAATGGTTGCACAGAATAGCTTCTGGTCCAGCAGCTTTGGCACTGCAAAATTGAGGCACTGTAGCAGGGAAAGTCAGTCCTGGGCTACATTGCCAACAAGGTTAGGTCCCGGTGCTACACTTATGAACAATATATTGACAAGCGTGCACCCAGCATATCACAAGAGCATTGGCGGGTGTGTGCACCAGATATGTCTGGGAACGTCGTCATTCACAGACATATCAAGTGGCCAACTGGTAAGTGGTTAGGTGTGTGTATAGCTTACCAATTGGCAGACAGACCGGTCTGCTGACAGATGCGTTGTGTAAGTGCGTACCTAGCATAAGAGACTAGTACAGATATTGGGCCATAGCCTATTAGCTGCGATAACCCGTTTTTCCTTGATAAGTTTTCATTTGCGAAATCTTTGACAACAATGGTTATCGGGCAACCACATTAGCCACAGTTTTCGCGGGTGCAAAATCTTCATTGGAGTCCTTGCGATTCTGTATTCGGGACCCTGGAGCAGTTGATAAGTTGTGCAAAACCCCTATTTTCGGCTAAAAATGTCGGGACACCCTCCCTACTGACTAATTAGGGGAAAATAATTTTTTAATTAGCTCAATTTGGCCAATAATTACGTCATTTTTGGGGTGAGAAAGTAAAAAGTGTTGTGGGACAGGTATATGGGGGGGGCTGTATGAATGGGACAAGTGTTTTTAGAATTGCAGGTGCAAGTGACAGGTGTATTTTTAAGTTAAAAAAAAAAATGCCCTATGACACAAACATATACTTATAAAATAAACACCCATTTTACTGTACCCCTAATTTAACCACAGCATTTATTTTGCCCAAAAAATATTGCTTTCTATAATTTTTCACGGTTAGAGAATAATTCATATAAACAGCCATTTGACACAATTTAAGAACCCCAAAAACTTTGATTATGACCACTACTCAATACTAGTTTACCTTTTTTTAGGGGGGGGGGGGGGGGATCAGGCTGATTTTCCCACCTGCCATCCCTGCAAATGCGTTGCCGCCGGCTTTGTAATCGGATTTCCCGATAAACGGGAGCATGCAAACATGTGATAAGTGACATATTTGGGCAATCAGAGCAATAAGTTTACATCGGCACAAACGTATCGTTATCACCGCTAATAGGATATGGCCCATTGTGTACTACAATAAAATAAAATGTATTGCACCAAAGAACCAGACTTAGTACAATGGCTGCGGCGCTGAAGGTGTTAGCTCGTGCTAGGTACCAGAACTAGTGTATTTAAAATGCCTACTTAAATAAATGGTTTTTATACATAATGCATTTAATAATAAAAACATGCACCATATATCCCTGGTGATCTGAAGACCTCAGGGCTTTTTTGGTTGCTCCGGTCCCAATCCCTGTAACCCGGAGCGTTTATCTTCCCTCCTGGAGTATCCCCCATGCCTGGTTGTCCTTGATGAAAGGGTGGTTGAAGCCACCCCAAAAACTGACTCCAGCTGCTGGAGGGTCTTCCTATTTTGGCTCCCGAGTTTGAATTTACTTAGGAGGTGCAGTGCCTCATGGGAGTTCCAACCAACTCTTTGGTAAACTAGAACCCGGATGCTTGGCCATCCACCCTCTGGAGCCCATTTTTGGTAACAAAGAGCAACCTGACTCCGGAACAGATCTCTTGGAAGTATTTTTAGGTGGGAGATCTACAGATAAGATCCCCTGCCTAAAATTCCAGATGCCAGAGAGTGAAAAGGGAATGAACCTTTTCTCCCTGTCAGCTCGTGGACAGGCGGAATGAACACCCTCCCTCCACTGGATACAATGTATTAAATTCTGAAACCCCAAGTAGATGCACGTACACAGTGCATGCATCCACATGGATTGGTTTAAAGAGACAGAGGCAGTAAAGTCCTCTGCTGTAGTGTGTTTGAACTGAATGAAAGAAGGCTCTGTGAGCCCATTGTATTGCATCTGAACTTCTGAAGAACTAGGCCAGTGGTTCCCAAACTCGGGCCTCAAGGCACCCTAACAGTCCAGGTTTAAAGGAGATCCATGCTTAAGCACAGGTGACTTAATTCGTATCTCGGCCAGTATGATTATATCATATGTTCATAAGCATGGATATCCTTATAACCTGGACTATCAGAGTGCCTTGAGGACAGTGTTTGGGAAACCCTTGCTTATGCTATTTATTCCTGGTACCTATAACTGGGAATTATGTGTTCTTCAGGACATTTAATTAGAGCTAATAAACATCTACCTGCTCCCAATATGCTTTAATCTGCTTGTATGTGTGACTATCAGTTAAATGCAATAGGCTTATTCGTTCCCTAGCTGTACTGAGATGGAGCCCAGTGTCTCTGAACTCGCTCTTTGCTCACTACCAAAAAGAGAACTGGTGCACAGTAAGTGGCCAATGGGGTAGTAGTAGCCCAAAATTCAAATAGGGGAATCATAACTGCCAGTTAGTTCCGGCTGGTGATGTTTGGCAGGGCAGTTGGTGTGGCTCCCCTATTTTGAATTTTGGACTGTGCTGCCCCACCTCTGGAGCCTCCACTGGCTGCCACCATCCAGTAGATGCTGTAACAACCAACCTGAACTGGCTTGTGGAGTAAGCCCATCCAGTCACACTGTTAGCTGCCCTAACAGTTTCCCTTAATGGCTAATGGCGGGCATACACTATACATTATCGGTGCGATCCGCCTGATATCAGCGGATCAGCCCCCATAAATTGCACTGTGTGTGCAAGCGACCGAGGGTAAAATATTGATCGGTCGGGCATGCCTGATTGTCCAGCATGCCCATCTGATGAAATATTTTTTATGTTAAATGTCGGCCGCATCGGGCAGTGTATGCCCAGCTGTGGCCGACAGACAGACATTCCCCCTGTTCCTTCTCATGGAATGTGAGATCTCACAGTGTATGCCCGTGAAATCTGCAGGGTGACAGGCTGCCAGATAAAATGTCTGTCGGTCTGACGGGCATTTTATCAGGCAGTGTATGCCCGGCATTAGTTATTTAAAAATTACAAAATGTTTACTTGAAGATTCCAAGTAACTTCTACACAAGAGATTTATCAGCAGACTGCTTAGCTAAGGGCCCCTCTTCTACATATGCTTTGCTAAGCAGTTAGCGCCAAACAAAACTTTCATTGTTATCTAAATATTTTTATCATGTTCCTTTCATAGAACAAGTGGCAGGCACATTGTAGCTAAAGTCTGTATGTAAAGATGGCAGCAGAATTGCAAGAACAAGAGACAAAATAAATTCACTTGGGGAAACAGATTTTAAATAGTTAAAAAAATGCCAAATGAAGGGACAAAGGCTGGTGGTATTCATGGAAATACACTTGTCATATGCTTCATACAGCTGCATGGCTTGGATTAGAATGAAAGACGACAAGCTGTACCACCCTCCTCCAGTAAAGTCAAGAGGTTGATTATTGTGAAAAGCAGCTGTCCAGTGTTGCATATAGAGAAAAGATGAACCGAAAAGCTCCTTAACCACCGGTGTCAAAATGATGTTATAGCTGCACTACCATCTACTAAATCATAACTCCTAAAGCCGGGTACACACTGGAGCGATGTCGGGTCGATATGCCATTTTGTAACGACCTATCGCCTACATCGCTCAGTGTGTACCGGCGATTGCACGCTCCACCTAGGTTTCACAGAGGAGCGGGTTCGGATAAAGGGACCTTGGTGGAAATGCCATGCCCCCCGTTTTTGGTACAATGGGGGTATGCCCCCAATCCGTCTCTAGTGAATAGGCACTGTGACCATGTGCACGGCATCTATATACTGCTGCCCGCGGGTGGAAAACGGGATAGTGCCCGAAAGTAATACTGTACCATCAAAATCAGGACAGTTAAGGAGGTATAACCAAATACATTTTGTTAACCGTCTCAATACCTTAGTCGGAGACCCGGCTACTGCTCCTTGTTCCCCCTGAGATTACTCAAGTTCTTCTCATAACCTAGATCAAAAACTAAGGCCCCTACCTGTATACTAGCAGTCATATTACACATCTATCCAACTCTCTATATCCCACAATTCCGTCCTACATGACAACACCCAAGTGCATCCCAGTTACGTTCTTTCAGTCACAAGTGGCAATATGTATAACTCTACATTGCCCATACTTGCATATGCCTAGTTGTTAAGGCACACTGTGGGCCCTACAAGTTTACAACTACAGATGCACATTCATTGTGGCTGATCACGGCAAACGTGCCCACGATTTGTGCCATGCTACAGCGCGTCCCCAATCGCGGGAGTGCGTCTCCTTTCAATCCTATGGAGAAGCAAAAAAGCATCCCCAAATTGCAGGAGTGCGTCTCCCATTATAACCTATAGAGACGCGGATGTGCGTCTCCAATCGCGGGGGTCCGTCTTGCACCACGCAGAGCGGGATTTGCTGTGCTATGGACAATGTAGCTGGGCAGATCTGTAGTGAAATCTTTTTCAAAGCATTATTCATGAAAAAGAAAAATGTTCCTTCTTAGTAGATAACCTATTTTTTGCATCAATCAATATTTTTGCAATATTAGAAATGGCCTTTAAAGTCTTATGGGTATATTTACTAAAGTGCAGGTTTTTAAAAGTGGAGATGTTGCCCACAGCAACCAATCTGATTCTAGCTATTATCTTCTAGGTGCTAGATAAAATGTAAGTAGAATCTGATTGGTTGCTATGGGTAACATCTGCACTTCTAAAAACCAGCACTTTAGTAAATATACCCCTTAGTCCCAATATTATGCTCTGGTAAGAGAGTGCGGACCATACCCCATAACAGAAGGCAAGCAGCAGCCCACCACGCACCCCCCTTCCATCCCACATGGCATAGAGGGGTAGTCTGCGAGTTTGCAAAGCCTGCAGCCCGCCCCCAGTGCAGGATGGGCCGGGAAGAGGTGAAGTGATGGGCCGGGATGATCCAATAAGCAACTCCGCTGCCCGTCAAAAAGGCCCTGGGAAAAACTCTGGATACATCCACATTTTAGTTTCATCCACTATGCTGTATTGATCACTATGACAAGTGCTAATGCTGCATTCACTTCACAGTGAATAAAATGACTGCTTTTCATGCATAGCCTCATTAAGAATTATTTTTTGTGAAGTCTATCCTTATCTCTTTGTTTTAGTTGCAGCGTGATGGCTTTCAGTACTTTGTAATGCCTACTTGTAAGATTTTGATGACTCAACAAGTGCGACTAGACGGGGCTATGGATCCTGGGTTGCAGCTTCCTGGTTCTCCACTCCCAGCTATGTTATTATTGTTCAGTTTATATGCACTTTGCGATGCGACTTGCGATCAGACGGCCGACATATCGGGCGGTCCCCACACACGAAGTGATCGGGGGGCTGACCGTGTGATATGCCGGTACCCCCCTCCCCCACCCACATAGTGCTGCATGGGATCGTACATCGCATCCCCAGATCAAGTGAACATGCAGTAAGATCTGAAGGTACGATTCCACGGGAGCATGCATTGGCCGATATCATGCCCACACACTGTACGATATAGCAGCGATATCGTACCAATCCATCGGATCGGATGCTATATCGCACCGTGTATGCGGGGCCTTTATACTGAGCTATAGGTGGCAGGTGAGTGCATTAAAGGTACCATGTAACAACTTACAGGACTCACTACAAGTGCAGAACAGAGGTTTAGCAATATCAACTAGACATATGACGCCTTGTTAGCGACATGTAACTTGTTCTATAGGGTATGCAGCCACTATGTTGACAATATCAACATTCCTAATGTCAACATGATTAAAATATCTACATCATTAATGTCAACACCGGGAAATTGACAGAATGCTGACATTTGAATGACGACATTTGCATTGAGTTTAGGATTACTAGTAAGCTGGGTGCACACTATGCGATATGTTGTTCAATCAGCCAATGAATGAGATGTCACATCTGTTTGTGTGTACAGAAGATATTGCGTTGGCCCTGCAGCACAGCCGACGTGGATGCATCTTGCAGATAAATCAGTACATCCAGCTGGCTGTATGGTCGGCCCGCTGACCAAACCATATGCTGCTCCAGGAACTGCCGACAATGACGTCACTACCGGTTCCTGTGGTCAGACGGGCGGCGTATTGGTAAGTATCGTTTGTGCAAATCCCTTACCAAATCGCTGGATTTGTCAGCACATGGCGGCATGCAACTTCAATTAATGGGATTTTATATCCCTTTCATTATGAAATGCTGTAGAACAGCATGAATCTATTTCATCCATAACTCTGCTAATCTGGCCTATTTGCTACGTGGAGAGGGGGTGTCATGTGAATAAACTCTTTGGGGGGAATTCAGTGGTTTACTCAGACCCGCAGCTCCCTTCTAAAGCGACGGGTGATATTCAATTGTTTGTGCCACTGGTTGCCCATTATACCTATGGCAACACACATCTTGAACTGGTATAGCAAAAACTATTTTCACCCTAGTTTTTGTGTTTTAGGGCCCCATTTACTACAATCCGCATTTAAAATGTGGTTGTAATGTGTGATAGTTCTGACTAAGGGCCTGATTCAGCTTCAGACGGAATAGCTAAGTTGCTCGCAAGCAGCTTTGCAATTCCGTCTGTGCCGATATGGTAATGCAGCAGGACGCATCGCGCCTCCTTCTGCATTACGTATCGAGCTTCGTTGTCCAACGCAGCATCAGATACTCCGCGGACCATCGGCCGGCTTACGACCTATGGGGTCACGCAGCCGGCCGTCGCAGCTGCAAGGAAGAAGCCAGGAAATCTCCGTCAGCCAACGGAGATCCTGGCCTCTTCCCTCCCCCCAACGGCGGCGACACGCCTCAGTTTCAGAAAACGGAGGCCATCACCTGACCCCTCCTCCAAACGGCAGCAGACTGTCAATCACTGACAATCTGCTGCCAGCTTACATGTGGGCTCGCAGACCCGTTCTGCACATGCGCAGAACGTGCACTGCCGAATTAGGCCCTTAGGAAATATCACAGGAATTTATCAAGAATCCCTTGCAGGGACAGAGCTTGCAATAATGCTTTGACCCTGCGAATCCCCTTCGCACACTTCTCCCTGTATTTTTCAGAAAAAAATACAGTGAGAATGTTTCTGCAAACGCTCTGCCGTCTGCTACCGCACCCCCCCCTTCTTAGCTTCCACTCACCTCCGGTGATTGGTGCTCCGGTCAGCTGGTCTCCTGGCTCCTGTACTGTGACCCCCATCAGCAGTTCTATGCAGCAGCTGACCAGGGTCACAGTGCAGGAGCCAGGAGACCAACTGACCGAAGCCCCAGAGAACCTCACCGGAGCACTGATCTCTGGTCCATGGATGAAGGCAAGATTTTTAATTTAAAATTTTTTTTTTCAGTGAACAGCTTGTGGTCTATTTACACCACACAGCTCTGCTCTCGGCTCTGCGATGCCCGATAGAGCAAAGCAGGAGTCAGGGAACCAGGGGAAACCCTGGATAACGCTATCTCCAGGTTATTAGAAAATCTGGCCAAATCACATTTCCCATTACAATTATGGGAAATGTGCTCTGCTTACTAAAATATATGTGATAATTAGGATTTGGAGTACAATTTTACGAATCCTACTCCAATTGCCCTTTAGGAAATTCATGTGATACTAAAACAATGTGAAAAGTGTGTGAAAACACCCCTTTTCATTTTATTTTAGTAAAAATAATCTTAATAAATAGGCCCCTATAAAAGTGGACAAATGTGTTGAAATGAGTATTGTATCCCATAATGCAATTTTCTGATAGAGTTCTCTAAAACAAAACAGAAAAATAATCCACTTTCTACGCCTAAAGGGCAGATCTAGATGCTTCAACATTAATGCAAAAATATTTTCAATATAGTGGTTTCCTCATCTGGTGGTTGCAGGAAACGCTGTTCTTTACTTGAGTAAACTTTCTCACACGCAATATACAAATATACCCCCCCCTATAAATATACACATCCTGCACTACTGCTGTAAGTGGTCTAGATGTTGACTTTATAGTTGAGCAAAGCTGAGAATGTCGCTGAATCGAGTTTTGCAGCAGAACGCGCTATTTTGCAGTACTGCAACATTCCAGTGATAGTCTTCGGGCTTATGCATTTGGGTCACTGTTCTACAGTCTATTTGTAAACATGGCACAGAAACAGACAAATCCCAGGTGCACAACTCCAAATTATTGATAATATATATATGCAATAAAATTTTGCAATCAATAGAGGTTTTTAGCATAATCATGGCCAAGGTTACGGGCCTACCCACCATATCCAGGTAACCTCTTTCGGGTAGGTCCCTAACATACTAGAGTTCAAATCCAGAGCACAGGACCCCCCCAAACTGGCCCAGCTAAGCTGCCCCAGGGCACCGCCATAGTAAGAAAAGTGCAGTGTAAAAAGAGATAGTTAAGAGCAGCCCAGCTGCATATAAAGAATGAAAATAAAAAAGTGAAATACATGTATATTAAGCACACAGTGAAGGGTTAAAATGTGTTATAAAAGAAAAATGTGTTACAATGCGGTGCCCTGAGACAGATCAACCAAAGCAATCCAGGGGGACCCACGCCCCAAAAATGAACCAAAGTTGCACTACAGTATATAACTTGTAGGACTTACCTAGAATTGTGCCTAATACCAGTGTGCATAAACAATACCAGACTCCATACTTAGAAACCAATAAGGAAGGGTGCTAATCCAGACTGAGGGCGTCTCCTTTCCCTCAGATGTGCAATAAAGCACATTAAATGAAGTACTTTATATGCAGCTGTGGCTGCTCTTAACTATCTCTTTCACAGTGCACTTTTCTTACTATGGCGGTGCCCTGGGGAAGCTTAGCTGGGCTAGTTTGGGGGTGTCCTGCGCTCTGGATTTGAATCGTAGTATGTTAGGGACCTACCCTACAGAGGTAACCTGGATATAGTGGGTAGGCCCATAACCTTGGCCATGATTATGCTAAAAACCTCTATTGATTGCAAAATTTTATTGCATTTATATATTATTAATAATTTGGAGTTGTGCAACTGAGATTTGTCTGTTTCTGTGCCTGCAATTAGTCTCATCAGGTAGCACCTCCCATTATATATAGTCAGGTTGTGCAGTCCAGGAATCTTTCCCATATTTGTAAATATGCAATTTGTGGAATAGAGCTGACTATGGTTTTTGCAGTGTGATTTGGTTGGGGCAGGAATGCGCAGACTTAAGAATGAATGAATAAAGTAGCCCCCTAATTGCTTTCATGTCTATATTTATTTTCCATCTTATATGTCCCTGATTAATGCTTTGAATTCCGCACTGCAGAGCATTGTGGTCTCTGACAAATCAGCAACAATAATAAACAATTATAAAACAAAATTATGCAGAGGAAACATGTTGTTGTGTTACAAGGCCAAATGCAGAACGAGGTGAATATTTCCCAGAAAACAATCTCTAAACGGCCCATCACTCAGAAATGCCATTCAGTGCAATAACTAACACTTAAAGGGTATTGCACAGAAGAGCTTTAGATTGCTTTAGTTAAACAAACGTAAGACATTCTTGAAATATAGCCGACAGTGCTTGTTCAAATTAAAGAAATAAACACAAAATACAAATATTTAGAGCAAGGGTTCTCAACTGCAGTCCTCAAGTACCAACAGCTTTTGTGGATTTCTTTAATCAAGCACAGATGAGTTAAGGCCCCCATACATCTAACGGCGGATTGCACGATCCTACAAACGGATCCGCCAGTTGGAAATGCCGGCCATCGATGTTCCGCGATCCGTCGGAGGATCGGTGAAGCCCTGATCATATTTTGACTGTGATTGGCAAATCTGTGAAATCCAACATGTTGTATTTCACCGATCCTGCGATGCCGGGTTGCAGGAATGTGGCGATCCATCACAGATGTATGGTGGCCATTAGTCTATTTTGCAGGGTCAGTAATTATCCCACCTGATTCCACCAACTGAAATCCTCAAAAAATGACCTGTTAGGAAAACTTACGCTGGGTACACACTTGGCCGACGGGATTCACGACCATTCTTACGATTGGTAAGTGCATACGCATTTACCAGTCGTTCTGCCAATGTGCCTGCGCTGACATCACAACTGGGCAGGCATTTGAATTTACCCGCCCAGATGAGATGTAAATCACAGCCAGGTCCCTGCAACAAGTGTACGGGTGGTCAGTGAATTGCCTGTACACACCGCCAGACATGCCACTATACTATATCTGCAAATTATTTCATCATCGGCTGTGCTGCAGGGCAGATGTGATATGTCTGTGAACAGTGTCGCTCACAGACATATCATCTGTACCATGGATGTAGGTGCAAAGGGTGCATCTGCTAGGGGACCCATCTTCCTTGTCAAAGTTACATGTGTTATATACATTTTTCACCATTGGATGGTACATAGGGGCCCTTACAAACTTTAAAGGTGCGTACACACTAGATGATGTGATCACGATGCGATATTGTGCGCTATTTCCCTTGAACTCTCCCCGGCACTCCAGGACACGATATGGTGCTAAAAAGTGTCCAATCTGACTTAAGATGTATCGTGCACAAAATCTATTATACAAAATCGTGTATGAGATTGGCAAATCTTGCCTGTAGTAGGAAAGATCTGAAAATGCGAGGTACAACCAGCAGGTACGCACATCGTGATAGCGAGTGGACACTCATGATTTGTCGTTCCGATGCATCGAAAATCGGGCGAATTGTGTAAAATATTGTCTAGTGTGTAGGCACCTTAAGGGCTGAGAACCACTGATTTAAAGCATTGATAGGCAGTCTGTGGCTCCCTGACAACTACAAGTCACAGCATTCTGTAACAAATTTTAAACTATATAAAGGAATTCCCACAGATATGTAATGTTGGACAAAATCCTTGTGAAATGCACAGGCTTCCCAGCACTCAAAACGTACTGATTAAAACCATATGTTGTTTCTCTTTCTGTGTTCAGACCCTACATAACTTCCGCTGTGATGTAATTTGAAGAGCTTAATAGTCCTTGCTTGCATTATATGTACTAATATGTATTAGATGGCCCCGTAATAGAAAAAAAAGACAGAAACACACGTTATATATACACATACATATAATAAACACTTAACTACAAAACCTGCCAATTATAGACCTGCATCTGAGTCTCAGCTCCATATGGGACTGCACTTGGAATACAGATATTTTGCTAATGGGATGCTAATGCCACTATGCGCACGACTTCATGTGCACGCATCGCACCATCGTCATAGCTAGTATCACCACTTACACCTACTCTATGCTTAGTGCAAGAGATCCATCGGAAATAGGTGCCACCTCGCACAATTCAGAACAGGACACAACCCCGGCTACGTGCCCACGACACTCCCAAGAGACATTTCTCTTCTGTGCAACCACACAGTTAGTCCCCCAGAAACCCCAATCTCAAGGGCGGAAGCATCCGAAAAGATCCCTCTTCGCAACTTAGACTTCTTCCCGTAGGGAAGGAGCAGTGGTGTGGGAGCAGACACCATCTGAAGATGGCGTATGCTCCCTCAGTCAAGCTCTGAAAATAATATATATTTCGGAGCTTGATGAATTTAGGACCCCACGCTAGTGTATGGAAACAGCATGACAAATCGGGGCTGCAAGGTAAGCAGGAAATATCAGTGATATCTCCTGCATCACCTTTATAATGAATAGCCCTGATCCTTCATTTCTATAAAAGTAGGTGAAAATTTAAGTTTTTACCATACTGAGAGAAGTGACCAAGGCGTGTCCGACTTTGTATCGGCCGGTGATACACAAGGATGTGCAGTTAAGTTTCAATAAATTCAGCCGCAACGGACCTGCACGCGAATCAGGTCCTGTGTTACCAGAGACATTAAGGGGCCCATTTATTAATGATCGCATTTTGCAATGCGATCAGGGCATGCAGTACTGCCCATGATCGCATTGCAAAATGCGATCATAGCGGCCGAATGTATGATCCGGCACATGCAGGTGACGGGCTCTGAAAGGAGCTCGTTCCTGCGATGTGGCCGGAGATTGCTACACATGCGCAGTCCCGCGACCTGCACATGAGCGGCGCCCATTGCCGGCGGAGGAATCTGAGAGATCCCTCCGCCGGAGGAATCTGAGAGATCCCTCCGCCGGCTGACATGCGGTAAGTCCCCATAGGCTACAGCGGCTAACGCTATCTTCAGATGGCTTCGCATTCCCGATGTTGATACATTTGACAGCATCGCATCCCCCATAGAAACCCATGGGGGAGGAGGCTGCCAGCGCCAATGGAGGGATCGCAGCAAGTATCTCTGATACCTGCTGCGGTCCCTCCTTCATACATCCAGGGGATACTTAGTATTTGAGGTAAACCCCCAAAAACACCTGTTTTACCTCAAATTCCCTTTTAAAATGGGCCCCTAAGCACCTGAGTAGCAGTAATGGGCACTCTCACTATGGGGATCACCCCTCACACTCAGTATAGGGATTTCAGCCTATAGTGACTCTCTCTGCACTTGTTGGTCGGGCAGCTGGTTGGCCCTGCAGTGATTACAGGGAGATGGGCAGGTGGGCTCCCTAGCCACAATCCCCTGCACCACGTGGTGCTGGGGGCCCCGCAGAGGGCTGATGTCCCCCTGAATGAGGCGGGCACATAGCAGCATATATAGGGGATGATGATGATGATGATGATAATAATAATAAAACATCCTTGTTGCAATGAGACGACCTGCATAGACTGAGCCCGGGGGCTGGCTGCACGGGTGGTATCATGTAACTATCTTCCAGTGCTGATGTATGTATAATATGTAATCCCGTATACGGCTGCTAACACATAGGCGGGAGGGAAGAAAACAACGAGCCCAGGAGCCCCCTCCCCAGTCAGCCTGCACCGTATGCTCATACATCCCCCTCACTGCAGCCATTACACACAGCGGCGCACTCACCCAGAAGATGAAATTGAAGACGAACAACATGTACTTAATGCATTTGCTGCATCCTTCTACCCCCATGGCGACAGCTCCACGTTCCGTTATTCGGGCTGCAAAGCGGATCAGAGATGAGTGAGTGGTGGATGAGGAGGAGGAGGGAGCAGAGGCAGCCCAGACCTCCCCCTCCTCCTCCCCATGCTGTGTGTCTGCTGCTCGGTGCCACCCCTTCTGCCCACCCCGAGCCACCCTCACACAGAGCCAGGGGGGGCAGCGTCCCTGTCTTACTGCGTGGGAATAGGGTCACCATGTGTACGGTATAATTATATACAGGGGGGTTCATCATGCTTTATGGGGGTGTAGAATAGATCCCAGTAAATAATGATGGGGGGAGGAAGGGGAACTGTGTCTGGGAAACTTCACAGAAAGTCCCTGGAGTGGACTCAGTGGTGTCACAGACAGGGAGACATTGTGGGGGGCTGGAGGAGGAGTGTGGGGTCAGTGAGAAATGCATGTTCAGCCCCAGTATGTTGTATTATGTTGTAATAAAAATACAAATAATACTGTTATAGTAATTCTAGTAGAAATCTCGAATTGGTTCTGTACTAGTATAGATAAAATTATTTTTCTGGTAACAGCTGTATCTGCTTCCTGTAGCTCCCTATAACAGCAATTGTGCACCCCAGTTATTCATTATTAGCCGGCTATCCTACACTGCCTACTATGGCCCTGAATTGGCAGATGGGTTTGAAAAAAATATTCAGGGTACTTTTTTATGTAGCTTTTGCTAAGTTCACGTTTTGCGTAAAACTGTCCAATACGTATGCTCTATTAGTGCAAAACCTGCAGGAGTTAGGCCCCTGACTATTTATTCTTGTATACAGAGCCGGCCCTAGGTATAGGCAAACTAAACAAACAACTAGGGCATTTGGAATGCTTAGGAGCAGCCAAGCCGGCTAGGGCAGGCAGTTGGTGAAGCTTTGATGCAGGCACTGAGGCATGGAGCACCTGCTGCTGGCTGGGGCAGTTTCTACTGCCAATGAGCAGCATCCACTGTTTGCTGTTGCCGGGCCCAATCGGAGCTGTAAGCTGAACTCCATTCGGGCCTGCCAGCAGCAAACGGTGGGCATGCAGGCAGCGTCTAAACACCTGGCGGTGGTTGCGGGGACGGGGCACCTGGGCGGTGGGGCTCTGCTCGTGGCCACGATCGGAACTCTCAGCTCTGATCAAGTAGCAGCCGCACCATGCAGCTCACAGCCAACAACAGCTTGCTTCTGCTGCAGGAGCTAGCAGGTCCAGTGAGGCTGTATCAGAGTTGCAGAGTCTGTATAGTGGGGACAGTGGGCATTGGGCATCAACAAAAATGGCCACTGGTCTCTGAAGGAGGGCTGCTGCGCATGCCCAGCCGCAGCAGTTCCTCCTCCCAGGGGCCCTTGCGTTGTCCTTTAGGCTGAGCTTGCTCTAATTACCTGCATCCTGCCAGCGCCACCCCCATAAAGCGCAGTGAGGAGGATTCAGCAGGACCTGCAAAACAGCAGGGGAGGACGCACAGCCAGCCAGTTTTAAAAAATAAGTAACTGTTATAAAAATGTTTTGATTAAAGTCAGCACAGTATGTAGTGAGGGATGCTGAACTGATTGCTGTGAGGGGGTGCTGTGTGCTGGCAGGCTGATGGGTATGGCTGTCTGTGCTGCTGGATGAGGGGTGATGTGCTGGGAGAGGACAAAGGGGTTCTGTATGATGGGTGTTGTGCTGGATGAGGATTGCTGTGTGGGAGAGGGGTGATGGGTGTTGCTGGCGGAATGGGTATGTAATGCTGGCTGTCTGGATGCCTCCTGTCACAGTACCGACAGCGGGATCCCGACGGTTGGTATCCCGACAGGGGTCGGGTAAGTATACTTACCCTCCCCCATCTCCCCCTAACCCTCCCTTCTTGTAGCTTAACCCTCCCCACCACGAACTGTAACCCTCCCCGTTAGTGCCTAGACCTAAGTCTCCCTCCTTCGTGCCTAACCCTCCCCCTTTAATGTCCCCCCTCAGTGGTGCCTGACCCTAACCCTCCCCCCTGAGTGTGCCTACCTCCCCCAAAAACCTAACGCTAACAGTACGCGCTCCCCGTTTGGGCACGCGTACCTTCGTTTTGGCACGCGTCCTCCTGGATTCCGGCGTCAGGATTAAGATAGGCGTCAGTATTTCGATGCCTATCTTAACTCCCTTGTTGGGACTCCAGCATCGGGATAGCCGCGAGGCTGCCGGTTTCTTAATTACATTTAGTTGCTGGCTGCCCCTATCATCTGTGCTGCTGGTTAATGGGTGCTGTGCTGCGAGACAGGGAGAGGTGTGCTGTGACCGGTGCAGCTGGTACATTGCACCGACCTGGGCTCGCCGCAATGAAGGGGCCCGCAGCAGTATAATGATTCTGACTGACTCATTTTACGCCGTTCACCTCTGCGCCGCGGGCCGTAACAAAAGAGGATGCCTGGATAATTGTATATTTTGTGCGTTTAGCAAGTGTTTCTTTAATAAAAAATAAGCCATAAACCACTGTGTTATTCCTGGTGGTGGGATTATCTGCTAGGGGGCACCAACAAAAATCATGCCTTGGGCATGAAATTGCTTAGGGCCGTGTCTGCTTGTATATAGGCTGTTGCCACAAACAAACTTGAGAACAGTCTGTCTAAGATCTTTATTGAAGTTTGTGGCACCAGGACACCAGTTGCTAATCAAAAGAATTGTGACCCCAGGGATGGAGCTAAACCTCACTTTCACTACTCCCTCCCTAATCTCTCTTGATGTATAAATTATACCCCAGAACTGTATTGCAACCATAGGCGTGCACACTTAGGGCTCGATTCAGAGGTGGACACTGCTGCGTCCCCTCTTGCGTCTGTTGCCGGAGTCGCGGCTACAATAATATGCAACTGCTAGTTACAGCCTGCACCTGGAGAAGATACCTGCGTCTGACTATGCAAGCACTGAGACGCCCACTTTCAGCATCTCTGCTCACTGTAACACTGTCAGTGATTCCTGACATGCCACCATCATGTGTGCCATCAGCACTTGCGCCAGACCTATGGCAGATGTTGTTTCTCTGTCAGATAATGGCCTCTGTGGCAGTGGCCGTGTGTTTCGGAACGTAGCCACTTAACTGATGCATCCGCAAAACTCTAATAACACTGACTTTTTTTAAACCACCTCCCAGTCACCACTGAGTAACACCCATCACTTTCCCGTCCCATTTCTTATACCGTCTGTACCGAACGCAACAGCACCTTTGTGCTTATATATTCTGTGTAACCCATGCGCTGTAGGGGTTATCAGAATTTTTCGCACATGTGTAGTCGCTCAACTCAGGCCGGGTCTACGGCTGTTCGACAAGTGCGGTCGAACGGGGCCGCCACCCCATAGAGGCGCAGTCCTCCCAACTGCCCCGATTTCCAGTTTTTCTGGCACTGTCCGATGTTCTACCCACCAGCTGAAGTGTCCCGCGGGTGGTTGGGGACACACCGCCGCAGCGCTGCTTTGCAGAAAAACAAAAAGGGGAGTAGGCATGCTGGCTCTTGTAGTGCTAGTTGGAGTTCCCAGGGGTGACTCCCAGGTAAGCTGGCTCTCAATTTGGATGTATTTCTGTATGTGCCTTTATCATGAGGCCTTACAACAGATAATTACATGGCCCAGAGTGGGCACTGTTAACATGCAGAGTAGGGACTGCCAGTATCAGAGAAGCCGTGAAGTGACCTGACAGCTTACCATGTACTTATAAATGCATGCAACAAATTTCTCTGAATTTCTATTACCATATAGTTTTAATGTATTGTTGCAGGTACAATTTAGTGAACTGGGGGATATCTAGGGGATACTCCCCTTTCTGTTTTTTTGTTTAGTATGACCCCTACCTTTTATGCACCTGAAGAGTATTGCCAAATTGATTTGAGCAGCTTCCATTTTATGTTTGCAGCTCTGCTAAGCAGAGAGGAGCAGTGCCGGGGAAGCTGAATGGCTGCCGCGGGTATCTTTATGCAATCTTCTATACACGCTAAGCCTATGTATATATAATAAAATCATCTATGTAATGCCACATATTAGTCTATTTCCACTGTACAGATGTGTCCACATACATCTTACCTCTGTGCACTACAAGTCGCGTTAAACATAACGTGTGAGCGCCGTGTGACTCGGTAGCACAGAGCGTCTTTTCGTGAAACTTTTTACCTTCAAATGCCCCTTATTCTTATTTGCAAACTGATGCAAATAGGACGCACAAGCAGCTTCTGCTGAGTAATATATGCGGCATGTATATATTCTGTGTGCGACCGCGCTCATTTCTGCATGCGCGATGATACGTTACAGTGTCAGCGGCTGTGACACACCTGCAGTCACACACAGAATATAAGCATGCTGCCTATCATTGTGATCAGCAGAACGTGCTTGTGCTGCCTATCATCACTTTGTGAATAAGATGCACTTCAAGATAAGTTGCCCGAAATGAGTCACTCCACGGCATGGCGCAACTAGAAGGGCTGTTTAACCTATAAGGAAGTAAGATGTATGTTGATGCATCTGTACCAGCTCATGCACAGGAGCCACAGTTTACTCAGTATTAAAACCATGGTTATTGAAAAGTTTGTGGAGCCCAGGTACTGTGGCACTGGAGATATCAATGAGTTTTCAGGAACCAAACATAGAAATTGAACAAGGTGGCTATCAAGATGACCATCCCCTTATCACACCTTGAGGGTATTACTGTAGGCATCAGAAACCATCACCCCTCTAATTTTCTTCCAACCTAGGCCATTATCTAAGATGTCTTTCTTAAAACCCAGGCCTGTAGACTGTGATTGTGACCTTGCCTGGGAAACAGTATTTATCTAGACCAGTGGTTCCCAAACTGGGTGCCATGGGGCACTTGCAGTGGTGCCAAGGGTTGATGTTCCAGGACCAAATCAGTTTATTTATGGTCTGTGTGATAGACAAAACAAGTGATAGTGGCTGCCAATTATCAAATATGTGGACAAACAGAGGGCCTAATTGAGACCCGCTCGCAAGCAGGTCGATGTTGGCCCAGTGCGCATGCGCGAGACCCGGATAGTGAATGCCTAGCCGTCGCTATGGGTCTCGCTACAAAGGGGGCGTGCTGTCGATGGTGAGTGACAGCACGCCCCCTTTGGTGGGCGTGCCGGGGGCGTTGCTGCCCAGACGGAGGCGTTCCCATGGGAACGCCTACCGTCTGGGGCCGGCCCCACTGAAATCACAAGTGATGTCAGTGGGAGTGCTCTCGGCTCTGATAGAGCCGAAAGCACTCCAGGGCTTGCAGCAACGAGACCCTACCACAAGGGTCTCGTCACAAGCCCGATGGTCTTGACCATCGCGACCATCTTTTTGGCCGCGGTCACCCACAGCTATGTGAGCGGCCAGGAGGCCGCTCTAAAATCAGGAAGGACGGCCCTGATTCAGAGTGAGCGCTCTGTCAGAGCGTCCTGCTCTGAATCAGGGCCAGAAGCCCAACTCTGTCTACCACCACATAACTGAACCTAAGGATGTACTTAATTTAATGTTCATTTCTGAATCCCTCAATGAGAAACTTTTAGCCTAGGTAAGGAAATGCTGATACTATAGGATGCAGTGATTCAAGAAAGTTTAGGAACCACTGGTCCAGGTTTTACCCATTATTCTGCCCCATTAATAGCATTGCCACAATTTGCTATTTTTACCACTCAGGCCAGTTGACAACTACATTGTGGACCCATGAAGAAGTAGATAAGTTTCTGCAAACATTTTTGTGCAGAATCAATGAACACCACATTATGCTTCTCTGATCCGCTGCTGTGTCCGAAGACCCTGGTATCGGATCAATTATGTGTCCATTGGACATCTGAGTAGCTGCAACTTTCGGGGCACTGCGACATACATCGCAGGACCTGATCTGCACATGCGCAGTGCACCTACTGCTCATTTCAAATAAAATAACATTGGAGATTTATGTAAGTATCAAATGTAGGTAAATCTCTGAATTGGGGCCGTAACTAGAGGTGTGCGACAGGTGGGCTGAGGTTGGCATCATAGCCACCCCACGGCCCCCGCTTTTGACTGCAGGGTGCCTGGAACCGCGTCCTGCAGCCAGTATCGCTGCGGCAGTGCTGCCTGTAGCGTCCAGTGACTATACAGGCACCTGCCATAATTACAGCTGCCCAGAGCATCTTGAAGACGTTCCAGGAAGTGCAGTAGTTCTGGGTGCCAGCGGCCTCGCCCCCTTATGTGCGACGTCATGTGCAGTTGGTCGAGTTCGGCACAGGGCGCTCAGAGTCCTTGCTAGGGCTCTGCTCTGAATCAGGCCCTGAGTTTCTATGTGTGCTATACTGGGCTGTATTTAATTGACACTAATGTCTAATGTGCAAAAAAAATTTTATACCAAACTTTAAAGATAAATCATAGCGTATATATTAAGTATTTAATGTCATGCTACAATAATTATAACCTCTTTCATTCCACCACCCGCCACACCCGCCATTGCACTCTAATTATATTTTGCTGGGTTTTTTCACAGCACAATCCACAAAGTTTTCTTACCCAGGCAGGAGGAACACAATTAAAAAAAAATATTAAAGTAATCAGTTCTGCATTATTAACGTTTATACAGCGCTAACATATTCCGTTGAACTTTACAACTGGGATGTTTATTATATAACATGTAAATCTCAGTGATTACCCATTTGCCAAAATGGATGAGTAACATGAATATAAGATAACAATAATATCACTATGTTCGGTAAGCTGAGCAAAGAACTAGGTCTAATGAATAAAGGGCCTGATTCAGACCCGGTCGCAAGCGCTCGCAACCGGGTCGATGTTTGCCCACTGGGCATGCGCACGACGGAGCCGGCTCCGTCGCGTGCATGCGTGAGACCCGGCTAGCGACGGGTGCGCCGTCGCTCCGGGTCTCGCAGCAAAGGGGGCGAGCTGTCGATGGTGATTGACAGCTCGCCCCATTTGGTAGGCGTGGCTGGGGGGTGGCTTCACAAACGGAGGCGTTCCCAAGCGAACGCCTGCCGTTTGTGGGCGGCCCCACTGACATCACAAGTGATGTCAGTGGGAGAGCTTCCGGCTCTATTAGAGCCAGAAGCTCTCTGGGGCTTGCAGCCACGAGACCCTACCACAAGGGTCTCGTCGCAAGCCCGATGGTCTTGACCATCGCGACCATCATCCTGGCCGCCCGCAATAGCTGTGGGTGGTCACCCACAGCTATGCGAGCAGCCAGGAGGCCGCACAAAAAAAAAAATGCCCAGATTCAGAGCGAGCGCTCTTTCAGAGCGTCCGGCTCTGAATCAGGGCCAAAGTTCCCACCCAATGACTTGCATCTAGTAATAAATAATGGTGGTTCGGTGCTATTGCTATTACTCAGTGTTGGTCAACCGGGATGTAGTCAGTTTACCTACGATCGGGATGCCGCCGGCCACAACACCGGCACCGGAATCCTGACATCAGGGGAGATGCTGATGCTGGAATCCCAACAGCCGACATCCCAATCGTAAGTATAGTGGTCCGTGTTATCAGCCACGGAGGGGAGGGTTAGGTTTAGGCACCACGGGGCTTAGAGTTAGGCTGCTGGGAGTGGGAGGTTAGGGTTAGACACACCCGAGGGTGGGTTAGGGCAGTGGCGTCCCTCCCCACGGTGTCTCCAGGTGCGGGGAGGGACGCCAAAAGGGGGTGTGGCCTCACAGCTGAACCCCGTGGTCCCGTTATCACTGGGAGGCGGGGGGGGGGGTGCCAGAGGTGAGTGCAGTGCCGACTGGCTGCCTCACAGTGTCAGGAGCCGAGTGCTGCAATTAATTATACAATGCAGCACCCGGCTCCTGTCACTGAGGGGGAGTCTGCACCTTGGTGTTGTCACAAGTATCCCTCTGTGGAGGACGGTGAGCCGGGGGGTTCGGGTGACTAGGGAAATGACTATAACTAGGTCTCCTAGTTGCGGCCGAACCCAGGTTTGGCTAGACCTGCCCAGACAGTCTAACTCACTTGGTGGTTTCTTCCAGTGACCCCTCCAATTGGGATTTGGTTTTCGCCACACCAAGTGAGCAGGTTGCAGCCCACTGGACAGGTACCTGGTAATGGCAGAAGACCGGAACTATATTAAATGAAGTAAATGCTAGAACTCTGGGCCTGATTCAGACCCGCTCGTGAGGGCTATGCGCTCGCAAGCAGGTCGATGGTGGCCCAGTGCACATGTGCACGATGGAGCCGGCTCCGTCGTGCGCATGCGCGAGACCCGGATAGCGACGGGCAATCCGTCGCTCCGGGTCTCGTACCAAAGGGGGCGTGCTGTCGATGTTGAGTGACAGCACGCCCCCTTTGGTGGGCGGGCTGGGGGAGTGGCTGCCCAAACAGAGGCGTTCCCATGTGAACGCCTCCATTTGGGGGCGGCCACACTGACATCACGAGTGATGTCAGTGGGAGAGATTTCGGCTCTAACCTCTCTGGGGTTTGCGGCAACGAGACCCTACCACAAGGGTCTCGTCCCAAGCCCGATGGTCTTGACCATCGCGACCATCTTCCTGGTCGCTTGCTATAGCTGTGGGTGGTCACCCACAGCTATGCGAGCGGCCAGGAGGCCGCTCTAAAAAAGAAGAAGGCCGGCCCTGATTCAGAGCGAGCGCTCTATCAGAGCGTCCGGCTCTGAATCAGGGCCTCTGTGGAGATCCTAATCACAGGCTTGCATGAGAATACTGAAAAATGTACTGGGAATCGCTGAGAAATCCAGGTGCTGGTATGCACAGAGAAATGTGGACACAGGCATAAACGGGATTTCTAGATCTGCAGGTGCTGATTTGCACAGAAAAAAACAAGCATATACTGGGGATTGCTAGATGTCCAGTTGGGAGCTAATAGTGATTAGCAGGAAACCTGATACTTTAGTAACAATAGAGAAACAGAACTAGAAGCACATTACAAGACACACAGGAATAGAAAATAAAAGATAGGAGTACTGGGAGAGAACTAAAGGGCAGGGGCGTATCTACCCATTGGCCAGGATGGCACTCGCCAGGGGTGCCGGCCGAAGGGGGGCGCCGGCCGGCAGTGCCTCCCATGGTCAGGGTGTAGAATAAAAACAGGAATGCCGGGGAGTCCCAGGTACACCCCTATAATGTCCGTCCAGGGCCTGGCAGCCGCTGGTGAGTGAGAGGGAATCCCCCACCCCCTACTTCCTGGCACCTCCTCCTCACCTGCCCCAGCACCTCCCTGCCCATCCTCCTCCTCCCTGTCCCCGGATCCTCCTGGCTCGGCCTCCCCGGCAGCCTCAGCTGACTCTCCGTCTCACATGCCGTCGGGCACTGGGGGGCGGAGGATGTGGGATGGTACCTACCGACTGCTCCTGTATGGGCTGACAGTGGGACACCCGGGCCAGCGGCTGACTCTCTGACTCCCTGTCTCACATGCTGCTGGGCACCGGGGAGCGGATGATGTGGGAGGGTACCTGCTGGCTGCTCCTGCTCCTGTGCAGGCTGACAGCGGGACACCCGGGCCGGGACCCCAGAGGTATGTGACAGTGTAGCGTTACAGGTGACAGGCTGAGTGTGAGTATGTGACAGGGTTTAGTGAGTGTGTGAAAGGGTATAGTGTTACAGATGACAGGGTGAGTGTGAGTACTGTATGTGACGGTGTAGTGCTACAGGTGATAGGCTGTAGGTTGTAGTGTTACTGTAACTGGCAGGTGAGACATGGGGGCTGGCTAGGGATTGGTTTTAAGTACAGAGTGTGTATACAGAAAATATGGGGGGGAGGGAGCACCTTTCCATTACTTTGCCATGGGCGCTTGGACCCCTAGATACACCCCTGCTAAGGGGGTCATTCAGACCCGGTCGCAAGCACCGATGTGCTCGCAAAAGGGCCGATGGGTAGCCCTGCGCACGTGCAGTGGCCGCACTGCACGTGCGCAAGTCCCAGAGCGAGAGAGAAACTCTCGCTCCAGAGCTCGCTACAAAAGGGGTGGCTGTCGATGTTGATCGACAGCTCGCCCCTTTTTGTAGGCGGGCCGGGGGGGTGCTTTCCAAAACTGAACCTTAGGGTCTGGTCGCAAGCCCCGATGGTCGCGATGGAGATCACCATCGTGACCATCACCCTGGTCGCTAGCTAAGCTGTGGGTGGTAACCCACAGCTTAGCTAGTGACCAGGAGGCCGCACCAAAAAAAAAGCGGCCGCCCTCATTCAGAGAGAGCGATCGCTTCTTGCGACCGCCTCTGAATGAGGTCCTAAGTCTCAGACTGAAAATAGCATGGAAGCTAATGCAGGAAATTCTAGAGAACTGTAAGTGGGCTGAAGCAACACTCTGAAGGAAAAACCACAGAGCAACACTGGTGAGAATCACAGGCACTGGAACAGCGAAGTTGAACAGCAGTTTCCTGTTCCTGGAGTCAGACTTAAATACCCCTGGGTAGCTGATCATTGGATCCGAGGATCAACTGAGTGACCACAGGACTACCATTGGGAGAGATTATTCAGGTGATATGAACCAACATGGCTGTGCCCATGCCCGGAAACCAGGACGCACGCACAGAAGCCCTAGCGGACCCCAGGGGGAATACATAGTCACCACTCACCTCCACTCCCAGCATCTGGACACCTAAGCCCAAGGACGCCAGTGCAGAGGTGAGTATCGGCCGATCCCAGGCCGCATCCTGACAGTACCCCCCCTTTTGGGGTGGACTCCGGACACCAAAAATGTGCATAAAAATTTCCTTCCAGAAATACAAGAAAGCTTCCAAAAACCTTGAAACTTGAAACACAAGAAAAAACTTTCTAAATCTTGACCGAGCCTGTCAGATATCTTCAATAACTCGAAACTTCAAGAACTCCAGACGGTGCTAAAACATTGTCTCCTGAGGTGATTTGCTCAAAAAACAATTCCTTGCTGAACAAAATGTCAATCAATTCAAACAAGCCATCCTCATTAATAATCTTGACCCCGAAATTCTTTGCTTTCACTCGCTTGGAATTACTGTCACGGTAACGGCCCATAACAAGATAATTGACCTTACTGCAGATCCTCCCAGAAACCTTGCCTCCATAACGGTCAATTAACAACTTGGCTTCATCATTCTCAATGGACTCCAAGAATCCTGCGATTACAAAGGTTAAGCCCTTCAAGCAATTATCTGTTCCCAGGATACTTTGCTTAGTGCTAAGAACTTTAGGTGAAGAACTGGTCTTATCTATAGAAGCAGGTGAAAGATCTGATTGTGAACATGAAAATTCCTTGGTCTTTAACTTGGAATCTTTTCCTTTCTCCAATGTTGGAACCTCAGATGTAGTAGTCAAACAGACTGGAATGGACAAGTCACTTGAAGCTACCTTCTCAGACATAACACTGGAAACCCTCTGTTGGGGTAAAACACCTGAAGACTTCTTCTGAAGTATAACACTTGAAGACTCCTCCTGGGGTATAGTTATTTGAGTCTTCTTCTTCTGGACTGATTGATCCTGTACTGTATAATCTTGTAAAGGGAGTAAAGCGGTGTATCTGAGTTTAATGTCTGAAGGTGGTGAAGTCAACCTAGAATTCATGTCAGAAAAGGTATCTGAAGATGGACACGTAGGAGCAAATTCTTTAAGCAGAGCTGCACTGAAGGCTATTACATCTTGTAGAATTGGATCCTTGGACTCAATGAGTGGGTTAGCCCACTCCAAGGCTTTACCTCTAAAGTGCATAAAAAGAAACATGACGAGGTTGGTGGGAGTAATACCACAAGATCGATCTGCTCTCATTAGGGCATCATAATGCTTAAGCAATACGTCTTGCTTAAGGTGTACTGGGACACGTCTTCATCAAAGGTCCTGGACACTAAAGCATCCGATGGGTCCTGAGTTACAGCATTCTTTTCAGGAACTGAGTAGAAACCACTTAGAGATTCTTTAACGCAATGATTGGATGATTCAACCAAACTTGATTGATGTTCTTTCTCAGACATGACAATGGAATCCTCCACCAGGAGTGTGGAACTTGAAATCTGCTCCTGGGGAACAGAACTGTAAACCCCCCTCCTGGGGTGCTAGACTTGAGACCCCTTCCTGGGCTGCGAGACTTGAAGCCCCTTCCTGGGGTGCAAAACTAGAAATCCCCTTCTGGGGAATGAAACTTGAGACCCCCTTCAGGGGTGCGAGACTTGAGATCCCCTCCTGGGGAATGGGACTTGAAAGCCCCTCTTGCGGTAAGGAAGTCGAGATCCCTCCTGGGGCTACTGACTGGAGTCCCATACTGGGAAAAAGAATCCGGGCTGGGACCGGAACAGGCAGAATCCGGGCTAGGACCAGAACAGGCAGAATCCGGGCTGGGGCCGGAACAGGCAGAATCCGGGCTGGGGCCGAGACAGGTAGAATCCGGGCTGGGGCCGAGACAGGTAGAATCCGGGCTGGGACCGGAACAGGCTGAATCCGGGCTGGGACCGGAACAGGCAGAATCCGGGCTGGGACCGGAACAGGCAGAATCCGGGCTGGGACCAGAACAGGCAATATTTGGGCTGTGACCGGTAGAAATGGAATCTGGGCTGTAACCAGTAGAAACGGAATGAGTAGTGTCCCTAACTTTAGGAGGTTGAAATATCCCCCCAACATTTCTTAGACGAGGGTTGAAGCATCTTGTAACAGGGCGCCAATCGAAAACTTTAACTTTCTTTTGCTTAGTGGACATCACCTCCTTATCTGTAACTGAAGAAACTGATATCACTGATGGCTGATGGGAACAACTAAAAGCGCAGATGTTGGGAGTTTACACACTTGCCACCACTTCTCAGTGGGCGCAGAGTACAGTCTTTAAGAAAGTGATCGTCATAACCGCAATATAAACACAGATGTAGTTCCCGGCGCCTCTGACGTTCAACCTCAGTAAGATTAGGGCGCAGGTGTTCTCCTCCGCTGCCTTGGATAGGATAGATGCTGGTGTTCTCTGCTGTCTTGGATAGGATAGATGCTGGTGTTCTCTGCTGTCTTGGATAGGATAGATGCTGGTGTTCTCTGCTGTCTTGGATAGGATAGATGCTGGTGTTCTCCTCTGCTGCCTTGGATAGAATAGATGCTGGTGTTCTCCTCTGCTGCCTTGGATAGAATAGATGCTGGTGTTCTCCTCCGCTGCCTTGGATAGGATAGATGCTGGTGTTCTCCCCTCTGCCCACAGAGCAGATCGCTGGTTGCCTTAAGAAGTTGAACATTTTTACTTTACTGTGAAAATAAGCTGATTACTACAGCAATGGGGATTTTAACTCCATGGAAACTACGAAGCAATTATCTTCTACCACTGTGATTAGTAGCATGGCAGATGAAGCACATGTATGACATTATACTTCACTAGTTACATATTATATAATTGAATTATCTGATATTCCCATCATCCTGCTTAATGATCTGCTGCAACATTATACTATAATCATCAATTTAATTGAATCGAAATGAGCACTGAATCCTTGGAAGCAACATTATACACTAACAAGCGGCTCCCAACAGCCTAATTGCAATGTTTCTGCAGCTATTTTTTCTGCAGGCGAATTGCATATTAGCTAATAAAGAGCTGACTGCAGCCTCACCCCTGTATGCCCATGAAGAAGCCTGTATGCAAGGTGAAGGTCCTGCAGAATGGTGATGCCACATTAGCTGGTGTCACTCTGAGGGGTCAGTTCAATTAGACGCAAGTCCCCTAGCGGCTCGAGTAAGTGTGGCCATATGCCGCATTTACGGTACCTCCAGACTTGCAGATTTTTGTTCGCAGCCCCATAGGATTTGGGCGTCCTTTAGTTCTCTGCATGACCAATGTTTCTGTTGAGTCTGTGAAATCATCTTTAGAGAATTGGAAGAGTCACTCTGGAAAATTAAAATGAGCTTAAGAAGGGAGCAGGAGAGACAGCCAGTGAGCTGCTATTGGGCCTAGCTCAGAGGTGCACGCAGTTGTAGCCGCTGGTGCGTATGTGTGTTGAGCCGCGGCAGCGATAATATGGAAGTGCTAGATTCAGCCTGCCCCTTGTATACCTTTGCCATTTCGGATACCAGCGATCCCATAATAACAGCGCATTTGTGCGTACACTCTGTGTAACGCATGCGTGTAGGGGTTTTCAGAATATTAGCGCTAAGCTATGTGAACATCGGCATTGTGTGCAGTAAGCGCGCACCTCTGACTCAGGGCCTGATTCCGCAAGGATCGCTGATGCGATCGCGGCTACAGTCGCACATGCAGTTTTGCTGCAAAAGTATGCTAATATGTGCAATCGCAAAGCACTCGCACGGACAACATGCAGGCGCCCACTTCCTCGCACATCCATAATACCTTGCAATCCAGCCAAAACATCGAAGCCACTCGCATATTTAAGGGAATCCGTTCAAATCCCGACCCCGGCAGACCGGCAGCAGTGGAGATCCCGACAGGGGATTTAGGTAAGTATAACTAACCCTACCCCCCCTTAGGGGTGCTTAACCCTAAGCCACCCCAGGGGGTGCCTAACACTAACCCCCCCTTCCCCTAGCCTAACCCTGCTGGGGGGGGGGGTGCCTAACCCTAAGTCCCCGCGGCTGTACCTTCGATCGGTATGCCGGGCGTCGGGCTCCCAGCGTAGGAATAATGACAGGCGTCGGCATTTCGACCGTTGGCATCCCCATTTAAGGCAGGTCTGACCCTACCACTAAATTGCTAAATTTCCTGCACGCAGTGAGAGCTTGTGCTGCGTATACTATCGCAGTGGCTAATTTATGCTCACCCCTGCAACGGAGTTCAAACGCATGCCTGTGTTTCTCTGACCACCCCCCCATCACAACCCCCAAATGGTACTTCCTGTCAATCACTCTGCGATGGGTCTGCGTACTCACTGAGTGAGTCATTTGCACACGCGAACTGCACTGCATACACATGCGCAGTACACAACAATCGACCGTCTGCGTACACTTTAGCAGTTGCGATCTTTGCTGAATCAGGCCTTTGGGCCCATTGAGAGAGTGAGAAAAGTTTGGAGGAATGAGAAAAGACTGTGGGGAAGTTAAAGAAAGTGGAATAAAAGACATGTCAGAATTTTAGTGTCAAGCCAAAGCAGCAAATACAGTATCTGTATTGTATTATATTTAATTAATCCTGATTATTATTCAGGACTATAAAAACCAAATGATCTTTGAACCAGAAAGTAAAAATAATTAAGCCGTATTTTTAAAGTAGCAATAATTTAAAATGTAAAACCAGGCTATTACAAATGGGAGTTTTGCTGTCTAAAAAGAAAATTGGCAGCGAGGGGTAATCAGTGAGTACAGGCAGTAGCGGCTCTAGGCACGGGCAAGCCGGTCCGTTGCCCGGAGCGCTACTGTTTCCGGAGGGCGCAGGCAACGCCCACCTCCCTCCCAGCGCTATGGGATATATTTAAGCTCAGGTGGAGGGAGCGGAGGAGGGAAGGGGTGGCAACACCTGACGGCGCAGCGCAGCACAGCCTAGCGCAGGCCCTGAGTACAGGCATATAATGCTTACACTGTGCAGTAACTAGGGTTGGGCGAACGGTACCCTGCAAGGCCGGCGCTAACACTAGGCAGCTGGCTAGAGCTCCGGCCTCTTGAGGCCTCCACCTAACAAAAAAAAATGAAGGATGTCTCTCAAAGGGACATCCTTCTTTTACCTGGTGCTGGCAGCAGTCGTAGCCCGCGGGACTTAGCCGCCACCGCTATCCCTGTCACCCAGCTGCACTATCTCTGTCGCCCAGTGGCGTTATCGATGTCACCCAGCGGCGCTATCCCTGTCATCAACTGCTTGGCGGCCGTGCTTCCAGGACTTGAGTTCCACTGTTGTACGAAACCTGGAGGCTGTCAGCCTCCCGGCCCACCCTTCTAGCAGGGACTGCGCCGTGGCTGGCCAGCGGCCTCCTTGCACCCGCTAATGAGCGGTGGCAGTGACAGCGCATGGAGCCGGGGACTCTGTGCATCCTGAGCCTGGAGACAAAAGAGGCAGCAGCCACGGTGCAGCAGCAGGGAGTAGAGACAATAATCATCACAACCCAGGGAGATGGTATTGTGCTCTCATGCTGCATAATATACCGCTGCAAAGGCTCACTATCCCCTAACAGCCTCTACCTCTCCATGTGTGTGTGTGTATATATATATATATATATATACATACATACACACATATAGTTCATACAGAGAAAGCGCACACCACCAGGCAGCGTAGCACAGGTGCAGGGCCAATATATAAAATACAGAAAACCGTCCAGTTGTAGAACACTCCACCAGGGGCTCAAACACAGGCGGGGCCAGCACTCTCATTACAAATCACCAACAACTTTAATTCTCCAATGATAAGATTCATAGAAGCACTGATATAAGCAAGTTAGGCATCTTCAGCATATCATACATTACGAAATCCAATAATATCAGCATGACTGGGATCCACCTTCCAGTGCATAATCCCGACAGCTGTTTTGGTATAGACCGTCGTCAGGAGATATATACTGCAAGTCTGGGGTGTCAATTTCCTGTCTATCTATCTATCTATCTATCTATCTATCTATCTATCTATCTATCTATCTATCTATCTATCTATCTATCTATCTATCTATCTAAAATTTGTACTAGGTTGCTATCTGTGCAGTATGGTATGCAGAATGTGCTCTATGGCGGTCACTGTATTTTATGGTTGCCACTTATTTAATTAAGGAGCCCCTATTTAGAGAAGGCAGGATTAGGTGTAGATGGTCACTTGGAATGGCCGCCGTAACTGAGATGCTGGAACCATGGTAAATGCGTACGGGTTCACAGAAGCAGGATGTGACATAACCCCAAAACGGTTGAGACACACCTGTGTTTTTGTCTGACACTCCCCACTGCCAGCTCCAAAACACTCTCTGCCTGTCAATCACACTGCGATTAAAGACTGGCAGCATGTGCAAAGCAACTCAGACTCATGCACAGTGGAACAGAAAAGGAAGCTCTATTTGTGAAAACATTGGCTTAGCAGTCACCTATGAATAAGGCCCCATGACAGCACAGTCAGGTATTCTATTAGTAACGGATTATAACAACTTTCTTCCAGCAACATGTCGGGCCCGAATGGGAGCAAGGGCGGTGTTGTATAACTTTGCCCGGGGCGCCTAGAAACCTTGCACTGCCCGAGTGTCCTATAGACTCTCCAAATGGACCACTATAATTATTCATCCTGGTGGCCCCTCCCCATGATGGCACACGTCTGGAGACAGCACAGGACGGGTGATCATCCTGCTTTGGTCCTGTGCTTACGTACTGGTCTACATGGACCATCCTCACTGAACTCTGCTCCTTCCCTTCCATTCTGCTTCTCTGGTTGTGAATATAGATATGATCAGTATGCTTTTCACTCTGCAGGCAGAGATGTACACAGTGACGATATTTACTTTATTTTGTAGTGCACATGCTCGAAAAGTCTTTAAAACCCTTACTGTGCATGCATGAAGCAACGTGTACGATGCCGTTCGCAAATTGCGTATGGAATCGCTAATGCTTGAGAATGGACTTGCGATCCCTGAACGTTTCGGGGTCGAGACTGGGAGGTGAACTAAAATGGCCCGTTTCTGGGAACGCTCCTGCATTCAGCTCTACATCAGCCTCTAATTGTATAAAATGGCAGATATACTATAAGGTCCATTCAATTTGGTACCCACTAGCACACAGATACTTGGGGTTCCAGGTACTAAAAGATTGAACACCACTTTTCTATGTCATGTATATAGATAACTGACATTAGACTGGGAAGATGAGAAATTATAATACAGCAGTAATGAATTCCATTAATCTTACCAGATATGAGACAAACCCAAAGGTGAAGGACTGTCATTATATTAAACATGTTGCAGGACATTTCAATGATGAAGTCAGATATTAGTATGCAGGAAATATTTAATTCTTCTTGATTTCCTGGATATGCATCTTCATACATACATTATAGCAATTCACACAAATCATTTTCATTCATAAATCAACGGTATACATAAAATTGTATTAAAGTCGTCTGTACTTTGCTAGGTCAAACATTTTAATATCTGACTGCAGAGAAATGCTCTCTCTATGGGTTCCGTCTTTCACTAAGTGATTAAGATACTGATGCTACTAGCAAAATCCGCTACATAATACATGTTAAGTCCCCAGATAAGACAATTGACCAATCTGCAGTGGTGTTCAAATGATTTGGAATAAAGTAAGTTTTTTTGATTTGTGTTTTTAAATGTTTGGACTAGATAGAAAGCACACATCAATGACTGTTATCATATTGTTAATTGTGTTGGAGTCAGTAAATTTAGTGTTCCAAGGCTGCATAAAGTTCCCAGCGAAACGGGATCTGTATCCATTGCGCCGAGGGAGGGGGGGCGGGGGGTACTAATTAATTGTTGGAGGGGCGTGGGTCCGACGATGCCCCCCCTCTTACCTATCAGCAGCCCAGCACACACTGCTGTGTGCTGGGCTGCAGTGGGAGCAGGGAGACTGCTGTCATTTAGCAGCAGCAGTAGTTTGCTCTGCCTGTGAGGGGGGAGTGATCGCACTAATTGCACCCCCCTGGATTTGCGCAAGGCAGAGGGGCTCACATCGCCCCCCTCCTGAGTGCGCCTCCCGTGATTATGCCATGCCCCCTCAATAGTACTGGGGCCTGGGCGCCGGCTCACTATGGCCCTGTATTTGTCACCGAAAGCAAAGGTAATACATGGGCAGAAATGTAATACAACACCCTCAACGGACAAACTATTGATTAGAAAAAGGGTTATATGTCAGATAACACCTGCAAGGGAAATAGCAGCTGGTGGTGCACTGATGATTCCTCTACAGTGTGGCACGGACTTCTAGATGTGGAAAGAACTGTAAGAAGACTGATAAAAAAAGCAAATCCTTGCAACTAAACTAAAACAGTGAATTTATTCATAGTGTATAATGTAATCTCTCAGAGGGCTGATTCTACATCCAGATTAACTTATTTTCTGTCACTTTATCAAAGAGCAGATGAAAGAAAACTGTTTTTATTTTCACAGCCAGAATCTGGCATTTTCTAAAGAAAAATGTCCATAGGCATTTATGAGGCTTTTTTTTTTAAAATCCCATTTAAGTGAATGGAGAGGCAATTTAGGAGTGTAGTAACTTATCTAACGCATGTGAGTGCTTCAAATACCAATGAATGAAGTCTAGCAGGAGTGAAATTCCTTCTTGAGTCACTAATGCATACAGGCTTATATTTACACAGTGCACAGCAGTGACAGAAATACCTAGATGTTATAGATGTTTCCTAAATTCATTTACTTTTGCTGCTGGAAGTCAGTGATCAGTCTCGATTTCCTGCTTGTTCCTCTTGAACTGAATTCGACCTTTTATAATTTTAAGTGGTCCTGGCACATAGTTTTCATTGGAGCCCACCAGACATTAGCAAAGACAGCACTTGAGACATGAATGTGAAGGAGTCAATGATAGATTGAGGTCTTGTGATGACTGATGGGGTATTTGTGGAATACTAGTAGATAAGAAAAGTCATCCGGATGTTGCATCATAGTGGAAGCCTCTGATTGACAGAGAGACACGGTAATCGATGAACCGGAAGAAAGGAGGATGGATCTGGTAGCTATCTTTACTGAGCAAAGCGCTGACATTTTAATCATAGGAAGTGCACCAGAAAGGGGGAGATGTATCAAACCTTAGAGAGAGATAAAGCAAGCTGAATAACAGCCACTCAGCTTCTAGCTGTCATTTCATAGACTGTGCTAGATAAATGATAGCTACAAACTCATTAGTTGCTATGAGCAATTTCTCCACATTATCTCTCTCAAAGGTTTGATACATGCCTCCTTTGGTGAGATACGATCATGCATGGTTAACAATATTGGTTGTCTTATATGATAGGAATGTACGAATGAGAATATTATTTTTACGATGGATTTAGAATGCCCACATAGCCAGTGGCCCATAGCATTTAGTGCATACTTACCGACATTCTGGTAGTCCCCTTCGGGAGTTGGCTGCCAGGTCGGTGCAGCAGGGAGGGTGGGGCAGTTTAAGTAGACAGAGCAGGGGCGTGCCAACATGATTGCGTCATCGCGGCCCAGCCCCCCGCTTTATAAGACCGATATTACCGGCATTCTAAAGCTGGGGGGCGGGGCTATGATGATGCAATTCAGGGAGAATTGCGTCATCGCACTCCCGGACCGCCCACATTCGTGGCGGGCATGAGGGGGTCACGGGGGGGCGGCGGCCATTCCGGGGGACTTGCCTACTCTCGCGGTGTGCTGGGAGTGACACACGATTTTCGGGAGGCTCCCGGCAGTCCCGGGAGAGTAGGCAATATGATTTAGTGGCAGTATAAGGTACAGGAAAAAGTATGGTGGCTCTTGTTTTGATTTTGCTATTACTACAAATCTTTATGCTTGCACTTGGCAAAGACCTGGAAGTGACTTCATTTAAATCTTGTTTCACAAAAGTCTTAGTGACAGGATATGATGACTCAAGAGCCGTCAGAGGAAACAAGTCTTCCTAGACAGCTGTGTTGAAGGGTGAGGACCTCCGAGAGGAAATGGCATACAGAAAGTCAATGAAAGGAATTACATGAGCTAAGAGACGTGGGCATGGCCAGGAAAGGAAGAGAATATTTGATACTATTTTGATACCTTTACATGCTGTGGCAATGGGGCATGCAAGGGGTTTTCTAGGTATCCTATTCGAGTCATTTATCTAAGGTCTGTTTTTAAAATGTTTGGTTAGTGAACGGGGCATGATTTTTCTTGGGGGGAAGGGGGGTTGTAGATTTGTAGTATGAGTTTCAAAGGATGGGTTTCAGTCAGATATGACACATGATTTTGAATGAGGGGAATCAGATTTGGGGTATAATCTTTGATGAGGAGGTGGGGTAAACGTAAATACAATATGGAGTAGGAATTTTAGTAAAGGTGAAGGGACAGATTTTGGCTATGCATTTTAATGAGAGAGAGGGGATTGCAAATTTGCTGAATTATTTTTATTAGGGAGGATGAGTTTTGGGGGCAAACCCATGTAGGTGCGAGTTTACCACACATCTTGCACCTGCAGGGTTTTTCCCGCAGGAGCGGGATATTTGGTATTCAATTAGGTGAGAGTTTTGTTTTATTTGAGCACTTCCAGCGCAGGTCTAATATTTCCTAAGATCCATATTTTAAGGAACAATTATCGGCACTTGTAAATATATTGCCAATAAATTAAACCACCTGCGCCCCGGGACTGCAGCTCAGTCCACACCCAGGAGCACCAAACCCCCAAATATACAAACAAAATTATGGGTGGTCCAAAAGTAGCACTGTCCACAAATCAAGGTACGTATGTCTCCCTTCCGTCGTATTTGAAGATATGATATCCTCAATCAGGGAAAAAATATAACAATAAATATTATTTAAGTAAATTAATTTTCTGTAACAACTGATGGTTATTTCCTCAAGGCAACTCACCCCAAAGAAGTGAGATGTGTACACATAAAGGTATCTTTATATAATCTAATCACCAGTCACAATCCACTGCATGTTCCCTTCTGGGAATGAATTTAAGGTGGGACCCAAAGAATATCAATGGAGTAGAATACTTTCCAATAAACATTTATTCGTTGACCGATAAAAGAATAAATTTATTACCAAACAGGATAAACAATTGATGTTCCAATTGAATAGTAACAACCTCACCCGGAATGAAGTTGGCTATATCAGTTCATCAGATGGAAATAGATGAATAGATAAGTCCACAGTGGTTGAGGGTTCCTTGGAGCACCAACGCATTTCAGCCTGTATCAGTCCTTCTTGAGGGTGTATACAGACACTCTCAATGTCCAAATATTTATACCCCCCATACATCCAAGAAAGGAGAGGTCATAAAGAAATTACTAAAACATGGCAAAATACATTCCCACATAAACACATCATCTGCATAAAAATATAAAAAATAATACAAAAATATCCAATACACATTGTATCATAGATACACCAATGTCTCAATCCATAACAGAAAAGTACATATTCATAAAACATACACAAGGACCTTCCCCTCGATCCTAAATCCAATCCATATTTTGACCCCTGCCATAAGGCTGACACGAGCAGTCCAATATTCATTGGCGTCCACGTGCTCCTGTGTATACATGCTCCGGAAGTTGTCACGCGTGGAAACATCTGGTAAGCGGCTATAATGCGGCTCTGCTATTTCCAGCCTGTGAAACCCATAGCCGGAGGGTACAGCCAGGAGCTTCCTGTCTATGGAGCGCAAATCCCACAAAGATACCTTCACATGGCGATGATTGCTCTAGTGTTCAATGGATGCCAGTTTGTCGGGGTCTAAAGCTCCGTGCCGTGGATATCCCAATAAGTAGGCTGATTGTGGTTAAAGAGTCCAGTGATCTCAGATTTCATAGGGTTATATAACAAAAAAAAGAGCATATTAGTATACATATCATATAATATGTTAATCTTAAAAGTTAAAGTGCAACAGTGTTTGTAAGAATAAATACACTATAAAATCGGAATAATAAATTATATATCAAAAATTTAAAAATAACCATTATTCCAAGTATTATAAAAAAAACAATTATAGAACAAGATATATATTCACTGGAACCACTTCATCTCAAAATCAAAATTAAGGGGGTCATTCAGACCCGCTCGCGAGCGCAAGACGCTAGCAAGCGGGTCGATGTTCCCCCACTGCGCATGTGCACGACGGAGGGAGATCCGTCGTGCGCATGCGCGAGACCCCGCGAGCGACAGGCTCTCCATCGCTCCGGGTCTCGCACCAAAGGGGGCGTGCCGTCGATGTTGATTGACAGCACGCCCCCTTTGGTGGGCGTGCCGGGGGCGTACCTGCCAGACAGAGGTGTTCCCATGGGAACGCCTACCGTCTGAAGCCGGCCCCACTGACATCACTATGGCAGGGGTCAAAATATGGATTGGATTTAGGATCGGGGGAAGGTCCTTGTGTATGTTTTATGAATATGTACTTTTCTGTTTTGGATTGATGCATTGGTGTATCTATGATACATTATGTGTATTGGATATTTTTGTATTATTGTTTATATTTTTATGCAGATGATGTGTTTATGTGAGAATGTATTTTGCCATGTTTTAGAAATTTCTTTATGGCCTCTCCTTTCTTGGATGTATGGGGGGGGGAGTGTATAAATATTTGTACATTGAGAGTGTCTGTATATACCCTGAGGAAGGACTCATACAGTCTGAAATGCGTTGGTGCTCCAAGGAACCCTCAACCATTGTGGACTTACCTATTCATCTATTTCCATCTGATGAACTGATATAGCCAACTTCATTCCGGGTGAGGTTGTTACTATTCAGTTGGGACATCTATGCAGTTGTTGGGTATCCTATGAGAAGACAGAACTTCTTTGTTTATCCTGTTTGGTAACAAATTTATCCTTTTATCCGTCAACGAATAAATGTGTGTTGGAAAGTATTGATATTCTATTCTTTGGGTCCCACCTTGAAAACATCTTGGGTACACCTACATTGGCATAAAAGAAACCTTTTGTGGAACGCTAATGCCTGTTCCCAGGTGAGTTCATTCCCAGAAGGGAACATGCAGTGGATTGTGACTGATTGTTAGGTGATGAGAAGATTATATAAAGATAGCTTTATGTGTATGCATCTCACTTCTTTGGGGTGAGTTGCCTTGAGGAAATAAACATCGGTTGTTACAGAAAATGTATTTACTTAAATAATATTTGATATATTTTTGTCCCTGATTGAGGATATCATATTTTCATATACGACAGAAGGGAGACATACATACCTTGATTTGTGGACAGCGCTAATTTTGGACCGCCCATAATTATCGGCACTTGCTCTGGAACCCTTTGGACACACCCTAATGACTAATTAAGCAATTGGAAGTTTCCAATTGGCTTAATTAGTTCTTACTCACCCAACTTGGGTCTGCTCACCAAGTTCGAAACTCAGATCTAAAAACCAGATCTTGTGTGTTTTGAATTACATTTATGTCCCTCCCAAGTGATTCAAGTGCTGTGTGTTGGTCAAAAATTACTGGAAATGAATGTCATTAATGTTAATAATACTATTGGAAGAAAAACAGGTCCAAGTTAGCTGATTTTAGCTGTTATCAATTTTTAAAGAAAACTTAAACCAAACCAAAACACATGAGGGTGGTATTGCCAAAACACAACAATGAACCAAAATTAAAACACGGTTCACTGCGTAATCTCTAATATGTGTACCGGGGTGGATCAGTGCATGTCCGCACCCAATAGCAAAATATGGGTAGGGGCTCAGCTATGCCACTCTAGCCTTCTGAGCCTCCATCTGCTCTTTCAAGAATAGAAATGGGGCATCAGGAAGGAGGGGTTCACCTGTAGTAGCTAGGCACATTCCCCACCAAGGGGGAAATGTACTAAACCTTGGGGAGAGATAAAGTGGAGAAAGAGAAAGTACCAATCAATCAGCTCCAAACTTCTATTTTACTGGCTGTGTTTGAAAAATTACAGAAGCTAATTGGTTGGAACTTTATCTCTCACTACTTTATATCTCTCCAAGTTTTCATACATCTCTCCTTACGTATTTTGTCTTCTACCTGCAGTTTTATTATGTGACGTTGATGGGATGAGCTATACTCTATAGTGGTCACATGGTCCTAACTCTGTGTTCAGCACCGTGCTGGGGCATCCATGATTTTTTCTTGGTGCCCCATATTAAGAAGATTACTTTGAGTGAAGTGCAACAATATGTTTTCTCAGTTTGCCTCTTAGCAATTAGGTAAGGGTTCTTTGCTCAGAATCTTATTCCATGACACACTAAAACTAATACAAATATGTTGAAATAATCATATATTTAATGATTTTATTAACTGTGATGAGATGCTGTATTAATGTAAATAATGGAGAAGTGATTCCCACTGCATGATATGCCTGCTCCTCTCATGCCCTTATTTGCCAGCCCAGCGCCCCCCTCATGCCCTTATATGACATCCTAGAGCTCCCCTTCAGCAGGGGGTGGCTCTTGTTTGGCTGCCCCTGAGCTACCGGATATTAAATGGTATTAGAAACAGTCAGACACCTATGCAGGTTGCCTAGAATACACAGGCTCTCTCTCTTGTCCCCTGGACTGTCTTTCAAGTGCCCCTGATTATGCAATAGTAGTAGGCAGGATTGCAGATACCACTACAATGGTTACCCAGCCTTTATATAGCTGCCTTGCCATTTCACATGTGCTGGTTTTAGGTTCCTGCTCATCAGGTATTAGCTGTGCTCCTGATCAGTTCCCTGTCATATACTGGTGTTAGACTGTTTCTATTTCTTGGACTTTTATCTGTGCTGCCTGACTCTGGAGTGTTCTTGACCCTTCTTCTGTCTCAGCCCATGAATTCCTATAAGTATCTGTTACTTTGTTTATTTTTATCAGTTATTTCAGTGGTTGTCATTAAGTGACTGTGATGGGGTTTCTCCACCATAGTATCGTGATCATTATTGTGTATGTGATATTGCAGCAGAACCTCTTCTTACAGGTTTTGAATTTTATTCTCATTTTCTATAATTACATTATACCTTGCCATTGGTTCTCTATATTTCTTTCTGTATTATACCTGATTTGTGTGTCCCATATGTTCTTTGATAATCACACTAATCCTTGATAAGCCATTACTGTTGTCAGAAACACAATGGAATGATGGGGATTCATTAGGTCATCTATGGTTGACTACTTTCCCGAAGATCTGGAGTCTAACTGGCCGTCAGCAGATGCACCACATGGAAACTTGGACCCTGTTCCAGATACCCCGTAAATACCCAACACTTGACTTTATGAAGATTGAAGGTGGAAGAAAGGTGCCTGGTAGGTGAGTGGATAAGTAGACTGAAAAGGTAGCACAGGTTTCTGAAGCACTGCTCACTGGTGTAAATTGGAGTGTAATACACGGAGGCACTTAAGGAGGAATCAGTATCCCCACAGCGGTTGCTCGACACAGGAGGAAATCCCGATCATCCTAAGGTAAGTACTAACTAACCTAATTCCCTCCCCTAACCCTAACCCTCCCTTAGGGGTGCCTAACCCTAACCTCCCCCCCAAGTGCCTAAACCTAACCCCCCCTTCCCTGCAGCCTAGACCTAAGTCCCCCAGGGGGGGTGACTAACCTTAACCTCCCCACGGGGGTGCCTAAACCTAACACCCCCTTCCCCTAGCCTAAACCTAACCACCTGGGGGGGTGCCTAACCCTAAGTTCCCCCTGGGAGTCCTAAGCCTAACCCTCCCCACCGCGGCTGTCCACGCCCGGCGATTGGCTTACCTTCGATCGGTAAGCCGGGTGTCGTGCTCCCGGCGTAGGTCTAATGACAGGCGTCGGGATTTCGACGCCTGTCATTAGTGCCTTGCCGGGATTAAGCAGTCGGGAAGCCGGCTGTCGGGATTAGGTCCGCCGGCTTCCCGAATGCATACCCTTAAGGAATGCTGGAGCATAATACACAGGTGTTTAACTAGGACCCTGGAGCACAGCACAGGATGGTGCAACTTTAAATGCTAAAGTGTAAAACATGGAGACACAACAGGAATGCTGGAGCACACACTCAGCTATTTGATTGGGACCCAGGAGCACAGCGCATAATAGTGACTGTAATACAGGATACAGATCACACAAGCAAGGCACACAAGAGTATGAGATGAGCTCTAGAAGAGCACAAGGTGAGATACAGAACACTGGAGCATGGCACTCATACAGGAGCATAAAATGAACTCTAGAGGAGCACAAAGTGAGATACAGAACACTGGAACATGGCACACAGGAGAGTGAGATGAACTCTAGAAGAGCACAAGGTGAGATACATGGCATATAGGAAAAAGCAGGTAACTACAGACCAGTAGATCATGCCAAACAAATCTTACTGACTTTTTTGACTGGGTGACTAAAGTAATAGATCAAGGGGGGCGGGCCATAGATGTAGCTTATCTAGACTTATTAAGGCTTTTGACACGGTCCAATATCGCAGACTGATAAATAAACTTGAAAACTTGGGACTGGATTCTAAGATGGTTAAATGGATAAGAACGTGGTTGCAAAATAGGAAACAGAGAGTTGTAGTAAATGGAGTGCAGTCTCAGGAAGGAATTGTGACAAGTGGTGTACCCCAAGGTTCTGTACTTGGACCAGTGCTTTTTAATATCTTTGTTGGTGACATTGCAAATGGTATTAAAGGGAAAGTATGCCTTGTATAAAAATATGCAACAGGGTAGACACATCTGAAGGGGTCAGACAAAATGATGGAGGATATAAGTAGACTAGAGGAATGGTCAAGAACATGGCAACTACAGTTCAATGCTAAAAAATGCAAAATCATGCACTTGGGTCTCAAGAACCCAACAGCTAAATATAGTATTAAGGGCACTCTAATGGAAACTACAGAGGAGGAAAGGGATCTAGGAGTCACTATTTCAGGTGACTTAAAGGCATGTAAGCATTGTAATAAAGCAATGAGAAAGGCAAGTCAGATGTTTTGTTGCATAGAGAGAGGAATCAGTAGCAGGAAGAAAGAAGTGATAATACCATAGATAATTGGTACGGCCTCATCTAGAATACTGTGTTCAGTTCTGGAGGCCACATGTCCAGAAAGATATAAATACATTAGAGACTGTACAAAGAAGGGCAACTAAAATGGTGCATGACCTACATCACAAAACTTACTAGGAAAGACTAAAAGATCTTAATATGTATAGTCTGGAGCAGAGAAGGGAAAGGGAAAGGGGGGCATGATAGAAACTATTAAATATATCATGGGTTTTCACAAGGTGCAGGAGGGAAACATTTTTCAAAAGAAGAGAAGTACTAAAACACGAGGACATGCACTGAAACTGAAGGGAGGTAGATTCAAAGGAAATCTGAGGAAAAATGACATCACAGAAAGGGTAGTGGACAAGTGGAATAGCCTCCCATCAGAGGTGGTAGAGGCTAAGTCAGTAGAGCAATTTAAACATGCTTGGGATAGGCATAACAAAAGCCTTACAAAGAACTGAGGACTACATAGGGTTGAGGTTACCAAAAGGTAAAAAAAAGAACAGACTAGATGGGCCAAGCGGTTCTTATCTGCCATCAAATTCTTTGTTTCTATGAGAGTTAGATGAACTCTAAAACAGCACAAGATGAGATACAGAACACTCGAGCATTGCATACAGGAGCGTAAAATGAACTCTAGAGGAGCACAAAGTGAGATACAGAACACTGGAGCATGGCATATAGGAGCATGAGATGAACTCTAGAAGAGGACAAGGTGAGATACAGAACACTGGAGCATGGCATATAGGAGTGTGAGATGAACTCTAGAAGAGCACAAGGTGAGATACAGAACACTGGAGCATGGCACTCATACAGGAGCATAAAATGAACTCTAGAAGAGCACAAGGTGAGATAGAGAACACTGGAGCATGGCATATAGGAGCGTGAGATGAACTCTAGAAGAGGACAAGGTGAGATACAGAACACTGGAGCATGGCATATAGGAGTGTGAGATGAACTCTAGAAGAGCACAAGGTGATATACAGAACACTGGAGCATGGCACTCATACAGGAGCATAAAATGAACTCTAGAGGAGCACAAAGTGAGATACAGAACACTGGAGCATGGCTTATAGGAGCATGAGATAAACTCTAGAAGAGGACAAGGTGAGATACAGAACACTGGAGCATGGCATATAGGAGTGTGAGATGAACTCTAGAAGAGCACAAGGTGAGATACAGAACACTGGAGCATGGCACTCATACAGGAGCATAAAATGAACTCTAGAGGAGCACAAGGTGAGATACAGAACACTGGAGCATGGCATATAGGAGTGTGAGATGAACTCTAGAAGAGCACAAGGTGAGATACAGAACACTGGAGCATGGCACTCATACAGGAGCATAAAATGAACTCTAGAGGAGCACAAGGTGAGATACAGAACACTGGAGCATGGCATATAGGAGCGTGAGATGAACTCTAGAAGAGCACAAGGTGAGATAGAGAACACTGGAGCATGGCATATAGGAGCGTGAGATGAACTCTAGAAGAGGACAAGGTGAGATACAGAACACTGGAGCATGGCATATAGGAGTGTGAGATGAACTCTAGAAGAGCACAAGGTGAGATACAGAACACTGGAGCATGGCACTCATACAGGAAAGTAAAATTAACTCCAGAGGAGCACAATAAAACACACCTACAGTATGCAGACATATAAAAAATGGTGTCATATGCAACACAACAAATATAAAATTGTGACCAAAATACAAGTATTATAAGAATCATTGTGGTATAAGCTTATACTCAATTTTCTCTGTATAAGTTCATAAGCTTGTGGAAATATACGTTATTTGTATCCTTAATAATGTATCTCTGAAAACAAGTGTCCAAGTTTAGAGAACTGAAGCAGGTGAGTTAGATTAGCCTCCTTATCTTTGATGCAAAAAGAAACAATGTCACTTTTAATGTATCTTTTACCTGCTCCTGTGATTAAAGATGACATCAGCTCCACACAACAAATGTATCTTGTTTCAAAAGTTGAAAATGACCTTAATTGTAGACTGCACTGAGTCCGGATCTAAGCACTACCCTACCTCCAGCTGTCAGGATGATCGCTGCCCCGTCTATCGGTATGCATGCGGCTTAGTTTAGTTGTGCGGTCTGCTCCCTGTTTAAGCGGCTGTAGCTATATGAAGTGCCGCTGATGTCTGCCAGGTATTAGAAGGTTGTCATTTTCTTAGGGCACCTCTCACCAGCACAGCTGAATGTTAGAGTCCAGCGGACCAGGTATATTAGCCGCGGTTAAGACAAAAAATCTCCCAGGCAGTAAGTGATTGGAGCAGTCATCTATTCCCGGAGGACACAGGATACCTGGTCCGCTGGACTCTAACATTCGGCTGTGCTGGAGGTAACATCCTGACAGCTGCAGGTAGGGCTGCGCTGAGATCCGGACTCAGGGCCTGATTCAGGTTGGTTCGCAAGGCTGCGTTCGCAAGCAGCCAGCCGATGTTTGCATTCTGCACATGCGTATAAGATGCACGGCGCAAACCGGCCGCAGCGATCAGGAAGCGATCACAGTGAGCATGCAGAGTCTTCACATAGTGATTGTCAGGAAGTGACCATATGAGGGTGGTGATGGGGGGCGGTCAGAAAAACGCGGGCGTGCCTGGGTGTTTGAACGCTGTTACAGGGGTGTGCCTAATGAAGCCCCTGCGATAGCATACGCTGGCAGAAGTCTAGATGGCGACAGGAAGTTTAGCAGTTTGTGCGGTAGGGTCAGGTCAACCACAACTGCGCGGATGGTTCCGATGTTACTCGATGGTACGATGTTTTCGCTGACTTGCGGATGCATGTCATGGGAAGTGGGCGGCTTTATACAGTGATGGGCGTCTTGGTATAGAGCTGCGGTTGCCGTGCGATTGCATACATTAGCATATTTTCGCAGCGAGCAGGGTGCATGCGAACGCAGCCTTACGAACCAACCTGAATCAGGCCCTCAGTGCAGTTTACGATTAAGGTAATTTTCAACTTTTGAAACAAGCTACATTTGTTGTGTGGAGCTGATGTCATCTTTTAATAACAGGAGCAGGTAAAGGAGATACATTAAAAGTGACTGTTTCTTTTTGCATCAAAGATACTGAGGCTAATCTAACTCATCTGCTTCAGTTCTCTAAACTTGGACAATTGTTTTCAGAGATACATTATTAAGGACACAAAAAACGTATATTTCCACATGCTTATGAACTTATACAGAGAAAATTGATTATAAGTTTATACCACAGTGATTCTTATAATTCTTATATTTTGGTCACAATTTTATATTTAAGTGTTGTATATGACACCATTTTTTATATGTCTATATAGGTGTGCTTTATGTTAATCAGAATAAAAAGAGATTTATTTTATTTATACAATTATGTGCGCTTGAGTGAGAAATGTAACTGGTTATATACACTAGAATACAAGGGTATACAACAGCGCATAGTTCTTTTACATTTCTTGATTATTTGTGAGGTGGGCAATACCCCTTTTTACTTGCTGCAGTTATGTACCCTTCATTCCTCTGGATTTCTTAGGCGCGGATGTTTGCTGTTTTTATTTATAGAGGAGCACGAGGTGAGATACAGAACACTGGAGCATGGTATACATGAGCGTGAGGTGAACTCTAGAGGAGCACAAGGTGATATATACGGAACACTGGAGCATGGTATACATGAGCGTGAGGTGAACTCTAGAGGAGCACAAGGTGATATACGGAACACTGGAGCATGGTATACATGAGCGTGAGGTGAACTCTAGAGGAGCACAAGGTGATATACAGAACACTGGAGCATGGTATACAGGAGCGTGAGATGATCTCTAGAAGAGCACAAGGTGATGTACAGAACACTGGAGCATGGTATACATGAGCGTGAGGTGAACTCTAGAAGAGCACAAGGTGAGATACAGAACACTGGAGCATGGTATACATGAATGTGAGATGAATCTCTAGAGGAGCACAAGGTGATACACAGAACACTGGAGCATGGTATACAGGAGCGTGAGATGATCTCTAGAAGAGCACAAGGTGATGTACAGAACACTGGAGCATGGTATACATGAAAGTGAGATGAACTCTAGAAGAGCACAAAGTGATATACAGAACACTGGAGCATGGTATATATGAGTGTGAGATGAACTCTAGAAGAACACAAGGTGAGATGCAGAACACTGGAGCATGGTATACATGAATGTGAGATGAACTCTAGAAGAGCACAAGGTGATATACAGAACACTGGAGCATGGTATATATGAGTGTGAGATGATCTCTAGAAGAACACAAGGTGAAATACAGAACACTGGAGCATGGTATACCTGAACGTGAGATGAACTCTAGAAGAGCACAAGGTAATATACAGAACACTGGAGCATGGCATACATGAGCATGAAATTAACTCTAGAAGAGCACAAGGTAATATACAGAACACTGGAGCATGGCATACAGGAGCGTAAATTATCCAATGTAGTCAAGAGAGGCCCAGGATAGTGAGTCAAAGACACGGGAGTGGACTGCCAGCAGAGCAAGTGTAAATTTCCGTCCAGCTACAGTGAGAAAATGTCATTGGCTGGGCTGATCAGCTAACCAGAGTTTACAAAGGAGAGACCTGGTCTTACCTAGAATGAAACTTATACCCAGAAAGTGCATCATATGAACCAATTCATGACAAGTACCCATGCAGAAGCAGTATCAGACTGGAACATGAAAGGCTCACCAGGAGAATGCTATGGTAGGAGAGCTTGAAGTCGTGTCACCCAGGACTGGCTCGAGGCACGTTCGACCAGTGCAATCGAACAGGGGTTGCTACACCATAGAGGACACACTCCTCCCAACCATTCCCAATTTCAGTGAGACAGTCCTGTTTTTCGGGCACTGCCCTGCTTTTCCACCCGCGGACGTGTCCCATGGGTGGTCGGGAGGTTGGGCACCTCCACTGCCGCAGCTGTGCGGCGATGCCGGACCCCGGAGAAGAGAATGGATGCCGTGCACATGCGCGCGGCATCCATTCCATGCAGGATGAGGGCTGGGGACAGCCCAGCTACTGACAGAGTGCTGAGCTCGCCCCCAGCGTGACATTAAACTGGAGGTGTGCCATATGGGCCCCCCCAAATAATGCAATTTAGGGGTGTGGTCTATGGTAATTAGGCCACAACCCCATTTACAGTCGCAACAGGTGCCTAAGTCCCGTTCTGCACAGGGCGCGGCTCCTCCTGGTGTGACCAGCTCCCAAAGGGGTGTAACCAGCTGTCAGAGAAGCGTGGCCAACCTGCGCTCAGCTTTTTTATTCTTTTGATACTTGGAATTATAAAGATGATACAGTAGTTCCCCAGCGCTGCACCACTTTTTCCACTTGTATGCTTTCTGTAAATCCCCCATGATAACAATTCAATTGAATAAGGCCATGCTTATGTCTGCTCCTCTTTTATAATGCCAGCATTGGCCTGTTTTTAGTTCTGGCAGCACAAAGAGAAAGCCCTGTCTTACACTCTGTGGTATAGGATAATGATAACATATAACATGAATAACATATAACATTAATAACATTTAGCACTTAAATTAGAGTCACTATATAGACATTTTCATACAACATAGGGTGATACTACAAAAACTTTCAGATTGGTTTAAATAATGAATGTCCTGCAGTGACCAGATATCTTTAAATTGAGCCCAACACAGTGGTGTATCTATAATGGGTGTTGGGTGTGCCCACATTGCATTGCCTGCACCCGTACCTATGACTCATTTGGAAGCTGCTCGCATCATTATTCTGGTGATTCCTTTGGAGATATGGCACAGGCAACAAATATATGAAGAAATCACTGTACATATGGCGCCATCATCATTTTTACATAGAGATCAATGGAAACATGGCGCATGCCCAGAAGATAACAAAGACTCTGGCACTGTAGCCATATTTCCAGGGGAGGGTCCACAGCAATCTGCACATGAGCCCCCTCATGTTTTAAAATGTCCCTGGCCCAACATTACATTACATCTAATGGAATACCTTTAACAGTATGCAGGTATGTTTTGATCTAGATTAAACAGAATAGAAAGAGAGAAGAAAGTACAACTAGAAGTGTTGCATGTACTGATCGCCTATCAGTGGGTAGCTTACAATATGCAGGTGCAAATGTCATTCATTCAGTGTAAAATAATCAGGGTGAATAGTTCAACAATATGAGGCAATGTACGTATTGCGAAACGTCATTTACAGTTATTCTTTTCTCAAGCCAGTGAACAGACTGAATTATCTTTAGCTCTCTCTATGGGCTTTCATGTTACTTATTTACATTTCCACCTATATTTACACCAATCAGAAGACCCTTACTAGTGACATTTCCAGCAGAACTACCCACACTCCTCCGTTTTGTCATTATGAGTCCTCTCTATGCACAGTCGGTGAAGCAAATAACTGCTTGTGCAAAAAGGGGAAGAAATCTGGAAGTTCTGCTTTTGCTTTATAAATTTGAATTCTTGACTATTACAAGAAATTAGCAAAATAAATTGGAAAATGGGACTATACAAACTGCCAGACAGCAGAGCAATGTTTTCGAGCAGAGGTACCTCACACTGATTCATGGATTACCTAAAATAGTATTCATTCTAGCACCCTGCACCTGTCACAACCTGTGCAGTTCCACTTTCCTGCCTGGGGTGTCACTCTCTGCTCTGTTGCTTCTGGCATATTCAGCTGATGCAACAAACAGCTGAGATACAGACCAGAGTGTGCTAGAAGCACCAGAGCAGGGAGTGACACCCCAGGCAGGAAAGTGGAACTGCACAGGCTGTGACAGGTGCAGGGTGCTAGAATGAAAAGAAAGCACTCATTAGATATTAAAAGAGTGGTCCTTCAACTAGATAACACTTAATAAAGACTTTGTTGCAGTAGCTAATATCTTTAGCTGGCTGTGATCCTTTATTTCAGGGGTGGGGACCGTTTTTTCCGCCGAGGGCCATTTTGATATATATAACATTATTTGCGGGCTCGGTGCAGGCCATGCCTCCTCCACATAACATCACATGGGTGTGAGGCCACAGTCACTGGTGATTACAGCAATGCCTGTATACTCCAAGGAGCTGTAAGAGCAGCAGTGTGACCGTCTGAAGCGTCCTAAGGACGCTCCAGACGGCACTGCTGCATAGATTCTAGCTGCAGGGAACCATTCTAGGCACCCTGTAGCCGGATGAGGCTAGCAGAAAAAAGCTCAGAGGGCCAGACCAAATGATTCCGAGGGCCTTATACGGCCCCTAGGCAGGAGGTTCCCCATCCCTGCTTTATTTCTTCAGTGGTCCTGGGAGCACAGTCTGGGCCCTGGCCCCTAGGTAAAGGGGTTGCAGTCCTCAGTTAGGGAAGCCCATCTGGAATTTTCCCTTATCCTGCTGGCCAGTCCGACACTGTACAGAAATCCTGGTGGCATCTAAGTACCAGCAAGCATATTAAAGGGAGATGTTATAGGTGAAGCAATTGGTTCTGGCTAAAGGCTTATCAAGGTGTTACCAGTATAACAGGCATGAACTGTGATTGTTTGTTTCAGCAAGAAATGTAAATTTAGGCCCCTAACTACCTGTATTGTTATTGGTCCTCTATGCCCCACAGATGAAGCTGATGTTTATGTACTTAAAATATCTTCATTGCAGAGTCTCCTTGAAACTTGTCTACTCACCAGAATACCAGGGAGAGTACTATGAGAAAAGGACAGACTCCTGCATCTACTCACATCACCAGTGAAGTGGGCGGACCAGGGTCTTGATGAAGTTATTTAAGGCAAATCTCGTATCTTTGGCTATACAAACTGCTGGTATAAATTTTTATTACCTGCAGCAGGGGGCGGGGCCACGATGATGCAATTCACTGCAACCCCCAGTATATTCCCGTAGGCATAATGAAAATGTCAGAACTATGGTCTCCTTATATTATCATAACCAGATCTATAATAGCAGGATCTCTAATAAAGGCATATTAAGTGCTTAATTTGGATAGCTAATTCATTTAGCCTTTTTCCTTTGCTTACCAGATCCACAAAAATAAGTTTTTGTTAAATTGTGCCTAATACAAGAGAACACACAGTATGTTATCCCTCAACAGATTCTACGGGCAAATATACTGAGTTTGGACGGTTACCTTCTTTTTATTATGTTTTTGGTTGTTTCCTGACCTGACTACTCCTCCAGTGGCATCATCCAGTGGCATCATGGCATTGCTGTTACACATATTCCTTCTCACTCTAATGATGGTGAGAACGATGCTGGAACAAACAGCTGTAATCTTAGATTACCGCTGTTTGTTAAATCCAGATTGGATGACATAACCCCTTTAGCGAGCGCTAATGGGGTTATGCTTCACTTATAATGGAGGCTTTGGATTGCTAAAGGGTGAAGCAGTGACTCCACATATTTGTAGCTATACTATGAGAACTTATGCAACAGACTTTAATACCAGCACTCAAATGCTGACAGATCGCTCATATTAGAGCTGCTATCTTATGCGAGGGTCCACATCAACCCTACGTCTCCTACTGCCCTGGTCTGGACAGGAGTGTGGCACGATGAATTGCATCATAATGTTCCCCCCCAATGTTTAGCTGAATATTAGCATCATGCCACTGGGTGGTGTGTGGAGCTGCAATGATGCAATTTATAGTGAATCACATCCTCACAGTGTGTGCCCACAATACCAGTTAAGTGAAGTGAAGTGATTTAGGGGGAAGACTAGAGTTTACCAGAAAAGTATGTCTAAAGTGCCCCATACCATTATCTGCCGATCTCCCGATTGTACTGGAACTGCAGACGCATCAGAACCATCGATGGTTGCCGTTCCATCAGGTACTCAGTGAAATTCTACATGTTAAAAAAGCCCAATTTGCTGATCACGATCATATTTTGATTGTGATCAGCAAATCCGTGAAATGCAACATGTTGGATTTCACTGCTACACTAAACCCCAATGCCTGGGGATCGACAAATTTCCCCAAACAATCGCAGGAATGTGCAAGAATGTGAAATGATGTGAATACTGATTATCTCACGTGTATGACAGGTTAACTAATGTGGTCAATCAAGTTGCCATAAAAACCTATGAGAGTGTAGCTGGGAATTGCTTTTTATCTGCATTGTTAATTAGATTGAATTGCATGCTGTTTATGTACTGCAGCAAACAATTGTAGACTATTTCTTGGGTTACTTGATTAATTAGTTATTTGTTGTTATGATATATATGTATATTTATATGCTTTATTTATGTCTAGGAAGCACATGCATTGTGGTTTAGAAGTTTGAACTGAAGAATATCGATGTATAGTGAAAGTGAAGTATTTAGGGGATTTAAAAAATATACATAAGTGTCAATATCATACTAGGCTGCAAAGGTGCAGAGTTTCAGGCCACCGAATGATAATCATGATGATTAACTCTGACCTTTAAATAAAAAATTTGAATGAACAATTGTTATCCTTATGATGATTTAATATCTACAAATTTACACAGCTGATACATATAGAACATATCCTTAGTTCTTTTGTCTGGATATCCTTAAGCCTATCCATAGCATGTTTAAATTGTTCTACTGTCTTAGGTCGGGATGTACATCTCACCTGCCCTTCGGGTACATATCGCAGTTCATTACCGTGGTATGTACCTAGAATATCGCAAAGGACAGCTCACCTGAAAAGAGTCCTGTCCTTTGCAATGACTCCGGAGAGAGGGACTTCCGGGTTTAACTCCCGGAAGTCCCAGAAGTCCATCTGGCGTCTTTCTGCAAGCCATGGGGGGTTTAGGAAGAGATCCAATTAGATTTCTCTCAGGAGAGGCATCCCGAAAATTAGCCCATAGGCTTCTATTGGGTAATGCCACCTGAAGATGGCATTACCCCCAGGACGAAGTACATATGGGCTATGCAGTAAAACCCTCAAAACTGCATTTTTAGGGTTTTACCGCATTTTCCCCTTTAGTACATCCTGCCCCTAGCCTTTACTACCTTTGATGCAAGACTGTAGCCAGAGGCGCAGAGAGGGGGGGAGGGGGGGGGGGTAGGTACTAATCACCCGGGCTTGTTGGAGGGGCCCATTGCCGACCGCCCCTGCTCTTATCTGTCAGCACAGCAGGGACACACTGATCGCGTGCTCCCCTGGACTTGCTATGCTGCAAATAGTGTTTTTTTTCCCTTAGGGGGAAATGGCCCTAAGGGGGAAATGGCCACGCCATATGATCCCTTTCATTTGAGACACTTGTGAATTACAAGTTCTGAGGCTGATTAAAACCAGAGGTAATGGAGACTTGAAGCTAGCCAGCCACATAATCGGTGTGATTTATATGTGTCCTGAATTAAAGAGACAACATAGCAAGCCTATATATATATATTATTATTATTATTATTATTATCCTTTATTTATATTGCGCCACAAAGGTTCCGCAGCGCCTTACACAGTACATATCTACATTTTGGTCCTTCCTGGACCTTTGTCAAGATATCTTGACAAAAGGTCCAGGAAGGACCGAAACGTAGATATGCTGTAATCCTGCTATGATGTATATTCCATAAAGGACTCTTTTTATGTAGACTGGTGAGTGCACCCCATTTTTTTTATATATATATATTATATAGAAAAGGCTTCTTACCTTCAGGATGATGGGGGTCGGGATGCCGGCGTCAGTATCCCGATCCACTTCTGGATATCGTCGTCGGCATTATGCAGGGCGTTGGGATTCCGGCATCGGTATATCGACGCCCGGGATCCCATCCACTGGCATATTCAAAGTATACCGTCTACACACCATATGGGACACCTGCCGCTACAGACATGCTCCAAAAAGAGTAACGTACCATAGTTTTCCTTACATTTTGCATCTTATTCGCATCACAGACACAGCAAACACCACTAAAGAGACACTGGGCTCCGACTTTACCCACACAGGAATTAGTTTTAGACACGTAAATAATCGCAGATGAAGCACAGCAAAACTTTTTGAGAGAATAAGCCTTGGCTGCATCGTAGAAATTCGTATACAGATTCAGACTCATTCACACAGATGTACAAATGTCGCACATCAAATTGATCAATGCCAGCTAGCAATGTAGTTTTGTCGCTCCGAGTTGTTTACTTATGCAAATAAGTTGCACATTTTCAGCGAGTAAGACACTCATCATGCCCGAGTCACTGCGATCTGGCGTGCTGAGAAGAGCTATTTGCTGCGACTTGAGCAACAGTGTATGAGGACACTGGACACACCTGTATATTTCAGGTGCTTTCAGTAATGCAGTAAGTATGCAGCAAGACACATTTACCATCGAGATGTGATGTGTTCTTGCTGCTCCACCATGTGGTCGATGCCACTAACTGAACTGCAACTAAAATGCTACTGTTTTACATTTTCATGGTTGCAGAGGCTACTGGCAGGACTGGAGGACACACAGACATGACTGAGACAGACACACTGACAGGATAGACAGAAACAAGCAGAACTGAGGGACAGACACACTGACAGTGCTGGAAGATAGACTTACTGAGATGACAAATAAATATAAAGGGGGGTATTCAATTTGGGAGTGAAAAGTATGCTGGACTTTTCGCTCCACATCGCAGGTTTTCCCGGGGATAAAGTATCGGGCGCGTGCCCACTTTATCCCCGTATTCAATTACAAATCAACGAAAACAGGAGCCGGCGGAAAGGTAAGTATTGCCAAAAAAACAGGAATTTTTGGGAAATACTCCAGGGACCCCCCTTAAAGGTGTCTAGACATGGGAGATCACTATGGGCTCCCCCAATTTTACCTGCTGAAGGAAGTCGGGGTTTCTAATAGCCGCGGCAGGTGCATATTTGCGGCTATGAAGAAGGGGTGAAGAATAGCACTTATTTTTTATTTGTAAAAATAACTATTCCTATCAAATCTGGGGTACATGAAAATGGGGGTAAGCATATTTTCAAGTCCCTAAAATGATATTTTAAAATTCTGCAAAAATGGCTGACTGGATCATTTCCCTCACCATAACACCTAAAACCCAAGTGATCCCCTATGCAATCTTTGCTAGTTCAGGGGGTGGCTTCCTCACACTGTGAAACGCCCAATTACTACCCTATAAAGGTGCCACCCTGCGGGTGGTGGTGACCCCCTGCTGGGATGTCAAGTTAACTCAAGATTTACTGTATACCTTACAGGACTCTCTACCTTACAGTTTCTTTTACCTGGAATTATCATTTTCCAAAGCAGTACTAAATTTTAGTCCAAACTCACTGTATCCTGGTCCGTGACCTCCTGGACTCCTACCAGCATTGTCTGTTCCCCTTCAACAACCTATAGCTTTTATAACTCTCTTTATTTGCTATAACAACAACAATGAGTCCCTGAACGCACCGTTGTTGCTCCCTCCGGTGGTACTAAATTAGGCTACAGTATATAGTTCTACACAGCAATTTTTTCCAACTCACTATTACAACAGGTCTCCTGTCACTGTCAAACTCATTCCAAATATTCCCCCCACTAATCCACCTCCCTCTTACTACTGCTCATACAATATCACCATGAATAGGTCCAACGCAAACTCCAGAAAACAAGTGGGCGGTGACATAGTCCAACATTTCTCCAAAGGGGATAAGTCCTTGACGGCCGCCGACCCCTCATCACCGCGCCCTCACCAGACAGATGATGATGATTCCCCCCTCCAGCTCTATCCACTAAAGAAGACATCATGGCTTTATGAACCCTTATCACAGACCTCAAGGACTGTCTGGAATCCAAACTAGATAAAGCGGTCTCATCCATTAAATCCGATCTTTCCTCATTGTCCTCCAGAACCTCTAAATTCGAGTCCCGTCAAGATATCAAGATACTCTCCAAAAATCTCAAAATGAAACCCACAGAGATCTCGATCACATTATTCAAGACCTTGCTGATCTTCACACTAAAAATGAGGATTTAGAGAACCGGGAAAGAAGAAATAATCTTCGTATCCGGAATATACCAGAATCTGTAACCCCGGACAATTTGGAGAACTATCTGCACAAAATATTCGCCTTTATTATCCCTGATTTGGGTCCCCAGCAACTACCGTTAGAGAGAGCCCACCGGGCCCTTAGACCCAAGCCCCGAGATGGTGAACCCCCACGGGATGTCATCATGCGCTTTCTCAGTTTTAAGGATAAGGAAAGAGTCCTTGCCCCTACGCGCAATAAACCTCATATCCTATTCTACAACATTAAACTCCAGTTCTTTCAAGACCTAGCCTCCCTCACAATCATCAAACGACGGGAACTCCGAGACCTGACTAGCGCTCTACGTTCACAAGGTATCCGCTACCGTTGGGGCTTCCCCTTCAAACTGCTGATCGACTTCAATGGGACAACAGTTATCATTAGAGATCCCAGAGAGGGCAAAGACTTTCTCACTCATTTGGAGGACTCCGGCCCTTCTCCCAACACATCATCTGCTACCTGAAGAAGTTAACTGTTCCTTTATTCTGCAGACTCCAATACATGTTTGCCAGGGACTTTACAAATCTGAGACTTGCCATCATCTCACCCTGTTTTCCTTTTTTAATGGTCACACAACACACATTTTTGTTTCTTCACTAACGACCATTTCATATCCTTTTTAATAATATTATCATTTTATTTCTGGATGTATATTAGCTATTTTCAATGTTTTATTGTAAGGAAGTACCTCCAACGAATAGTTACATTTACAAAAGTTTGTGTAAATTCAAACAATTCTATAATTTCTCAGTGATTTAGCTTAGCCTAGCTTACATATGTGTATTATTGATTCACTTATAGCGAACTTGTGAGGGACTCCAATTGTTTGTTAAAGTATGTATATTTAGTGGGTGTATTATTTTTTCTTATCTCAATGTTTATTTCTGTGTATTTTATACCCAACTTCTTAATGATCTTTTTGCTCTCTGCCCTTACAATCCCCCCCCCCCGCATCCCTTACAGTGACATATTTACAATAGTTTATTACATTTTTCTATCTCTCTCCTTTTCACTATATTACTACCACTGGAGGGTCACGACACTCCAACACTGCCACCATCTACTCCTGACTACGTCCACACACTCCCCATATTGAATACTATTTAATTTTACAGCCTAGATATTCTAACTTCCCTAAGCTAGCTCGGACAACTTTCCTTGCTACCTTTTTGGACTTCACAGTCCCGACTACCGTGTGTGTCTTCCTCTGCAGGACACGAGGAATTCCCATTCGGATCCTTCCCCATTACCCTTTTTATTCTGATCTTATATTTTTCCCTCCCTCCCCAGCGAATCAGATTCCCTTCATTCTTATTATAAACTATTTTTTCTAAAACACCCTATAATTATGTCACTAACCTTCATCTCCTTAAATGCCAAAGGTTTGAACACTCCTCAAAAACGATCTTCGCTTTTTCGATCTGTCCGAAGTCTCAAAGCTGGGATTGTTCTGATACAAGAGACTCATTTTAAAGCCACTATGCACCCTTCCCTACATTCCAAGAACTTCCCTACCTCATACTACTCTTCTAGTCAATCGAAACACAATGGGATAGCCATATTAATTGGCAATAAAGTGCCCTTTGTCCAAAGTTCAGTTCACACAGATTCTGATGGTAGATTCATTATATTAACTGGTAGACTGGGCAGTCTTGAATGCACGATAGCTAATGTGTATGCTCCTAACAATGGCCAGATATCATTTTTCAACTCTTTTTTTTCCAAATTAAATAAATATAGAAGGGGCTACCTTCTTGTAGGTGGGGACTTCAATGCCGTCCACAATTGTGAACTCGACAAATCTCCTGCACCTACTATTTTACGGCCTTGCTCTTTGACTAAATCTTTGAACTCACATCTTCGTGAATCAGGCCTTTTCGATACTTGGCGAGCCCTTCATCCCACATCCCGTGACTTCACCTTTTTTTCAATCCCTCATCAATCTTACTCAAGGATTGATCTTTTTCTTTGTTGCACCCCAGCATCTAAACACCTTTCCGATTCATCTATAGTCACTAACCACTGGTCTGACCATTCCATAATTACTGCATCATTTGATTTTTTTGACACGCCCACATCCCGACCTTCTTGGCGTCTAAACGAAACCCTTTTGAGGATCCCAAAATTTCAGGAGAAAATTAGATTTGCCCTTAAAGATTATTTTACCCTGAACACTACAGACTCTATATGCACACATATTAGCATGCGCTCTGGGCCACCATCGACCCGGTTGCGGGCGCTCAGCGCTTGCGACCGGGTCTGAATGAGGCCCAGTATTAGTTATAGCAAAAAACAAATATCTTTCTCTTCTGTATACTCTGAAGCACTCTGGCTGGAAAGAGCACAAACACCGGTAGACTTGCAAGGTAGAGTGGACTTCATATACACCGCTACTACAAGTCCTGTTCACCCTGTTTGGCAGGGCTCCCTAACGCTAGCTTTCACAACCTATCACCTGGCCACTTGCTGGCGTCAGGAGCCCTGGTAACAATACCTACTCCAGCTAAATAGGGAAGTCACTTCCTGGAATAGCTGTGGCAAAGCCCATCCCGGCTCCCAAGAAAACCCAGACTCTGGACTAAACCCAGGTTGTAAGCCTGTAACAGTGAGTTCTCCCAGGTCCCAGGGCACCTTTTAGCTGCTTGAACTGTGGCACCTGAGTCTCTCTGCCACAATACATATATGACATTAATATTACCGCACAGCTGGCACCACGTACAATATTTTTTAAAGCAGAGCTTGGTTTGATGTCCATCATCATCATTAAGCACACTTAAACCAGCCTTGGTGCACAACAGTGGCGTCACTATGGGTACTATTAATTCTTGCGTGAAAGAGAGCGTGGCCCCCTGTAGTATGCTGTTTTTGGGGGCATGACCATGTGTCTTGTCCCAATTATTATCACACTGGTGATCCATCGCCACTGCTACAGCACTGGCCGGTGACACATTGCGAGGGGTGACACCAAAATAGCAGAGCTGCTCTGCTATTTCGGATGGTGCCACACGGTGAGGCCCGCTCCCCTCTAGTGGTACTCCTGGTGCAAAATATATAACTGAAAATAGACATATTTATGTTGCAGTCCAAATCTGCAAAAAATGCTCACCGTAAATAACTGTCTGATTGTCACGTGTTGTACACTGTGCTATGCTCCACCTTACGATCAAACAACAAGCCTCGGCGGTGTTCTCTCTTCGATGTCAGGTGTCATTAAACCAATTAAGAAAAAGCTAAATATTTCTATAGCTTTGTAAGACACCTGACATGTTTCGTGGAGAAATTTAACTATAGCAATTCCAGATAGTCAACAGGTGAAAGAAACAACCAAATGGCATGTATATGTACAATTTTTATGGTAAGTTACAAGTAAATTAGAAGAAGAATCAGACCTTTAAAAACATTGGCATAGTTATAATAAAAATGTAAAAAACAGCAAATATATTTTGCAAACACAGGTAAAGGAGACAGGTATTTGCTCTTTTACACCAAAATCACGAGTCTGATCACAGTTCCAATAAGGGACAGATCAATTTTACATTGTGGCTCCAATCTGGGTTATTCCTGGGTCGGTTAGCAGTCGGGAAGCCAACGGACACAATCCCGAACTGCCGGCTTCCCGAGTGTCTAATCCCGGCAAGTGTCTAATGACAGGCGTGGAGATCCCGACGCCTGTCATTAGACCTACGCCGGGAGCCCGACACCCGGCTTACCGATCGAAGGTAAGCCGGGCGTGGACAGCCGCGCGGGGGGGGGGGGGTTAGGTTAAGGGCTCCCGGGGGAGATTTAGGGTTAAGCACCCCCCCGGGAGGTTAGGGTTAGGCTAGGGTAAGGGGGGGTTAGCGTTAGGCACCCCCGGGGAGAGGTTAGGGTTAGGCACCCCCCCGGGGGACTTAGGTTTAGGCGGCGGTGAAGGGGGGGTTAGGTTTAGGCACTTAGAGGGGGGATTAGGGTTAGGCACTTGGGGGGAGTTTAGGATTAGGCACCCCTAAGGGAGGATTAGGGGGTAGAATAGGGTTAGGCAATACTTACCTTTACACAATCAGGATTTTCACTCCTGCCGGGCTGCCACTGTCAGGATTTAAATCATACTGATTCCCCTGGGTCAGCACCATTTACACTGCACAGTGGTGCAGTGGAACTTTTCTGCCGGCACTTGGAGATTACATCATCTCCAAGCGACGGGAATCTGGCTCTCCCTCTGCTGTAAACGGGACCCAGGTCTGATGATCCGTGTTACCCATTCACACTACCCCTTAACTCGGATACTTCCCATGTCCAAACCTGCAAGCTACCCAGGTTGGATTGCTGGGTCACTGGACCTGGTTTTTTTTTCAGGGACCCTTTTACACAGAGCCACGACCAGGGTTAACCCGGCAATAACACAGGCCGAGGCCGTGACATTTACCCATATAAAACTCAGACAAAATGAAACAAACAATAAGAGCATGCACCTAGTCACACAAAACTCACTCCCTCTCTGAGGAAGCCCCATCCACTCCTCAGTAAGCCACACGCCCTTTCAGGGGGGACTGCTCAAATGTAATCAGAATACTTGGGAGGTTGCATTACAGATATCAACAGAGTTTCAGTTTTATCCTATGTATCCCTATATTTTCCACTTTGCATGTCCAGTCTTTCTGATATAAGAGCTGTTTGCTTCCTAAGCATTGCAGTAAATGAATCACTTTCATGCAGAAGACTAGTGTGCTATTGTTTATTTTCTATCATGTTATTGTAGATACATCATACATCTGGCACACAACAATCCCCGCAAGTACTGTTGCCTGGATAATGTCAAATGTTTTCTAGCAGTCATGGATCACGGACATTTATTAACCATTTGTAGTTCTGTTATGTCATATTTCCTGCCTCTGTATTATTACAAAATAAACAAAATACAGCTTGTTATATTTATTATGTTTCACTACAGCAAGGCATGTGTTACCTAAGCTCCTCCTGATAATAATGAAGCCCATTTTATACTGACCTGCATTTAAATATATACAGTAAAGTGTTTATGTTGTGTTGTTTGGGAACTGGATACAAGATTTGGCTATTATGGCAAGAGTGTTTCAGAAAAAGAGCCAGAGAATTGCTTTACATGTATATTATTGGGGAGTCTTATAGGGACATAGGACCTAATTCAGAGTCGGTCGTTGCGGCCGCACGGTCGTACGCCACCGATGTTCGCTAAACTGTGCATGCGTAAAATTCACAATGTGCGTGCGCAAACTAGCTATTACGATCAGAGATTGCTCTCTCCTTCAACTTGGCCAGGTCGTTAGTTTGAGTGACAGGATGAGGCGTTTGTGGGTGGTATCAGGGGAAGGTGCTTGTGAACGGGGGAGTGGAGATCCGAACGCAGGCGTGCCTGTCTATGCAAACGGCGTTTTATGGGAGTGCATAATTAACTAAGTAGTGTCATGGCACACGTGACATGGGAGGTTTTTACACTGACTTGATTGTAGTGCTTAAGCGAGGGTATGGTCAACCTTAAGCTCTACGAACAGCTTCAATGGTTCCCGATGGTCTCGATTAATCCTTATATGCCCGGAGATGATGTGTAATGGGAACGAGAAGGGGGCGTATTTTTAGTCTTAAGGCCGCATCCTCCCCTCGGTCGTCCAGCTAATGAACCCATCTTAGCGACGCAACTTGCGAGCGCTTCATTTGCATATCCGGCCCCTTTTACCTTACGACCGTGCGGCCGCAACGACCGACTCTGAATGAGGTCCATAGTCCAATCGACTGGGAGGTGTTCCCTGCAAAATTTACCTGGGCATTGCGACCAGTTTTCTATTACCGCAAGTATGCGCTCTTCCGATACCCTCAGTATCCAATAGAAAAACAGTGGTCGCAATAATGGTTATAATGGTTATTAAAAATGAAGAAAAAAAAAAGGTAATTTTGGGGTAATCATAGGCCAATTAAAAAAATTAAAACTTAAAAAAAAAAGATAATAAAGCAATTATTTTAAATAAGTAAATGCTTTAATTAAATTTGGGGTGGGCCAGACCAAATTATTCCGTGGGCCTTATACGGACCGCGGGCCTGATATTCCCCATCCCTGGTTTAAACAGTCAAAATGACATGTAATTATTGGACCAATTAGACTAAATGAAAACATCCACTTGCTTAATTAGTCATGGGTTGGGGGTCCTGCAGGGCCCCCCAACATTTTGAGCTTAAAATATGGATTTTTCTTAGTAGATCTACTCTGGGGTTGCAAGAAAATAGCCATGGTAATTTCTAAAGGACTGATTTTCTATCTAGCAATTCAATAGGAAAAGTCTTGCGGCTGCTGGGTTTTCAGCCTGCAATTGGATATGTCTCATCGATACTTTAGGTGTCATTCCTGCCTTCAGGAAAAGTGAGCCTGCTAAAAAGAGATAAGACTCTGGTAGAAATGTGATGTGCACAGGTTTTTGGTCAGTGACTACCTAACTTATCATCTTGGTATGTCCACCTTAGGGGCGGATTCAACTAGCCGTGAAAAGCAGAGATTGGCAAAAAGTACGATGTTTTCGCCTCATTCGTGTGTTTTCACCTGCTTACTCAATGCGCACACCTGCCCTATTACTTACTCAATGCTCGCACCCGCCCTATTACTTACTCAATGCGCGCCCCCGCCCTACCACTTACTCAATGTGTGCACCCGCCCTATTACTTACTCAATGCGCGCACCAGCCCTATTACTTACTCAATGTGCGCACCCGCCCTATTACTTACTCAATGCACGCACCCGCCCTATCATTTACTCAATGCGCGCACCCGCTCTATTGCTTACTCAATGCGCGCACCCACCCTATCATTTACTCAATGCGCGCACCCACCCTATCATTTACTCAATGCGCGCACCCGCTCTGTTACTTACTCTATGCGCGCACCCGCCCTATTACTTACTCAATGAGCGCACCCGCCCTATTACTTACTCAATGCGCGCACCCGCCCTATTACTTACTCAATGCGCACACCAGCCCTATTACTTACTCAATGCGCACACCCGCCCTATTACTTACTCAATGCGTGCACCCACCCTATTACTGACTCAAAGCGCGCACCTGCCCTATCACTTACTCAATGCGCTCACCTGCCCTAATACTTACTCAATACGCGCACCCGCCCTATTACTTACTCAAAGCGCGTACCTGCCCCATCACTTACTCAATGCGCTCACCTGCCCTATTACTTACTCAAAGCCCGCACCAGCCCTATTACTTACTCAAAGCATGCACCCGCCCTATTACTTACTCAAAGCGCGCACCTGCCCTATCACTTACTCAATGCGCTCACCTGCCCTATTACTTACTCAATGTGCGCACCCGCCCTATTACTTACTCAAAGCGCGCACCTGCCCTATCACTTACTCAATGCGCTCACCTGCCCTATTACTTACTCAATGCGCGCACCCGCCCTATTACTTACTCAATGCGCACACCCGCCCTATTACTTACTCAATGCGTGCACCCGCCCTATTACTTACTCAATGCGCACACCAGCCCTATTACTTACTCAATGCGCTCACCCGCCCTATTACTTACTCAATGCGCACACCAGCTCTATTACTTACTCAATGCGCGCACCCACCCTATTATTTACTCAATGTGCGCACCCGCCCTATTACTTTATAAATGCGCGCACCCGCCCTTTTACTTACTCAATGCGCACACCTACCCTATTATTTACTCAATGCACACACCCGCCCTATTACTTACTCAATGTGCTCACCCGCCCTATTATTTACTCGATGTGCACACCAGCCCTATTACTTACTCAATGCGCACACCCGCAATACCACTTACTCAATGTGTGCACCCGCCCTATTACTTACTCAATGTGCGCACCCACCCTATTACTTACTCAATGCGCACACCCACCCTATTATTTACTCAATAAGCGCACCCGCCCTATTACTTACTCAATGCGCGCACCCGCCCTATTACTTACTCAATGAGCGCACCCGCCCTATTACTTACTCAGTGCGCGCACCCGCCCTATTATTTACTCAATGAGCGCACCCGCCCTATTACTTACTCAGTGCGTGCACCCGCCCTATTATTTACTCAGTGCGCTCACCCGCCTTATTACTTACTCAATGTGCACACCCGCCCTATTACTTACTCAATGTGCACACCCACCCTATTATTTACTCAATGCGCGCACCCACCCTAATACTTACTCAATGCGCGCACCCACCCTATTGTTTACTCAATGCACACACCAGCCCTATTACTTACTCAATGCGCGCACCCACCCTATTACTTACTCAATGCGCGCATCCGCCCTATTACTTACTCAATGCGCACACCCGCCCTATTACTTACTCAATGTGCTCACCCGCCCTATTACTTACTCAATGCGCACACCAGCCCTATTACTTACTCAATGCGCACACCTGCCCTATTACTTACTCAATGCACGCACCCGCCCTATTACTTACTCAATGCGCACACCCGCCCTATTACTTACTTAATGCGTGCACCCGCCCTATTACTTACTCAATGCGCACACCAGCCCTATTACTTACTCAATGCGCTCACCCGCCCTATTACTTACTCAATGCGCACACCAGCCCTATTACTTACTCAATGTGCTCACCCGCCCTATTACTTACTCGATGCGCACACCCGCCCTATTACTTACTCAATGCGCACACCCGCAATACCACTTACTCAATGTGTGCACCCGCCCTATTACTTACTCAATGTGCGCACCCACCCTATTACTTACTCAATGCGCACACCCACCCTATTATTTACTCAATGAGCGCACCCGCCCTATTACTTACTCAATGCGTGCACCCGCCCTATTACTTATTCAATGAGTGCACCCGCCCTATTACTTACTCAGTGCGCGCACCCGCCCTATTATTTACTCAATGAGCGCACCCGCCCTATTACTTACTCAGTGCGTGCACCCGCCCTATTATTTACTCAGTGCGCTCACCCGCCTTATTACTTACTCAATGTGCACACCCGCCCTATTACTTACTCAATGCGCACACCCACCCTATTATTTACTCAATGCGCGCACCCACCCTATTACTTACTCAATGCGCGCACCCACCCTATTGTTTACTCCAAGCACACACCAGCCCTATTACTTACACAATGCGCGCACCCACCCTATTACTTACTCAATGCGCGCATCCGCCCTATTACTTACTCAATGCGCACACCCGCCCTATTACTTACTCAATGCGCTCACCCGCCCTATTACTTACTCAATGCGCACACCAGCCCTATTACTTACTCAATGCGCACACCTGCCCTATTACTTACTCAATGCACGCACCCGCCCTATTACTTACTCAATGCGCACACCCGCCCTATTACTTACTCAATGCGTGCACCCGCCATATTACTTACTCAATACGTGCACCAGCCCTATTACTCAATGCGTGCACCAGCCCTATTACTTACTCAATGCGTGCACCAGCCCTATTACTTACTCAATGCACACACCTGCCCTATTACTTACTCAGTGCACGCACCCGCCCTATTACTTACTCGATGCGCGCAACTGGCCTATTACTTACTCAATGCCCGCACCAGCCTTATTACTTACTCAAAGCGTGCACCCGCCCTATTACTTACTCAATGCGCGCACCCACCCTATTATTTACTCAATGTGCGCACCCGCCCTTTTACTTACTAAATGCGCGCACCCGCCCTATTACTTACTCAATGTGCACACCCACCCTATTATTTACTCAATGCGCGCACCCACCCTATTACTTACTCAATGCGCGCACCCACCCTATTGTTTACTCAATGCACACACCAGCCCTATTACTTACTCAATGCGCGCACCCACCCTATTACTTACTCAATGCGCGCATCCGCCCTATTACTTACTCAATGCGCACACCCACCCTATTATTTACTCAATGAGTGCACCCGCTCTATTACTTACTCAATGCGTGCACCCGCCCTATTATTTACTCAGTGCGTGCACCCGCCTTATTACTTACTCAATGTGCACACTCGCCCTATTACTTACTCAATGTGCACACCCACCCTATTATTTACTCAATGCGTGCACCCACCCTATTACTTACTCAATGCGCGCACCCACCCTATTGTTTACTCAATGCACACACCAGTCCTATTACTTACTCAATGCGCGCATCCACCCTATTACTTACTCAATGCGCGCATCAGCCCTATTACTTACTCAATGCGCACACCCGCCCTATTACTTACTCAAAGCGCTCACCCGCCCTATTACTTACTCAATGCGCACACCAGCCCTATTACTTACTCAATGCGCACACCTGCCCTATTACTTACTCAATGCACGCACCCGCCCTATTACTTACTCAATGCGCACACCCGCCCTATTACTTACTCAATGCGTGCACCCGCCATATTACTTACTCAATACGTGCACCAGCCCTATTACTTACTCAATGCGTGGACCAGCCCTATTACTTACTCAATGCACACACCTGCCCTATTACTTACTCAGTGCACGCACCCGCCCTATTACTTACTCAATGCGCGCACCTGCCCTATTACTTACTCAATGCCCGCACCAGCCCTATTACTTACTCAAAGCGTGCACCCGCCCTATTACTTACTCAATGCGCGCACCCACCCTATTATTTACTCAATGTGCGCACCCGCCCTATTACTTACTAAATGCGCGCACCCGCCCTATTACTTACTCAATGCACACACCTACCCTATTATTTACTCAATGCGCGCACCCGCCCTATTACTTACTCAATGTGCTAACCCGCCCTATTACTTACTCGATGCGCACACCAGCCCTATTACTTACTCAATGCGCACACCCGCAATACCACTTACTCAATGTGTGCACCCGCCCTATTACTTACTCAATGTGCGCACCCACCCTATTACTTACTCAATGCGCACACCCACCCCATTATTTACTCAATGAGCGCACCCGCCCTATTACTTACTCAATGCGCGCACCCGCCCTATTACTTACTCAATGAGCGCACCCGCCCTATTACTTACTCAGTGCGCGCACCTGCCCTATTATTTACTCAGTGCGCTCACCCGCCTTATTACTTACTCAATGTGCACACCCGCCCTATTACTTACTCAAGTGTGCACACCCACCCTATTATTTTCTCAATGTGCGCACCCACCCTATTACTTACTCAATGCGCGCACCCACCCTATTGTTTACTCAATGCGCACACCAGCCCTATTACTTACTCAATGCGCGCACCCACCCTATTACTTACTCAATGCACGCATCCGCCCTATTACTTACTCAATGCGCACACCCGCCCTATTACTTACTCAATGCGCTCACCCGCCCTATTACTTACTCAATGCGCACACCAGTACTATTACTTACTCAATGCGCACACCTGCCCTATTACTTACTCAATGCACGCACCCGCCCTATTACTTACTCAATGCGCGCACCCGCCCTATTACTTACTCAATGCGTTCACCCGCCATATTACTTACTCAATACGTGCACCAGCCCTATTACTCAATGCGTGCACCAGCCCTATTACTTACTCAATGCGTGCACCAGCCCTATTACTTACTCAATGCACTCACCAGCCCTATTACTTACTCAGTGCACGCACCCGCCCTATTACTTACTCAATGTGCGCACCTGCCCTATTACTTACTCAATGCCCGCACCAGCCCTATTACTTACTCAAAGCGTGCACCCGCCCTATTACTTACTCAAAGCGCGCACCTGCCCTATCACTTACTCAATGCGCTCACCTGCCCTATTACTTACTCAATGCGCGCACCCGCCCTATTACTTACTCAGGGCGCGCACCCGCCCTATTACTTACTCAATGCGCTCACCCGCCCTATTACTTACTCAATGCGCTCACCCGCCCTATTACTTACTCAATGCGCACACCAGCCCTATTACTTACTCAATGCGCACACCTGCCCTATTACTTACTCAATGCACGCACCCGCCCTATTACTTACTCAATGCGCGCACCCGCCCTATTACTTACTCAATGCGCACACCCACCCTATTATTTACTCAATGAGCGCACCCACCCTATTACTTACTCAATGCGTGCACCCGCCCTATTATTTACTCAGTGCGTGCACCCGCCTTATTACTTACTCAATGTGCACACTCGCCCTATTACTTACTCAATGTGCACACCCACCCTATTATTTACTCAATGCGCGCACCCACCCTATTACTTACTCAATGCGCGCACCCACCCTATTGTTTACTCAATGCACACACCAGCCCTATTACTTACTCAATGCGCGCATCCACCCTATTACTTACTCAATGCGCGCATCCGCCCTATTACTTACTCAATGCGCACACCCGCCCTATTACTTACTCAATGCGCTCACCCGCCCTATTACTTACTCAATGCGCACACCAGCCCTATTACTTACTCAATGCGCACACCTGCCCTATTACTTACTCAATGCACGCACCCGCCCTATTACTTACTCAATGCGCACACCCGACCTATTACTTACTCAATGCGTGCACCCGCCATATTACTTACTCAATACGTGCACCAGCCCTATTACTCAATGCGTGCACCAGCCCTATTACTTACTCAATGCGTGCACCAGCCCTATTACTTACTCAATGCACACACCTGCCCTATTACTTACTCAGTGCACGCACCCGCCCTATTACTTACTCAATGCGCGCACCTGCCCTATTACTTACTCAATGCCCGCACCAGCCCTATTACTTACTCAAAGCGTGCACCCGCCCTATTACTTACTCAATGCGCGCACCCACCCTATTACTTACTCAATGCACACACCTACCCTATTATTTACTCAATGCGCGCACCCGCCCTATTACTTACTCAATGTGCTAACCCGCCCTATTACTTACTCGATGCGCACACCAGCCCTATTACTTACTCAATGCGCACACCCGCAATACCACTTACTCAATGTGTGCACCCGCCCTATTACTTACTCAATGTGCGCACCCACCCTATTACTTACTCAATGCGCACACCCACCCTATTACTTACTCAATGAGCGCACCCGCCCTATTACTTACTCAGTGCGCGCACCCGCCCTATTATTTACTCAATGAGCGCACCCGCCCTATTACTTACTCAGTGCGTGCACCTGCCCTATTATTTACTCAGTGCGCTCACCCGCCTTATTACTTACTCAATGTGCACACCCGCCCTATTACTTACTCAATGTGCACACCCACCCTATTATTTACTCAATGCGCGCACCCACCCTATTACTTACTCAATGCGCGCACCCACCCTATTGTTTACTCAATGCACACACCAGCCCTATTACTTACTCAATGCGCGCACCCACCCTATTACTTACTCAATGCACGCATCCGCCCTATTACTTACTCAATGCGCACACCCGCCCTATTACTTACTCAATGCGCTCACCCGCCCTATTACTTTCTCAATGCGCACACCAGCCCTATTACTTACTCAATGCGCACACCTGCCCTATTACTTACTCAATGCACGCACCCACCCTATTACTTACTCAATGCGCACACCCGCCCTATTACTTACTCAATGCGTGCACCCGCCCTATTACTTACTCAATACGTGCACCAGCCCTATTACTCAATGCGTGCACCAGCCCTATTACTTACTCAATGCGTGCACCAGCCCTATTACTTACTCAATGCACACACCAGCCCTATTACTTACTCAGTGCACGCACCCGCCCTATTACTTACTCTATGCGCGCACCTGCCCTATTACTTACTCAATGCCCGCACCAGCCCTATTACTTACTCAAAGCGTGCACCCGCCCTATTACTTACTCAAAGCGCGCACCTGCCCTATCACTTACTCAATGCGCTCACCTGCCCTTTTACTTACTCAATGCGCGCACCCGCCCTATTACTTACTCAAAGCGCGCACCTGCCCTATCACTTACTCAATGCGCTCACCTGCCCTATTACTTACTCAATGCGTGCACCCGCCCTATTACTTACTCAATGCGCACACCCGCCCTATTACTTACTCAATGCGTGCACCCGCCCTATTACTTACTCAATGCGCACACCAGCCCTATTACTTACTCAATGCACTCACCCGCCCTATTACTTACTCAATGCGCACACCAGCCCTATTACTTACTCAATGCGCGCACCCACCCTATTATTTACTCAATGTGCGCACCCACCCTATTACTTACTCAATGCGCTCACCCACCCTATTGTTTACTCAATGCACACACCAGCCCTATTACTTACTCAATGTGCGCACCCACCCTATTACTTACTCAATGCGCGCATCCGCCCTATTACTTACTCAATGCGCACACCCGCCCTATTACTTACTCAATGCGCTTAACCGCCCTATTACTTACTCAATGCACACACCAGCCCTATTACTTACTCAATGCGCACACCTGCCCTATTACTTACTCAATGCACGCACCCGCCCTATTACTTACTCAATGCGCACACCCGCCCTATTACTTACTCAATGCGTGCACCCGCCATATTACTTACTCAATACGTGCACCAGCCCTATTACTCAATGCGTGCACCAGCCCTATTACTTACTCAATGCACACACCTGCCCTATTACTTACTCAGTGCACGTACCCGCCCTATTACTTACTCAATGCGCGCACCCACCCTATTACTTACTCAATGCGCACACCAGCCCTATTACTTACTCAGTGTGGGCACCCGCCCTATTACTTACTCAATGCGCTCACCCGCCCGAACAGCGGAACTGCCTAAAAGGTCCGATTTTTGGGGGGAAATCAGTCTGTACCCCCAATAAAGCCTACCTCTCGGGGAATCAATATAGAAGTGTATTAATAACCCTATTAAAAATAATTAGGGTACTAAAATTGAGTCAAAGGGCTGTTATATGCATATTTGCATAAGTGTGGAAGAATGATGGAAAGCATTTTTTTGGGGAAAAATAATTGCTGTAGTAAAATTGGGGGTAGATTAAAATGGGTGCTAGTATATTTTGGTGTCTATAAATTGCAGATTTAAAACACTTTAAAAATACACCTGCCTCATCCATACAGCCCCCCCAAAATACCTGTCCCAGTACTTTAGACCCATTTTCCAAAACTTTTTAAATTTTCGCCCCAAAATGTACATCTTTTTTGGGGCGAACTAAGATAATTTGTTCCCATGGGAACGCCTACCGTCTGAAGCCGGCCCCACTGACATCACTAGTGATGTCAGTGGGAGTGATTTTGGCTGTGATAGAGCCAAAATCACTCCTGGCCTTGCGGCTGGGAAACCCGACCGCAGGGTTTCCCTCGCAAGTCCGATGGTCGCGATGGTGAAGACCATCGCGACCATCTTTTTGCACGCTCGTATATGCTGTGGGTGGTGACCCACAGCTATACGAGCGTCCAGGAGGACGCTCCATTTTCATGGAGGAGGGCCCTGATTCAGAGCGAGCGCTCTGGTCAGAGCGTCCAGCTCTGAATCAGGGCCCAAGTCCCAACATTTGTACCCCAAAATATGGATTTTGCACTTTTTCGGCTGTTTTTGCCTATGGAGTTTTCGCCTAGGCGAAAACATCCTGGAATTAAATAGGGCGATATTTTGGAAACAGGCGAAAAACCGCACACCGGCAAAAACATTTCTACGATCGCAGCTTTCACCTATAATTGAATATGGCCCTTAGTTGTGGTTCCCAATAAGGAATTTGTAAAATTCAGGTTGGCCCACCATTTGTTGTTCTCTAAAGATAACTTTGGTCCAGCTGCCGAAGTCACCAGGAAAATTTTGAGCAATGATGCATTAATACAAATTGGGCATTGGAAATCTTTGTGTTACTATACTTATGCGAGACCGCAGTTGTTGGGAAAAAATTATTTAATAAAAAGTAGAAGAATTTGAATAAGGGACTAAGGGGTCTATTCATTATGTTAATTATTGAGGTCCGAACAGACAGCAATAATTAACAACCCGTCTCGATGCGAGCACCGGAGCAATTCATCATTGCCCTGGCACGGAGACAGCTGATCCGAATATCAGCTGTCTTCTTGAATCTTTTCACTGCTCATTTCGGATCAGTGAGACAAGTGCGCATGCTAGACTTACAGGTCACGCATGCGCACAAGAGCCCCGATGTCCAGAGAAAGGAGCCTTGCAGGGGTGGAGGGATCCGAAAGGATCCCTCTTTGCGACCCGGGACTCCTTCCCATAGGGAGATGGTGAATGCTACCGCACTCAAGCCATACTTGCCACCCCTCCCGATTTGACTGGGAGCCTACCGAAAATCGGGTGCCACTCCCGCCCTCTGGAAAGGCAGGCAAGCCTCCCGGCAGCCATCGACCCCTCCTGCCTCCCCCCCCCCCCGCGATTGTATGAGAATCCCCTGCAGCGGGGGGCCGGTGAAGCGATTCATGCCGAATCGTGTAATTTTAGCCCCGCCCCTGCTGCAAAATGCCGGAAATCTCGTGACGTGACCACATGACCACGCCCCCCACTCCACTGACAAAAGCTGGCCACGCCCCCCCGATGTTGCCAATCAGGTTGCTCCCTCCTGGAAGGGGCAGCCAGAATGTCGGCATCTATGACTCAAGCTCCGAAAATATTGTATTTTGTATTGTATCCTGACTGTCGGGATGACGACTACATCCCAATAATACCACTGATGTACACTAGACTACCAGTGCTGTCATCCACTTGTGCTAGTACCGTGATCACGCCCGGTGCACTATAACGTTCAGTGATGCCCTGAGCTCCAGGATGCCACAATCCATATGTTATATACCCACCATTGTTACACCTGTGATATTCCATGTGTCATATACTACTTGTTGTTCTACCTGATATACTAAATCTGAGAACCGGTCTTTTTTTTTTTTTAGAACGGCCTCCTGGCCGCTTGCATAGCCGTGGGTGACCACCCACAGCTATAGCGAGCGGCCATGATGATGGTCGCGATGGTCAAGACCATCGCGATCATCAGGCTTGCGACAAGACCCTTGTGGTAGGGTCTCGTTGCCCGCAAGCCCCAGAGAGATTTCAGCTCTAACAGAGCCGGAATCTCTCCGCTGACATTGCTTGTGATGTCAGTGGGGCCGGGCCCAAACGGTAGGCGTTCTCATGGTCACTCAACATCGACAGCACGCCCCCTTTGGTGCGAGACCCGGAGCAACGGATTGCCCGTCGCTATCCGGGTCTCGTGCATGCGCACGGCGGAGCCGGCTCCGTTGTACGCATGCGCTCTGGGCCACCATTGACCCGATTGCGAGCGCTCAGTGCTTGTGACCGGGTCTGAATCAGGCCCTCAGTACGGATCGCCATTGCGGTCGCAGCTGCATAATTGCACACAATGCTGCTGCGAAAATCTGCTAATGCCTGCCCCAGCTCAGCCAGCTGTAGAAACCGCTCTTGCCCCTAATGCCTGCAATTACTACTGTAGGAAATTTATTATTCATCATATCTCAGCAAGATCCCATACTAATTACTAACTTCCTCAACTATGCAGCAGAATGTATACTTCCTCCCTCTGGCACTGGAACAGCAATCTTTCCTGTTTGGGATTCTTCATCCTTTTTTCAGCTCACTGTGCTGAACACTTTGTCTTATACACTCAATAAAGAGCAAAAAGAAGGCGAGTACAGTGCCAGACAGTGGACTAAGAAAACAGCTAACCAAGCAAACCACACATACCCCATTGTGTACTTGCCAACCTTATTCATTTTTCCCCTCAGCCAAGGTCTCCGATCTTTATTCTGTAGCTTGCAACAACTATATCTATCCATAGGCAACATTACAAACCTGTGTGACTAAGCACATATAACATGCAGCAGCTGGAAATTAGGGTTAGGTGGCCATCTTAGACTTAGGACCTTTGTTTAAAAAATGTTGGGTAACCATTCTCTGATCTCCAATGCAATCAACAGGTTAACACAGTAATAGGTATTACACTAAGCTTTGGAGAGAAAATAGGTGCAGCCTTTTAAGGGGAGAGGCGTACTGGGGAAACTGCTGTGTGCTGGGCTGCACTGTGAGACTGCTGGCGGCTGCTAAGAGACAGTCACAGCCGCTCTAGTCTCCTATGCCTGTCCCCCCACTGGTTATGCGCTGGACTGAGGGGGCTGCAAAAGTTTTAATTTTTTAATTTTTTTATTTTTACCTAGGCCACGCCTACCACGATAGGCCACGCCTCCTTTTATCCTGGTCCGGCACGGCTCTTGGCGGGCTTGTCCACAAATACTGGATGTTGGTGAGACCTGACCAAAGGCGCAGAGTCTAACCTACTGGGAGGTGTTCACCAGTGACCCCTAAAATTGGGATTTGGGTTTAAGGTGCTCAAGACGCAGGACTGGTACAGGAGAATGAGACTAGGAGTCAGTACTCTGGTAATGTACTGAGGGCCTGATTCAGACCCGTTCGCAAGGCTGCGTTCAGACGTAGCCTGCCGATGTTTGCAATCTGCGCATGCATACAAGATGCAGTGCGCAAACTAGTCCATGTGATCGGGAAGCGTTCGCAGCCTGTACACAGATGCACCGCAAGCATGAGTGACAGGACGTGCCATTTGTGGGTGGTGACAGGGGGTGGTCAATGGTAATAGGTGTGTGGTGGTGCGAATGCAGGCGTGTCTGTGCATTAGAACCCCATTTGAGGGGCGTGCATAATTAAGACGCATCATCAGCGTACACTTCACATGGCTGAATTGTACACAGCAGCACTCCCAGTGCTTGCGGTAGAGTATGGTCAGCCACAAGTGGCTGGAGATGAGGTATGTTACTAAGGGAAAGTGGGCATCTTGTGTCAGGCTGGTGGGCATCTAAATACATACTGTGATCGCACAGCAAGACATAGTGGGCGTTCTAATGTCTTGCTAGCGATCGCGGAATTTGCATACTTTGCCTGCTGATGGGTGCATGCAAACGCGGCCTAGCGAACAGGTCTGAATCAGGTCCCTGCTGGTGATCCAGACGTAGGACTGGTATTGGAGAATGACACTAGGAGTCAGTACTTGGGTGACGTACTAAGTACAAACGCTGGTGATCCAGACACAGGACTGGAGTAATACACTGAGAAACAATGTTTGGATGATGCAAATGCACACACTGGTTAATGTTGCTGGAGTACTCCACTAGAAGAGTGAGCGTGGAGCCTGGAATGCTGTAGCAGAAAGTAGTCACTGGAAGTAACGAAGTTGTTCAGGCAACTTCCTGTTGCCCAGAGCTTGGCTAAATACCCTTAGGTAGAGATCCATTCGAGGATGGTGTCAGCTGACAGCAAATCATGCTACCATTGGGTGAAAGTTAATCAGGTGATGTAGACTATCATGGCTGCATCCGTGATGGTAACCGCAGGAACCGAATCATGGAGCAACACATGGATGTCCTAGCAGACCCCAGGAATAATCCTGTCTGACCACTCGGGAGGTCAGGGGAAGCCGGCGCTGAGGTGAGTAACTGCCGATCCTAGGCTGCAACCTGACAGTCTGCCTGATCTGTTTCTAAACTCCTACAATACCAAACTTTGAACCTGATTCAGAGATGTTAGCGCACACCTCCGATGGTGAGTGGTCTGCGCATGCGAAGGACCTGTTCTGCACATGAGCAAAATGGGTCCTCTGATCTCTACCACAGACCCTTCCAAGCCGCAGTATGATTGACATGCAGCAGTGTTTGGGGGGCGGAGTGAGGGCGTAACTGTTCACCATTTCCTAGAAACTGGGGTGTGCCTCCCTCGTTTTCCAGGGGACGAGGCCAGGGTCTGCCGGTTTTCTGTCCTCGCAAGTGACCAGAAACTGGCCAGGCTAAATAAAGCTTCAGCCTCAACAACCTGCTTGTGTGCGACTCCTAATTCCATCCATCTCTGAATCAGACCCTTTAATCCCTGATGCATGCTCTCTCTGTGGTCACTGCCCTTCCGAGGGTCTTCTCTGAGACACCAACCTTTCTGGCAAGTGCCATTGGGTCCTGCCTCTGATCAGATATGCTAACACAATATTTTTTAAATCATGAGCGAGATATATCACACCTTCCAAAGAGGACAAGTGGAGGTGCCCATAGCAGCCAATTAGATTATATCATCTATTTAGTACGTACTGTAAAATGATAGGTAAAATCTGATTGGTTGATATGGATAGTACCTCCACTTGTCCTCTTTAGAAGGTTTGATGCATCACTCCGCATGTCACAAAGTCATTAATGTTAGATAATAAAAATGGCTATGGCTGAAAATCTATTGTTACACTGGCAGTGGGTAACATACATACAGGATTAAAGTTCTGGGCAGGGCCATAACTAGGGTAGTGCGGCCTGTGCCAGGGGGTGCTGTTTGGGCCTGTCAGTTTTCTGTTTATTATCATTCTCACTTGTAGCTTCCTCTTATTTCATCCCCAGAATCTCCTGGCCTCCCATATCTCTATCTGGCCCTTCCCCATGAGGCCATTCCCCTTTTTTGGGTGCATAATGTAACTATTTAAAAAATGGGGGTCGCCAATGCTCTTTATGGCACAGGGCACCAAAAAGTCTAGTTACGGCTCTGGTTCTGGGGGCACAGGTGGTAGCACGTAGCACTTGGTAGGAACCTACACATGGCTCCAAACTTGCAGGTCCAGTAATTGACATTGACTGTATAATGAATTTTAAAATACTGTCCACTTTGTATAATGTTACTGCAGACAGAAGCAATGCCTTTTACACCAGTCTTTATTCTCATGTGTATAACAAAGAGATGAGCTAAAATGCATTATACCTCTCCTGCATAATGCATTAATGGAAATTAAATAGAACAAAATCTTTTCCATTGTTTAGAATCAGACAACTGTTAGAAATGATGTGTGTGCAGGTATTGATATTTCAGAGTTATGTAGGCACACACCAGCAGATGACTCAAACTATGAACAGCCCAGTTACTTAACCAGTGGTGTTAATTTATTGAGAGATAGCAGGTACAGCCTTACTCACTTTTACATGTGCAATGGGAGCGGAGCTTAATAGAGTGGAGTGCTATATAATACAGCTCACCAGCCGGGGAGTGTATGCTGCAAACGAGTAGCGGTGCAGGATTGCTGGAACAGTGTTAAATGCAGTTATTAACCAGGTTCTTTATAAAGGCAGGATGTACAAAGGGGAAAACCCCTGAAAATGCATTTTTTTGGGGTTCTACCGCATTCCTCATATGTACAAAGCTCGTCCAAATGGGTAACGCCATCTTCAGATGGCGTTACCCAACAGTAGCCCATGGGCTTCTTATCGGGATGCTCCCACTTGGGAGGGATCCAATTGGATTCCTCCCATCACCCTCCCGTGGCCGGTGTCCTGTATGCGCAGAAGGACGCCAGAGTGACTTCTGGGTGTTAAACCCGGAAGTTCCTCTGTCTGGAGTCAGACAGCTGTCTTTTAAAACAGCTGTCTTTTGTGATATTTTATGTACATACCACGGTAATGAACTGCGGTATGTACCCGAAGACAAGCGGTGATGCTTAGTACATCCCGCCCTAAGAGCTAAGTAATAAACTTCTGTCTCCCACCATGTCACTCTACACAGTAAAGATACGTAGTCCCCTGCACATGCTCAGTAGTGAGCTTCGTGGCCATCTTGGAACAGGACATGAAGCCTCCCTAGAAAACCAGAACACTGGAGCCTCTTCAGTAATGCACTCCTCTTTCAACTCCTCCCCCTCGATACAAGCTTCTCCATGTTACATAAACATTTGATTTCAGCTTTTTTGTAGAGACGTGTAAAAAAGTTGGGTTAATTGCATGGGGCGGGATGCATGATGCATCACATTCGGGATACGATGCATCCGCCACTCTTCCATGCATGCCAGCGTTAATTACGCCAGTATGCATGAGCAAAATCACAAAGGACAGCTCTCGGTAAGAGCTGTCCTTTGCGAATGAGGGTTTTGCAGTCAAACCTCTGAAAATTATGTTTGGCCACTTAATTCACATGCACCAAGCTCCGGAATGCAATACATTCCAGGGCCTGGATGCAGTGGGCAATGCCATGTTTAGATGGCATTGCCCAGTAGAAGCTTCTATTTGCAAGGCCCCCAATCGGATCCCTCCCAGCACCCCCCACAGAAGTCCTTCTATCGCAAAGAACAGCTCTTACCGGAAGAGATATCCTTTGTCATTTCTTTCAAGCATACTGCATACTGGTGGGATGCATCGTATTCAAAATGTGATGTGCCATGCATCCCACCCGCTGACACCAACATTCCAAGATCCAAGCAATCATCTACTGACAGTAACATAATACACAAGTGTGGTACCCCAGGTTTTAAGAGTATACCTTGTTGTTAATATAATTCTTTAGCAATATTAGTTGTGTTTTGTGAAACAGTATATATATTAGTTACAGTATATAATAAAATGCTTGTTATATTATATGTATGATCGGACCCCTTGGGAGTTATGGTGTCTCCCACCTGGCATGCACTATTGTTGTTGAGGGGACTCTACCAGCTTGACTTTGGGAGGGGAGTCCTGCCTGTACTAGAAACACTGGACAACTACCGTTAGAATAACTGAAGCTAACCAGGGACCCGGACAGAGGCTATAAAAGGGACTGCCCAACTGACAGTTAAACTGTCCTGTGGCACAGAGATCAGAGAGTGGATCGACGCTGGATACCTTACCTAAAAAAGCTGCGGCCATCCAAATAAGAGGAGCGACTGCCGGTCACCAGGCACACCATAGTAGCAAAAGACTTCCTGTGAGCAGTAGAGGAAGAGGCGGAGCTGCCTAACTGAGAGGCGGGTCAGGACTGTGACCGAATACGGAGACCTGCATTGAAGAGGTGTTGCAAAGGGGTGGTGACTACCCTAGAGTCAGCAGCTGTCATCGTCCCGGCAGGAGAGGTTTGTAACCAAACAAAAGCACACAACACCCAGCATTAATGCAGGGTCACCTAGCTGACAATCTACAACAACATACTTAGTTATTACTGCAAGGGACTTTTAGTGAGCCAAACCATCGTGGTGCTTGATACAGATAGTGTCGAGAAAGAGAGCAATAGGAGCAGCCTGATTTCCTTCAAAAAGTTACTTGTTCGGATGACAGCCCAATTTTCAGTAATTTATTGAGACAGTCTTTCAGAGATATCCAATTACTGAGAATTATTAGGAGACTGATTCAGCCCACTCGCTAGGATGCGATTGCTCGCAGCTGGCCGATATTTGCAATCTGCGCATGCATATTTATAGCAATGCGCGTGCACGAACCACTGCGAAAGATTGGCCAGCATAGACAGTTCAGTTGAATGAGTGACAGGAGAGGCCGTTTGTGGGTGGTAACAGGGGCAGGCCACTACAAACGGGGGAGTGGAGGTATGAACGCAGGCGTCCCTGAGTGTTTCGATGCCGTTTCAGAGGTGTGCTTAAATAACAGGCAGCATCATAGTCAGGGCTGTAGAGAGCGGGGCCAGGCCCCGGTAAAGAGGGGGCGTGGTCTAATCGTGGGAGGCGTGGCCATGCCCCCTTGAAGAAGGAAAAAAAAACACTTTGCAGCGCTGTCTGCCGGGGAGGGGGCGCTGTGACCCCGTCAGCCTGGCACAAAGCCAGAGGGAGGCATGATCAATGTGATTGCTTCCCCCCTCAGGCAGAGGAGATTGCTGTGGCTGCTGCTTAGCAGCCGCTAGAAATCTCCCACGTGCTGGGCTGCTGCGGGGGAGGGAGGCGGGAGGAAGGGAGGGGGGGGCAGCGCCGGACCCGGGCCCCCGCCGTGCCCCTCTGGAAGCCCGGGCCTGGGTAAAGTGTACCCGCTCCCTCCCTCTCGGCGCCCCTGGTCATAGTACACGTCACCTGGTTGTATTTCACACTGAAGTGATCGCAGTGCTTGTGGCAAGGTATAGTCAACCTCAAGCGCTGCAAGCACATCTGATGGTGCTCGATGTACCAATGGTTTCATGCACTTCCAGGAGATGACGTACGCAAGAGGATGTCTTAAGAATGGCTGGTGGGTGTCTGCATACACAAAGTGATCGCACGCCAAGACATAGTGGGCATGCTAATGCCTTGACGTACGATCGCCTGCCTTGCTGGGCATGCGCTAGGTTTGCATATGCTGGGAGCGAGCGAATGCATCTAGTGAGCAGGTCTGAATGAGCTCCTTTCTTCTAAAAAGGAATCCCCTACCTATAGGCTACTGTTTCAGGGGTTCTCAGGTCCCCATAGAAGCTACATTATCCGCTCAGCAATAATGCACTGTTTATTTAAGGTTGAGAGCAGATCACAGGACAGCCTGCACTATATCCCTGAGCATACCAGCTTCACTGACTGTGCACAAAGCTAGGGGTAAATTTACTAAAGTGAGAATTTTTAGAAGTGGAGATGTTGCCCATAGCAACCAATCAGATTCTACTATACCAGGGTTTCCCAACCATGGTCCTCAAGGCACACTAACAGTTCAGGTTTTAAGGATAGTCATAGTTGAGCACAGGGGACTTAATTAGTACCTAGGTTATTTTGATTTAACCATCTGTGCTTAAGCATGGATATCACTAAAACCAGGACTGTTGGTGTGCCTTGAGGACCGAGGTTGGGAATCACTGTACTATACATTTAACTAGCACTTTCTAGAAGATAATAGCTAGAACCTTATTAGTTGCTACTGGCAACATCTCCACTTCTACAAAACTTTCACTTTAGTAAATTTACCACCTAGAGCAGTAGTTCCCAAACTGTGCACCGTGGCTCCCTGGGGTGCCTCAGGACACTTGCAGGGGTGCCTCAGGTTGATGGTCCAGCACCAAATTAAATTAACCAATTTAATTTAAATATGTGGCCAAACAGAAGCGCAAACCTATCCACCACCACATAACTGAGCCTAAGGATAACAGGTCAGCACAATTTACTTTACAAAAAAAAATTTCTGAATTTCTCAATATCAAATTAAAACTAGGGGTGCCGTTAAAACAATGCTGATACTCTAGGGTGTCGTGATTCAAAAAAGTGTAGGTGTCTAGCAGAGATAGACACTATTAATAACTATGTTGCTCTTATGAACTTTCACTGATTTTATCTCTACAAATGTTGCCAGATTCTTTCTATTTGACCAGCAGCCCAGGAGAGGATTAAAGTGTATAACTTTTCGTAGTGCAGCCTACTGAGGAAAATGAGGACACTTAACAGTGATTTCCTTAGGAGTCAGTGAGATCAGTTGTTTGTTGTTTTCTACAATTGTTAAAGGGTTTCAAAGCAATATTTGTGCACCAACGATTTAGTGCAACTGGGCAGCAACTAGTAAATTATCAGAACTTGAGTTTTCATAAAACATATGTTATAATTTTTATGTGATAGTTAGTCAAAAGTTAATTGTATTTATTTACTGTGAACTAACCAACTTCACTTGTAGACTAACAGCCCCGGCGTCTGAAAGGTTCCAGGGTCCATTAAAAAATAAATATTACCGGGTTGCGTGTAATTCTCTCAATACTGTATTGTTACTGATATATATTGTTTGTAAGGTACTAAGCTGAATATTGTTGTCAGTACTCTGGCCTCCTACCCTTTTACTCCTTATTGTTAATAAACCTATAAGTGTTTACGATACCAATTGGTCTGATATCTTGTGCCGCTATTGGGGGTAGTTACTCCCAGAAAACCAGCTGAAAACGTACTTCCGGGTAGAAGTCCAGTACAGTAAGTCTGATATTTGTTAGCCTGCAGTAATAGCGTAACCGGGGTGTCCCCATAGTAGCATCAGGTAGGGAAACTGCAAGTACAGGTAGAAGAGAGCAGTCCTGATTTTGGCTACATATATCCCACCCAGTCAGGATTTTGTCCAGACAGCAGGGACACTTGGGAGGTATGTCCCATATCACACTGCTCTGCTAGTAAAGGCAGAGTTTTGTGCACCTAATAGTAGTGCAACAGGGGTTACCACTAGAGTCAACCCTATAAATGTATAGCACAAAGTACCCCCAAAAAACACAGCCCTTTTGATAGTGCTTTTTGCCTTTCGGTATATCAGACTTTGTGTTCCTTATATAAAATCACTTTTAAGGATGGACCAGTGGTTTGTGTTTGCCCCCAGGCTGAAATTTGCCTGCGACCCCTGATAGAATAGTTGTAGTATTAGCAGTTGTATTTGACTAGTAGGTGGTATTGGAATGTAGTCAGCATCTCGGCATGCGGGCTACCGACAGTTTAAATACTGGCGCCGAAAATCCCGACTGCTGGCATCAGGGGTATCAGGGGTTAGGGGAGGGTTAGGTTTAGACATACTTGCTTACAATCCCAGAAGTTGCGGGAGGCTCACGATTTTTTGGGTAGCCCCTCACACCCCTGGAAGTCTAGGCAGATCTCCAGCATCCTGCCCACTTCCTAGTGAAGTGGGCAGGTGGGGGAGATTTAATGGGGAATTTGAAGGTCCGTAGAGATGGATGTGGCTAAATGATGCAAATCGCTTCATTTAGCCCCACACCCTCCTTGTGGACCCGCAAATCACTGACTTTTTGGGAAAGGGGCGGGCCTAAGCACATCTACAGCCCGGCCCACCCTCCGATTGGCCAGCAGCAACAGCTCTCCCAGGGAGATGATATATACAAAGTCGTTAAGTATGGGTTTAGGGTTAGGGGTTAGGCACTAAGGGGGAAAGGTGGTTAGGTTTAGGCACTAGGGGGGAGGATAGGTTCAGGTACCGGGGTGTGAGGGTTAGGGGAGGGGTAGAAGTTAGTGTTAGGAGTACTTACCTACGGATGTCAGGATTCTGACTGTTGGGATGCCGCTGTCCGTATTCTGACTGGTGGCATCCCGCCCGCCAGGATCCCATACCCAACCCGAGGTATTAAACTACCTAATAATCATGTCTTAATTGCAATGTTTTATAAAAGTTCCTAATGTTAATAATGCACTTAGGTTCTGATTCAGAGATGGACGATATAGCATAGCTGATGGGTCTTTGTACACAGCGTTTGTGCTAACATATGTAAAAGCCGCAGGAGGCATCTTAGGTTTAAAGATGCCCACTGCCGGCTTCTCTGATCCTGCAGCTGTATCTGAGGATGCAGCATCGGATCAACTGCGTGAACATCGGACATCTTAGTAACACTCAGGTTACTCAATATGTCTGGCTAAATCATGCTGCCGGGGAAAGGGAAGCTGCATCCAGAGGCATAACGAGGTATTTGAAGGCCCCATAGCAGAAGTTTGTAATGGTGCATACACATGGTCAGATCTGTCTGACAAACGATGAACTACGAACGATGAACTACAAACGATTTGAATGATTTTACCAACGATTTCATGAACTACGAACGATTTTTGCCTGTATTGAAATGAATGAAAATCTGACTGCAAACATATCAGATGTCAGATATCGTTATCTGACAAACGGGAACGCGCATCGTTCATCGTACAAACATGTCAGATATGTCAGATTTTCCTTCAGATATGAATTATTGAACGATTTTTAAAATCTTTATTGTACAGATCTGAAGGAAAATCTGATCGTGTGTATGCACCATAAGGGTCCCTATGTACCACCTTATGTTGAAAAATGTATAAAACATGTAACTTTGACAAGGAAGATGGGCCCCCTCAGCCCTGGGCCCCATAGCAGCTGCACCCCTTGCTCCTATGGTAGTTACACACATGGCTGCATCCTTGGCTTCGGCATGGCAGGAAAATGGGGCTGATACGCAACCATTTTCTGGAACGCTCTCCGTCGCCGCCCCCCAAATGCCAGGAAAAGGTAAGAATCATTTCAGTAAACCTAGAAATTATAAAATTACATATTAATGTCCAGTAGGCAACCTAAACTTCAGATCTCCCTTCATTCCCAGTGCTGCATAAGATTGTCCCCTGGCCAGTAATAATAGGACTCAGTGCCAATGTTATTAATAGCGCAAAAACATAACAGACATAGGAAGACCGGTATTTCTTTCCAGCTAAGGTGGAAAACGTGAACATCTAAGGACATGTTTCCGCCGACTGTGTTTTAAAGCTGAGCTACAGCACTACCTAATAAAAGGTGATCGTGCAGCCATTCTCCCCAGCTGGGCCCGGAGCTGTTACACATACTGTAGTCATACAGTCTCCAGACCTTACCACTTCTAAGATGCAGGCTAAGCAAATCAATGTAGTTTTCCAACTTAAAATGTCAGAGTAGTGTAACATGGTGAGCAGGAGGATCAGTCACCCTTTACTTGCCCTTGTTATTGACCCTCTCCCTGGTGCATGGTTTCTAGGTGCCCTAGGCAAAGCTTCACCTTGCTGCTCCTGCCCCCCCATTTCCCTCTTACTATCCCCCCCCACTTGACTTTTTACATATTATCAAATGTATCAACAAGAATGCATATGCAATGCACAATCTGACTTTGCTGGTTCTCACATGCACAATGGAGTTTATACCTTGTCTTTAGCTTACAGTTCTACTGTTGCATGAAAAAAAATGTTTAAAAGTAGAAAAAAAATTATAATCCACTGTACTGTATATGTTAAATAAAAGACAAAAAACACTATGAGAATAAATTAAGTTACCCCATGTTATTACCATCCTAACTGCATATAGATGTAATATAAAGGGAATTGTAATATTAACAAGATTTTATAATTTTTATCACGATAATCTGTTTCAGTCTTATATAAGAAATAGTCACCATGGCAGCTGATGCTCATATTCCCGGTGATACTGGCTGAGGGCAGTAAACAGCAGCTTACTGCATTGCCAGCCAGTCGTGGGCACATTGACGCATGCGCGTTTCAGTCATAGGCTTCCGGGTGCAGATAAAATGAAAACTTAGTAACAGAAAAACAAATTCATATAATTTTGTTTACAGAAGAAAGTGACATTACTGTTTTATTCATTTATTTTAAATACATAAATACTTATTATTATTATTAGTAAACCAAGTTATATGTTTGCAGTCTACATGCAGCTCCTTCATTTCCTTTTAGTGTAAAGCCCCCATACATCAGCAATCTGAAAACCACAATTGAGCAATTTGAAGATTTATTGCCCGATCTTAGGATTTCCCAATCGAGCAATCTGCGCCCATACACTACAGATCTATTTCAGTGATTTGCAGATCGATTGCAGCAAACACAGATCTGGCAATCTTGAAAGGCCCATCATTTTGCTAGAAACGGTCTGCAAATCTGCTGATCATGTCCATACACTAGCAATCTACAGCCCCAATCCATCTGTGATATCCAACATGTTGGACAATCTGATTAAACAATTCCAATCACTTTTTGGTTGCAATCTGCAATCTGTGAAGCCCATACATTGCAGATTTTTATACACAATCGATTGCAAATTGCACGATTGCTGCAATCCATCTCTGATGTATGGGGGCCTTTACTGTAGGTGGCCTTAGCCGTGCCCCCTGGTCCCGGTGCCCTAGGCAGCTGCCTAATGGTAGCTCTTCCCTGACAATATTATCTCTTGTGAGGATCATGTGACCAAATATTTCATCGCACACAGACTGTAAGCGTTTATTATAGTCTGCTCAATCTTATCAAACAAATGGTTATGTAAGTATTTAAACTGCTAATAAATAAACCATGCATTATTAAATAGTTTCTCTGCATCCTTCACCTTTTACATTGCAACAAACCTCAGGGGCATAGGGAGAGCGGCTCCGGCAGAGCATGGGCTCCAGGCAACAAATATGCCTCTTGGGAAGGAAAGTCCGCCTCCCCTTCTCAGCTGTTACAGAGGTGCTGGAAGACGCAGAGTCCCGCTGACAGGAGGAGCTCTGTTACTCCCGTCCTGTCACACAGCACTGCCGCCTCACTCCTCAGCCACTGGTCACCTCAGGGGGGCACAGGTCAGCTCCACTGCGCAGACCGCTGCCTTAGACAGCCGGACCACTTAGGAAGTGCAGATTTTCTCGCCCGGCTCACGCACTGCGGCTGTGCCCTGGAAGTTCTAGTGTCGGCTAGTTCACAGAGGGAACCCTCATGCTGGCCGCTGAAGTGGGATTTTTGTACCAATCAGGAGGCTGGAGTAATGAGACAGGAGACTGAAAAAATGTGGCAGGAGGCTGGAGAGACACGGGGCAGGAGTTTGTAGGGGACAGGAGGCACAAGTTTGGTTGAACCTTTATTGTACGATGATGACATTGAAGCACACAAAGAAGAAAAAGTGTTGTTCTCAATGCAGTGCACAATAAGAAGGTCGATATAAATATAAAACGTAACTTTTATTGATAATTAGGTAACTAATAGGCAGCAAAATAGTTAAAATAATTCCTCAGAATTATATAAACAGACAATACATTCATATGTATCAACATGAATAGTGGATACCAACTGAAGACTGCCCAGGGAGGATCAATTTCTTTAAAGGTTCCCCACTGCAGAGAAATTAGTGGAATTACTTGGGTTGGAATATATCTAGCCTTCCATGCCCCAGACGATACTGCCCCATATGTTTATTTTTACTCCCCTATAAACCCATATGCTGGAAACACCTCCCATGAGCCCTGGCTACACGCTACACTTCATACTAACTTGGCCCACAAACTACAGTCAGTCAGTCAGTTAGGGATTTCAGTCAAATGTCTGCAAGGTCATGTATTATAGCCGATGACATCACAGGTAATGGGTCAGTGAGGTTTGCACTGTAACCTTTTCAGTGCTCCACTGTCTTTCAGTGCTTCACAGTTACTTGCGGTCCGTGTTGCAATAATTCCATCTACAAGCGGTATCCACAAAGGATCAAGATCAGTGCTTCTCCAAGCAAGCTTCCGCCAAGCATCATGGTCTCCACCTTCCACATTTCTTTATCTGCCTCTTGCTGCCATGTGACCTGTACGCCAGACCTCTTCCAGCAGAATGGTAGGGACGTTCGCACTCTGATAGATGATGTATCAATGGGACATCATTACGAATGGCGTCAGGCATCATTGTGCACAGATATGGTGAAAAAAGACTATGATGAACTACAAGCAATGTATGCCATGCCTTAAATTGAACTGCAGCAATTCCACCTGCCAGCTCCAGCCACAAAGGGACAACAAGTTATATATATTGTATAATATAGCAATATAATCCAATTTGCTAAAGTACTTTTGGAAAAAATAAAATATGTTTACAAACTAGAGGCAATTTATTAATTGATGAGCTCCGTCACAGGGCTCTCACACACACTGTTATATAAAATTACCAAACTGAGTATTGCTGGGGAACCTAAATACAGATATTGGAAGGGTCATTGGGGTTATAAATTATGCCTGACTCTCAGTGGGGAATTCATTTAGCCCCAATCAAACGTAAACTTTTCATGTGTTAATTTATCTAACCTAGCGGCCGTTAATTTCACTTTTCGCCCATATGCGCGCTCCCATTTTTCACACCATTCAATTCAAAAAGAGATCTTCCGGCATTCGTGAGATCATTTTTGTAGGTTTTACATGTGATTACTATACAGATGGGCCAGTGGGCCTGATTCAGACCCGGTCGCAAGCGCTGAGCGCTCGCAACCGGGTCGATGGTGGCCCAGAGCGCATGCGCACGACGGAGCTGGCTCTGTCGTGCGCATGTGCGAGACCCGGATAGCGACGGGCAATCCGTCGCTCCGGGTCTCATCCAAAGGGGGCGTGCTGTCGATGTTGAGTGACAGCACGCCCCCTTTGGTGGGCGGGCCGGGGGAGTGGCTGTCCAAACGGAGGCGTTCCCATGTGAACGCCTCCATGTGGGGGCGGCCCCACTGACATCACGAGTGATGTCAGTGTGAGAGATTTCGGCTCAGTTAGAGCCGAAATCTCTCTGGGGCTTGCAGCAACGAGACCCTACCACAAGGGTCTCGTCGCAAGTCCGATGGTCGCGATGGTCTTGACCATCGCGACCATCTTCCTGGCCGCTTGCTATAGCTGTGGGTGGTCACCCACAGCTATGCGAGCGGCCAGGAGGCCGCTCTAAAAAAAAAATAGCCCGGCCCTAATTCAGAGCGAGCGCTCTGTCAGAGCGTCCGGCTCTGAATCAGGGCCAGTGTCTACCCGGCGACATTGGTTGCACCTCAGCGTCCAAGGTGCGCAACCCTGTGTACCAACACCAGTGTCAACCCGGCGACATTGGTTGCACCTCAGCGTCCAAGGTGCGCAGTCCTGTGTACCAACGCCAGTGTCAACCCGGCGACATTGGTTGCACCTCAGCGTCCAAGGTGCGCAGTCCTGTGTACCAACGCCAGTGTCAACCTGGCGACATTGGTTGCACCTCAGCGTCCAAGGTGTGCAGTCCTGTGTACCAATGCCAGTGTCAACCCGGCAACATTGGTTGCATCTCAGCATCATAGTGTGCACCCTAACTAGAGACTTTTCTGCCCTCAAGGCTGCCACATAGCCCAAAGGCTGCATCTCATCCTCGGCTCACAGGCCGCAACAAGCCAAGGCATACCAGACCTCAAGGCTACCAGACAGCCCAAAGGCTGCATCTCTTCCTCGGCCACAACAAGCCAAGACATACCTGCCCTAAAGGCAGCCCTACAGCCTAAGGCTGCATCTAGTTTACATTATCTCCTTGAAAAAGGCCTGAATAGGCTGAAACGCATTGGAGCTCATTGAACGTTTTTATTACAAATCCATTTGAACCATTTCCTAAGACTACAGATCAGCGTGCACATTGCTATCATCCGGAATCAGTGCCAAAACATCCAGTCCCTCTTGCAAGAAAACGTCTCCTGCAGTGCTACAGTCATGTGACCAACCCCCGGAACACCAAGGAAGGAAGGAAGCAAGCGCCTACAATCGTGGGAAGAAGACCTGGCCGGCAGGGCAGGAGCGGTGCCCTCTAGGTAGAGAGGTAAGACTCCTGTGTTTGTTAGGTGACACGCGGCATACTGCTCTGACGAGCTGCATAGCCGCGTTGTCTCCCTCTCGGACTGCAGCGCGCACCCTGGCACGGACTGCCAGAGTCAGCCTGTTCAGTCAGGCGTCTTCCGGTATCCTAGCCGGTGAGTGACACCAGCACTGCAGAGAGACTGCTTCTCCCTGGTAGTCCACACCGTACTCTCTGACCCGCAGAAGCCATCCCGGGCACCATTTTCAAGTTTCACTATCTGATTCACCACAGCGGGACGCCGCTATTGACTCTCTAATTCAACATCATTATCACCAGTCACAACATCTTTGAACATCATCCATTTAGATATTCTTCTCAATACTGATGCCTGATATAGCTGGATGTTATTGATACCATTTTTGCAAGTGCAGGTTTTCTAGCTAGCTCTGGTTTAGCACATGCCCTAATAAAATATTTTGTTTTTTACAAGATATGCTTCTGACACATCTATGTATATATACAACATACCTAGGATAAATTATCCACCTTCATATACAGACCATTATTACCTTTGGTTCTACCATTTGATACATAGGGTGCACTGTGTATGTATGATTAACACCAGGTGTGTATATGCAGTTTTTATTCATTCTCTGATTTGGTCAATTTTGCATTAACAGATGGGTCTTAAATATTAATATCACTAACGCATTATATATAGGTTGAGCGCAGCAACATCTTTTTTCTATTTGCATCTAGTTTATGGCCACAGGCCGCAACTTGCCAAGAGTTCAACCCTCAAAGTTACAAAAAGACTCTATCCTGCCTGACTAACCCTCGGTTCCTAACAACGGGTCGGGATTGGGGAATCAAGATTTGCCAAAATGTTGAATATTCTCGATTCCCCGAGTCTGACACTGGGAATTGCCCCGTTAGCAGCTACATGTATGGGTCCTAATAATCTACTTTGAGTATGTCATCTAGGGAAGTTTACATTGCAATTACTGTGACACATACAGCATGCATATGGGTGAAAGCACATGCTATCACTTATGGGACCTGATTCAGCTTTGGAAATAGAGTGAGATTTAGAACTTAACTTATCATCTTGGTGAAACCATGCTGCACTGCAGGTGGGGCACATTTAACATATGCAGAAAGATTTAGATTTGGGAGGGAGGTGTCCAAACTGACATCTAAAGTGCAGTGTAATAATAAAGCTGTGGACTATTTGTGGGCTACATGCAAAAGCATAAAGAGACAAATGCAAGTGCACATTCTAACCATGCTGAACCTAATAACATAACTGCTAAATAGCATCAAAGAGGTTCTGTGCATAATAATGGCCATAATTATGGGCCTGCCCACCGCATCCAGGTGACCTCTATCAGGCAGGTCCCTAAAACTCCTATGGAACAAATATAGGGCACGGGACACCCCCAGGCCAACTCAGCAGAACCACCCAATGGCATCACACTAGTGTGAGATTTAAAATGAGGGTTAAAGAATAATAAAGAAAGCCTATGTGTTAAGTCCTACATAAGTAGGAGGTTATAGTTAAAAGTGTATGAAGTGCTACAGATATAAAAAAAACTTTTAACATGTATCAGCCAGTAACAAATAACCTGTGCACCAACTAGGAGATCTGGAAATCATGCACTGTTAGGGATGCACTGCTATAGAGCCCAATATGTACATATATGTCCAGGGCAGTGCTAGGTTCTTCTGCTGCTCCCAGACTCCCAGACTTGCTCCAATAGTCTGGAATGGTGCCCACATCAAAAATAAAAACATTCAGCTCAGGCAGGATGGTCTTCTGACGCATCTAATGGCATACTGTGATCGCTGGTCCTGTATATGCTGGGATTATTACACACAATACACTTTGTATGACGCATTTTAAAGCTGGTCAAATACTAATTCTGCCCTCTTCATGAAATGGTCACACTCGCTCTAAAATCAAGCATTTGGAAAACCCCATCGAGAAATCCTGTGTTTGCCACTGTATGTTGGTAGGTGTAAGTGGTGTTTGATGGAAGTCAGTCCACACAAAGAATAGCTCAACTAGAGATTGGTTTATTAACCAGGTAGCACAGCAGGGGGTGAGACAATACTCGGACACTCAGTGGCATATCCTTATTATCCCAAGAATGGTCAAACATGCAGAGCAGGCATATTGGGTCAGAGGTCGCACATGCCCAGTAGTGCACCTCCATTACTATAGGGACGCGGCAGGGCATGCATAGAGAGCTATTCTCAATGAATGGGACATTACCTTGCACTTTGAGGTAGTGTCACATTGGCAATTTTCTCATTGGAAAATGCAGTTAAAAGGATTCCTAAACGAATGTGACAGAATATTTCAGCATTCCAGTGGAATATATGGATATTATTTAATTTTACCTTGGCAAGCAGTCTGGTAGTTTCCAGTCATGTTAATAAATTCAATACTGTGTGAATGCAAACATGCTGTACAGGAGGTAAAACAAAAAAACGTAAGAATAATAAGTAGTTAAATGTTTATTTAGTGAAAATGTCATACACCAAGTACCTGGACCATCTTAGATCAGTGGAGGGCAATTGGCGGCCCGGGGGCACCATTGCCTGGCAAGCTTTCACTGTGGTCCCTGGCTCTGTGCCCTGGGGGGAGATGTACTAAGCTCTGAAAAGTGATACAACTGAGAGTGATAAACTGCCAGCCAATCAGCTTCTGTCATGTTACAGGCTGTGGGGTCTATTTACTAAGCAGTGTTAGGAGACAGAGTGAAAAGTGATAAGGTGCCAGCCAATCAGCTCCTAACTGCCATTTCACAGGCTGTGTTTGAAAAATGACAGTTGGGAGCTGATTGGCTGGCACCTTATCACTTTTCACTCTGTCTCCTAGCACTGCTTAGTAAATAGACCCCTGTGTTTTGAAAAATGACAGTTAGAAGCAGATTGGCTGGTAGCTGATCGCTCTCCGTTTTATCACTTTCCAGAGCTTAGTACATCTGGCCCCTGATCTGACTTATTCTCTGCTTAGTTATCACACAACATTAATAAATCAGTTGACCACTTCATTAAAGGGTTTCAAACTTCTATTGATCATAAAGAGACAAAGAACATTGCTGGGGATGCCACGTATAGCAAAACACAAAGAAATGCAAGAATATTTGGAAAACACCTGATAACTCCAGGATGATACCCAAATGTGGGTGTTTTGAATAAGTAGCCCATTTGGCTAGTAATGGAAAACTGCATGGACAGATTTTCCTGTTTGTTTCAAAACATTCATTAATTTCAATGCGGTTTCTGCAAGAAGTGCACACACTGAAAACCTTAGTAAAAATTAATTTTCCCTAATTAATCCACTTTGTTAAATCAATGGAAATTGCTACAAATGTCTAAAAAATATATATTATTTAGACAGTTACAGCAACAACCTTTAGTGGATTACCCCTTAGGGGCCTATTCATTATCGGAGCCTACTAGCCTCAGATAACTAAGTGTCTAACTTGACACGGGTTGCCGCTAGCGGAGCAAGCAATTCAGTATTGAAAATCAGCTGTCCCCATGATCCCTGAGTTCACGCAAGCCGTAGGGAATGCAATACAAAGGCAGCTGAAGGATCTGATTCGATCCCTCTTCACATCCCGGCGCTCCTTTCCTGCAGGCAAACTCCCCAAACTTTCAGTTTTCGGAGTTTGCTGAATTTTAGGCGGCACCATCGGGCCCTTAAAAATAAATGGGCCCATTACTACAAAACATGCAGAAAATAGAGTTTCATAATGTGTAACAAGCTCATTAATGCTAATGAATAGCCCCCTAAGTCTCAACACAATGAAGGAGATTTATCAAAGCTTGGAGAGAAATAAAGTACCAACTAACCAGTTTCTAATTGTAATCTTTCAAACACAGCCTGTATAATGACAGTTAGAAGCTGATTGGTTGGCACTTTAACTCTCTCTCCAAGGCTTGATAAATCTCCCCCAATATCACTTGCATTAACATACTATCGATGTTCTTTCTTATACATTTACTGTTGACACATTCTATTCACTCAAAGGGGCCTATTCATCATCGATCAATGGCCCGTTAACCATGTGGAAACACTATTTGCCGCATATTTTAGTTACCGGGCCATTCATCTTCCGATAGGACCCCCTGATATTCAGCAAACTCTGAAAACTAAAAGTTTTTGGAGTTTGCTCACGAGAACAAGCGCCAACTTCAGACGGCGATTGCTGTCGTAGCCCCGCTCCTTCCTATGGGAAGGAGTTCCGGGGATGCGAAGCGGGATCCAAGCGCCACCTCCTCACAGACTCCCCGGTGGCTGTGCGCATGCCTGACCTCGGGTAACGCATGCGTATCCGCGCCGACGGGGAGGAGGCAAGTAATGCAGCTTCTTCTGTAGCTGTGATACTAACTGAGGGGACAGCTGCTTTCGGAGCAGCTGTCCCCTCACCGGAGCAATGATGAATTGCTCCGTTGTAAACTATCCCCCGCTGCGTGTTGGATACTCAAGTATCCCCCGCAGCGAGATCAATACTTAATCATCGGAGGCCCCAAAGTCATTTTAAACCCATAGTTCTGTGATCATCTGCAGAGACCATGATACCCAAATATAAATATTTATACAGGAGATAAATAAGAGAGGTTTCAATTTCTGGAATAATATAAAACATTTAAAACTATGTTATAAAAAGAGGAAAACTTCTCAAAAAGTTCACCATGCAACGAGAACCAATGTCCCTGTGCTGGAATCATCTGGATCTTCATTACTGTGTCTTTGTAAATACTGTGAATTGTTTGGAGGGGCAGTAAGACTTTTCTCCCTGCTATTAGCAAAAAGAATCCTTTTTGAACCATCTCTTATATACATTATTGTTTCATAAAAACATGGTTATAGTTAAATCTGAAATGCATTACAAAGCAGTGTACACTGTCCGTGCGTGTGACATAACACAAGAGTTCATTGTGCAGATCGGTATGGCAATAGCTGAATGAGAGGGGTATCGGGCTTGGCATCTGAACGGCACGCTAAGGCATTGCTTAGGCTATATTCTCCTCTTCGATCCCATACGTTTCCCCTTGGTAGAGAGAAGAAAAGGAAAGAGGAAAGCACCATGCCATATACCTGTGGGTAGACATAATGACATATCTTAGAGTATGTAAGAATAAAGTCATTAAATGTAATTGTAGATGAAATTTCAAGCGGTGAGCCATAGCAATGTATTTCCATTGTAAAGATAGTTTTAAACAGCCTCTGAACTGCTCAGTTCTTAAATGTGTGAAGGTTGTATGATACCATGTATATTAGTCTCGTCTCACTCCCAAGAGATGTAGATAAATATCCGTAACATCTAATGCTGGGTACACACTTGTCAATATATCATTCGTTCAACCTACAAACTATATACAATATATAAGGAGTCCTGAAAGTGATGATATGGCCCCCACAGAGCCTTGATCTCAACATCATCGAGTCTGTATGGGATTACATGAAGAGACAGAAGGATTTGAGCAAGCCTATATACACAGAAGATCTGTGGTTAGTTCTCCAAGATGTTAGGAACAACCTCCCTGCCGAGTTCATTCAAAAACTGTGTGCAAGTGTACCTAGAAGAATTGATGCTGTTTTGAAGACAAGGATGGTCACACCAAATATTGATTCAATTTAAATTTCTCTTCTGTTCATTCACTTTGCATTTTCTTAATAGTTTATTTTTTATCAATTAACACTTCTATTTTTGAAAGCATTGTTACTTTGCATCATTCTTTCCACACCTGCCTAAAACTTTTGCACAGTACTGTACATAGAAGTCTCATAGACGAAACGCGTTGGCCAGTGTTCCCTCTTACCACATGAACTTTATGCTGATAAAGATAAGAACAGTCTCTTTTATTGCAGATTGATTTTATATGCTTATCCATTTTTTAATTTTATTTATTAATTTATTGATATATGTGAACATCCATACTGAGTGTTATTCTCCATGCCATTTTTTATCCTGTGAACTCCTGTTTTTAGCAGTTCATTCCTATCCTTCCCCATTTTTCAGTACAACCTTACCCCTCCACCCCTACCTTGGTCTGTGAATTCTCTTATATGCGCTATTCATTTATTGTAAATGTACAAAAATTTTTTTAGATCACCTTATTATACTAGATAAATTAAAAGGAATTTTTTATATTTATTATTGTATTTATGTGTTTATCTATCACTATCTCATGTATTTATTCACTAAGTTTATGCACTTGCACTTTGAAATACTCTGCTTAAACAAAGATACTCACCTAATGACTTAACACGGTATGTCTATTAATTGACTTACTAGAAACTGCTTAGTCGCTGAACAGTACACCCATCCACACATTGATCATAGCACTTACCCCGTGCGTATTAAACTGTATAGCTGACACCTCAATATATATAAAATAGGGGGGACAGTTTCTTGCCCATTCTCTTGAAGCCCATCCCGGCACCGAGTACGACAATCGGCTTAATTGTTTACCGTTTATTGTTCTTTATTGCTCTTTATCTCTGTGCTGAATTTTGAAGGGGGGATTGTTATCTGTGATTGGCGCCATCTAATCTTCATTTACACACACACATATATATATATATATAAATTATATATATATATATATCTCTATCTATCGCGAGTGCATCGGCGGGTGTGTACATACGATATGTCTGTGAATGACGTTGTTCACAGACATATCAGGTTAGCCCTGCAGCACAGCCAATGCTGTGATCTGCATGTGTGTATGGGCAAACCGGCAACCACCCGTACACTGGCTGCAGGAACTGCCGACACTGACATCACAACTGGGTGGGCAAATTTAAATGCCCACCCAGTTGTGATGTCAGTCCAGACATATTGAGCGGCTGATAAGCAAGTGTGTATAGCTTTGCTTGGATAACCTAGGGTCGCGATGGTGATCCCAGCCTGTGACCTTGGTAGCAGTGCTGGGATCGCAAATGCAGCAAGGAGGTAGGTGTCTGACACTTCCTTCTGCATTTGCATCTGAGATGGACGGATTTGCACAGTCACTTGTGTGCTGCTCTGCTAATCTGCACATCCATACATCTCTGAATCAGGCCCTAAATCAATGGAATGACCCTGGTTCCTCCAAATTTCATGTTAAATAATTAGCACCGCTAAACCATTATCACCAAATAATTTCAATTATTGAGACAACCAAACCATTAAGATCAATGACAAAGTGTCTGAATTTAACTATCAAATTAACTTCTTTAAGTGGAATTTTTAAGTGAAAACGAGCAGTTAATTTGCCCTGAATGCTAACTTCCAGCAACAGCAGCAAGTACTACACACACGATTACAGCATAAATATAAATACTCCATGCATCTGGTAAATGAAAGAAGCTGACATTAATGTAATTCAAGGTTTTTTCTTTTTTTTACACAAGAAGTCTGCAATGCAAAGCGACCACAGAGTATTAATGATTATCTTATAGCTGAGCTACCACTGGGGAAAACACTTTACTAGTCCGTCCCCACCCCTATACAGAGCGAGCCCCAAGGGACCTCTCTGTGTAACCGTTTCCCAGGACTACCATATTGCTGGCAGCAGATGAAGCAGCCTGTCTTTTCTTTACTTCTTATTATCCTTTTATCCAACACTTGGATAACATGGTTTTTGAAACAGGATGTTGAAGGGGATCTCCACCCATTATTTTACTTTTATAGAATTCAAATGTTTGTGGGGATTTATTTCTTCATTTACCCTCCTCTCAGACTGTCGTCAGCAGCTTTTCAGCAGAGTGACGCTGGAGTTGCTATGACTGTGATAGTGCACCCACATAGCAACTCAACAATCAGTGCATGACTTAAAGGAAGCCTGCTCTCCCACATAGAGATGTACTGGCATTCTGTGTCTGACTGCGAGGCCTCAAGTATGATGTCCTGGTCCCACACCTCCCAAATGTGGGGGTTATGTAATATGGCTGCCCTTAGCTAAGTACATAGAGTTTTTCTCATATGTTTTCACTCCTGTTAGGTTTGATTTAATAAAGGTCGAGCATATTATATCCTCACAGGTGCACCTATGTTGCACCAAAGGTACAAAGCAAAGTGTAGTACCTACCGTGAGTCCTAGTGACAGGAACAGGGAAGTCCTAACCCAATGCCAGTGTATTTGAAGAATACCAGAGATTACTGATACACAGTCCTATAGTGGAAGAGATGGCAGATAAGAAGGAACATCAGGAAAACTTTGCATTGCTTGTTAGTAAGAGTATCCTCAAACATCAAAGTTACTATACTAGTACTGTATAAGATAATAAGACAGGTAAGGAGAGTTTATGCTAGAGAACAATGATCCATATTACAGAGACTCTCCAATATGCAAGACTTTTGTATAGACAAAGCAATCTGTCCACATTATATTATAACAGCTCTATTGCTACCAGTATTACATTTATGGATCTCTTAGTTTTGGAATAGGACACTATATACAGTGTAAATCACACTGCAGCCTGCCTCCCTTCCGCACAGCAGCCTAGCAGGTAGATGGTTGGCTATAAATGTACTCGGAACATTAGGGTTATGTAGTGCAGCTTTTCTACTAAGGCTTTTCTCTGTCCTGTGCTGAGCCCATTTTTTGCAGGTTTGTGCACATGACATTAGCGTCCGGGTCTGAATCGGCCACCTAGTTTTTATAGCAAGCTGGTTTTTGCATTTTTTATATATTGATTTATTATTCCCGAGTACTGTTCTTTTGTGTTTCTCCTTGGTTCTTATTCTAAGTTTGCAACTTCACTTTATGGCATTAGAGCAACTGGGTCTCATTTACATTTATATTGCATTTAACTATCATACACATTTTTCTGATACATAAAGTGCTTAGATCAGTTGTTATAATTTTTACAAGCGTAGGGGGTAATGTCTGGTGGGGGTATTAATGTAGTGTGAGGTCTGTCCATGCAGCAGATGGTGGAGGCTATTCATTTAATATGGGGTCTCTTTTGATAAAACATTGCGCTATTAATATAATGATGAGTTGATTGAGTTTGTAAATGTATTGTAGCAACTAATATTGAAATGTGGGGTCTTTGGGCCATATTCAATTGCAGGCGAAAGTCCGGGACTTTTTCGCATGCCGGAGTTTTCACCATCCTCGCCAGTTTAGGCTCTGGAAAAGTGTTGCGCTCGTCACCGCGATTCGCCAATTCAATTGGGAGAACGCGTCCCGGCGATACTGAGATCGGTGAAAAGTACTGTCAGATTTGGAGAAATCAGCCTGACACCCCCCCAAAAGATGCACTGACATGGGGGATCACTACAGATACCCCCAAATAGCCCTGCTTAAGGTATTTGGGGTGCTGAAATGCTCTCAGTTGGTGCTATTTCGCGTCTTTGCACAGTCCCAGCAAATTTGGGGTAACTGAAAATGGGTATAACCATGGTTAAAAATCACTAAAGTACGTATTTAAAAACTTAGAAATCGCATCTTCAGCAAACACCTGCAAAAAAAAAATTAGCTTGGGCATACTTGGGGACCCCCTAGAGTCTATTTTGCTAGTTTTTAAGTTTGTCCCGCAACTTTGTTTTTTTTTTCGACCCCAAAACGAAAGTACTTTTTTGGGGTGATCAAAATAATTTTTTTTTAACTTTTGTTTGACACAGTTTTCCTTTGGGGGGCTGTCCCAAGGCTGCAAGGGTGTTCCCACAACTTTGCACCCCAAATCCCCAAAACTGCACTTTTTTCCGCCTCAGTGGCGTATCTTGTCCGCTGGTTTGAAGGTGTAGACTTTCTGCACCGGCGGAAACTGTTTACAATTGAATACGGGGAAAAGTTCTTGCCTGGCAAAATGACGTCACCGGCTAGAACTTTTCGCCGCCAATTGAATATGGCCCTTTATATTAAATGTGAGGGCTAATAATTTATTGGTGGGAAAACTGAGCCCCAACCAGGGCCGGCACAACCCACTCAGCAAAGTATTCAAAGCAGGGAGGGGCCGGGTAGGAGAGGCTCTCTCCCCACACCGCTAGCCTGCCAAGTCCACTGTTGCTGCCGCTGCATCTGTCAAACTGTATGACAGGCAGCAATGTCAGCAGCGAGCCCCTGAAGTGTGGCTCATCAGTCTCAGTCCACCACTACTAATGCTGACTCCCCCAGGCTGGACTGCACTACTGGGAAATGATAATGAGACTGTGCTGAGGGGTGAGAGGAGCATGTGCTGAGCTCTGATTGGAGGAGCCCATCACATGCACCTCTGACCAGTGGAGATGAGCAGCAGCCTCATGGGAGAGATTCAGGGCCTCATTCAGAGGCGGTCGGAGGATGCAAGCGGTCGCTCAGAAACTGGGCGGCCGCTTGCATCCTGACCGGCCGCCTCTGTTTCGGTCTTTAGGCTGTGGGTTTACACCCACAGCTCTAACGACCGCTAGGGTGATGGTCGCGATGGTCAGAGACCATCGCGACCATCAGGGCTTACGACGAGACCCTAGGGTAGGGTCTCAACTTGTCGTAAGCCCTGGAGAGCTTCTGGCTCTGTCAGAGCCGGAAGCTCTCCACTGACATCACTAGTGATGTCAGTGGGGCATCCCCCAAACGGTAGGCGTTTGGGCTGCCACCCCCCTGGCCCGCCTTACAAACAGGGTGAGCTGTCAATCAACATCGACAGCTCGCCCCCTTTGGAAAGAGACCCGCTACGACCGGCGCTGTCGGTCATAGCGGGTCTCACGCATGCGCACAAAGGAGCCGGCTCCCTCGTGCGCTTGTGCACTTGACAAACATCGAGGCGGCCGTGCGGTCGTAGACCGTACGGCCGCACGGCTGAATGAAGGCCTCAGTCTCTGGCTGAGTCTCTGGTAGTGTCTAGATGCCCTTCAGGGAGAGGAGTTTGATGTAATCAGCTACTGTCCAACGTCATTCCCTACCATCCACGTGGACATCGAGGAGGAACATAATCCTGTGGCGAGCAAAGCGAGCTACCGTGCCCGAAACGCGGTGAGAGGACAAGTTTCTTCTTTAGGTGGACTTTATGGGCATGGAATCACACTTCCGCCCTCACTCACGTCACTTCCAGGTCCTTAGCATGAAGGTGAAATAAGCTCTACCCTGTGTCTCTGCTCTGCCGGATGCCTGATGCTGCTTCCTGTGAGTACACTGTGGCATAATGGGGGGCACTAGAATTATGTGCACTACTTCTGTGGGCATTATGAGTATAAGGGGCACTGCTACTGTGGGCATTTTGTATAAAGGGCACTACTGTGAGCATTGTGTATAAGGGGCATTACTGTGTGGCAATATGTACAGTCTATAAGGGGAAGTAATACTGTGGGCATTAAGTGTATAAGGGGCAGTACTACTGTGGGTATTATGTATATAAGGGGAACTACTGTGACTGTGGCATTACGTGTATAAGGGGTACTACTGTGTAGAGTAACATGTATAAGGGGCACTACTGTGTGTCATTACTTGAATAAGGGACAATACTATGTGGTGAAATGCGAATCAGGGGCACTACGTGCGGTTTAATGTGAACAACATTGTGCTACTGTGTGGCGTGTGTGTTGTCATGCCCCTTCCTTGTGAGATAACACCCCGTTTTTTGCAGCATATGGAAGGAGCAAATATATAGTTTTCAGAGGAGGGTTGAACACCCTAGCACTGGCCCGGCCCCTGGGCCTAACATTCCAAGATCTGTACAAGCAGCAACAGAGCTTATGACAGCAGCAGCAAGTTAAAGTTGTAAGGACAGTTAAAATAGTGCAACACAGTCTGCCGACTGTACTGAATCTGACAGGCAGTCTCTATTTTAGGAAACTTCCCCATACAGTCATGAGGTATGGTCAGGGCCAGTCAGGAAGTCTGTCCCACCCTATGCTGATGTACCAGTCTGCCCCTACCTAAAGTTCTTATCCAGCTTCTCTGCCCAGTATAGGTGGAGTCAGAGTGCTGCACTAGCACTACACAGCAACAGCTAAGCCGTGTACAGCCCTCCTCCACTGGACTCAGCAGCATTTAGGAATCATAGGGCGGTATTCAATTGTTTCGCCCCTTTACACGCCTGACAGGAGCTATTCAATTGTTGCTCCTGTCAGGCGCGATCAGCTGCCAGCGCACCATTTCAGCTCGCAGCCCCAGGGGGGGTGTAAGCTGAAATGGGTGAAAAGTGACCTGTTTGGGGCGCACAAACAGCACTTTTCGTGATTGCACCCAGCACTTTGGTCTGGGGTAGCCATTTTACGCGGCTAAACCCGACCACTTTGGGCGTGAACAGTGCGAAAAACAGCAACAATTGAATAGCGCCCGCAATCTCCCGTCACTTTAGACGGGAGTTCGAGCACGATATAACAACTGAATACCGCCCTAAATGCTGAAGTGTGTGGGAGGGTGTTACACATGATACAGTGGATAGTGGAGAACTGTGATGTGCATACTGGACAGGCACCTGCTCCTTAACTGGGTACACTAACCCAAGTCCACCTCCACTGTGCAGGCACTACATCCTCCCGCCAGCCACAGAGAGCCTCCTCTCCAGTCACCAGTCCAGTGGCTGCCTGTGCCTGAGATTCACACTGCGGTGATCCCGGCATCAGTGACCAGGCAGGGGGAGGTGGGATGCAGCAGAAGGGAGGAGGGACAGAGGCAAAACAGAGCAGATGGGAGAAGGGACAGAGGTGGAATGGAGCAGAAGGGAGGAGGGACGGAGGCGAGATGGAGCGGTAGGGAAGAGGAATGGAGGCCAGACAGAGCAGAAGGGAGGAGGGACAGAGGTGGAACAGAGCAGAAGATACATGGGATGAGGCGGGACAGAGCAAAAGGGAGGCGGGACAGAGCAGAAGGGAGGAGGGACAGAGGCTGGATGGAAGGAGGGATGGAGCCAGGCAGGGGAAAGGGTCCACGGTGGTCAGTAGTGGCTGAAGGGGGAAGAAAAATAAATACCCGGATGACGCCCCCAGTCGGAGCAGGCGAATGGAGCATGACCTCCAACTGCTCTGCACTTGCTATGCCCCTGGTGGTAGGGCACATGTCACATATGTGCCTCCACCCCTCTCTCCTCATCACATATGACCTTCATTTTCTCTGGCAGAGGGGTGACAGCCCAAGCACTACTGTTGCAGACAACTTCACTAAGGGCCTGATTCAGAGGTGAATGCAGTGCCAATGTTCTCACATATTGGGCATTGTCTTTTCTACTGTGCATGAGCCTAAGTTGCACTGCGCATGTGCTGCAATGGATTTAAGAAGGTGGTCGTAGTGTGGATTTAGAGACAGAATGATTGACAGTTAGTTGCCATTTATTGGAGGAAAGGGGGGGGGGGTGAGTGAAACGCCAGCGTGTCAATACCATTTAGGGGGAGTGTCAGAGCCAGTGACTGCGTCTTTGTAAGCAGTGGTACTGGACTTGGCATCTTAGTTCTGACTGACATTCCGAGCAACCACAGGGTTGGCAAGAACTTTGATGTTGCCAGCAGCATATTGGAGACACCGGTGGTCTCTGTACCAAAGACAGTGGCCTCAGCATTATCATATCTTCTCAATTCCACTGCGTACGAAGATGTAGTATCAACGGGATTTGGGTCCACCTCTCAATTAGCCCCTAACGTCACAATATGCCCCTAGCGGATTCCTCAATGTGTACAACACAACTGCCTTCAGTCTAACGGGAATTCAGCGAAGGTAACACCATCTCAATATGGTGGTGGTGAAAAGCTTGATAAATTTGGTAAACTTACACAACAATATTTTTGAGACTACAGTGCCTATAAGCCAGTACCATGCTGACCATCCTTCTCTGGAAAGATAACTGGAGGACATACCTGTGGGCCTGTTGTATTCTCGCACAGAATGTGGGTAGCAGGTACTTTCTGGTGTCCTCCGGTCTTCCCACAGCACTGAAACTGAATGGAAATCCAATGAATTCTGTATGTACAAATCACTACTTTCATAGGTACTAGCCCCCATAGTCAGTCAATTTAAGATCTCCAAATTAGGTGGAAAATACAGTAAACATCTCCAGTCAATAGATCTACACTAAAAAGGTCAACACTGTCCAGATAAACAGCAAATAGTAGCCAGTCAGTAGGTAGCCAGGTACGAAAAGGTCAACACACAAAAGGTCAACATGGATGAAGATAGATAAGTGCAAAGGGTTAACAGGGACCAAAATGTTTGTTTTAGGGTTAGGCTCTAGGAGGAACGGTTAGGGTTAAGCACTTACCGGAGGGTTAGGCACTAGGAGGGACGGTTAGGGTTAGGCACCAAGGGGAAGGTTAGGGTGAAGATTAGGGGACAAGGAAAAAAAACATATGGCGGCTATTTTTTGGGTGGGATGTACCAAGCATTGCTTCGGCGATGCAGTACATTCCCCCCCGTTTTCGGGTACATACCGTGGTTCATTACCGTGTTATGCACCAAGAATATCGCAAAGGACAGCTCTCCCGATAAGAGCTGTCCTTTGTGATGGCTCCGGACAGATGGACTTTAACTTTAATGGAGTTTAACACCCAGAAGACCCTCTGGCGTCCTTCTGCGCATGTGCAGAAGGACGCCGGCCACGAGGGGTGATGGGAGGGATCCGATCGGATCCCTCCCAAGGGGGAACGTCCCGAAAAGAAGCCCATAGTCTTTTATTGGGTAACACCACAATGCATTCCGGTGCTTAATACATATGGGGAATGTGGTAAACCCCCCCAAAACAGCATTTTCGTGGGTTTTACCGCATTTTTACTGACAATACATCCCACCCTTTGTCAATGATGACCTTTTGACACTGTTGACCTTTTGTACCTGTCTGTCTTTATCCATGTCGACCTTTTGTCCCTGTCTACCTATTGACTGTCTGCAATTTGGGGCATATCTAGACACTGTCTATCTTTTTACTGTAGATCTTTTATACCAAACCCAAAATAAACTCCTTCCAGTTATCTAAGACCAGCAAGAATGAGAATACTAGGAGAATTCAAATAAAATATATCCACAATGTGAGACTCATTATCTGGCAACCTGGGACACTGACAGGTCTGGGAAGAAGCTGTATCTCATCAGGGGCGGGATGTACTAAAGGAAAAATATGGTGAAAACCCTGTTTTCGGGGTTTTTACTGCATTTCTATATGTATTAAGCCCCGGACACCCTATTATCGGTGCGGAGGGGCTTCTTACCGCACCCAGCACCTGCTTCGCTGCCCCGCAGTTGCTAAGCACTGGCCCCCACTCACCTGAGTGTCCTGGTCGCCAGCCCGTGCTCCTCCTGGGTCTCCGCCCCCTATATATTAATACCACCATTAGCCCTCATATAATATTAATGCCCCGTGCAATAATAATAGTCACTCTAGCACATAGCATTAATACCCAACCAGCCCTAACATAACATTAATGCCCCCCAGAAATTACTCACCTGTTCTCCAGGTGGGATAGTGAATCTGCTCAACAGGGACAAACCCTTCTCCCACCAACTCACTCTGGTCTCTGAGTGGAGGGAGAGGTCGAGGGCAGGGGAGGAGAGCGAAGGAAGAGTGGGGTCGAGATGAGGGGAGCAGGGCCTAATCTTCTTCCGGGTGCAGGGAGGAGGAGGAGGAGGAGGAGCTTGGGGATTCCTGCACAGGTCACCAGCAGGAAATTCCCGATAACATTAGTTAGTACATATGCGATTAGAAAGGTAGTGGTGACTGGCGGAATGGTCACCGCAACCTTAGTACATCCCGCCCCATGCAATAATAGCACTACTTACTCTGTCATGTGCAAGCAACAGATGTTCCCTCACTTCCCTAGGAGACCTCCTAAGCACCTGCTCATATAGATAGTCATAGACGTCCAGGAAAGAGGCCTCAACCTGAAAGAGAAAAATGAATAAAATATAATCTATAGTGGCAGCCATCCAAGAGGCCAGGGCCAGTAAATTTTGTTAATTAAATACACCCATTATAATAAACATCAAATCCAGTGAAATATTGCTGAATGTCACCTCTTTTTCCATTTGTGAAATTGGTTGTACCATATGCATCATATGTTGTAATGCTTTGTATAAATATATATATACAGTACAAACATCTAACATGATCCGTGATGTGTGAGACTAGCGCTTGTGTAGGTTCTACCGGGTTATGTCTCCGGCACTTTTTCAAACTTCATGAGTGTTTGAAGTTGGTTGTAGTCATTTTGCAGGTGTGTGTGTATTTTTTTTATCTTTTTAATTACTTTTGTCTTGTTATTTGGGTGCTCATTCCAGGTTCAGGCATAACGGCGGGCCCCTGCACATGAACAGTAGATGAGAATTGGGCCTCCAGAAAAACAAGGATTGACTTTTACTTTGGTTAGTATTTATCACCATAGCAGCTGAATATTGCTCAGATGTCACAGTGATAAATGGTGAATAAGAGCAATTAGTAATGTATTATCACTGCAATAACCATCAATAACAAATTACACTTATCACTACACTTAGGGTTAATTTAATAAACAAGCCCCTAAAGCTCTGTGTACACGACTGTTAGGTAATTCTGACTTTCCCCTATATTCCAATTTTTACAGGTGAACAGGTGAGAGATGGAAGCTCTCATACAGAGAACTGATGCAGATATAGCACAAATGGATAGCTGCCCATAGCAGATGATGATGGAACACAGATGAGGGAAATAGAATATGTTTCATTCTCCCCACCCCCCAGTGCCCGTGCTGTCATACAACTTGCTTATATGGCTATATGCACTGCATCAGCTTCTCTCCTTACTGATGAATGACCTCTAGTTGAGCTTCCACCTGTCTGACCCTCACCTGTGGGAAACATAATGGACGATAGATAGCGGAATTATATGAAATTACATAGAGCACAGGTTCTCAAACTTGGTCATGTTTTCCAGGTCTCCTCACAGATTCGCACGTGAAATAATTAGCTCCACCTGTGACCTGGAAAATGTGACCTGTGTGGGGTCCTGAGGACCGAGTTTGAGAACCACTGACATAGAGAATAGAAATGTGAAAACAGACAACAATTAGAAGTTATATGTATGAATTATGCAATATATATACTTGAATAATTTATTCAATGAAAGTTTACTTTAAAATTAAGAGTGTTTTTATAATATTGGGATTATATATATATCTATAAACATGCATAGGAGAGATGGCACTCTGGGCATAAATAACTTAACAGAAAACCGCGTCTGGTCAACGTTTCAGGTAACCTTCAATCCCCTTTCATCGGGGCAACAAGAAATAAAACCATTTCGATATCTTTAATAGCATCTCATCACCAAGTGCTCACAGACACAGACACCGCTACGTCCGGTGTCGTGATGACGTCGTGATGTACGTTGCCACACAGATGCATTGGCTGACTCAGAGGGGGTGTGTCCATCCATAGTCAGGGATGTAAGTTCATACCAGGCGAGAAAGCTGTTGGTGCCCCCTGCCCACCCCATTTGCATTTACATCCAACACCCCAGCAGTCCCCAACATACACTCTCCTGCCCCTGCATTCACTGCCAACACCCTAGCAGCACCCGACACACGCCCTCCCCTTTGCATTCACTGCTAACAGCCCAGCAGCACCCAGACATCCCCCCACCATTCACAGCCAACACTCCAGCAGCAACCACACACACAAACTCATCCCTTCATTCACTACTAATGCCACAGCAGCACCCAGACTCACACTCTCTCCCTTGCATAACACTGCCAACATCCCAGCAGCACCCAGACACACACTCTCTCCCATGCCTTCACTGCCAGCATCCTGCAGAATCCACACACTCTCCCCCTTGCATTCACTTCCAACACCCTAGCAGCACCCAGACACTCCCCCTCCTCATTGCTTTCACTGCCAACCCTCCGGCAGCACCAAGACACACACTTTCTGCTCTGAATTCACTGCCAACACCCCAGCAGCACCCATACACACACCCTTCCCCTGTATTCACTGCAAACACTACAGCAGCACCCATACACTCTCTCACCACCCCCTGCATTCACTACTAACACTTTAGCAGCACCTAGACACACACGTTCTCCCCTGCATTCACTATTGACACCATAGCAGCACCTAGACAAACTCTCTCTCCCCTGCATTCACTGCCAACACTCCAGCAGGTCCACCCATACACACACTCCACCCCAGCTAATTACCAACACCCCAGCACACAAATGCTACCTGTTGCTGATCAGGGTCTTCTATTCTTGCTTTTTGCTGCTCCCAGGGCAACAGCAGAGGAAACAGGTCCTCCTCTGCCCTGCCCCTTTTATGTACATTGGTGCGGTTTCCTTACAGGAGATCTGTTGCCTAATAGAAGCCTATGGGCTTCCTTTCACAATATTCACCGTGAGGGATCCATTAGGATTCCAACCAGGGTCCCCAGCGACTCGCGCCTGCGCAGAAGGACTCTCAGGTCATAACCCTGGAAGTCCTCTCATTACAAAGGATTTTAATCGCAATTGTACATGCATATCGGCATTATTAACACCGGTATGTATGTTATTAGTGGTGGGATGCATTGCAACCAAAATGCGATGCTTGATAAATCCTATCTAGCATGGTTAAGCCACGTCTCCTGGTGTAGAACCAGGCACATACAGTATACCAATGTTCTCTCCTGGCAGAAAACTGGTGCAATTGCTACCTATGAGGAACTGCACGCAACTAGAGATCCGTCCGTCTCTGCAATCTGTACAATCTTGCGCTTTTGGTGCAGAACTGTACATCAGCCCTAGGAGTTTCATTAGTTATAAAAGCACAATACACAGATATATTTAGCATGTTTCAAAGCTCATTTGGAACCTCATTGGTTTGACCCAAAATGTCAGATCTAAAGGGGCACATCCACTAGGTGATATTAATGAGCGATTGTACGACATCGTAATCGTGCAATCACTCATCATCGTGCACAAATAGTGCACTATAATGTCAGAAACGACCATCGATGCGCGTTCCCGCTGGTTGTTTCCGACATCAATCATCGGCCGAACATGCCGGTCAATCTGCCGATAACGACAGATTGGCCATGTTCGGGGATGATGGAGGGTGCCTGCATTTAACGACTAATCGTTCAGTGTAGGCACTGCAGGGGATGGGGAACGATGGTACGATTACGATGTCGTAATCGTACTGTCTTTCCCTAGTCGGCCTGTGGATGTGCACCTTAGTAATGCTGGCCATACACGTTACAATTATCGGGGCGATTCGCCCAATATCCACGGATTGCCCCGATAATTGTAGCTTGTGTGCGGGCGACCAAGGGTTAATTATTGCTCAGTCGGGCATGCCGGATTGTCCTGCATGCCCGTCCGATGCGATATTTATGAGGTAAACTGTCGGCTGCATCGGGCAGCGTATGCCCAGCTGCGGCCGACAGACAGACATATCCTGAGTTCCTTCCCATGGAAGGAACAGGGAAATGTCTCCTCCCCCGGGGGCGGAGCGCGGATGTCGGGCTATACACTGTGAGATTTCTCTCACAGTGTATGCCGCGGACATCAGCGGCTGGCAGGCTGCCAGATAAAATGTCTGTCGGTCTGACAGGCATTTTATCTGGACGTGTATGCCCAGCTTAAGTGACTTGAAGAGAAACAGAGATAATTGACTGACAGCTCTAATTCATTTGCATAATTGCTATTATGTTAAATTAATTCTCCAGCTAATTAGTTGGCTTGTCTTGAAGGCCATTGAATGGTACCCATGAGTGTGCATGTCTCTTTGCATGATTTACTGTACAATATGTTATTTACCGTTATGGGTGGAAAAACACTGAGGCCCGTATTCAATTTGAGGCGAAAAGCCGTTTTTGCGTGTTTTTGGTGGAAACTTTACGCCGATGATGTCATTTCGCCAGGCGGAAAAGTATCGCCGTATTAAATTTGAAAGACTTTCCACCTAGGCGGAAAGACAATGTAATGTAATAGGCGAAAAAGTTTTGCCTATGAATAGCAGGCGGAAAAAAGTGCAGAATTGGGGTTTTGGGGTGCAACGTTGCCGGAACCCCCGAGCAGCCTTCAGACAGTCCCCCAAAAGTAAACTGTGTCAAATTTCTTTTAAAAAACACTTAAGGAAACCCGGAAAAATCACTTTGAATTTGGGGGCGAAAAAAAAAAAAAGTTGGGGGACAAAGTTAAAAACTAGCGAACTTGACTCTGGGGGGAGGCTCAAGTATGCCCCAGGTGTGTTTTTCATTGCAGGTGCTTGCGGCAGGTGGATTTTTCATGTTTTTTTAAACTTAACTTTAGCAACTTTAAAATATGCTGTCCCCCATTTTCAAGTACCCCAAATTTGCTGGGATAACTTATTTTCTGCAAAAAAACCTCCTGAATACTATTCTTCACCACTTATGCAAAAACGCTATTTAGCAGCTATTGAGCCCGTTTGAAAACACCAAATACCTTCAGCAAGCCAAATCGGGGGGTACCATAGTGAACACCCATGTCAGAGCATCTTTTGGGGGGTGTCAGGCTGATATCCCCAAATCTGACAGTACTCTCCGCTTGTTTAAGTTTCGCCGGGTCCCGTTTTTGCCTACTTTCAAATTGAATACGAGGATAAGCGGGCACGTGCGCGATACTTTTCCGCCTGCAAAACACGCAGAAAGGCGAAAAAGTATTGCGAGTCCGCTCAAATTGAATACGGCTCTTAAAGTATAAACACTTTATATATTTCAGGTTTATAATTCATCTTACTTTGCTATAAGTCAGCTAATGTCAGGACCTCTTTCTTGCCTTTAAAAAAAATTGCTGCTTTAAATCCCTCAAAAATGAAGTCACTGAAAACCGGCAACTTTGTATAAAATATGTTCTACATCCTCATTACACTACCCAATCTTCCTAACAGCAAGCACATTGGCTCATTATCAGCAATCACCTGTGGAAAATGCCATGTTTATAATGCAGGACATCTGAGTACTCATATACACTGTACATGTCTGACTGGTTCTTATTTCTCAGCCAGTTACATAAAACTATGGCCCTCATTCAGAGCCGTACGCTCTGAGCAGAGCGCACGCTCTGAATGAGGGCCGCCCTCCATAAAAATGGAGCGTCCTCCTGGACGCTCGTAAAGCTGTGGGTCACCACCCACAGCCTATACGAGCGTGCAGTTTGATGGCTGCGATGGTCGTGACCATCGCGACCATCGAAACTGCGAGCCGGAGCCAGCGGTTGAGGTTTTCAACCGCAAGGCCCGGAGTGATTTTGGCTCTATCAGAGCCAAAATCACTCCCACTGACATCACTAGTGATGTCAGTGGGCCGGCTTCTGACGGTAGGCGTTCCCTTGGGAAAGCCCCCGTCAGGGAGGCACGCCCCCGGCACGCCCACCAAAGGGGGCGTGCTGTCAATCAACATCGACCGCACGCCCCCTTTGATCAGACATAACGAGCGAAGGACTTTCCTTCGCTCGTCGCGTCTGGCGCATGCGCACGACGGAGCTCCCTCCGTCGTGCGCATGCTCAGTGCAGACCATCAACCCACTTGCGAGCGGACAGCCGCTCGCGAGTGGGTCTGAATCAGGCCCAATGATCCTTACTGCATGAATAGAGATCACTGAAGCCAGATTAGTACAGTACTTGCTGATACTGGGCCTGATTCAGAGCTGGACGCTCTGACCAGAGCGCTCGCTCTGAATCAGGGCCCTCCTACCTCCACCCACAGCTATAGCGAGCGGCCATGATGATGGTCGCCATCGGGCTTGCGACGAGACCCTGCGGTAGAGGGTCTCATAGAGCCAAAATCACTCCCACTGACATCAATAGTGATGTCAGTGGGGCCGGACTCAGACGGTAGGCGTTCCCATGGGAACGCCTCCGTCTGGCAGCCACGCCCCCCGGAACGCCCACCAAAGGGGGCGTGCTGTCAATTACCATCGACAGCACGCCCCCTTTGGTGCGAGACCCCGTGCGACGTATTCCTCGTCGCTCGCCGGGTCTCGCGCATGCGCACGACGGAGCTCCCTCCGTCGTGCGCATGCGCATTCGCCCAACATCGACCCGCTAGCGAGCGACCTTCGCTCGCAAGCGGGTCTGAATGACCCCCACAGTCAGGACAAGGCTTGAAGAGAGTAGTCGGTGAAGCCTGTAGTGCTTGGTTTCCTCAGCCCCACCTCACCCACTTCCCAGAGATATCACCCAGTCTGCTTCTCTATGCCACCCCCACACTTACACTCTGCCTCCCAGTTCCCTTTGCTCTGTTTCCAAGCAGGAATCTGAGAGAGCATTATTATCAATCAGACAGAAGTACCCGCAGTGTCTCATTCATCACTTCTTAGTGACATGGATCAATACGGCGGCCTGCAGCTCTTGGAATAAAATATGTATAAGTCTCACATTGGAATTAATTATGTGCAATACTGTCACCTTCGCATATGCCAAGCCATTTATGACTTGCATACGTGACTGCATAATATATACCATATAGGTGTGTGTGTGTGTGTGTGTGTATATATATATATATACACATACAGTATAATTCTATATACCAGACCTTTGGACAATCACACACAGAACGCTCTTAAGCTGGGTACGCATTGGAGCGATTTCGGACCAATTTGCTGTTTTGCAACGACAAATAGCCTACATCGCTTAGTGTGTCCCGGCAATCGCTCGCTCCCTTGGTCGCTAGCGACGGTTGCTAGGTTTAATGTGCTGCACATACCTGTGGTAAGTTAATGAAGGATGGAACAGTGATTGTTCCGTCGTTCATTAACTCGTTCAAGCAGGGGCGTTTCTAGAGAGGAGGGGGCCCGTGTGCAGTCTCCAACACAGGCCCCCTCCTCTTTGTCCGGTGGCCGGCAGCGCACTGGAGTGCGCCCAGAGTCTATAGAGTATGCACAGGTCACCGGGAAAATGGTCGCGGCGGCCATTTCCCCTGTACTGCGCATGCGCAAACGGCGGGAAAATGGCCGCGGCGGCCATTTTTCAATCGTTTTTAGAGCGCCGGACCCCTGCTCCGACGTGGGACTCCGGAGATGTAAGTATGCTATGGGTGCAGGGTGTGCGGCCCATGTGCCCCTCACCCATTATAGATACGCCCCTGCGTTCAAGTATAGACGGGCAATCCCACCGTTCAAGTGCATTCTTTCCGATGTCGGAGCGAATGCCCATCGCTCCAGTGTGTACCCAGCTTTAGTTGCCAATGCATAAAATGTATCATGTGTTTTAAATCTACAGCACATCATGACACTTTCAAAGGAAGATCTGACTTGTAAGTTTTTATTGTCCACTTATATTTCATACTAACTGTTTAAGATATATTTTAATTCATGAACTGTTATTTAAATATTTGTCTCTTTCAGTTTGGTGGTTATATATATATATATATAGCCAATTTTGACAGCACGATGAACTATATACCTGGCTCTCACACACTTGTGTCCAGGTCAGTCCAGCCATGAGCGTACAGAACAGGAAGCCAAACCCAATGAATGCCTGCAGGAAAGGAAAAGACTTAAATAAATCATCTAAAAATAACTACATTTGCCTTATGTTGCTAGATTTCTCCAGACATCTACTGCAGCAAGGGCACTTCCTTTTCTATAGATGCAGGATGTAGCTATAGGTATATACTAATGACATCTAGTGGCCATATTGTATGTTGCAGGGTGACTTTTAAATATAACTAACCATAGCTTGCAATTTCACTCCATCACTGCTCACACAGTTAATCACAACACACACTGGCCCTGATTCAGACCCGCTCGCTGACGGAGGCAGCTCGCTGGTCTGAAGGGCGTTTTTTTTTTTTTTTCTTCAGTCCGGCCTTCTGGCTGCTCGCTAAACTGTGGGTGACCAACCACAGCTTTAGCGAGCGGCCAGGTGATGGTCGCGATCATCGGGGCTTGCAACGAGACCCTTGTGGTAGGGTCTTGTCTTCTGCAAGCCCCAGTGAGTTTCCGGCTCTAATAGAGCTGGAAGCTCACTACTGGCATCACTCGTGATGACAGTTGGGCCGCCCCCAAACGGCAGGCGTTCCTTCGGGAACGCCTCTGTTTGGCCAGCCACCCCCCCTCCCCACCTACAAAACGGGGCGAGCTGTTGATCAACATCGACAGCCGCCCCGTTTGTAGTGCAGTGCGCACATCGACCCGCTTGCGAGCGGGTCTGAATCAGGCCCACTGAGCATTAGGGATGACCATCGATGATTCAGCCATCGGTGGTTTATCACCATCAGAAAGAAACTATTGATGGTTCGCCAGCTTTGATTTGTCTATGTGCGTGTGCAGACGAGGCCCGTGCATGCCGAGGCCGGCACTCACCATTGGGGACCAGTCATTGATGTTTACCATCTGTGGCTTCCCATTGATGGCAAAATCAGATTCCATCACTATCAGACCATTGAGAGTTGCTACCTATCGATGGTTGATGGCCATCCATACTGACAATACATTTACTACAGTATATAAAAAGTGGCACAGGACACTTCAAGTGTTCAAATAAGTTATAAAAGAAGTGCAGTCACCCTACATCTCTAAACCATGGCAACATTTCTACATGTATTGTGCATATACATGGGTAGTTCCTATGTCGCTCCATTTTTTTTTTATCAGTTCAGTAGATTTGCTTTGGTTTTATATTGAAATGATACACATGATCATAACCATGTGGCTCTGTCTCCATAGCATACTTACCTACCACCAGAGGCAGCCGTGTGTATGGTGGTTTTGCAATCTCGTCATCTTGGCAATGACGATGTGATTTAGAGCAATCAAGCCACTACCACTCAGAAAGCAGACGGCTTGCAGGGGACTTGCCTGGAGTCCGGGAGAGTCACCTTAAATTCAGGCATCTCCCGCATAATCTGGGACAGTAGGCAAATATTCTCCATAGCTACCTTGATAATAATTGCACTAGGGACTCCTTATTTGTTAAAATGGCCCTGACTGGAACTGTACAATTTGGTCCTCTTTGTGTATGAACATATTACTTATCACAGATCTACCTGTTCAGCAATTGGACTGGAAAACCAGAATGTGTGTGTGGCCATCTCTTATCTAATTGATTACAGTTACTGTACAACACTGAATAAACCTTAGATTCAATTAGAACCTACTTGCCTACTTTTGAAAAAGTATTTCAAGGAGATTGTGAATCAACACCTATGAGCGTGCGGTAAAGTGGGCGTGTACTGCTACATCTGAGAGGCGTGTCATAATACTGATTAACATCCAAATGGAAACAAGCCCCAAAGCAGTTAGTAAGATTTATTTGTTGAAGAAAACACACTGATACTTTTCAGAAAATGCATGTAGCCATAGGGATCATTGTGGCTTATAACTAGTGCAGGGATATGATACAAATGATCCAATTTGAATGTATATATCTCTATGTTTTTTTATATAACAGCTACATAATGGGAGTAAGGTGCAATCAGGGAGATTGCTGGACTCTTCAGGGAGTCAGGGAGATTACTACTATTTCAGGGAGTCTCCCTGACAATCAGGGATAGTTGGCAAGTATGCATTAGAAGCATATCATAAATTAGCATAACTAATCTGAGAAATGTTCAACTTCAGAACATGGGGCACACTACCATTGGTGCCGCCGGCTGTTTGCATTACTGTGGCGAGGATTGTGCAGGAGACGACAGCGTGGACTGTGCGAGAGGTGGTAGCGGGGACTGTCCAGGATGCTTAATTTGGCTCAGCAGCGCCATGTGTAAATGGAGCCGAATGGAGCCTCCCAGACAGTCCCCCCTACTGCTGGAGAGGACTCGTTGCAGACATGCTCCGATGGTAATTCAAACAGCTGGTGGTACTGTGCTCCATTTTCTGAAGTTTTTTATTTTAATAGTATATGCATTTTAATATACTTTTCTTAATATTTCTATACAACTTTTATTTTGACCGTAAGTATTTTGTTTTTTAAATGTATTTTTTAAAATTGTGCCACAAATTAAGTGGAAGGTGTTTCATAACTTCTAAAGAAGACAAGTAGAGATATTTCCCATAGCAACCAATCAGATTCTAGCTATCATTTATGTGGTGCATTCTATATAACGATAGCTAGAATCTGTCTGGTTGGTCCCATTTGACCTTTTTAGAAGATTTAATACATCTCCCATTAAGACTCTTACAGATTACAGTTTGTGGTAACTGAGATTATAGCTATAAAGTAGTAGTATGTTCACCTTAAGCTTCTGTGGATCCCGTCACTACCTTTCACTTAGAATCGTGGCCATTTTTCCGTCGTTTTGCGCATGCGCTGTGAGGAAATCGCCGACTCTGGGCACAGGGCCGGGCAGTGCACACGCACGGCATGCGCAAGCCCTGGAGCGAGCGAGAAATCACTCGCTCCGGCGCTTGCATCCAAAAGGTGCGGCTGTCGATGTTGATCGACAGCTCACCCCGTTTGGTAGGCGGGTCGGGGGGGGGGGGGTGGCTGGCCAAACGGAGGCGTTCCAGAAGAAAGTGATGTCAGTGGTGAGCTTCCGGCTCTATTAGAGCCGGCAGCTCACTGGGGCTTACGGCAGACGAGACCCTACCACAAGGGTCTCGTCGCAAGCCCCGATGGTCGCGACCATCACCTGGCCGCTCGCTGAAGCTGTGGGTCTGAATCAGGGCCAGAGCCTCTCCTTGGTGCAAGTGATGCATCTGCAATGAGACACACGACTCAGCATAGCCAGCAATTGTGCCTACGTCACAGTTGCGTGACTCTGAACAGAGGCGCAGAAAGGGGGGGTATTAATTACCCCGGCCCGGGTCCAACATTGCCCCCCCCCCTTACCTGTTAGCAGCCCAGCCACGCTGTTGTGTGCTGGGCTGCAGTGGGAGACAAGGGAGACTGCAGCAGTCTCCTATCCTCCGTCTGTGGTGGGAGCGATCACAGTGATCGTGTCCCCCACTCCCGGATTTGCGCTGGACCAAGGGGCTCACAGCGCCCCCTTATTTTTTTTGTAAGGGGACATGGCCACTGCTCCTGTGATTAGGCCATGCCCCCTCGTCAGTAATGGGGCCCAGGCCGGTTCTTAACCGCCATGACTCTGAATGTGCAGTGCGTAAAGTTGAAAGATACATCCACGAAAATGGACTTGCATGGAACTCTGATTCAGCCCCTAACACTCCAACACTGTAAATATATTCTTACACTGTATGACTATGACATGCTGATTGTTAAAGGACAATATTACAGGTGCAATTGAATGCTAATAACATGATACATTTACATTACAATGGAGTTTAAAGAACGTTGTATCTATTGCATTGCAGGACAATTTTATCCTTAAATAAATCTTTAATACCTCTGACTGTGATGCTCCTGGAAATTGTGGACATTTGACCACTATGGGCCTGATTCAGCAAGGATCGCAACTGCGATTACACACGCCATCGGCCAATTGTTGCATTCTGCACATGCGTATGCATCGCAGTGCTCGTGCATGATTCGGCCACTGCAATCGGGACTGTGGGCCTGATTCAGAGCCGGTGCTCTTTGAGAGCGCTCGCTCTGAATCAGGGCGTCCCTGTTTTCTTTTAAAGAAGGCCTCCTGGCCGCTCGCTAAGCTGTGGGTGACCACTCACAGCTTTAGCGAGCGGCCAGGTGATGGTCGTGATGGTCACGACCATCGGGGCTTGCAACGAGACCCTTGTGGTAGGGTCTCGTTCCCACAAACCCCAGTGAGCTTTCGTCTCTAATAGAGCAGGATGCTCACCACTGACATCACTCGTGATGTCAGTGGGGCCTCCCCCAAACGGCAGGCGTTCCTTCGGGACGTCTCCGTTTGGCCAGCCACCCCCCCTGCCCACCTCCAAAACGGGGCAAGCTGTCAATCACAATCGACAGCTGCCCCGCTTTGATGCGAGACCCGTAGCGACGGAGCGCCAGTCGCTGGCCGGGTCTCGCGCATGCGCAGTGGGGAATCATCGACCCGCTTGGGAGCGCTGTGTGCTCACGAGCGGGTCTGAATCAGGCCCTGTGATCGCAGTGACTATGCAGACCCATGCCGTTTGTTGGTGGTGAAGGGGGGTGGCCGACAAAATGCAGGCGTGCCAATGCGTTTAAACGCCGTTGCATGGACGTGCATAACTTATCCACTGCGATGCCATACGCAGCTTGAGTACTCACAGCGTGCAAAGAGGTTAGCAATTTCTGAGTAAGGTCAGAGCTTGAGCAAGTGTGCGTGAGGCTGCGATGGTACTCGATGTTACCGATGGTTTTGCAGTCTTGCTAAACATTACGGATGTGTGTAAGGTAAGGTGAGCGTCCTTATGCTGTGCTGCGACGGCATAGCGATCGCAGTGGATTAGCATACCATCGCAGTGAAACTGCGTGCGTAATCGCTATTGCATTCGCAGTTGCGATCCGTAATGAATCAGGCCCTATGTTCAAAGTTCTGATACACTGTCACAAGTCACCGACCTATCTCCTAGACAAGAGGATGCCTCATGCATAGTTGCCAACTGTCAGAATGAGAGTGACCAGATATAGATAGATCCAGAGGTAGATGTGAAGGGTGCACCTGAACCACAGTGCCAGTGAAACAGGACTACATTTATATTTAAATGTATGGGGGATCAGGGCCGGATTAACGGGAGGGCAACAGGGGCGATCGTCCCTGGGCCCCCACACGTTAAGGGCCCCCACACCCATCGGGGTTAAAGTGGACCGGAGGAGATGGAACCAGTTCCGCCTCCTCCGGCCAACCTAACCCAGGAGCCGCGGGGAGGATCTATTTGCCAGGCGCCCGCTGAGATCGTAACCAGCGGACGCCTGGCTCCCTCCCCGCAGCGGCAGCCGGAGTCTGGAGCTCACGTAAGCTCCGGTTTCCGGCTCACGCAGTGCACTATGGGAGAGACGTCATGACATCTCTCCCATAGTGCAGAGAAGCAGCCGAGCGGATTGCAGCGGACGCGGGGCTTAGCTTAAGGTAAGTATGAGCTTTACATTTTTTTCATTTCCCGCGGACTGCTAACATTGAATGTTCTGTGACTGATGATCCGTCTTTGCATGCAGATGCTTGAATTTGCAATGATGCCGGTGAGAGTCTCAAAACATATCCTGGCTGCTGCGCCATTTATTTTCGCACAGCAGCTTCGGTGGCAACAGCATACAACTCTAAATCAGGACCAATGTCTTTATTTTGTAATTGTGACCAACTGCCCAAGCAAAGGGTCCCTGGAAATAGTTTCATATTATTCATTGTGTTCTGCACATTGAAACCTTACCCTAATAATGTTACCACTTACAATTGCCATGAGGTGCTGTGACTCTCGCAGAACAGAGAGGGTGCTGACCAGGGCAGTGAGCAGGAGTAAGGCGCAGACACCACTGCCGTACAGGATCACTGAGGAGAGGAGAGGGGGTTATACTATGCACAGACGCCAATACATATACATAATCATACATGATATTTGTTCATACAATTTTCTGTGGACTCACCTCATTGAAAGATCACATCATGTGTCCTCAGAAACTAACACTGCTGTCATATTAACAATAGGCCCGCACCATGAAATACAGTGTCCATTTCTGCTCACACTACAGATAAGGTATCAGAGTGTATGTGGGGAGGATTGGTAGATTATCTGCTAATCAGTTCTTCCTCTACTTCCTGACTGAGCTACATCAGTAACTGCAATCTGGCAGAGTGATAGTGGTGCCATCTACAGGGTGACACAACTAAATCTTCCTTGTACTCCTAATATGTGTCTTGTCATCATCAAACAGCACTGAACTAGTACATGCACTAAGGTATCATTACAAAGTTTAGTGTCTCTTGCTGTGCATTAATAATACTGCAAGACAGAAGACTAAAACTAAAATATTATTTCTGACCATGAGCTGCAATGTCTCCCTGTTCATCGGTTTTCCTAGCATCAGGTTACTTACGAGATCATTTATTAGTTGTTCACTGGATCTTGCAAAATGTCTCAGAAAATCCATTCCCTGTTTATTAAGCTGAATGACAGTCAGTGGATTTCCCTGTTAGAGGCTATGCTACTGCACATTAATCTGTATGTTAAATGCTCAGATTTCATTGGCTATTAGCATATCATCATTTCAACTACTGCACCAAGCAATCTGTATTGTTATAGATATATTTTAATGGTTTATATGGGCATCTTAGAGCTGCGTCTCTTAGCCATACCATCATCTCCCCCCTGCATCTCTCAGTGCACCATCATCTCCTCCCTGCGTCTCTCAGCCACACTATCATCTCCTCACTGCGTCTCTCAGCCACACTATCATCTCCTCACTGCATCTCTCAGCACACTATCATCTCCTCCTTGCGTCTCTCAGCACACCATCATCTCCTCCTGCACAACTCAGCACACCATCATCTCGCACTGCGTCTCTCAGCACACTATCATCTCCTCACTGCGTCTCTCTGCCACACCATCACGTTCCGCCTGCGTCTCTCACCATCCACCTTCACTCTGTGTCTCTCAGCCTCCCCCCTTCACTCTGTGTCTCTCAGTGTCCCCATCCCTTCACTCTGGGTCAAACAGCCTCCCCCCTTCATTCTGTGTCACTGTGCCCCCCCTTCATTCTGTGTCTCTGTGTGCCCCTCCCCTCATTCTGTGTCTCTCTCTGTGCCCCCCCTTCATTCTGTATCTCTGTGTGTCATCGTCCCCCTTATTCTGTCTCCCCTCCCTTCTTTTTCTCTCTCTGTTTCCCCTCTCCCTCCGTAACTGCCGGCTGCCCTCACCTCTGCCTTCTGTCTGGATGAGTCGCAGATGGTGAGGACAGGCAGGCACCAGGGCTCTTCTTCCCGGCAGGAAAGGGAGCATGACATCATGTGATGCTGGCATCGTGCTCCTGTCAGCAAGGTGGGAGGTGCCGTAATGCTGCCGAGCATCATGGTCCTTTCTCGGCGGCGCAATGGCAAGTCTGTGGCGGATGGATGGTGGGGTATGCTGCCGTGGCTGGCAGCACCCCTCTCTGCTAGGCCTGCCATGGCGCCCAGGGCATGTGCCCTGCTCGGTCCGCCCTAGTTACGCCACTGGGAGATACATTTCTAATGTATGAAGGAGTAGGCTGGTTGTTGGCTTTGTTGGCAGGGTGAGCAATTTAAATTGTATTCTGGAGGACATAAACAATGACAAGTGTGGGACCAAAACAGCGGACATGGGATACTGCGGAAAATGTGGTGTTATTAATGGTGTAGATGTGAAAGGAGGTGGTGAGGAGGGAAAATTACAAATTATATTTTGTACATGCTGAGCTTTAGGTGGCATTGGGACATCCATGAGAAGTCAGTATGGTTATATGAAGTACAGAAGGAGAGAGGTTGCTTTGGGTTCTCTCATCATAGGAGGCACTGGATCTCAAATTAGTGAATTAGTTAATCAAGAAGAAGAGGTGTATAGAGAGGATAAGAGAGCATGAAGAACCCCCCAAAATATATAGTAAGAGTGGGGAGTAGAATGTTCCAGCGATATAGACCTATAGAACTGCTCATCTAGGGCCTCATTTATCAAAGAGTTTTATCATTCACATGTGATAAAACTTGTTGCGTATGATAATGGTGCTCCAGCCAATCAGCTCCCAACTGTCATCTGTTTGAAAAAATGACAGTTGTGAGCTGATTTGTTGGATCACCATTTATCATACACAGTGAGTTTTATCAATCGTTGTGAATGATAAAACCCGTTGATAAATGAGGCCCTAGATGAGCAGTTCTATAGGTAGGATGTAAACCAGGAAAGTACTGTCACCAAGGCAAACTGAACGTAGAGTATTCAGGAGAAGAGGTTGACAACAGTATTGGAAGCAGCGGAGAGGTCCAGGGGGATAGTTTTGGAGAAAGGCCCATTAGACTTTGCTGTAAGTAGATCATTGATCCTTTTTGTGAGTGACAGCCACATTATCACTGCCCAATGAATAACTGCACCATCACATAACACAATACCACCCAGGTCCAATCAGAAAATCATGAGATAAGAAAAGGAAGATTAAACAAAGTGATTTAATGAGACATAATAGAGAGTAGGAATTAGGCAGATGTGCAGGTGGTACTTACTGGTATGGTGTAGGTCTCTGACAGGACTGCCGGATGGCGAAGCACCTGTCAGTATGGTGAATTGAGAGCCCAACCCCGTTATTACTGTCATAATGCAGCAGGCTACTGCCAGGAGCTAAAACAAATTCATTAGTGGTGAGATTTACATTCATATTTTGTTTCACTAAAGTTCAATTACTATGAGTCATACAAAAAGATAAACAACCATGACTTATGGGGCCCATACATCTAGCCTGTATCAGGGCAATTTTCTGTTCTGCCGATGCCAGGGGATCAGAGAAATACAACATTTTGGAAAATCTTGATACCCTAATTCCAACCCGAAAATTGACTTGTGATTTATAACGTTGAATTTCCCCGATTCCCCAACAGATCGTGATCATAATTTTTGATCACCGATCAGTGGATCAGATCAGCGGTCTGTAGATGTATGACCCGTATTACTCTTACAACATTGTGGGAACATTTACAGTATGAAAACCAGACAAACAGGGTTAGAGTGCTGTAACCCATAGCAACCAAGATGATACTGGCTTCCGTTAATAAAATTTTACAACAAAAAATAAGACTAGGGCAGTGGTTTCCAAACTGTGCACCGTGGCACCCTGGGGTGCCTCGGGACACTTGCAGGGCTGCCTCAGGTTGGTGGTCCAGCACCAAATCAAATTGTTTATGGTCAATGTAATGTAAATATGTGCACAAACAAAAGCACAAACCTGTCCACCACCACATTACTGAGCCTAAGGATGACAGGTCAGCACAATTTACTTCACTGCATTGTTTTCTGAATTTCCAATAACAAACTTTTGGCTTTTGTTGATACTCTAGGGCGCCGTGATTCAAAAAAGTTTGGGAAACACTGGACTAGAGCCAAATGTAATAGGGTGAGAGTTTAGCAGTAAAACTCTCACACTAATAGATTGATCGAGTTGTATTTTCAAAACAGGAAACACCTGGATGAGAGTTTAAATCTTGACGGTTTTCTCTCACATTTTCTAAACTCTCACCCTATTACATTTGGCCCTTGGAATCTGATTAACTACTTTAGGTTAAAGCACTTTTTTTTAAGCATTGGTTTTAATTCATTTCCTCATAATGCGTCATAGAAATCGTTGGAATTGATCTTAGATTTGCTCAAAGGTTAAAGAATGTCTAAGACAGGAAATAGTCCATATTTTATACAATAAAAAAATGACTACAAAAATAAAATGTGTTGCCAAATAGAGCCAAGCATATATTCTAATAATTTCTGCATACCCTGGACAGCCTTTACTATGTCACTTTTGTATGTTTGAATATATTATGGTTGAGTAGCGCCTAGTATTGTGCTTTCCTGTCGGGATGAGATCTTATCTTTGCGATTTCAGAAGCAGCAGCCGAGGCCTCTCCCCACCATGCTATTTTATAGAAATAATTCCATCCCACGTAACAAAATCTAATTCCTGCACTTTGATTTAAATCACTTGTGCACCTATCCCGAACTTAGCATGGAATGCACTCAATGCACCGCACTCCTTCCATTGGTTGATGCACAGGCAGTGGCAAACGCAGGATTTCTAGAGGGGGGTTTCCAAATGCTTGATTTTAGAGCGAGTGTGGCCAGTCCACGAAGAGGGTAGAATTAGCACTTAGCCAGCTTTAAATATGCGTCATACAAAGTGTATTGTGTATCATAATTCCAGCATATACAGGACCAGCGATCACAATAAGCCATTAGATGCGGCAGTAGGGCCATCCATCCTGAGCTTAATGTTTTTATTTTAGTTGTGTGCACCATTCCAGACTATTGGAGCAATTCCGGGAGTCTGGAGGAGCAGCAGAAGAACCTAGCACTGCCCTGGACATATATGTACATATAGTGCATGTTTTCCAGATCTCCTAGTTGGCGCACAGATTATTTATTACTGTCTGATACATGTTAAAAGATCCATAGGTGGTGCTAATTATTTCATTTGTGATACTGAGAAGAACATGCAACACTAGCAAAATTCTGTTATATTACTATTTCTACTGTGGTCATGTGTGTTCTGGGGAGGGGGGTTTCCAGGCAGATAGAAACCCCCCCTGCGTTTGCCTATGACAGGGGCGTATAAATGCCCAATGGTGCCCATGTGGAGCAGGCCCTCATCTCTGAAGCACAGCCAGCCCCTCCGCATCTTACTTTGTGCCGGCAAATGGCTCCCTGCTCCTCTTCCCAGTGATATTCAGGAAGATGGAGCATACGTACAATAGAGCAAAGGCTCTGGCACAGTGCCACAGTCTGTGCTGTTACTGCGCGGCGCCATCTTTCCAAAGATGTCTCTCTGAATATGGCGCTGCGGTAGAGTAGAGACCCGCATGGTGGCACAAGGTGAGTATATGCTGGGTGCAAAGTGTACGGTGTAGGGCCCCCTGGACCCTGAGGCCCGTGTGCACCGCACACCCTGCACCCATTATAAATACGCTTATGCCGCTGCAGTCTTTTGCACTCCCACAGATGACAAGAACTTTCCTGCAAAGAAAAGAGAAATACTTTTCATATTTTCTTCTTTTTTTTTGTAAAAGTGGAACTGGAAGAAAACGTAACCGCGGACTCAGAGTGATAAGAACGAGAACTAACCCTTATCGCTCTGGATACTGTTTCACGGGGACAGCAGAGTATTACTATACTGTATATGGTGCTAAATAAAAAATAAATGTAATCACAAAATCGCTGCTGTATTATAAATAGTGCCCAATCATCTGTTGTCTGTTCATTTAAATGGTTGTTATTATACTAAACCCAAACATTTTGTAATTTTCAATAATAAATTAGCTTTTTTCTGTATTCTAATACAGGACGCGTACAGTAAGGGTGTGTTGGCGTAATTCTGAACAGATGCAGACCAGCACAAAGATGCATCTGTATCTGTATCAATTGCTTAAGCACTTGTGCAAATAAATGAATTAATAAAATGATTATAAAAGTTGCCAATGACACCTAACTGAATATGTCTGACTGATTGCAACTTCATCTCTGAAGCCTATAGGACAGTGATTCCCAACCTCGGTCCTCAAGGCACACTAACAGTCCTGGTTTTAGTGATATCCATGCTTAAGCACAGATGGTTAACTCAAAATAACTAAGGTACTAATTAAGTCACTTGTGCTCAACTATGGCTATCTTAAAACCTGGACTGTTAGTGTGCCTTGAGGACTGTGGTTGGGAACCCCTGCTATAGGAACTTTCTTCATTGCATGTGCTTTTATTATGGTTGTCTGTGCGTGTTGGGGAGTTGTAGCTGCTGCATTACAACAGATTTCTTTTAGGTTTATTGAAAACGAATATAATGCGATTTTCGCAAGCAAAATAAAAAGTTAAAAACCAAACGTGATGTATGCATACATGCCGACTATCTGGCTGCCCCTTCCGGGAGGGAGCAGCCAGATCGGCATTACTGGGGGGGCGTGGCCTGCAGACGGGTGCGGGGCCGGCACGATGAGAAGTTTTTGCGGGCGCAGGCGGGGGCGGCGGAGCCACACGAGCACGTCAGTTTGGCCCCGCCCCCGCTACACACTGCCGATATTACAGGCAGTGTGAAGCGGGGGGCGGTGCCAAAATGACGCGAATCGCGTCACCGCCCCCCTTCGCTGCCGGGAGACTTGCGGTGGGACAGGAGGGGTCGGCGGTGGGACAGGAGGGGTCGGCGGCAGCCGGGAGACTTGCCTGCCATCCCGGGAGGTCGGGAGCGGCACCCGATTTTCGGGAGGCTAGGCAGGTATGAATGTATGCCTGGCGTAAACTGGGCACATACGCCACTGGAGCAGACCTTGTCCATCCGTGACTGCTTTATTAATGAGGCTCATTTATAGATCAGACATGGAGAGACATTACAGTACTACAATGCAGATTGTATGTGAATTTCTGCTAAGGATTTCCACTAAGACCATTGTACGAATTTATTGCACTTATCTCCGATTTTGGTGCGATATTTTCGCCTATTCCGGCAATGTACGCTCCCTTTTTTCGCCAAATCCTATTGCAAAACAGGCGAAATTACGTAAGTGTGATAATTTTTCATGGTGAAACCGGCGAAAAATACCTCCACATTTTGGGAAATCAGTCTGTACCCCAAAAAAACCTAACTGACATAGGAAATCAATATAGAAATGTTTTACTGGGTCTAATAAAAGTATTTTGGGTTCTTAAATTGTGTCAATTGGCGGTTATATACGTAATTGCATAAGTGTTGAAAAATGAAAAAAAAGCAATATTTTTTTAGAAATTTTTGGACATAAATTTGGGGGTGCATTAAAATGGGTGCAGTGTTCTTTTTGTGTCTATAAAGTGCACTTTTCAAATTTTTAAAAAATACACCTGCTGCAGCCACCTGCAATGTTTAAAACACCTGTCCCATCCATTGAGCCCCCAAAATACCAGGCCCATTAATTTAAACCTATTTTCCGCTATGTTTCTTTTTTTCGACCCAAAATGGACATGTAATTTTTTTACTAAATTGCGCAAATTAAAAAAAACTTTTTGGCTAATTTATCATTAGGGGGGTTTCTGAAACAAATCCTCACATTTTTAGCCAAAAATATGGATTTTGCATTTTTTTCCCTCCTATTCTGATATGGTGAAAACTTAATGGCGGTTTCTGTCTATGCAATTACAGTACATGCGGTAATTGAATCGCGCAAAATCTGAATTATTGCGAAAGCGATAATTTATTGTGAAAACTGGGCTTATCGCGTCTAATTGAATCTGGACCCCAGAAAGTTCCTTCATGATGAAGCGGGGTGCGAAATGCATCATTTATTTATATTATTGGGAACTGTAACCACTTTCGTGACTCTGGGAGAGATGTGCTAAGCTCTGGAAAGTAATAAAGTACCAGCCATTCAGCTCCTGTCATGTGTTTGAAAAACGACATATAGGAGCTGATTGGTTAGTAGTCTATCACTTTCCAATTTATCACTTTCCAGAGCTTAGTACATCTGCCCCACACTGTCTGTTCCAATATTGGAGAAATGAATGAGAATTGAACTATCACAGGGTTTGATTATTTCTATTCAGAGAGACTCCTAATTTCTCCGGCACACCGGCGCCTAGGACTGTGCAGCTCTGACGGTGGTTGTGAACACTCCACTGTTGATGCAACATTGTGTGCGCCACCGATACTTGCACCAGCCTATGGCAGACGCAGTGTCTCCTTCTGAAATTTACCTGAACATGGCCTCTACGGTTGTGGCTGTGCATTTCAGAACGCAGCCGCATTCAATGACACACCTTTGATCCTCCCATAACATGCCCATGAGATGGCCTTTTTTTGCGAACAGTTCAGGACACTTCCCAGTCACCAGCCAGGAATGCCCATAGTTTTGCCTCGCCATTCTAAATGCCAGCGCTCCCAAATGCAACAGTGTACACACATTTTTCAGAATTTTTCATGCAGTAGCAAATAATTAATAAAATGCGCTATCATCAGCATTGCTTTTACCTCAGAATTAGGCCCTCTGTGTATATGACCATTCTCTCTAGTTTCAGTGTTGTTTAAACTCCTAGATCAATTGTAGTTCCTTGTTTTACTTTTCTTCTGTGTTTATTGTATAGCTAAATAATGTAATACCACCTCATATAAACATACAAAAAATACATCTACTTTTCACCCAATATGTTAAAGCTATTGTATATACATCTAGTATATAATGTGTACAGAGATACTAAACAGGGAAAATATATTTACTATGAGCAAATCAGTAAGGTGTTCCTCCCTAAGATGTGACAATGAAAATACATACGGTAGAATGATCTCATTACCAGAATGAAGAGGCAGTTGACAAGGAGCTGGCATCTAGTGACTCGAACCCAGACTTTATGTTCCATGCTTGTTCCTTCAGTGCCACACACTCTGGGCACACTGGCGCGGTATGTGGATACAATAAACTACACTTACTGACAAAGACATTAACACACATGCTAAAACTGAGTGAAACCTCAAATATGTTAAACACATTAAGCAGTAAGCACACTCACTAACTCCTTCCTGCTGTCGACACTGCAGATCCTGATAAGCGATACTGACCAGGGCAGGAACTAAGGGTCTGATGGGAAATGTAGTTTTTCTTATGTCTTCAAAATGTGCACATTTTAAATTAGGAGCAGTTTATTCAGTTTTGGGTGAGATACCACTATTTTACAATGGTCAGCTGTTAATTCAAACTTTGTCCTGTACTTTTTTGCTGGATATCTACACGGTATGACGACTCTCTCACACTGGAGTATGCAGTGACCCAGCAAAAGGATAAAAGAAAATAAAAACAGCTAATGCCCTGGGCGCTAAATTTATTGAAGGAGCCAAGGACCTCATTCAGAGCCGCTCGCTCTGAATGGGGGCTGCCGCTTTTTTTTTTTTAGCCAGCCACCCACAGCTTTTGCGAGCGGCCAGGTGATTGGGCTTGCGGTAGGGTCTCGTCTGCCGCAAGCCCCGGTGAGCTTCTGGCTCTGGTAGAGCCAGAATTTCACTACTGACATCACTGGTGATGTCAGTAGGGCCACCCACAAACGGCAGGCCTTCCTTCAGGAACACCTCCGTTTGTCGAGCCACCCCCCCACCCTGCCTACTGAACTGGGCGAGCTGTCGATCAACAGAATAGCAGATGAAAAAAAGTGTAAAATCTATATTTTGGGATGCAGATGTTGGGAAACCACTGAAAACCCTTGGAACTCCCCCCAATGGACAATTCACCCCAAAAAAAGAATAAAAAAATACCAGGAACACCCCAAGAAACAGCTTTGAAATTTGGGGCATAAGAAAAAAGTGGGGGGACAACTTCAAAAATTAGCGAAATAAGCTTCTGGGGTTGCCCTAGGAAGGTGTCAAGTGTTTTGGGATTGCAGGTGCTTGTATGACGGAGGAATTTCACTTTCTACTTCAGGGTCCATAGGGTATCCACAGGATACCTTGGGGTATAGGTGATGGCGGCAGACATCGGGCACCTCAGAGTTAAATTTTCAGCCTCCGAGGATGCACTGGGGTCCCTCTCCTTTACCCCGCCCGGTGCCCGGCTCGGAGTCGGATCACCTTTTCAGAGGGGGGGCTGTTGGACAGCCCCTGAAGTTTTTTTCAAAGCAGCTTTGCTGCGCTGATATGAGCGGGCAGCAAGGACAAGCTAATTAGAGGTCCATGCTGCCGCTCCATCACCCCGCCGGGCCAGAACGCCGGTACTGATCCGGGGATCTTGGTGGGTACCAGGGGTCTCAGCTAGCGGGGACCCCGGTATATCTTGACTGTGGCCGGATTCAAGGGGATACAGGTAAGCGGCGGGCACCTGCGGTGGGTACCCGCCAATTCACAGTCTTAATTGTCCCGAGGCAGGGGGCTCCCTAGGGACAGCTGCGCGTGGAGCCAGGTACTGATCCTGCGCTTCCACTAGACCACCAGGGACAATGGGCTGCAGCGGTGAGGATACGCTCCAGCATGCCAGGGGAGCGCGCCTTCCCTGTCTCACAGCCGGCACCTCCCCCGCTGCACAGTGACTTTCCACAGCGGTCTGGCGGGCTGTGTCAGCGCTACTCGGCGGCTGACCTTCTCTCAGCTCCTCGGCGGCCATTTTCTAGGAAGTGGCAAACGCTGCTGGATTATGATACAGGTGGCATCGCGGTCCGGATCGCCCCAATACCATACCTCTCCTCCGATAAGGTCAGCGTATGCAGCACTGTTTCCTACCAGGCTCTGTGTCTGCGTAGTTGATCATAGTGCTTGTAGTGCAGGTGAATTACTTCTGCATTGTATGTGACTATATGCTAGCGCTTTCACTTCTGTCAGCCATTTTACTATCCCTGTTCTTTCTCTGCTAAAGCCCTTGCGGTGCGTGGTTGCAGGATGTTTATTACCTCACAGTAAAAGTGTTTTTCTGTGTGTGTGGAGTCACATACACGACGTTTACACTCATCATGTCTGAGAGTGAACGTGACTATCCTCTTCAGCTAATATGTACCAAATGTAAAGTACAGTTAGCGGAGGGTGATGTGAACGCTGAGGGTTTATGTAGAGCGCCCGATTTCTGTCATGGCACCTGTTCAGGAACTGCCCTGGGTTTGTTTTGCTAAGGCATATACAACACTTGTGGGTCAGTTAGTGACGCCCCCTGCGTTTCCCCAGATGGGGTTATCGCAGCAGGCGGTGGTCTCATCACCCATTCAGGGGTTCCCCAGGCAGTTGATAGTACCCAGTGTCTCCCGCTTTCATCCCCCCAGGTCTCTCAGGAGCCTGTGTGGGTGAATTCATTGTCCAACATGGTACAGCACCTGACAGACATTTTACAGGGGGAGTCACCATTGCGGCCTTCTAAGCGGCCTTTATTGTCTCAGACGGCTCAGTATGATGATGACATGATGTCTAAAGATGGTGAGATTATTGACTTTTCAGACCAAGCGCACCTTTGAGGCGAAGTCTAAATCTAAAGTCTTTATACCCAGCCTCATACGAGCAGTCTGTGCGGCCTTGGTTATTGAAGATGAGGATCTCCTCATGGCTAAATCCAAATACGGCTTCTTTAAGGATATTAATGGAGATGCCACTGTATTTCCTTTATCTGGTCAGTTAGTGGACCACTTAGAGGATGCATGGAAAACTCCAAGCAAGCGGTTCCAGCTTCAAAGACACTTGGCCTTTACATACCCCATTGCGGATAATTACTTCTCCAAATGGGAAACCCCTCCACAGGTGGATTCTCATGTTACTTGCCTAGTGAGGAGTGCAACATTACCCATGCCCTCCATGTCCCCCTTGAAGGATGTAACGGATCGCAAGGTGGAAATTTGCCTAACATCCATTTATTCCCTTGCTTGGGGGGCTTCCAGACCGGCTATGGCCATGTGCTGGGTAGCCAGAGCCATGGAGCACTGGGCTAATAACTTGGAGCCGTCTCTGGACACTGACTCTTCATCTGAACATTTGTAGTTAGTGGGCATTCTCAGAGACTCGGCCACGTACATTAAAGGGGTAGCCTTAGACATAGGTCTCTTCACTTACAGAATTTCCTCAGCAGCAGTAGCGGCGCACCGCTCCCTGTGGTTGCGCTCTTGGAGAGCGGATACAGACTCCAAGAAAGGGTTGGAATGCTTGCCTTTTAATGGCCAGGTCCTGTTTGGCCCTGATATGGACAAAATTGTGGACACGTTGGCAGCAGCCAAATCTGCATGTTTGCCCTCGGCCGCAGTCCCATCAGGGTCTGGTACTTCATCCTTTCAGCCCTATGGGGCCCAGGGTAAGTCAAAAGTACAGTCCTTTCCAAGACCATCGGGTGCCAGGAAATCTGCCAAGCCAAAGAAGCAGGCTTGGAGTACAAGACTTCCTACTCCCAAATCGGACAATAAGCCTTCAGCCTGACATGACGGGCCTCCCCTTGGGGGTCCCCAAAGTGGGAGGCCGCCTTCTTCAGTTCGCCTGTTGCTGGTATCTGATGACCACAGACACTTGGGTAAGAGAAGTGGTCTCTCGGGGGTACACCCTCTCCTTCTGCCGAAGGTCTCCCAGACAGTTTTTCACCACAGGCCTTCAGTCAGATCAGGAAGAGGCCCTAGAACTCCAGAAAGTGTTACGCTCTATGCTCCAGGCTGGAGTTATAGTGCCTGTTCCGTTACCCCTGAAGGGAATGGGGTATTACTCCAATCTCTTTCTTGTGCAGAAACCCAAAGGGTCTTACTGGCCCATCCTCAACCTCAAGTCCCTCAACAAGTCCTTGAGGGTTCCTCGGTTCAGGATGGAGACCCTGCGTTCCATTATATTGGCGATGGAGCTGGGGATTTTATGGTGTCATTGGACATTCAGGATGCCTACCTGCATATCCCCATTATTTCAGCACACCAGCATTTCCTCAGGTTTGCGGTGGTTAATCAACATTTCCAGTTTCAGGTGCTGCCCTTTGGCCTTTCCACAGCACCTCAAGTGTTTACCAAGGTCATAGCAGTCATGGAAGCCCACCTCCGGATGCAGGGGGTCTGCTTGTTACCTTATCTGGATGACCTTCTGTTATTGGCAGGGTCTCCAGAGATACTTCAGTGCCATCTGCAACTGACAATATCAGTGTTGCAGAATCATGGCTGGTTGATAAACTGGAAGAAGTCCTCCCTGGTTCCCTCACAGAGGATGCTCCATCTCAGAGCTCTGTTGGACTCTCAACAACAGAGGATCTTTGTGATGGAGGTAAAGGTCTATGCATTGCAGGCGAAGGTACGCAGTTGCCTCAGAGTCACCGAGTGTTCATTCACTCGGCAATGAGGTTACTGGGATCCATGGTGTCGATGTTCGACACGGTGGAGTATGCCCAGTTTCACTACAGACCTCTGCAGAAATTGATCCTCTCCAGATGGAATGGGTTTCCCCATTGGATAAAGACACAGACAATGATGCTTTCTCTGGAGGTACGTCAGTCTCTGGCCTGGTGGCTGCAGACGGCTCACCTAAACAAGGGGCACCCCTTTTGGATTGCGGACTGGGTCCTTCTGACAACGGACGGCAGTCACCGGGGCTGGGGAGCAGTAACAGGTCCACACTTCTTTCAGGGATGGTGGACAACAGCAGAATCTGCTCTTCCAATCAACATATTGGAACCTCGAGCAGTATTCAGAGCTCTTCAGCAGACAAGACATGTTCTCCATGGGAAAACCATGCAGGTACAGTTGGACAACGCCACCACAGTGGCTTACATAAACCAACAAGGAGGAGGAACCCGAAGTCAGGTGGCACTGATGGAGGTGTCCCACATTCTGGCTTGGGTGGAGGGCAATCTTCCAGCCATCTCGGCAGTGTTCATACCAGCAGTGCTCAACTGGAAAGCGGACTTTCTCAGCCATCAAGACGTGCATCCAGGGGAATGGTCTCTTCACCAGGGGGTGTTTCAACTCCTAGTGAACAGGTGCGGCCTTCCAAAAATAGATCTCATGGCCCCCCGACACAACAACAAGCTGCCTGTGTATGGATCAAGAACAAGAGACGAGGGGGCTCTTCTGGTAGACGCTCTGTCAGTCCGGTGGACCTTCCAGTTTGCGTACCTCTTCCCTCCATTCTCCTTTCTTCCTCGAGTGCTTCTAAAACTCAAGCAAGAAAGAGACACGCTCCTATTGATAGCTCCAGCGTGGCCCAGACATCACTGGTACTCAGATCTTCGGAGTCTCTCCATTAACACTCCGATGCTGTTGCCTCAACGTCCGGACCTGTTGTCTCAAGGTCCTTGCAACTACCCTGTCCTGGGTCATCTGTCTTTGGCGGCAAGCTCTTGAGACAGCCCTCTTAAGGTCCAGGGGTTTTTCCAGCTCTGTGGTTAACACCATGCTCAGAGCTCGGAAGCCTGCTTCTGCAAGAATTTACCACAGAGTGTGGCATACTTTCTTTGAATGGTGTTGCCCTAGAGGTTATGATCCCCAGGTGTGTAGGCTATCCAGGGTTTTGGCTTTCCTACAGGTGGGCTTAGCCACGGTCTTTGCCTTGCTTCCTTGAAGGCAGGGCCGCCTTCAGAAATCGTGGGGCCCGGGAATCACCAAATAGGTAGGGCCCCCCCAGCCCCCATTATGCAGAACACAGCAAACTTCCCTCCCCCCTCACACTCCCTAACAGGCTCGGCCGGTGGTCCGCTTATACCAGTGCGCGGCCAACTGCACCCAGTACTATATCCTCTCCAGCTGCCTGCGCTGCTGTGGTGTTTGTGGCTGCTTGTGGGAGGCAGGCAGAGAGGATGCTCCCGGCTGCTCGATTGTGCTATAGGCTAGCAGCACAGAGCAGGCTGGGAGCATCCACTCTGCCTGCCTCCCACAGCCAGCCATATACACGGCAGCAGCGTCGGGGAGTCAGAGATGTCAGAGATAGTGAGAGGATATAGGAAAAGGCGCTGGAGGCCGGCAGCCCCGACCGAGACTGTCAGTGCACGTAAGTTTAACAGGGGGTAAGTAGTGGACATGCGTTCGGAGGAGTGGACGGGCCCACAGAGTGTTCGAGCCTGGTACTACAGGCCCGGCAGTCCCCCCCTGATGGCGGCCCTGCTTGAAGGTGCAAGTTTCTGCTCTGTCAGTGTGGTGTCAGCGTAGGATTGCTACTTTTCCTGGTGTCCGCACCTGTTTGCAAGCTGTACTTCGCATTCAGCCTCCATTTGTCCCACCAGTGGCTCCTTGGGATCTGACTGTGGTCTTGAGGGCTCTCCAAGGACCGCTATTTGAACCCCTGGGCTCAGTGGATTTAAAATGGCTTACAGCTAAAACTGTGTTTCTTCTGGCTATTGCTTCAGCCAGAAGGGTGTCAGATTTGGGGGCTCTCTCATGTTGCCCTCCCGATCAGATTTTTCATAGGGACAGGGCGGTGCTTCAGACTCACCCTGGTTTCCTAACTAAGGTGGTATCTAGTTTCCACATTAATGAGGAAATTATAGTGCCGGACTTTAATTCCGAAGACCTCTCAGCTGGTGAGGCCTCATTGGATGTGCTACGTGGTCTCAGGATTTATATTGACTGTATCAATTCATTTCGGAACCCGGACTCCTTGTTTGTCTTCTATGGTTTCCGTAAGAAAGGATGGCCTGCCACTAAGCACATTTTGGCAGGATGGATTCACATGGCGATTTCTGAGGCTTACACTCATGAGGGCCTTCCTGTACCGTCCTCTGTTAAGGCTCATTCTACTCAGTCTGTGGGTCTTTCGTGGGCAGCTCGCTGTGTCGCCTCTGCTGTTCAGCTTTGCAAGGCAGCTACATGGTCTTCTGTCCATACCTTTGTGAGGTATTATGCATTTGATACCTTTGCCTCTCAGGATGCTTCCTTCGAGCGGCGGATTTTCCTTTCTGCACAGGATCGTCCCCGCCATTGAAGGATACTGCTTTGGGACATCCCCAAGGTATCCTGTGGATACCCTATGGACCCTGAAGAAGAAAATATGAGATATGGTAAGAACTTACCCTTGTTATCTCTATTTCAATGAAGTCCATAGGGTTCCACAGGACTCCCGCCCTGTTGCACCTGTACTGCAGATGGGTTTTGATCTGGTCACCGGTTTTTCCATTTCCTGGTGAGAATGTGATTCTTGTGTGTTCCAGGCTTTCTTCTCTCTTTCTTCTCCTCCGGCCTATGCAGGGCCGGTTCTCCCATTATGCATGGTACGCAGCTGCGTAAGGCACCACATAGTGGAGGGCTCCTCAGCTGCGTACCATGTGGGCCGCGGGCAGACTGTGTCTCTGTGACACAGCTGCACCGCGTGTGTAGCGCTGACCGGACGGAGTTCGGTCAGCGCTACACAGTACAAACACACAGCCGCCGGCTCCGGCAGCTGTGTGTTTGCTTTAGCAGCTGATGAGAGTCAGACAGACTCTCATCAGCTGCTGCTCCCACTGCCAGAGCCAGACATCTTCCAGCTCCCGCAGTGGGTAATGGGAGTGATGTCATGACGTGACGTCACTCCCATAATGCAAAGCGGCGAACGGAGGAGTTGATATCGGCGGCAGGACCAGAAGCAGGAGCGGGTTTCAGGTAAGTGTTTTTTTTTTTTTTTTATTACGTCTCTACTGCGGGGGAGGGAGGTGGAATACTACTGGGGGCACTACAAGGGGGGGGATACTACTGGGGGCACTACAAGGGGGGATTACTACTGGGGACACTACAAGGGGGGGACTACTACTGGGGGCACTACAAGGGGGGCTACTACTGGGGACACAGTACAAGAGGGGGCTACTACTGGGAGTACTACAAGGGGAGATTACTGCTGGGGGCACTACAGGGGGGGAATACTACTGGGGGCACTACATGGGGGGGAATACTACTGTGGGCACTACAAGGGGGGGGTTACTACTGGGGGCACTACAAGAGGAGATTACTACTGGGGGCACTACATGGGGGGAATACTACTGGGGGCACTACAAGGGGGGGGAAATACTACTGGGGGCACTACAAGGGGGGGATTACTGCTGGGGGCACTACAAGAGGGGGGACTACAAGGGGGGGACCACTACTGGGGGCACTATATAAAGGGCACTGCATAGGGGTACCACTACTGCGGGCACTGCATAGGGGGGGAGTACTACTGGGGCACTATATAAGGGGAATACTACTGGGGGCACAAGGGGCACTGCACAGGGGGGACCACTACCGGTGGCACTGTAAAAGGGGCACTGCATAGGGGGGCGCCAAAAAATATACTTGCTTACCAAAAAATTTGGGCTAGGGCTGGCCCTGGGCCTATGACTTATTACTTAACTGAGAGGCCATGGCTCGGGGGCGGGGTATAGGAGAGGGACCCCAGTGCATCCTGGGAAGCTGAAAAGTTAACTCTGAGGTGCCCGATGTCTGCCGCCATCACCTATACAAGTAACAAAAAAGAAGTAAACCTCACAAGCACTCTCCAATTACCATATATACATGAAACACCACAGTGTGACCACTGCAATCAAAAAATTAATTGAATTCACCCATAGGTCAATAAAGAGTTGTATAATTCATTCATATATATAGATGATCCAAAAAAGAAGGTTCCAGACTTCTTATATAGAGTTTGAACTTGAAGTAAATCTGTAATGAGATATGAGCCTTTCCAGCCTTTGATGCTCAGGCATGGAGGGACACAAAATCAGAGAAAAGAATATAGTGCAGATTCCTTTGTAAAAGCACAATCCTTTAATTATAAATCACACTTACAAGAATGAAGTGAATTAAAAGCAAGTAATGTAGGTCCCAACAGCATACAGCATACGGCAGGTACCAGATGACACAGACAGCCCGTGATCCCAGTTGGCATAGGGGAATGGTAACCCTGAATTTCCGGATACTCAGGACCACCAATCGGGAGTTGATACGCCTGCTGTTTAGCACCGTGAGTCCAAGAAGGTAAGCCACGCTTAACGCGTTTCGGACATATTCGTCCTTCGTCAGAAGCGTGTTAAAGCTTACCACAGTCCCTCCTTATATACGTTGTTCCCTCCTGGATAACAGCTGTTCCCACTCGCCGCAATAGTTCCGTCTCTGCCATCACCTATACCCCAAAGTATCCTGTGGGGAACCCTATGGACTTTGTAGAAATAGAGATAACAAGGGTAACTTCTTACCATATCTCATATTTTTCTACAACTACACTTCAGAGACATTAAAATATGGTAGTACCCATTTACAAGCACCCCAAATTTGATGGAACTACTTATTTGCTCTAAAAAACAATGCTTTATGCCATTCTTCACCACCAAGATGCTAATAACAAGCATTTACCACCACTTAAGTACCCTAACTAGTTCAATTAGGGCTAATAGTAAACTACCATAATGATTTTCAAAGTCAAACCATCTTTTTCAGGGGTACAGAGTGATTCCCCCAATTCATCCTGCACTTTTCGCCTGTTTCACATATGCCAGGTCCCGTTTTTGCCTGTTTGGCAATTGAATACGGAGTAAATCGGGAGTGCACACGAAAAGTTTTTGCGTCCAAAACACGCGAAGGCGCCGAAAAGTCAGGCAGGTGAAACTTTCTCGCCACTGCAAAACTAATTCAGTACGGCCCTAAGTAGGAAAAAGTCATGGCTGCAGGTGTCTGACCCGCAGTAACGTAAGTTAACACAACCCGTGGCTAATTGTATTCAGTCATAAAATGGACTAGTTGCCAAATGGAGATTGTGCAGTTTCTTGACCAAAAGGAAAAATTACAATAAAAAGCTTTACAGTAACTATGCTCCAATTGAGGAATAAAAACAATTTGCATAATGTTAATTAGTAGCAATTAATTTAATATATTAGTTAAAATTATTAAATAGTAAACATTTTTTACTAATGGCAGCAGAAAAGAGCTACGGTTAGTTTCAGTAGTGACGGACATAAATATATAGTAATAGCTCAGCATATAAGACCACTACTGTCTCTATGGGATGCAGTTAAAATACAGATGGAGGGGATTCCAGCTGTCAGAATGCCAGCGCTGGAATCCCGACACCTGTCAGACACCTGACACCTGTCAGACACCTGACACCTGTCATACACCTGACACCTGTCAGACACCTGACACCTGTCATACACCTGACACCTGTCATACACCTGACACCTGTCATACACCTGACACCTGTCATACACCTGACACCTGTCATACACCTGACACCTGTCAGACACCTGACACCTGTCGTACACCTGACACCTGTCGTACACCTGACACCTGTCGTACACCTGACACCTGTCGTACACCTGACACCTGTCGTACACCTGACACCTGTCAGACACCTGACACCTGTCATACACCTGACACCTGTCAGACACCTGACACCTGTCATACACCTGACACCTGTCATACACCTGTCAGACACCTGACACCTGTCATACACCTGACACCTGTCATACACCTGACACCTGTCATACACCTGACACCTGTCATACACCTGACACCTGTCGTACACCTGACACCTGTCAGACACCTGACACCTGTCGTACACCTGACACCTGTCAGACACCTGACACCTGTCATACACCTGACACCTGTCGTACACCTGACACCTGTCAGACACCTGACACCTGTCATACACCTGACACCTGTCATACACCTGATACCTGTCATACACCTGACACCTGTCAGACACCTGACACCTGTCAGACACCTGACACCTGTCAAATCCCAACTGCAGGAATCCCGAAGGTAAGTAGCGGGGTTAGGGGGAGGGTTAGGGTTAGGTATTAAGGGGGGTAGGTTAGGTGTAGGGTGCGGGGAGAGGGAGGTTAGGTTTAGTCAATAAGGGGGGGGTTAGGGTTAGGCATCGAGGAGAGAGGGTTAGGGTGTGGGGATGGGAAAGTTAGGTTTAGGCACTAGGGGGGAGGTTAGGGCTAAGTATCGGGGAGGGAGGGTTAGGGTTAGGCATTGAGGAGAGAGGGTTAGGGTAGGGAAAGAGGGGCCGGTTAGGATACCGACTGACAAAATGGCGGTATCTTAATCCTGCCGGGATGCCGGCATCAGGACTCTGACCGCCAGGATCCGGAACGCCGGCATCCCGTACCAATCCCATCTCTATATATGGGCTAATAGAAAGAAAGAAAATGATGAGTAATAGAAGATCTATGGACCCATTAAAGTCCTTCCAATAGGTTTATCTGAAATGTAAATCTCACAGTACAATCCAAACTCTGTATTTGAAAATGTCACTCCGGTTTGTTTGAGCAGAGACACTGGATACTATATTTATTTATTACAGTTATATAGGGTCTGATTATGTGTATGACTCATCCCTTTTCAAGGGTATGTAGTCAAAAGGTCGACATTCTCAGACTGTCACCAGGTGAAATTTCGACATTCAATATAAAACAATTACAATGCAATGTGGTGCAAAAGGAAAAAGAAAAATCACTAAAGGGAACGTGTGAGATAAATACTCACTTTTACTCAGTAATATATTTAATAAAGAATACAGTTTAAAAACAATATAAATACAAATAAAATATTCATCTATGGGTAAACAATCATACCAATACGTGCCACATATTTGTGAAAAACTAATTTAAAGTCCAAAAGAAGTGTAAAAAATGGTGCAAAAATTACTGGAAACTTATAATACTACTTAATTATAATATGCTTTTGGAAAGCAAGATATGTTACCAGTGCCACAAATGATGTCCATAAGATAAAAAGATGAGAAATCCAGCGGGGTGTAGTCATTTCCTGCAGCTCCGTGCAGTCCCTGTATGGGTTGTCACTTCCTCAGCAGTTGGTACTCTTGTGTTTAGGACTTGGGGGCCTATTCATCATCGAAGGCCGTATACAGTTAATACATCACACCCATCCTTCTATAATATATTTATGGATCTTCTTCCCCCTCACCCCTTATATAATATATTTAATGACCCACCCCTTATATAATATATTTAATGATCTTCTCATCCCAATCAACTATGTATTAAATGATCCCCTCATCCCCAGCCATTATAAAATATATTTAATTATTCCCCCCCTCCCATATCAGACCAGTCCAGTTTTTGTCACTTACCTCAGTACTCTCGGAGTTCCATGCATCCAGCGTCCTGCTCTGTAGCTCCTTGTTGTCTTTTTAGGGCATGAGACATCATGACATCTCATCCCCAAGTGTCTGCAGCGTGAAGCAAGGGAAGACTGAGTGACAGGTCAGGTTTTAGATACACCACTCTGGACATGGAGGAACGATTCTGTTAGTCTCCAGTAGGGATGTACATCGGAAGGCCACCATCAAATGATGGCTGGGCTTACGATGTCCCATAGCATCAAAAGTATTAGATGGAAAAAACTATTAATTTGATATTTGCATGCGCAAGAGACCCTTCTTGTGCATACACAATAGCCCTATTTCAGGGCTGGTAGGGGACGGCACTGGGGTGGGACAGGACTGGGGTCGGGATAAGATGGGATCGGGGATGGGAAAAGATGCCCCGTGCTGAGATCTGCAGGCAGGGACAGTGCAGCTCTCAGCATTAAAAAAAATCCCATCACAACACCATCGAATCATTACCATTTGATGACAGCAAACAACGGAATGCTGGAATCGACTGGTAACTAAAAACACTACCATCACAAGAACATCAACCATCGATGTCCATCCCTAGTCTCCAGCCTTCACCACAGGCAGCAGAGAGGGGCAGCGGAGACTGGAGATGAGCAAAATCATTCCCAGACAGCAGCTTTGGCCCGGGGGGACTCCTAAGAGAGGGGGGTCTGGGGGTACTCACCCCATGTGCTACCCTTACTCTGGCCCGGCGGTCACTCATGCTTTCCATGTGTGTTCACTAATTGACCCAAGTGTGGGGAGCAGATATAAAATGTGGAAAGTGACTTTATTTTACTTTAAAGCCAACAAACTGTTCCACATGCATCTGTGTATTAGATAGTATTGTATTTTGCCATAGAAACTGAATGTACTATTTATCATATATTTACTTTGAATCAGCAATTGGCCTTTCACACTCAAACTATTTGATCTAATCCTAAGTATCGCCTAGGCAAATAAAAACCTTTTTAAAACATTGAACAAATCCAAGCTTGGGGTTGGAGCATCTCATTGTCAAATACAAAGGAATTGAATACTGCCATATTAGGGTGTACAGTGTACTATATCTGCCAATGTTAAAATATGTGCAGTGTGACTAATATAAATGAGATATGACTATTATTCCTATTTCCTGTGACAAAAGCTGACAGGACATAAACACATACAATACACTTACAATGTACATCTGTCATTAACCTCCAGAGCTCAATCCACCTCCCAGCAACTGTGTTCCTTCCAACATACAATTCTGGGGTGTTGCTATGTTCTCAAGTTAATAATGATGACAGTCATACTATCACTGCATTCCACTGAATATATTTACCCAAAATATTGTGTCTGAATTGTGACCTACTCTGGCCCATGGTGAGAATTGCAGCATATATATACAGTAAACACAGAACAACTGTACTATGCCTTTGCTCAGTATTGAAAAGCAGTGACATTTATGGGAACAAGCATTTTCCATGGAACAATCTTTCTGCAGGGACTGTTCCTGGAAATTGTAACTAGTGGACAGATAGTAGTCTTATTCATTCCTAGGCAGATACCATGCACACTCCTGTGTGAAATTGGGGCAGTAACTAGAGGTATGCCAATATAGTGCCACCACCCAAGAACCTAAGCCAAGGGCGCAGCACCATAACTGCTCTGTAGGCCACTGCATTAGACTTGCAGGGTGCCAGGAAAGGCCTGAAGATCTGCCTGAGATCCTCCAGGTGTGTCTTTAGTGTCCTGATCCCGGCCCCCTCCTTGTAACATTGTGAAGTTGCATTTGAAGGGGTGAGACTGGCCAAGGGCGCAGTAATGCTCTGCAACGGTGCTGTGTGAACTACTGTACTTCCGTATCGACATTTGGTACATTTAAGAAAACTGGTGCAGAAGAAAATATGTTTCCCATAAGTTAGACTATGTTGTCTAGCTTGTATAGTTCAGAAATTGTAATCAAACATCTGACTGATTGCTGTCAGAAACACCACTTATTCCCCTGAACCAAATATATGTCCCTCACTGATGGATAGTAAGGTCTCAGCAGTTTCACTTACACAATGAGCATTCAGGAGAAGTGACTCATGGGGATTTGAAAACTAGCATGGCAGGTGATTGCCACCTGGTGGCAGAAAAAGATATGTGTCCCTGTTTTCTTGCCTTATGAATGAACAATAGAATAAAATTACTTTGATTTCACTTTTCTACCCAACTAATGGCAAGTTAATTATATAGATGATGGGTGTGGTATAAGAGATAACAGTAAAAAGGTTGCAGTGTCTAGATATACACCAGATGTTAGTAGACAGTCAATAGATAGACAGGGACAAAAGGTCGACACACTAAAGATCGACAGGTACAAATGGTCTACAGAGTCAAAATGACAACACAATAATGGTTGACATATGTTTTTTTTTCTAGCCCTAATCTTCACCCTAACCCTTCCCTTGGTCCCTAACCCTTCCTCCTGGTGCTCAAACGTTGGGGTAGGTGCCTGACCCTAATAGTTCCTTCTAGTGCTTAACCATAATCCTCTGGTAAGTGCCTAACTCTAATCCTCCCTCCTGGTGCCTAACCCTGTCGGGGTAAGTACCTAACCCTAACCCTACAGTAAATTAAAAAAGGCAGGCAGATCCCATCTGCTGCTGCACTGCACTACCAGGGAAGAAAGAGAGAGAGGTGAGTGTGGGCCAGACGCAGGGCTGTGGTGTATGTGTGACAGGGAGGTGGCTGGGGTATGAATGTGTAAGAGAGGTAGGTGAATGTAAGAATGAAGTCGCTGGGGCAGGAGCATATATGTGTAGGGTAGGTGGCTGGGGCAGGGCTGAGGTATATATATGAGTAAGGTGGCAGGGGCAGGGCTGGGGTATATGTGTGAGAGTGAGGTGGCTGGGGTATATGTGTGAGAGTGAGGTGGCTGGGGCAGGGCTGGGGTATATGTGTGAGAGTGAGGTGGCTGGGGCAGGGCTGGGGTATTTATATGAGTAAGGTGGCTGGGGCAGGGCTGGGGTAAATATGTGAGAGTGAGGTGACTGGGGCAGGGCTGGGGTAAATATGTGAGAGTGAGGTGGCTGGGGCAGGGCTGGGGTAAATATGTGAGAGTGAGGTGGTTGGGGCAGGGCTGGGGTATATATGTGAGAGTGAGGTGGCTGGGGCAGGGCTGGGGTATATATATGAGAGTGAGGTAACTGGGGTATATATGTGAGAGTGAGGTGGCTGGGGCAGGGCTGGATATGAGAGTGAGGTGACTGGGGTATATATGTGAGAGTGAGGAGGCTGGGGCAGGGCTGGGGTATATATAGGAGAGTGAGGTGGCTGGGGTATATATGTGAGAGTGAGGTGGCTGGGGCAGGGCTGGGGTATATATATGAGAGTGAGGTGGCTGGGGTATATATGTGAGAGTGAGGTGGCTGGGGCAGGGCCCTGCACATGGAACTGGACCAGCTAGCGAGCAGCTCCGTGGCCTGGCTGTGGATGGCTTTGACTCAGTTGTTACAGCTCTGGTATGGAGAGTGATAGCGAGGAGGATGTTCGGAGCAGGAATGCCTGGTCTCAGGGTGAGTGCTGGCACTGCCCCCTGTGTGTATAGGCTGTACTTGTCCCCTGCATGTATAAGCTGGCACTGCCCTCTGTTTGCTCAAACAGGGAAGGTATTAAAAATATATTTTTTTAAGGACTCATTTTGGTTTAGTCAATCAGTGTCACATACTGGGACCGATTCTGACTTGTACACAGTGGCCGTGATCACGTAAATTAGCAAATTTTTGTGACTGCACATGCCACCCATGGACTTTTGACCAGGAATGATGATGTTCGTCCATGCAAGATTTTGGAGGGAAAAATCCGAACTCAACGTGCAAACTCGAACCTATCCGAGCCTTCACATCCCTAATATTTAGTAACCAATTTTAAAATGATCCTGCTTAATCTGGACACTATGTGTTCTTTCTTACTGTTGCTTCAATAATGCCAAACAATCCCTCTCGGTGTGCCAGGTCCTTAGTGACCTTACTTCCTGTTTTTTTATATATACAATCCCATTCATGGAAGGAACTGAAGATCAGGCCTTATAGGGCCAATTTATCAATGAGTATTATAATACGCAACAAGTTTTAAAACTTGTTGCGTATGATAATTGTGCTCCAGCCAATCAACTCCTAACTGTCATCTGTTTGAAAAATGAAAGATGGGAGCTGATTGGCTTGAGCACAATTATCATACGTAAGTAACGCAACAAGTTATAAAAATCGTTGTGTATGATAAAACTTGTTTATAAATGGACCCCATAGATGGAGCGTAATGGCTTCACTCTCTCTTCCTCATCCATCCCTCACCTACTTCAAAAAAATTAATCCTATGGCTGCATCTCCGGCTGCTAAATCAACCCCCTATAAATTCGAAAGGCTTAACTTGTGTCCTCACTGGCTCCATGAAACTATAGAAAGGTCATAGTTTCCCTTTTCAATGGCATCAATTGATGTTTGGTGATGTGATCTTTCAAACATATCTTATGGCACTGCCATAAATTGATGCCTATTTGGAGAAAATTAGATGTCCATTGCCCACACTTTTACATTTGGAGGTCCCTTTCTCATCCAGGTTTTCCCAATGAATATCCTCACGGCCACTTAGCATCAGAACAAATTTGATCGGCATGTTGTCTCAGCAACTGCTGACTGGCACTAGTCACCTCCAAAGGAGGTTGCAGGCTGGGATCACCATCGCAACCATTGGTGGTCAATGGTCGAAATGGTGGAGGTCGTGTTGGGCCTCTGGCCAGCTGAGTAAGCCTCGGCTTACTCAGACTGACTGGCTTGCGAGCTCAGGACACTGCGTTTAACGCAGATCCTGGGGTAGCCACTCCTGGAAAATGGGGCGTACACGTACACACCCCCTTTTCCGGGAACGCTGGCTGCACCCACCAGTGGCAAAGGCAGGATTTCTATAGGGAGGTTTCCAAATGCTTGATTTTAGAGTGAGTGTGGCCAGTCCATGATGAGGGCAGAATTACCACTTATCCAGCTTTAATATGTGTCATACAAAGTATATTGTGTCTCATAATTCCAGCATATACAGCATCAGTGATCACTTTAAGCCATTAAATGCAGGAGTAGGGCCATCCTGCCTGTGCTGAATGTTTTTATTTTAGATGTGGGCACAATTCCAGATAATTGGAGCAAGTCTTGGAGTCTGGGGGATCAGCAGATACATATATGTCCACTGCCCTGGACATATATGTAAATATTGGGCTCTATAGCAGTGCATGTTTTCCAAATCCCCTAATTGGTGCACAGGTTATTTATTACTGGCTGATACATGTTAAAAGATCCACAGGTGGTGCTAATTATTTCATTTATGATACCGAGAAGAACATGCAGCGCTAGTAAAATTCCATTATATTACTATTTCTATTGTGGCCATGGTGTGGGATGGGGAGGGGGGTTTCCAGGCAGATGGAAACCCCCCCTGCGTTTGCCTATGCCCACCCCCACACCGCCTCTTAAATGCCTCTGCCTGTAAATCAGGCAGAGGCATTCAAGTGTCTGCGTGCTACTACGCAGGACCCATTCTGCTGAGAGAGCTACCCTTTGCGTTTATCTACATGCATATTGGCGTAGTTAATGCCGACATGCATGTGAAGAGCGTCAGGATGCATCGCATGGAAATTTCGATGCGCATGCATCCAGCCCATTATCTTTATTGGTTCATTCCGTCCTTTCTATAAATAAAGTCTTTAGAAAATAAAAGATGTCTTGCATGAGGCAAAATGTATGATTGCTTAATTTTATGAACCTCACAATTCAACATATTAAGAACATATAGGGGTATTCAATATGGGTGCGATAACATCGTTTCTTGCGTTAATATCGCACTTTTTAACGTTTTTGCATTAATATCACTTGTTTTAGTTTTACACCGTATTCAATTTCAAAGACTTAACGCAGGTTTGAAAAGTCTTTGATAAAAAACGGTGATAACTTTTCACCATTGAATAGGTGTCGAAAAAAAGTGCAGAATTGGGGTTTAGGGGTGCAGGCTTAAAATAGCCTGCACCCCTGAGATTGACATTTAAAAAAGAACTGTGTCAAAAAAAGTAAAAAAAAAAAATAGGGACACCCCAAAAAATTTATTTAAAAATTGGGGTGCAAAAAAAAAAATGGGAAAAAATTGTTAAACAGTAGGGAAATAGGTTCAGGGCTATTTTGCATGTATGCGGCAGGTGTTTTCTAGAATAGAATTATAGCGGCAGATGCACAAATGCAGAATTTTTAAAAACTTACTTTAGGGACATCAAAATATGCTAGTACCCATTTTCATGTACCCCAAATTTGATGGGACCACTTAAAAAAATGAAAATAATAACCTAAGTGCTCTTCTGCATCACTTCTTCAATGTCGGGAAAAAAACACCTGCTACGGCTATTTAAATCCCCGACTTTCAATTAAAGGATAAAACGGGGGTACCCTTAGTGATCCCCCATGTTTTTACAACTATAGGGGGGTCTTACAATTATTTTAAGGAAAAATTCGTAACTTTACGCAAATCCAACTTCGGAGTTTCCCGTTTTCGTTAATTTTATTTTGAATACGGGGATAAGCGGGAGCACGCACCATACCTTTACGCAGAAAAATTCTCCGATATGAAACATTAACTTCGCCAGGGAAGTTAACCTTTCATATTGAATACCCCTCATAATCTGGTTTAAAGCTGCAATGAAGAAGATCACTCAAATATATATATTTACTAAAGTGAGAGTTTTTAAAAGTGGAGATGTTGCCCATAGCAATCAATCAGATTCTACCTAACATTTAACTAGCACCTTCTAGAAGATAATAGCTAGAATCCTATTGGTTGCTATGGGCAACATCTCATTTCTAAAAACCTGCAGTTTAGTAAATATACCACATGGAATCAGGACCTAATTCAGAGTCGGTCGTAGCGGCCGCACGGTCGTACGCATCCGATGTTTTTCTTTCTGCGCCTGCGCACGGCTAGCTGTGCGCATGTGCATATGAGCTCTACCGATGCAAAATACTGTCGGTCGTAGGGCTTCCGAAACGGACAGGAAAGTCCGTTTGTGGGTGTATACGGGGGTGGTGGTCTGCAAACGGAGGCGTGCTTCAGCGTTTCCAGGCGTTTTAGGGGAGTGCATAAATTATCTGCTTCGTACGACCATGAATTGCATGATAACGTCACTCTACGAACAGGATGATCGTCCAGGCTAAGGTAGGCAAGAAGCGTCCGTAAGCCACAACAGTACAATCGTTAATCCGATGTTACTTGTGATGTTTCTAATTGGAACCACACAAACCAAGCAGCTAAGATTGGTGCATTGTAACTATTAACACTGCTAATTACCTTGTAAATTATTTCACTTGCGTGTGCATTAGGGAATTCGTAACACAACTGTTTATTTGTGCTTTTTTAACTTATTGTTTTCGGGCATTTTTGAAAACATATAGCATTGTGTTTTGCATAGCAGCCTTTTCAGATACCATACTTTTTAAACCATATATACATTGATATAGTTAAATATAGACATTTTGTTAATAAAATTTTGTTTATTTTAGGAAATTAGCCTTAAATCACAATTTTAGTTACAATTGTTAGGGCAACATTTGCTTATAAATAAAAATAAAAAACACAGGGCCTGATTCAGAGCCGTTCGCTATTTGCGGTCGTTCGTTCAAAAATAAGGGGTGGCTATTCAAATGATCCGTTCGCAAATTGCAGTCTGTTCACACCTCTAAGTCTGAACGAGCGAGCAAAACATACGCTCGTTTATTTGATAAAAATGCCCCCTGGCCGCACGCACCATACGTCATGTCCGCTATTTATTAGATTAATCGAGTACATCGTACAGCGTATGAACTGCTCGCTATTCTTGTGGTTGGTGTTTTCAACCGCTATTTTGCGAGCTGTTCTGAGTTAAAAAAAACCAAGTGACGTGGTCAATGACGCTGCTGTATTAATTATGCACTCCCTTAAAACGCCCGTTTTGACCTTTAAGCACGCCTGCGTTCGGATCTCCACTCCCCGTTTTCAAGCACCTTCCCCTATTACCACCCACATACGCCTCATTCTGTCACTCAAAATAGCAGGCCCTCGCTATATTGCGTACCAACGATTTTCGGCCGCACTGACTGGTTCGCGCATGCGTACTAAAAACCGTACGCATGCGCAGATGTGCGAACATCGCTCGGAACGAGCGTACTGCCGCTAGCGAGTGGCTCTGAATGAGGGCCACAATTCTAAAATTAAAATAAAAAAATTAAAAAAAGAGCTTGAGACATTGGTGACAAGAAATATGGGGACTGGACAAGAGGTGAGGGAGGAGATATCCAGGGCTACTTACATCATTTGGGCCGGCTTGGAGGAAGAGGTAAGCTACGGACAGCCGACTGGCGTGTAACCCGCCGACAGGCCTGGCCAGAGGTAGATGGTATTTCCTCAGGCCTAGCCAGAAGGCTCTCCATACTTGCGGGGGTGGCTGTTGGGCTGCCAGAGGTGGTGGTCCTGGGAGGAAGGGAGTCTCGCTCCATCATGGCAGGTGGGTTTGCCTGCTCCTGGGTATTGGCCCAATGATCTATGGCCCCAGCAATGGTCTCCAGGGCCACCGCCACCCTCACCAGAGTGGTCTTCATCCTCAGAAGAACACATCTGTTCTCCTGAGTTTGGGAGACCAACCTGGTGAGGAGAGGCACTGCTCGTTCCAATGGTTGCCCTGGAGTAGACTCCACAGGGTCCCCAGATGGAGTACTTGGATCCTCCCCTGCAGAGTCTCCATCTGTACTGGACCCAGACCTGACCTCAGGAGCAGGCACTACCTCCTCTGAGTCTGGAAAAAAAAAAAAACATTTGTATTTAAAAAAAACAAAAAAAAAACGCATACACGTTTTAGCTTTATACTTTTTTGAGTCCAAAAAATATTTACATTCTTGCACATGTGGAGCGTTGAAGTCGGCCATGTCAGTGTCCATAGTGGACATGCCGACTATCTCCTCTTTCGTCACACATCCCTGAGCCAACGTCTCCAACCTCGTCAAGGTCAGCTCCTCAGGGATGGCACCACCACCTGTCCCCGCAGCATGGTCCACCCTACTCCGTAGCTTCCTCTTCAGCTGGTATTTGAAATCAGTCCATCTGACAATGTGATTTGGAATTTTTTAAGGGTTAGTTTATTTAATTAAGATCTCGCTTTTGACTTCAGTACACTCACAATATCATTTTCTTACCTTTTTTTAACGACTTTCATGGTTCTGTGGGTTGTCCCCACAGCATTAACAGCCATGGATATCTCCTCCCAAATCCTGTCTTTGGCTCCAGCCCCCATATTTCTTGGGGCATGGACAAGGTTATCCATTGTCATGGTCACCAATGTCTCAAGCTCTAGCCTTGAAAAGAGTGGATTTCTGGGCCTTGGCCTGCTTGGCCCCGCCTCCTCCTCCACTGGTGGTGGTAGTAGATTCCCAGCACCTACAATATTTTTGAATTTTGATAAATTAAAAAATGCATTTTTGGAAGATATGAACCGTTATTGTGTTTTTAAAAAAAATGTGTTTAACACTTACCTGCCTCATTTGGCCTCTGCCCATCATGCTCCTCGCTTGCCATTTTCAAAACTTGTGAGAGAGCATGAAGAATAGTGCTTTTGAGGACTATTTTATAGATGTGAGTGCATCCATGGATTGGTTACCCGTGCATCCCTATTTGCCTACGTACAATGCACACCTTGCCTGCATTCCGTAATCACTGCGTGGGTTGTCCGAGATGTGAGCGCATCCCTGGATTGGTTACCCGTGCATCCCTATTTGCCTCCGTTCAATGCACACCTTGCCTGCATTATTCAATCATTGTGGTTTTTTTGGCTTTATTTAAGGCAAAGCCAAATGTTCCCTTACTTGTGGGTTGTAGTTGGAGTGATTTGTGGAGCAGGAAGGGATTGCTAGTGTTTACAGTGTTTGGAGTTGTTTGAGTGGTGCTTGTGTGTGTTGTTTGAATGGTGCTTGTGTGTGTTGTTTGAGTGGTGCTTGTGTGTGTTGTTTGAGTGGTGCTTGCATTTTTTTTTTTGGGGGGGTGGGTTTTTTTTGGGGGGTTCCATTTTTCTTTTGTTTTTTTGGGGGGTGGTTTTTTTTTAAATTTTTGTTTGTCCATAAATTTAACAAACCTGGTTACTTTGTGTGTTTGGGTGGACGTGTTTTTGGAGGAACAAAATAACAACGTTCTTTGCAGACTACAGTAAGTGTGCCAGCCTACTGCAAGCTGTTTTTTTATTTTTTGGAATTTAAAACCAAAAAAAGGACATTATTCAAACAATTATTGTCATGTTGTATTGTTTTGTTTTAGGTGTTTAACAGTCCAGTTTGTACTGGATTCAGGTAAGTGTCTATTTTTAAAAACCTAAAAGTTTGTCGTATTTAATAATAAAGTGTTTTATGCTGTCTTTTTTACATTTAATAATGCATTTGTGGTTTTTATTGATAAAACAATAATTATGTTTTCAATTTTATATATTGCCCAATTTCAAAGTTAAGGATTGTTTTAACAATAATAGTAGTAATAGACGTGTTTTTTTATCAAAATATTATTTTCTTTTTCTTCCATAAAATAAAAACCCGTACACAAACAACACCTGTAGGGGTTCCCGAAGATGGCACAGCCCGACCCTTTAAGACTATGCACCATTATTACTAAGCTAAGTATTTTTGGAAAAATATTAAAAATTCTTTCTCAACAACACTTAATTTTTAAAATTCTAACTTTACAGAGCGATGTGGGCCAGCTATTAGTGGCCATGTTGCCCCCCACCAACCTTCCTCAGCCTCCTCCTGGGTATAGGCATAGGAGGCGTGCAAGGGCCAAGATATATAGAACACGTGTCACCCTTTTTGGAATGCCTGATGATGTGGTTGTAACCACTTATCGCCTGCCTCCAAATATTATCCTAGACACTCTTTCAATAATAAAGAATGATCTAGAAAGTCAGATTAACATTCCTACAGCAATCACACCACTTACACAGTTGTTGGCGATGTTACATTTCTGCACCTCAGGGTCCTTCCAAACCACTATGGGGCTGGTGGGTGGCCTCTCCCAGCCCTCATTTTCACTGATCCTGAGGCATGTGCTAGATGCATTCTTCAATCATATAGCACATTTTATTAGTATGCCTTTGAATATGGAAGCCCTTGATGTGGTAAAGCAGAAGTTTTTTGAGATTGCAGGCTTTCCACACATCATAGGGGTAGTGGATGGCACTCACATAGCACTTCAGCCCCCTGCATGCAGGGAACAAATCTATAGGAACCATAAACATTTCCATTCGCTAAATGTAATGGTGCTATGTGATGCCTCCCTCCAGATCCTATCCCTGAATGCCAAATTTCCAGGCTGCAGCCATGATGCGTACATGATCCAGCATTCAGGGATTTGGCCAAAATTAATCACACTGCAAGCTGGTGATGCGTGGCTTCTTGGTAAGTATAAATCCAGTATGTAGATATAGTAATAGTATAAACATGTTTTCATGGTCAATTTATGGATCTTTTGGTGTCCCATTTCCATCAGGTGACAGTGGATATCCTTGCACGCCCTGGCTGCTGACTCCTTATTTGACTCCCACACCAGGGCCACAAACTCAATATAATGCCACGTTTACTGCAACCAGGCAGGTGGTGGAGCACTGTATCGGCCTTTTAAAGGGCCGGTTCCGGTGTCTCCATCATTCTGGTGGTGCACTCATGTACTCACCGGATATGGTTTCTCGCATTGTGGTCCTGTGTGGGATTTTACACAACATTGCAATAAGGAGTCGAGTACCCATGCAGCCAGAGGATGCCTTGCCAGAGGATGGCCCCCCTGGAGGAAGGTGTTGTGATGCAGTCGGGGGGGGGGGGGGGCAGATGTGATTCTGTGGTTTCAAGATTTTTTAGGTAATAATTTTTTAGTTTATTTTTAATTTTACACTTAGAGCAAATGTATTTTAAGGTGAACCTAATTTTTATTTTTTTCTCAAAAATCAAAACACTTTCCGAAACTGAAAAACTAATGGAACCCATTGGCAATACCCTGTACTGTTTTTGGACAACTAACATAATTTTTCCGGATATACCACCACATGTTTAGTTAATTTTGATTACATTTTTTTATTTTGTCTGTTAAAAAATAAATATTATGTTTGACTTTAGCTTTTATTGTTTATGTCTGACTAAGCAAGATATTTTATTTTATAAAAACCTGAGGCCATTTTTTTGTGTGGTTCTGTGATGAAATGCTTTTTACAATTAAAAGCATGTTGGCAACATGTTTGTTATTTAATAAATGTTTTACCAAAAAAAAAGGTCTGGTGTAAATGTATTTTGAAACCCATTTTGAGGTGGATAATGTAGGGCAACCCCAAACAAAAAACAAAAAAAACATTACTGCAAATGTTCTTAAGGTTAAAATAAACATTTTTGTATTAGTTACACTATGGAAAGGCACCCAGCTTTGTTAACAAAGTATTTGAAATGCAGAATTACACCATTTAAATTTTATGAAAAAAGAGGACAAATGTTTTAGAACAAAAACTTTACTGGAAATGTAAACATTTTGAAATGTACAAAGGGAACAAAAAACTAAAACCGCTCCAGACTCCCCACAATCCGCTGTAGGCAGCAGTAGGCCTCCAATAGATGGCCACTTGCTCGAGTGAGCTCCTTTCGTATTCCAACAAGTATGGTGGTTAGATCTGTGGACAGAAAAATGTATTTGTTGGTTAAAAACATCTAAAAACTGACCCACATTTTAACATTAACCATTATTCAATGTCCCAAACAGTGGGTAGACACAATGATGTTAGGGTGTGTTCTAAAGTTTACTCCACACAACATTATTATTGTGTCGAAACTGTTATGGTGTAAAAACACTTTGAAACCCTAACTATGTGGCATAATCAAAAATACCCTAGGATGATTTATAAACAACTGGGAGGTGTCATGATGGCCATATCCTTAAAACACACTGCCCGCATTCACTTCTAGAATGTTCTTGATAATCCAAAACTACAATGTGTTTGTTTGCTATGGCTAACATCACTTTTCCTAATGAAGTTACATCTTGGTACATTTTAAACACAGTGTACACAACATTAACAAGGTTAGTCTGGTTCCTATCACCTTCCCAAGTTCTGTGACATGTTTTATTTAGATCTAAAATACAAATCAAAATGTAATCAATTTTTACACACACAAAAAAAGCATTTTGTAAGGATAACCACAAAATATTGAGTAACAGGATTACTGCGCAATGATTATAACACCCATACTGTAAAAATGAAAACAAACACAGCCAAAATATTACAAAAAAAACATGGATAACAACAACACAAAAAGGCAAAAAACATAATATTAAAAAACACATACCATCAGAACCTGGCAAGGAAGCAACCATACTATCAGAGCCTGGCAAGGAAGCACCCGATGGAGATGGTGCTGGAGATGGAGATAGAGTTGGTGGAATGGTGGGAGGGGAAATGGACTGAAAAAAATCCAAGGGAGGGGATATTTGGGTTGAGGACTTGGGCACGGGAGTGGTGATTTGGGGTGAGTGGGCAGGGGAGGGAGGAATACTAGGGGAGTTTTGGAAGAGGGAGGGAGGGTTACTGGGGGAGTATGGTGGTGGGGAGGGAGGGCTGGGTTGAGCAGATGGGGAAGGTGAAGGGGAGGGCTGCAGGTTGGGACCTGCATTGCAGCCAAATCTGCTGGCCCTTCTCAGTCTCCGCTGTGGTTCTAAAATTTAAAGATAATAAAAAAATCTAAGTTTAGTTTTCACTTTCGGCTACACAAGTACACTTTACACATTCAGGACAATAGAGACAACATACAGGAGGGTTTGTTTACATTTAATAAAAGAATTGGAAAAGGAACAGACATTTTTAACAGTCCACATACATTTAAGTTATACAAACGCATACTTACGTCTGCGTAATCGCGCCCGCAAATTAGCCAAAAGGACTGGCGACCGGCGGCGCAAATCGGACCACCACCTCTCTAGTTGCGCTATATTGCGCCGAAATCCCGCACGGCGAAGGGCTCTCCTCACCTCCGCATAGGCCGCACGCTTTAAGCGGTTGTAAATGGGAGGCTGGGCGTTTGTAAGCCGCCTGTCCAAAATATTTACTAGGATAGATAATTCCCGACGGGTAAAGGCCGTGGCTCTCATGATGGCAATGGCAGATTTTACAGAAAACATGAAATATACATGGGGTAAAATAAAGATGATTGGCTAAAATATTTACTCAGTTTCCTAAAAAAAAAACACTATTGGACAATCCTTTAATCATGTGACCCGAAAAATAAGGTCAGATTTGATTGGATAAAACACGCAGTGTGCAATTGCAAACATAAGAGTGCAAATGATCCTAACGCAAAATGCACATGCATTTTTAAAGTTTACACAATTAGCAACAGTACATTCACAGATAATAAACATTACTTTGTTTTTGAATTTTTTAAAAAAAACGAGAACAGGGAAAACCCACACAAAAAAAACCAATAAAGTTTATTGACACATTAAAAAAAACTGAATAAAAAGAACAGCAAGAGTTAAACACTCTTAATTAGATAATTGACAACAAGCTAATAACAAGCTGATCGATAGTCCATGTAAACATGACATGTGACCATCAATACAACACATACGGCTGCAACCATCACAATATAATTAGCATACAGCGACTGACAGCGCCTGACTACGACTGTCTCGTTCGTTCGATCAGATCAGTCGGTAGCTAGAGGAGGTGCAGTGCTAACGAATGGGTGTCACTTTGTTTACGATTGACCAGCCGTACGATCGCTTCCGTTTATGATTTTGTTTCCGTAGCCCGTACGACCGTGCGGCCGCTACGACTGACTCTGAATGAGGTCCTCAGTGAGGCACATGATAAAAGAGATAAATGCACCCAAATATGGGAATCATGGCTTACATATTCCTTAATGGATAGAATCATTAAATAGGAGAATCATTTGTACTGTCTGTCTTGCTTAGTACCCTTAAAATAACCACCTCACACTAGAGTGACGGCCAGTAATGGATGTGCTCCTTATAGACCAAGTAAAGTAAATGGGTTGGGTACGGGATGCTGGCGCTTGGGATACCAGTGGTCAGAATCCCGCCGTTTGCATCCTGACAGGGTTAACATACCGGCATCGGCTGGTAAGTACCCTTTCCCTACCCCTAAACATAACTCTCCCTCCCTGCACCCTAACCCTCCCAGTGCCTAACCCTAACCCTCCAGCTAGTGCCTAACCCTCCCCTCTAGTGCCTAACCCTAACCCTCTCCCTAGTGCCTAAACCTTACCCTCTCCCTAGTGCCTAAACCTAACCCTCCCCCTCTAGTGCCTAAACCTAACCCTCCCCCTAGTGCCTAACCCTAACCCTCCCCCTAGTGCCTAATGCTCTCCCTAGTGCCTAACCCTAACCCTCCCCCCTAGTGCCTAAACCTAACCCTCCCCCTAGTGCTTAACTCTAACCCTCCCCCTAGTGCCTAACCCTAACCCTCTCCCTAGTGCCTAACCTTAACCCACCCCCCTAGTGCCTAACCCTCTCCCTAGTGCCTAACCCTCCCACCTAGTGCCTAACCCTAACCCTCCCCCTAGACCCTAACCCTCCACGTAGTGCCTGACCCTAACCCTCCCCCCTAGTGCCTAACTCTCCCACCTAGTGCTCTAACCCTAACCCTCCCCCTAGTGCTCAAACCTAACCCTCCCCCTAGTGCCTAAACCTAACACTCTCCCTAGTGCCTAACCCTAACCCTCCCCTTCAGTGCCTAAATCTAACCCTCCCCCTAGTGCCTAATGCTTCCCTAGTGCCTAACCCTAACCCTTCCCCCTAGTGCCTAAACCTAACCCTCCCCCTAGTGCCTAACCCTAACCCTCCCCCTAGTGCCTAAACCTAACCCTCTCCCTAGTGCCTAACCTTAACCCACCCCCCTAGTGCCTAACCCTCTCCCTAGTGCCTAACCCTCCTCCTAGTGCCTAACCCTCCCACCTAGTGCCTAACCCTAACCCTCCCCCTAGACCCTAACCCTCCACGTAGTACCTGACCCTAACCCTCCCCCTAGTGCCTAACTCTCCCCCCTAGTGCTCTAACCCTAACCCTCCCCCCTAGTGCCTAAACCTAACCCTCTCCCTAGTGCCTAACCCTAACCCTCCCCCCCAGTGCCTAAATCTAACCCTCCCCCTAGTGCCTAATCCTCCCCCCTAGTGCCTAACCCTCTCCTTAGTGCCTAACCCACCTCCTAGTGCCTAACAATCCCTAGTGCCTAACCCTAATCCTCCCCATAGACCCTAACCCTCCACGTAGTGCCTAACCCTCCCCCCTAGTGCCTAACCCTAACCATTCCCCCTAGTGCCTAATACTCCCCCCTAGTGCTCTAACCCTAACCCTCCCCTATGCGTAAACATCCCCCCTAGTCCTCTAACCCTAACCCTCCCCCACTAGTGCCTAACCCTTCCCCTAGTGCCTAACCCTCTCCCTAGAGTCTAACCCTAACCCTCCCCTAGTGCCTAAACCTAACCCTCCCCCCAGTGCCTAACGCTCCCGCCTAGTGCCTAAACCTAACCCTCCCCCCTAGTGCCGAACCCTCTCCCTAGTGCCTAACCCTCTTCCTAGTGCCTAACCCTCCACCTAGTGCCTAACACTAACCCTGCACCTAGTGCCTAACCCTATCCCTAGTGCCTAACCCTCCCCCCCTAGTGCCTAACCCTAACCCTCCCCCTTAGTGCCTAACCCTAACCATCCTCCTAGACCCTAACCCTCCAGGTAGCCTAACCCTAACCCTCCCCCCTAGTGCCTAGCCCTAACCCTCCCCCTAGTGCCTAACCTTAACCCTCCCCCTAGTGCCTAACCCCAACCCTCCCCAGGGCCGAAACTAGGATATCTGACACCAGGTGCAAGGCAGCAATTTTGTGCCCCCTCCCTTCCTGTACCTGGATTTTGTCCTTGCTCCTCCATAAGGCAGTGCACTACTCAGACGTGACTTACATTATTCCACACACTGTAATGCCTATTACACATTATGCCACACACTGTAATGCCTATTACCAAAGTGCCACTTACATATTTGCCTGACACCATTTTATGCCCCACAGTAAGGCTTCTAATTACTTTAAAATTCCCTGCTCGTTGTCAGGGGTTTTATGCTCATTGCCAGGGGGTTTCATGCTTGTTGCCAGGGGGTTTCATGCTCATTACCAGGGGGTTTCATGCTCGTTGCCAGGGGTTTCATGCTCGTTGCCAGGGGGTTTATACTAATTTCCATGGGGTTTATGCTCGTTGCCAGGGGGTTTCATGCTCATTGCCATGGGGTTTCATGCTCATTGCCATGGGGTTTTATGCTCGTTGCCAGGGGGTTTATGCTCGTTGTCAGGGGATTTCACCGGAGAAAATGCAGCTTTCAGCATCTTCTCCCGGCAGCGCCAACGTTCCCGGCACTTCCGGGAACTCTGTGTGCATTGCGCTGGCCTAACAGACACTAGAGGTCCAGTAGGACCTCTAGCATCTGTCGCCTCCATGGCGGCAGCCGTTTTTTGGATGGCCGCTTTCAGCAGAGTCCATGTGGATGGCTAGTCCGCATGGAATCTGTTGAAAACGGCCATCAAAAAATGGCCGCCGCCAAGGAGGAGACAGACGCTAGATGTCCAGTAAGGACCTTTAACACTTGTCTTCTCTTTGGCAGTGGCCATTTTTGGTTGTCCCTTTTCTGAACTTGCAGCCCCCAAGCCAAAGCAAGTCAGTTTTTTTCACCCCTGGCAATCCGACACCCGGTGCACGTGCACCTCTAGCTCCCCTCCTAGTTGCGGCCCTGCCCTCCCCCTAGTGCCTAACCCTAAACCTCTCCCTAGTACCTAACCCTAGCCCCACTACTTATCGTCGGGGTGCTGGTGGTCGGGAACCTGGCATCGGCATTCTGAGCGGCGGCATCCCGACAGTCAGCATTTCAATTACCTCCCGCAGAAATAATTGCTGCCAGTTAATAGGTAATATGCCCCTTTTTTCCCCATAAATGAATAAAAATCATTATATAAGATGATGCAAATAGTTTACTGATAAAATGCATTTTAAATTGTGTTTTGTGCTGTATTTACTACAATTGTAAATGTTTAGCATATTTTCACATTGTCACCTTGAAATAAAATTGGAAAAGAAAAGATTGTATCAACTGGATATGTTCATTTAGTAGAGAAGTTGCATATGCTTAGTCCCGGTGCAGGCACAGAGTGAAAACGTCTAAGCTGCATCCTGCAAACTCACTTGTGTTCCACACTGCACCAGCCCCTAAATATTTACTAATAACTAGCAGTGCCACAAGCTGAAATGTATGAAAGGCCTATTGTATATCGGCGCAGGGGGTGTGGCCAGTGCCGCAGGGGTCTGACTAGCGATGTGCTGGGCGTGACCAATGCTGGGGGGAGGGGCTTCGCACAAATCAAGGAGAGAAAATTATGGACACAGAGCAGGATGCAGTCTTCATATATTTTAAAGGTATGCAGACAATCCACACAGTGAAATGGTTACACAGGTTCACATTAATTGCTTTATTTTGAAAACAAAATGTCACACTTTCAGACATTTCTTGTAATCACTCTGACATTTACATGGTGTAATTATACAATTGTAACATCTCTACAGGAGTTTGTTCTCCTAATATACCAAGCCCTTCTTCACTGCTGAGTTGAGCCCTGGAGTTATGTTTCTGATTGATCAGGTGGAACAGAACAAATTGTGGCAATAATTGTGATGTAACTTTATTAAGACTGATATTTTTTTTAAAACTAAATAAGAATTATTTGGACAATTTTTACATACTTTATATAAGGCACACACCAGGAATGATTCCTCTAGCGTCAGTTACCTGTAAATGTAAAAGTTAGAAGTAGTAAGACAGAAGGCATTGTGTATGCCTGGTGGAATATAAACTATTAGGCTGTGACAGAATACATTTAGGAGCAAGGGGTATCCCATTTATATGGTCTGAATGGGGAGGGTTTTTTGTAGGTAAGAGGGAACAACTGCAGGAGTGTGGAAAACTCATCATCTTATTTGCATTGGAGGAGGATTTGCGAGTTTGGGACCTGATTCACTACGGAACGCAATTCTGCTTATACGCACATACCGCAGTTGCTAATATCAGCGGTGCTATTTAAGTGTTTGCATTCACATTATGAATGCAGTCAGACATAAGGACGCCCACTTCCCCTTACATCCGTATACTAGTGCAACATAGCGAAATAATGAGTAACATCGAGCAACAATCAACCAATTGAGTGCGTATTAGCAACTGCGTTCCGTAGTGAATCAGGCCCTTGGTTGGCTCTCTTGCAGGATTTTAATAACGTTCACTTATAGCTGCCTCGGCCTATTGCCAATCCTGAGCTGCAGCTGTTTACTAATGCATCCAGTTCTATTGGTTTTGGCACATTCTTTGAGGGTGAATGTGCACTGAACCTTGGCCTGACTCTTGGCTGGGCGAAAACTTGTTTGCCAGTATGGTGCTATTAAAGCTTTTTACGATTGTGGTGGTGGTTGAACTTTGGGTGCTCAAGCTTTGGGATCGGCATATCGTTTTTTAGTGTGTCATTTAGGCAATCAATATTCTGCAACATCTGCCCCAGCTTTGATGTTGTTCAGGCACCTTGTTCTCCTTTGCCTGCGGGGGTACATAGATTTTGAGGCAATTCCCTGATGTTGGAATGAGATTGCATATGCTTTTTATCATTTTCAGTTGGCTAAGATTAGCTCGCTAGCACCCTCTGCCAGTTTATCATGTCCGGTTTATGTCTGACAGATGATCATTCCAGTATTGCGGAGCTTGCTTTGAAGGCTTTGGCTCTGGTTACGCTGAAGACGTATTCGGCAGCTTGGAGTGACGGTCAAGGTTTCCTCACATCTGGCAGTAAGGGAAGTAAGCTAGTTCATGACTCTGTGTTGGAGTTTGTGTTGGAGTGGCATGAGCTGGGCCAGCCGCATTAGCTGCCATATCTTACTTTTCATAGTGGAGTGGTGTAATTGATCCTACCAAATTATTCTTGATGTCTAAAGTGTTGAAAGGTTGGGCTAAGGAGATAGGTGGATTCTCCTAGGCCCATTGATCTTGGCCTCTTATAGGATTTGATCACTTCAGTTTAAAAAATTGAAGATGGCGATAAATATGAGGCTGCGCTTTTTAGTTTGGCTTATTCTATGGTATTTTTTGGAACATTTCACTTTAGGTATTTAGGGCCTGATTCAGAGATGGACGCTGATGTGATCACGGAAATATCGGTACCATCAATGGACATCGGCGGCTATTTTGCCCTTGCGACAGGTTTGGCCAGCTGCAGACTCTGGACATTTATTTTCACGCAGAGGGCTCTCGTGCTGCGTATGTACTCACAGTGACTAATTTATACACGCTGTTAAAATGTACTGGCATGTCTGCATTTTTCTGCCACCCCAGGATGCTGACTACTTCTTTGGAGGATCTCCAGCCACTTTACCAAGAGATACAGTATAATGCTAAATGCTAATAAATATCTATAAGGTGGTGGAGGTACAATGGATCCACTTTTAAAGAATGGCCTTGCGAGCTGTACCACTAACAGCCATTAGCAATCTTCTTCCATCAGCAGTAATATGGCGATAAACAGGAAGAATCCCAGAAGACATACTAGGGGGTTGAGGTCCCAGTCGGACCTCCCGTTGATGTACGCTGGGCAGGACTTTAACCCGGGGAGCCTGTTCTGAGACTTCCACTGGATAGATTTGGATGAAAACTTCATAGAGTGGTAACATTGGATCCCAGAAGACATACTAGGGGATTGAGGTCCTAGTCAGACCTCCCATTAGTGTATGCTGGGCAGAACTTTGACCCGGGGATGTTGGGCAAAACTTTGACCCAGAGAGCCTATTCTGAGAATTCCACTGAATGGATTTGCATGAACATTTCACAGAGGGGTGGAAATTGGTCTGGGATGCATTATGGAGTGGTTGGTGTCCCAGTTGGACCTCAAGGCAGAGTGGTCCAGGCAGAACTTTGACCCAGGGAGCCTGTTCTGTGCCTTCCACTGGATGTATTTGGACGACACCACATAATTTGACTGAAAATTTCAGAGTGGTAACATTAGATCCCAGAAGACATTCTAGGAGGTTGAGGTCCCGATCAGACCTCCCATTGGTGTACGCTGGGCAGAAGTTTGACCCAGGGAGTCTATTTTGAGACTTCCACTGGGTAGATTTGGACGAAAACTTCACAGAGTGTTAACATTGGATCCTAGAAGACATAATAGGGGTTTGAGGTCCTGTTTGGATCTCCTGTTAGTGTATGCTGGACAGAACTTTGACCCAGGGATGCTGGGCAGAACTTTGACCTGAAGAGCCTATTCTGGGTCTTCCACTGGATGGATTTGCATGAAAATTTGGTGGAGTGGGCCGAGCAGAACTTTGACCCAGGAAGCCTGTTCTGGGCCTTCCACTGGATGAATTTGGACAACACCACATAATTTCACTGAAAACTTCAGGGTGGTAAAATTGGATCCCAGAAGACATTCTAGGGGGTTGAGGTCCCGATCAGACCTTCCAATGGTGTACGCTGGGCAGAAGTTTGACCGAGGGAGTTGGTTGCAAAAACTTTTCAAAACTTTGTTTGTTTAAAACAGGCATGTATAGCCTGGAAATGGCTTTTCTATACATGCCCATTTTTAACAAACAATAAAGTTTTTTTTTAAGTTTTTTATTTAAAGTTTTTGCATATAAAAACAAGATCCAATGTGCAAGTCAAATCCTTGAGAAAGTACCCAGCAGGGTATAAAATGCGTTGGAGAGAGCTGAGGAAGAACAAACATTTGCTAACATGAGAGTCGCACTAGCGTAGACGTCACATACTCACCCAGCTGATTACATCGAGAGCGGGTCTCGGAGTGCACATTCCCGGCAGTAGCGAGCGAGAAGACCTGCTGCCACGCTTTGAATGCCAGGAGGTAAGAGAGGGATAGATAGGGCTAGCAAGTACCTCCAAAATTCCATCTCCAATGGTTGATTTACTTGCCACTGTGCCTGTTTAACCAGCCACTGTGCTAGACTTATGGACTTTCCACAGAAACAGCAAAAGGGCTATAAACATTTCTGAGTGAATCACCGCAGACACTTGTTTTAAATATAGAAGTGTTGTTTTGCCTGTCTATATTTTTTATATATTTATATTTTTTATTTTAGTCTTTATATGTATATTTTATAAAGGCTTTACCATAAACTCCGGCAAAAGGTTTTAAACATTTTTTAACATAAAGTGCTTTAATATACACATTTTTATTCACATTTCTTAGCATAAATACGGCAAATACATTTTTACCATAAAGTACATAATTTCATTCACAGTTCCAACACACAACCAGCTCTATATTAGAACCCATCGCTCATATTTCCTTTACCAAACATATCTACCTAATCAATACTGAGCTGCTATCCTTACATTAGCGCGGAATATTCATTAATTTCTTCCACTGGATGGATTCGGATGAAAATTTCACAGAGGGCTGGCAATGGCAATGGAATTACGTCCCATACAAGGTGATCCTGTCATAGTCACTAATTTTGTTTTAAGATGGATCTGTGCCTTTCTTTTCTGTAGTTAGCCCTGGACATTATGGGTGTGAATGATCCAGTGAATTTGTCTGATTGCCATTTGAGGGGTCTAGCATTCACATACTGCTCATCAAACTTTGGGCCTGATTCAGAGCCGGACGCTATTTGCGGACGGTCTATCCAAAAAAGGGGCCGGCTATTTAAATTGAGCACTTGCTCTTTGCGGTTTGTTGACGCCTCTATGTCTGAACGAGCGAACGAAAAATGTGCTTGCTATTTTGTAAAGACGCCCCTTTGCCGTTCGCATCACACGTCATCTCCGGTATTTATTAGATTAATCGGGTACATCGAAGGGCATCTGAACTGCTCACAGTGCTTGTGGTAGGTTTTTCCTACCGCTATCACTGCGAGCAGTTCAGGCTAAAAGACAACCAAGTGACGTGGTCGATGACGCTCCTTTACTAATTATGCACTCCCATTAAACGCCCTTTTGACTGTTTGGCACGCCTGCGTTCGGATCTCCACTCCCCGTTTTCAAGCACCTTCCCCTGTTACCACCTACAAACGGTACATTCTGTCAATCAAATTAGCAGCCCCTCGCTGTTTTGCGAGCGCACGATTTCCGACCGCAATGACTGTTTTGCGCATGTGCATTACGACCCATATGCATGCGCAGTTGTGCGAACATTGCTCAGATCGAACAAGCGGCCGCTTACGAGCGGCTCTGAATCAGGCCCTCTGTTGGTTCCACGGATCACGTGCATTAACCATATACAACCACTGCATACAGTCATATACAATAGTTTCTACTCTAGAATATAAGAAACAGTGGGGCCTACAGAACTGAGAAAACATTATTGTTACAGAGAAATTGCACAGTACGACACATTCCCTGATCTAAGATAACCAAATTAAATTTACAGTGAGTGTGGAGGCTAATGTTTGTCATGGATTTACGCACAACCGCTACAGGTGGGAACAATATAGAATAATTTATCTATGCAATCTGAAACAGATTGTCCATAGCTAACAATTTATGAGGGCTTAAAAGATATTAGTAACAGACCCTGTGTTTTAAATGTTGCCTTATGGCCTTGCAAACAAGTATCGGCAATGACCACATTGCTTGATTCTGCATGTCATTTATTTGCTGAATTTTGCCGTATTGAGATTCATTTGCATATTAATTCACTGGCTGCATGTATCTACACTTCAAACACCATTCAGCTGTTTAGTTATATTACTACTACATGTTCAGTTACTGTATGCAGTGCTTATGTATTGGTAATGTTACTGTAAGCATACATGATTTTACTGAGTGATACCTATTGGCTTCTGTGAATTACGTCATTGTGTTACTCGTTCTCCTTCTGCAACTATATGAATTACATTGGTAACCAAAATCTACCATGAGAACTGAAACGATGAGAAAGGGAAGGGAGTAAATTAGTCTGCTGTTATAGATTCTTATAATATACTAGTAATATGGACCTGACATATGCTAGGTCACTGCAGGAATAAGAAGTTAGTATTAGGGATGTCAAGGACCCATCTGATGGGGTTCACCTTGACGTAGTAGATGGGCAAACATTTTTGGCCTGCATGTACTAAGGACCTCACTTATACTCCATGTTATTTGTAGAGTTAATCAGGATTATTTTGATAACACTGTGCAACAAATCAATACTTTTAATTTGTTTCCTTTCTAAATAAAGTCATACATTACGACTTTGAGGTCAAGAAAAATTAAAATGATTTCAGAATGTTTTTACTCGCTCTGTTTTTTGAGCTACACTACTTGCACTATACTGTATGTACATTAGTAATATAGTCATAGTGAAAAGCTATTTTAATATAATCTGATATTTTCTTGATAGAAAATAAATAACAGTTGTTTTAATTCAATCAATCACAAATAAGAACACAAAACTAAACAAACATACAGCATACGAAACAAACATACAGCATAGGAAAGTACTATCTAATATAGTGGCCTATTCATAGGGGTGCTTTCTCTTTGCTTGTCGCTTGTACTCCTCTTCTGGGGCATCTCTTGTCACTGTCCAACAGTAGTGATCACCTACCCTGATATCTTTGTTCCATTGATGAAATGTCTTGGTGGAATCGCTCACTATGCTTGTCACTCAGTGCACCAGTTATCTTGTGTGGGTAATCCCGTGAATCGCATATATTTGAATAGGGGAGGGGACAAATAACTGATTCATTTAATTGGGTCATTAGGCCCCGTCCCCTCTGCGTGGAATGCAGATTGCTGGTAAGATTCTGCCCACGTCACTAGGAATACCCCTACATCGTCATAAATGGGCTATATCTCGGAACTCAGAGCTAACTGAGAGTTTTAAAATGTCATATTCATTCTTTGCATGCTGAAATCAATTAGAAGTAACTATTTTCACATCGGAAACATTTTCATTGTTGTGCAGTGTTATCATTGTTCTTAGTACTTAGAGTATGCACCTGCATTTTCTTTTCCTGTATTGTACTACAGGTCTCAGCATGGTAGCACCTCTTATTATGTTTAAAATTAGAGTGTGTAGTCCACATCCCAACACTGCCCTTGCTCTGCCTCCCTGCCCCTGGCGCAACAGTCCTTCTTTTCTCCCCTGGTGATCTGTCCCATATCTGGCAATGCAGTGGGATCTGTGTATGACGGGATGTAGATATGAGACCAGCACAGGAATCCCGGCAAGGGATTTAACATAGGCATTGAAATACCAATGCCTAAGTTAATCCCGACGCCGGACCGATCGTCCTCAGCCAGGTGGTAAGTATACACTTAGCCGGGGATGGGGGAGTTAGGTTTAGGGATTCCCGGGTGGACTTAGGGTTAGGCACCCCCCCTGGAAAGGTTAGGCTAGGGGAAGGGGGAATAGGTTTAGGCACTTGGGGGGGGGTTAGGGTTAGGCACTCCACCAGGAGGGACGGGTTTAGGGTGCGGGGTGGGGGGGTTAGACTTAGACACTAATGGGGGGAGGTTAGGGTTAGGCACTAGGGGGGGAGGTTAGGGTTAGGCACCCCTAAGGGAGGGTTAGGGTTAGGGGAGGGAGAGGGGTTAGGGATAGTATACTTACCTGCGCTGTTGGGATTTTGAACCATCGGGCTGCCAGCATCAGGATTTGAACCGCCGGCCTGTAGTCCGGTAGTCATTCATACTGATTCCGTGCATGACGGTGACAGAGCAAATCACCATCAATTATTATATAGATGCTGGCCACGCACGACACAATATCACAGCCAATAGTGAGCCAATTGTTTGGACAAGAACATGGAACTGATCTAAACAATATAGGGAATTTTAATAAATGTGGTTGGAAGATCATTGCAGATCATGGCTTCTGACCTGTTGCAGTGTGGACAACGTTCCTGTAGATAAACCATGACTTGTGTGGCCAAATTGGGCATTGGCTGCTCAGCATTCGGGCTGTCCTGTGCGTGGTCAGTTTAAGAATGTAAAATCATGTCTCTACTATTATAGTTAAATGTTGTGTTCATGACAGACACGACATAGAGATGCTGGACACACCCTGCAGTTACAAAGACATAAAACCACCATAATGAGAATAATATCAATAAGTACAATATGTATCAGTCACATATGGATTGAATATACTATACAGTGTATACAGATATGTCCTCATACATCTAGCCTCCTTACGCGTTAAACAGCCCTTCTAGTCGCGCCATACCATGGCGTGACTCGGTAGCGCCAAGCATCTTTTGTGCAACTTTTTACCTTCAAATGCGTCTTATTCGAAGCGAATAGATAGCACAAGCTGCTTCTGCTGATTAAAATGATATGCAGCATGCCTATATACTGAGAGAGAGTGCAGGTGTATATGTGGCGCGACTTGTAGCGCACTGAGGATAGATGTATGTGGACACTTCTATACATGGGACCTGATTCAGCAAGGAACGCACAGGTGAGAACGCACGCAGTCTGCCGATGGTTTTGCACTGCACATGAGTATGCATCACAGTGCGCGAACTAGCATCTGCGATGAGAACTGCATTAGCAGAAGTCACGCAGACCCAAAGCAAAGTGATTGACAGGAAGTGCCATTTGTGGGTGGTGACGGGGGGTGGCAATGCCTTCGTAGGTGTGCCAGTGTGCTGCAGCGCCATTGCAGGGGCGTGCATAAATTAGTCATTGAGAGACCCTATGCATCCTGAGCTCCCACTTCGTGCAGGAGATGTAGCAAAATCTGCTGGAGGGTCAGGTCAACCACTATTGTGCATATGGTTTTGATGGTTCGCGATGCTACCGATGTTTCCCCTATCTTGCGGACCACTCAGGCTGTGCCTAGAGGGAGGTGGGCGGCATTTTGGCTTTTGGTGGGTGTTTGTATCTTGTGCTTCGATTACCGTGCGTATGCACTGATTAGCATATTTTTGCACCGGCCGAGTGCATGCAAACACAACATTGCGTTCCTTGCTGAATCAGGCCCATAGTCTGCTCTGTACGCAAACCAGCAGCTATGCAGCATGTTACCTCTAATGCTGAAAGGAGCCTGTCACCTCTAGGACTTTAATTGTGTAATTAGAGACGATCAGACTGTCCATCTATCAGAATCGAATGAATGTAAAAGTGTTCAAACAGAGACGCCTGTAGATCTTTGTACTTTGCTCATTTCACAAATAGACCTCTTCAGAAAAATCAATTTCTAGATAGTGTCTGAACATTAACAATCAGAGTCTGGCACTTGAGGCAGCAAAATGTAAATTAAAAATCCCTAATACTCGTCATGAGATCCTCTCTGTATTTCAGCTGTACGATAAGGACATATGGGCCTGATGGACATTTGTAATCTGACAATCATTGTTTTAAAGGAACGTGCATGGAAATAATGTCAGAGATGTAAGATGTGGCTGCATCTGGTACTAGGCACAATCAGTCAAGGCGCACTTGCACCCGCCTTATACTACTGTATGTGCAAAAGTTATGCTTCCAAAAAGGCATAACTCTGGCCTGGGGAGGGGACGTGGCCTAATCACAGGAGGCGTGACCACATCCCCTTAGAAAAAAACTAAAAGAAAGAAACGCTGTGAGCCCCTCAGCCCAGCGCAATTGAAGGAAGGGCGCGATCAGTGTGATCGAATTTCAGCTTTCTGATGGGATCCGAGTCCGACTCGGTTATCTCCATTGGGCTCGGATCCCAAAATGAGGAAAAACGCCATCATACCGGTGTCGGATCTTGCGTGTTTTGGCTTGTACATAAAAGTCCCTCCCTCATGTCCGGGCGCCATTTCACGCAGGAGATCCGACAGAGAGCAGGCAGGGCTAACAGGAATCTTATGAAAAAAAAAAAATGGAAAAACAAAAGTGTGGTTACTTAGCAGCAGATAAAAAATAACTGTGCAGTGCTCACAGTGGGCCTGATTCAGACCCAGTCGCAAGCGCTGAGTGCTCACAGCCGGGTCGATGGTGGCCCAGAGCACATGCGAACGACGGAGCTGGCTCCGTCGTGCGCATGCGCGAGACTCGGATAGCGACGGGCAATCCATCGCTCCGGGTCTCGCAACAAAGGGGGCGAGCTGTTGATGTTGAGTGACAGCTCGCCCCCTTTGGTGGGTGGGCCGGGGAGGTGGCTGCCCAAACGGAGGCATTCCCATGAGAACGCCTCCATTTGGGGGCGATCCGGCTCTGTTAGAGCCGAAATCTCTCTGGGGCTTGCGGCCACGAGACCCTACCACAAGGGTCTCGTCGCAAGCCCGATGGTCGCGATGGTCTTGACCATCGCGACCATCAACCTGGCCGCTCGCTATAGCTGTGAGTGGTCACCCACAGCTATGCGAGCGGTCAGGAGGCCGCACCAAAAAAAAAAAAAAAAAGCCCTGATTCAGAGAGAGCGCTCTTTCAGAACGTCCGGCTCTGAATCAGGGCCAGTGTCCCTAAAGTCAGTAAGGGCAGGGGCACTGTGTCATTCATTTATAAAACACCATTAGGTACTCAGGGAGCATTGTGTTCAAGCCAGGGGCACTGTGTGTAATTAATAAAATGCCATTAGTATTGTGTCATCTTTTTAAAGAGGCACCTTGTGTTTAATTAAAAAAGAAAGCCATTTAGAGTTGTATTGTGTGATCTTGTGGTCATTTGTTGAAGAAAGAAAAAAACAACAATTTTTATTAAAACTTGTGTGTGTATGGGAAGGCGAGGCAGGGGTACTGTGTTAAACAATAATGCTCAGTAGGTGCCGTGCCACCGTGTTAATATCAGCGCTGTGAGTCGCAGTGTGCAGTTGTCATTAATATCAGCGCTGTGAGTCGCAGTATGCAGTTGTCATTAATATCAGCGCTGTGAGCCGCAGTGTGCAGTTGTCATTAATATCAGCGCTGTGAGTCGCAGTGTGCAGTTGTCATTAATATTAGCGCTGTGAGTTGCAGTGTGAAGTTGTCATTAATATCAGCGCTGTGAGTCGCAGTGTGCAGTTGTCATTAATATAAGCGCTGTGAGTTGCAGTATGCAGTTGTCATTAATATCAGCGCTGTGAGTCGCAGTGTGCAGTTGTCATTAATATCAGCGCTGTGGGTCGCAGTGTGCAGTTGTCATTAATATCAGCGCTGTGAGTCGCAGTATGCAGTTGTCATTAATATCAGCGCTGTGAGCCGCAGTGTGCAGTTGTCATTAATATCAGCGCTGTGAGTCGCAGTGTGCAGTTGTCATTAATATTAGCGCTGTGAGTTGCAGTGTGAAGTTGTCATTAATATCAGCGCTGTGAGTCGCAGTGTGCAGTTGTCATTAATATAAGCGCTGTGAGTTGCAGTATGCAGTTGTCATTAATATCAGCGCTGTGAGTCGCAGTGTGCAGTTGTCATTAATATCAGCGCTGTGGGTCGCAGTGTGCAGTTGTCATTAATATAAGCGCTGTGAGTCGCAGTGTGAAGTTGTCAATATCAGCGCTGTGAGACGCACTGGAAAATGGTCGTTAATATCAGCGCTGTTAGACGCAGTGTGTAGTTGTCATCAATATCAACGCTGTGAGTCGCAGTGTGCAGTTGTCATTAATATCAGCGATGTGAGTCGCAGTGTGCAGTTGTCATTAATATCAGCGCTGTGAGTTGCAGTGTGCAGTTGTCATTAATATCACCGCTGTGAGACACAGTGTGCAGTTGTCATTAATATCAGCGCTGTGAGTCGCAGTGTGCAGTTGTCATTAATATCAGCGCTGTTAGACGCAGTGTGTAGTTGTCATTAATATCAACGCTGTGAGTCGCAGTGTGCAGTTGTCATTAATATCAGCGATGTGAGACGCAGAGGGAAGTTGTCATTAATATCAGCGCTGTGAGACGCAGTGTGCAGTTGTCATTAATATCAGCCTTGTGAGTTGCTTGGTGCAGTTGTCATTAATATCAGCGCAGTGGAAAATGGTCGTTAATATCAGCGCTGTGAGAAACAGTGTGCAGTTGTCATTAATATCAGCGCTGTGAGACGCAGTGTGCAGTTGTTATTAATATTAGCGCTGTGAGACGCAGTGTGCAGTTGTTATTAATATTAGCGCTGTGAGACGCAGTGTGCAGTTGTCATTAATATCAGCGCTGTGAGTCGCAGTGTGCAGTTGTCATTAATATCAGCGCTGTGAGTCGCAGTGTGCAGTTGTCATTAATATCAGCACTGTGAGTTGCAGTGTGCAGTTGTCATTAATATCAGCGCTGTGAGACGCAGTGTAAAGCTCAAGGCATCCACATGAGCCTATGGACAATCTGTGTACATTTCTGATTGTGGCCGTCTTTCTCAGTGTGAGCTGTTAATTTATATGAGTGCGCTCTGCTCACAGTTTGTTTGCTTGATAACGTGCACACAATTTAGAAGGAACATAGGGCCTGATTCAGAGGCGCTCGCAAAAAGCGAGCGCTTGCTCTGAATCAGGGCGGCTGTTTTTTTTTTTTACCGGCCTCCTTGCTGCTCGCTAAGCTGTGGGTGATTATCGTGACCATCGGGCTTGCGACAAGACCCTTGTGGTAGGTTCTCGTCTGCTGCAAGCCCCAGTGAGCTTCCTGCTGAAATAGAGCAGGAAGCTCATTACTGACATCACAAGTGATGTCAGTAGGGCCGTCCACAAACGGCAGGCGTTCCTTCCGTTTGACCAGCCACCCCCCTCCCCGCCTACAAAACGGGGTGAGCTTCTCACTCGCTCCGGGGCTCGCGCATGCGCAGTGTCCCACCATCGACCCGCTTGGGAGCGCATAGCGCTTGCGAGTGAGTCTGAATGAGGCCCATAGCTCTCCACCCGCAAACCAAACTAGCTTTAGAAATGACTTTGTATACTGTAAGCATTCTATATAAATGCCCTTACACTGCTCAGTAATAGGAAATAGCAGAAAATAAAAATGTGAAATTAAATATTATTAAAGGATTATATTATGGAGACATGACATTATATTTTATATCTGTGTAAGTTTCAGTATAACTTATTTTGTACTAAACTTTTTAATTAGGTCCCATCTTTTGCCAGACTTCATGAAGTCTGATAGGATACAAGTTGGGTAATTTTGGTTGGTGCCTGGAATTGGGCTCTGGTTGCAATAATGTGCCCAATGGGGTTGGGTACAGGATGCCGGCTCTCCAGATCCCAGTGGTCAGAATCCAGACGCCGTCATCCCGACAGGGTTAGGATACCTACACCTGTCGGTAGGTATCCTATCCGTTACCCCTAACCCTAAGCCTACCTCCCCACACACTAAACCTATCCCTCCACCAGGGGCGGATTGGCAGGTATTTTTTGCGGGAAAAATCCCGGTGGGCCGAATGGTTGTGGGGCTGCTTTTCTGTGAGGTCCTGCCCCCTTATTTGCGTCACCCACCGGCTCCTGTGCAGACTTTCTCAGGCACCCGGCTGCCTGTCAGTTCTGTCTGGCCGCTGCCTTAGCCTCTCTCTCTCACAAGAAGAGAGGCCAGCGGCAGCCTATTTAAACCCCGCCCAACATGCTGTCTGCGTCACACGCCGCGGAGGACTCAAGACGGGAAGGTGGCGTGGCCTGCGGGTGACAGCGGCCGTCGGCGTGATAGCGAGGGAGATAAGTTGCGGCGGAGGTGGGGGGCCACGCAGGCAGTCTGTTACCCCGATCGTCTCCTCTCCACTCTTCCTTCCCCAGGCTGTGAAGTGTCAAGTTTAATTTCATAGCCTGAGGAGAGGGCAGAGCGGGGAGGAGACAATCTGGCTAGCTACAGCAGTGCAGGGCAATGGGGATGGCTGGTTCCCCCGTTGCAGAGAAATCATATAGGTAAGAAAATGCTCATTCACATTCTTGCTGTGCTTATTCACTAGAGAGAGGGACTGTGGACAAGCCCATCAGCTCCTGGAGCGGTAGGCATGCCCCCAGCATGACTGAAACAGGGGGAGTTGCTTGCGGACATGGCTTTTCGCATTAGCCCTTTCCACGAGGTCACACCCACTTTTTGACGCGCGCCGAAGGCCATTTTCACAGTTTTTTCCAGGGCCACTTTGAATTCCCAATCCGCCCCTGCCCTCCACCCCTAATACCTAAACCTAACTAGCCCTCACAGCCTAAACCTAACCCTCCCCCCCAGTGCCTAACCCTAATCCTGCCCCTATTGCCTAACTCTAACCATCCCCCCAACCCCACCACTTCCCGTCAGGATGGCGGTGGTCGGGATGCTGGCACTGGGATTCTGACTGGTGTCAGGATTACGGCACTGGCATTCTGAGCACCGCCAAGCTGCACGCCTGGATTATGACTACATCCCACCCAATGTACAGTTTAATACAGTTCAATTAGAAACAAGAGGGGATGTAATAGAGTAGAGATTTGTAAAAGTGCAGATTTTTTTATCTTAGAATGCAAAACCAGGTTTTTGCCTCTTTTTTTTTTATATATATATATATATGTATATAATATATATATAAATATATATATATATATATATATATATATATATTGTGATAGGATCACTGGTAAAGTGGTCTGTGGCAGGTACATTTATCCCAGATAAATCTAAAGCCCTATAGGTTACCAGAAGCACCAAGAGCATCGGTGTCGAAAGAAATTAAAAATATGCTAGAGTTAGGGGTTATTGAAGTATCACATAGTGAATGGTCAAGTCCCATTGTGTTGATTCCAAAGCCCGACGGGAGGGTGCGTTTCTGCAATGACTTCCGAAAGTTGAACAGTGTTTCAAAATTCGATGCCTACCCGGTGCCACAGTGGAGAAGGAGGCGTTGGCCATAAAGTGGGTGTTACAAACTTTAAAATTTTCGGTGGAACATAGGCCAGGGGGCCTGTTGTTTAAAGCAGACGCGTTGTCACGCGTTCATTGTTTGGGGGCTTCAGTTGTTCCGCCCCATAGGTCGAAACAAAGGGGGGGGATATGTGATAGGATCACTGGTAAAGTGGTCTGTGGCAGGGACATTTATCCCAGATTCCTGTCCTATGTGTTTAAAATCCCCGGTAGAAAGTCTGCAGTGTAGCAGGTTTGAGTTTTGGCTTTTTGAAAAGCCGGTTTGGGACCTGGGGGTTGTGGGTGAGAGGAGAGGGAGGGCTCCACCCACGGCCACTCCAGGTTTTGGTTCTCGCAGCCTGGTATCAGGCTTGTTAGTTTTCCACCTGAGAGTGGCCAATATAAGCCTAGTGTGTTGAGGGCTGATTGTCTCACCTGGGAGAGCAGACAGGGAGTTTGCTCAGAGACACTTGAAAATCTAAACTGTAAGTGTTGTGCTGTGCTTTTGTTGCTGGTGAGGGCACTAGGCCCTGCCAGGTTCTGGTAGTGAGGGAACTACCTGTGAAGTTAGTGCCCCGACAGGGCTAGGATTTTTGTTTATGTTTTCTTTATGTTATTTCTGACATTGTACAATAAAGACTGGCGCCGACCAGCTTGTACTTGCATCCAGACTGGTGTGCTGCTTCCCTGCTGCTGTGTGTGTAAGGAAGGAGTCCTCAACCCAGAAGAGGGACCCCCTAACCTAACTGTGTCACAAAATGGTGGAGAATGCGGGCACCCACACACACTGAAGTTGCAGCAAGAGGAAAACTTTCCATTTAAAAATTAAAGGGACAGAGACCCAATTTGTGAGTGTGGAAATAACACTGTGTCCTTGGAGTCCCATAGAGGAGGCATCAGCCAATACTCAGAGAGGCAAGATTCAGCTTCCAACCTACACCCCAGGACAAAATGGAGGACATTATTAAGGCCTTGCTCCAAGCTACAGCAGCTCAGCAGGAATCTACCAGGGCTCAGCAGGAAGCTACAGGAGCTCAGCAGGAGACAAACAAACTTCAGCAGGAATCTACCAGGGCTCAGCAGGAATCCACCAGGGCGCAACTGTTGGCCTTGGAGACAGCCCAGAGGCAACAACAGGTCGCCATCGAGGAAACCTGCCAGGCCATAAAAGAGGTGGTACAGCACCTGGTTGCCCGGCCCAGAGATGTTACTACTAGTCCTCCCACCACCATTCACTCCATACGAGCCAGTCACTTCCTCCAAAAGATGACTTTGGGCGATGATGTGGAGGCCTATCTCGCCGCATTTGAAAGAACGGCCGAAAGGGAGAGTTGGCCCCAGGAGCAGTGGGCAAGTCTGGTGGCACCTTTTTTGTCTGGGGAGCCACAAAAAGCATATTTCGACTTATGCCTGGCTGATGCCAAGGACTATAAAAAACTAAAACAGGAGATCCTAACTCGCTTGGGAGTCACCACCTTTGTTCGTGCCCAACTGGGCTACCGCTGGGAGTTCCATATGGACAAGCCTCCACGTTCACAGATGCATGACCTCGTCCATCTGTCCTCAAAATGGCTACAGCCCGAGACGCTGACGGGACCACAGGTTGTGGAAAGGGTCGTGATGGACCGGTACCTGCGATCATTACCCGCGACTCTGCGCAAGTGGGTGAGCCATGCAGACCCTAAGACCGCGGACCAGTTGGTCGAGCTAGTGGAGAGGTACGTGGCAGCTGAGGAGCTGAGGAGTATGCCCCACCAAGCCCCGATGGCGCACCGGCGAACTCCCACAGACACTGGTAAGACTGTTCCAGGGGAGAAGGGTGCTGGGCAGTGTGATGTACCTAAGACAGAGGGTGTAGAACCTGGAGACAGGCCTGCCAGGCCAGGAAGGTTCTTGCCCCGTAAACGACTAGACATTAATATGATTCAGTGTTTCCGGTGTGGTGACTTCGGCCATATTTCCGCTAATTGTTCACTTACAACTGAACCTATGCAATGTGATACTGCTCATGTCTACCGCAGGGGGTCTTTCTTTGCACAGACAGCCTGTACGGCTGACCGGCAGGCTGAGACTGATAAGCACATGTGTGTACTCACTGTAGATGGCAACCGAGTAGAGGCACTGTTAGACTCTGGTAGCTTGGTGACACTTATAAAAGCTGAGCTGGTGAACCCCTTGAGGCATAAGGGGAAAACTGTTGATGTGACCTGCATACATGGGGATAATCGATATTATGTTACTGCCGAGGTGAACATCGAGACACCATGTGGCTCTGCTATAGTTTCTGTGGGTTTGGTGCCTGGTCTGATGTACGATGCAATATTGGGGAGAGACTTTGCTCACTTCTGGATATTGTGGGAAAGCCGTTTTGTTCCAGAAGTGAACAACCCCGGTCCACTTGAGAAGGTTGTCGATATAGTGGAGGAGGGAGTTTCTTCTGAGTCAGAGTTATTACCTTTTCCTACTATGGTTGGCGAACTAGAGAATGCGGAGCGTGACGGTGGTCCGCCAACTGATGTGCCTCCCATTGAGGTGGGAAGTGTTGTTGGGCCAGTTGATCGTCTGCCTGATTTAGAGGTCAGAAGAGAGGTCTTTGCCGTGGAGCAGTTGAATGACCCTACTTTGGTAAAAGCCAGGGAGAATGTAAAAGTAGTTGATGGTAAACCCATAGACCCTGATAGTCCTTTGTCCTATCCCCACATGGCAATGTGTCAGGATTGGTTATATCAGGTGACTAAGAAGGGGGAAGATATTGTGGAACAACTAATAGTTCCCAAAGCCTACAGAAGAACAGTGTTGGATCTGGCCCATGGTCGTATAACGGCAGGTCATCTAGGGGTAGAGAAAACCACTGAGCGAATAATGCAGAGGTTTTTCTGGCCCGGGCTTCATAAAGAGGTATCTGACTTTTGCGCATCCTGCCCTGAGTGTCAGTATTATGCTCCCAGACCACGTTTTAAGGGACCACTAGTTCCATTGCCTATTATAGAGGTGCCGATAGTGAGAGAGCACCTGAAACAGGCTCAACAGGCACAGCAGAGGGTATACAACCGCAATGCTCGGTTACGCAGATTTGCTCCTGGGGACAGAGTATTAGTGTTGGTTCCCACTGTGGAAAATAAACTTTTGGCTAAATGGCAAGGGCCCTTTGAAATCTTAGAAAGAGTGGGACAGGTCAATTACAAAGTTTACCAGCCGGGGAAAAGAAAGCCGGAACAGATATACCATATAAATCTGTTAAAGCCCTGGAAAGATAGAACGGTACTGTCGGCCATCCGAGCCCCTCCAGTAAGTCCAGGGCCTTTAGTTCCCGAAGTGACAGTGGCAAAAACCCTGTCGGCAATTCAACAACGAGAGGTCAAGGAGTTTCTGGTTAGAAATAGGGTGCTGTTCTCTGACGTACCTGGGAAAACCTCGGTCGTTAAACATGACATCATCACTGACCCAGGGGTTAAAGTTAATCTAAAGCCCTATAGGTTACCAGAAGCACCAAGAGCATCGGTGTCGAAAGAAATTAAAAATATGCTAGAGTTAGGGGTTATTGAAGTATCACATAGTGAATGGTCAAGTCCCATTGTGTTGATTCCAAAGCCCGACGGGAGGGTGCGTTTCTGCAATGACTTCCGAAAGTTGAACAGTGTTTCAAAATTCGATGCCTACCCGGTGCCACAGTGGAGAAGGAGGCGTTGGCCATAAAGTGGGCGTTACAAACTTTTAAATTTTCGGTGGAACACAGGCCAGGGGGCCTGTTGTTTAAAGCAGACGCGTTGTCACGCGTTCATTGTTTGGGGGCTTCAGTTGTTCCGCCCCATAGGTCGAAACAAAGGGGGGGGATATGTGATAGGATCACTGGTAAAGTGGTCTGTGGCAGGGACATTTATCCCAGATTCCTGTCCTATGTGTTTAAAATCCCCAGAAGAAAGTCTGCAGTGTAGCAGGCTTGAGTTTTGGCTTTTTGAAAAGCCAGTTTGGGACCTGGGGGTTGTGGGTGAGAGGAGAGGGAGGGCTCCACCCACGGCCACTCCAGGTTTTGGTTCTCGCAGCCTGGTATCAGGCTTAATAGTTTTCCACCTGAGAGTGGCCAATATAAGCCTAGTGTGTTGAGGGCTGATTTTCTCACCTGGGAGAGCAGACAAGGAGTTTGCTCAGAGACACTTGAAAACCTAAACTGTAAGTGTTGTGCTGTGCTTTTGTTGCTGGTGAGGGCACTAGGCCCTGCCAGGTTCTGGTAGTGAGGGAACTACCTGTGAAGTTAGTGCCCCGACAGGGCTAGGATTTTTGTTTATGTTTTCTTTATGTTATTTCTGACATTGTACAATAAAGACTGGCGCCGACCAGCTTGTACTTGCATCCAGACTGGTGTGCTGCTTCCCTGCTGCTGTGTGTGTGTGTAAGGAAGGAGTCCTCTACCCAGGAGAGGGACCCCCTAACCTAACTGTGTCACAATATATATATATATATATATATATATATATATATTTATATATATTTATATTAGGTAAATAAAGATAAAAGAGCTCCTACTAGTGTAAAAATCAATTACAAAAGTGCCTAAATAAAGTGCATAAAAGGACAAGAGGATCCAGAGACTTATCTTATAAGGGAATGATCTGCAGTCAATTGACCATCATTTGGATGTATGTGAAAAAGAGGAGCATAAAACCTCACATAGTGTATACCGTGTATAAAGAATGTCCAGTGGAGAGAATAATATACATATGCAAATAATTTAGGAACACTTAGGTCCCAGACATATCAAACCTCCACAATAATTTTAAAATTATATATTTAATAAAAAATTCGGACAACAAGCATACGGTAAGTAGCACACATACAGGAATAAAAATAAAAACAGGCTTATCTGTCCATATAGGTGGTCCCAATGTGTTTCATCTCATAACAGAGACTTCATTATATATATATATATATATATATATATATATATATATACTGTGGCTGCTTTAAATCCCACTGTGAAATTGCCCCAAAAATCAGCACTTTTACAAACTCGTACCCAGTTACATAACCACCAATAAGTGTTGGGAAATATTTCAATAAATAATCATTACTAAAGTCTGTGGATCATAGAACAATTTATTATCAATCAACATTCATCTTATTAACATGCATTGAAACAATGTTTAAGTTATTTTATGAATTATTGAGCCTGGGTAAATGGCAACCATGTACTGTATATACGGAAGAGGTGATGTAGGCTAGGTGAGCCCAACTAGCCCTATTCTTACCCACCTCTGTAGCTTCTTCATGCTCCGGTGGGTCCTTCTCCCTGCTATCGGCTCCAGCCGTTGAGTTCCAGGAACCGGAAGTGGCCAAGTGATATCGATGGCGGGAGTAGGCGGATCCATAGCACTAGCCTGATAGCTTCAGATCCCCCATCGCATCGATTTCACACGGCCACTTACAGTTCCTGGTATAGCATGGAGCTCAGTGGCTGCCATATACCCAGGCCAAATCATTCATAAAAGAACGTATACATTGTTTTAATGCAAGGTTATTTCTGTTACAATCAAGTGTAAGAGTTTTATCCCTTATAGGTTTCATATGGTTTTCTTGTCACATCATATATTACATACAGTATAGAGCTCGTCTTTTTCTTACAATGACTACTTTATAGCCTTGACTAGAGCTGCTGCACATACCCTAGCGCAGGTCTGTCAGTATAGGAAGCAGCAAGAACCAACTCTAGCAAAGAAATTAGGAAGCAAACAGTTTCTCTGCCATTTTGTCAACGTACCAACACCCCTGTCCGTCTGCGTTGAAACATATTAGTCTTGTGAGACTAGGGGGCACATTTATTAGTGCTTTGCAAGATATCTCAGACAAACAACCATTTTTCGGGAGATACCCGCAAAAATGAAGCATCGCCAGTATGGAGCGGGTAAATATCTGTTGCTGTCTCTCAGTGTTCGTTCATAAAAGCAGCCCCCTTCAGTTTCCATGGGGACTGCTTAACTGGTATATCCCTGGCAGCTAATGCCACCTCAATGCCTATAGTTGTTTCAGCTATCTGAAAAAAATTTGTACCAATCCACAAAAGTTATGTTTCTGGTTTTGCTACTGTCTCTTTTTTATGGTTTGTTAACTTAAAACGTTACCACTAGATTCACGCATCAATTCAGGAGCACAAAGTACCTATATAAAAGTATGGACTACTAGACTATAACGTATTAGTATACATGCAAACACAATACATTGCTGTCTGCACTAACAGTAAACTGAAAAGCAGTAATCTTTAGCATCTTCACTGTAATCATACAAATGTGATTAGGCCATTGTAAAAAATAAAAATACCATCAACTCTTTAGAAGTCGCAGGATAATGTTGTGGGGATTATGGTAAATGAAGTGTTAATACTCAGAAAATAACTAGTGACAAACTACAGTACTTTTCCTTCAGACCCCTCAGGGGCCACCAAGTGTGGGTGGAGGATAGAGATGTATAACAGCTGTACCAGCTACAGAAAGCCAGGTTACATAGGGGTTCTTCTGTTTATGTGACATACAGTGACACACTGATAATGTTACACTGAAATCAGGGGCCAGGACATGCTACCTCGCGGCGGTTTATGTGGCGAATGCTCAGCTGTCCTTGCTTGCAATGACATATAACAGGAACAGGTCTGTACACGGATATTGGAACCACTTAACTGCAGACAAGAGAACAGCCTGGAGACAAAAGCAGAGATAGATCAGTATAAAGAGGGGCATGACATCTAAAATTATCATTGCAAATGTGTACAGGCAACCATTTTATTGCCGATGCAAAAAGGCTAATAGAAATTTCTGTAGCAGCATGATAATAGCTGCAAATGTCTAGGATACTAGAATTCTAGTTATACAGAATGGCTTAATACTATGTACTTATTAGAGCTAGATGACAGGACAGGAATCCTGCTAATGTTGACTATGAAACGTTAAACACAAACATTTTAGAAATTGTTTTAGGCTTTTGTGTACAGTACATGACAAATTTCCAATATACAGTCATCTGCTCTTTTATGTAAGGAGATTGATAAGAATAAACTATAACTAACTCCCATAAAACACTCCAAACCTTTAATAAGATATTGGACAAACTTGGTCAGTTCTAAATATGATTAAATTGGAGTACTACTTCATCTCCTGGGTGAGGATAATATTAGCCAAAAAAATGAACAGATCACTAACGATTCTTTATTTCTAACACTATCAGTGCAATGATCTTGACCAGTCCTTTTAAATTTTCCAAAAAATTATAGAGATTTAAATGGCACAATCAGGGTTATAGAACCAGCTGAAAGCTTAGTGGCTGATGACTATCATGGAGGCTTGGCTGCCCCAAATATCCTTATATTTTCTCCAATTATTTATTATATGTTAGACATGTGTCATTTTGATATTGCAACCACTGTTCTCAACTGGGATTATTATACATACAGATGTCATCAGTGTTGCTGTTGATAAAGTTATATATAAAAAAAAGATATAAAAAAGAAGGTACTGTAGCTAGGGCTGTGTTCATCCAGACTCTGTTATAGAAGGTGTGCCTTCTTTAATTTCCTGTTGAAAGTAGCATATTAACGTTTTCAGCATGTGTTTGATCCTGTTTATACTTTAATAAAGAGTTCCTGTTTGATTATATTTTCTGCAGCTCCTATATAGTGTATCTGCTAATAGGTTAAGGGTCCAAGACACGAGACAGAAAATAAACAAAACTCAGTACCTCTATGAAAGAAAAGACAGAGCCCAGAGGCAGGGCCGCAGAGAGCTGAATGGGGCCTGGTTACTGGGGAAGTGGCCAAATCAAGGAGGTGTGGCCACATCCCCTCTATAAAATGTAGAAAATAGAATGTGCAGCACTGCTTACTGCAAAGGGGGATATTTGACCCCCGCAGCAGCTGACCAGGGCCCCCATCTGGCCATCCAACAAGCCCGATTTGGGTAAACAGTACCTGCTCCCCCCACCACGGTGCCTCTGCCCAGAGGAAATGGCTGCTGCTACCAGTGCTTCAACCAAATTCACAGTAATGAATCTGACTAACAAGAATTGTCACACATGGAAATTCCATGTAAAGATGCTCCTCATAAGAGAAGGTATGTGGAAATGTATACAAAAGGCTATGTCTGACCCGCTCACAGAGGAATGGACTGTGAAAGACCAGAAAGCTCAGAGTACAATATCTCTCAGTGTAGATGATAACCAGATTGTGCATACAGTATATCTAACTGTGACATTGCAAGAGAAATATGGGATGTGCTGCTGCAAGTGAATGGGAGAGCTAATCTAAGCAATAAGCTGTTTTAGGAAATGTGTACCAGACTAAACTGCTCAAAACCCAGCATAAGCAAGGTTCTATAAAATGTACTCTAGAAATAGAGGAGAAGAAATAAAGACTTTCATATATCAGCCTTGCTACTCAGTGGTCTTCCAGATGACTATAAGACACTTGTAATAGCATTTGATGCCATACCAGATGATGAACTGACATTAGAGTATGTTAAAGGAAAACTTGTGGATGCATTTAATTGCAAAATAGAAAGTGCAAATTAGCATGATATACCATTAACAGTTCATCACTGTATTATTAAAAGCAGTAGTCAGAGAGCAGAAACACCAGATTATTTTGTGTGCAAGAAATCTGGTAATTTAAACGCAGATTGCAGAGTCTGGAAAGCCAGAATGAGTCAGCTAAAGAAACAAGATGAAAATCAAAATTCACAGAGTGCTATAAGCTGTAAAATACTTCTAATGCTGAATGTGCTTTCAATGCAAACACAGGTACAGCAATAAATGATTGGTTTATTGACTCAAGAGCTACAGTACAAGTCAAATGACAGACTATACGAATTTCTTTACTCATCTATCCCAAAGTACTTCAGAATGAATAGCCAAAGCCAGTAGTCATTATATGGTCTAAGAAGGAATAGGAGAAGGTTATATTTACTGCCCAAACTTCTCCAAATTTTACCAGAAATATATTTATGAAGAATGTTTAATATGCAACTAATCTTGAAATCAATAATGCCTGTGAATAAGCTCACCAAGCAAGGACATGTTGTGAAATTTAAAGGTGATAAATGCATTATTACAAATGGTAGACACACACTTGAAAAAAAGAAAAAAGAAGCTGTTAATACTGCTAAGTAGGAGCATATTAACTGTACTCATGTATGGCACTGTCGACTAGGGCGCAGAAATCCAAAAGACATAAAAATATTAGCCCAAGAACAGCATGCAAATGGTATAAAGATTGATCCCTGCATCCAAGTCATAAAATGTGTAAGCTTTTTAAAATGGAAAATGAAAAGAAAAAGTTTTCCAAAAACTAGTAACAGCAGAGCAAAGAAGTGTCTAGACCTAATTCACACAGATTTATGTGGACCAATGTGGACAAAATAAAAATTTCTCGCATTCGTTGATGATTACTCAAAGTTATGAGATAGGGGAAGGGGAAGGAGGGGATACCTTAAGCACTGGTACCAAAAAATAGAAAAAGGATATCTGGTCTTATGGTAGAATTGCTCCACAATATAGTATAAGGTGGGTTTACACAATTCAAAGTAAATTTAATGTGGAGGTGCACCCGTGAGAGTAAAATTGAACATAGAGAAAAGGAGAAGGAAAGTACTCTCTTAGTTTTGGGGCACAATTTCTACCCAAATGGTACTTAAAAAGTAACTATATTAAATTATAATTAAAAATATTAGTTTCATGTAGACTGATTCAGAACACAACGGACAACATTTAACATGTATTGAGAAACAAAATTGTATCAATAGTCCTAATTAGGCCGTCAGAATATATAGTGCCCGTGGTCAGCTTAATCTTGAGCTGTCACCACTGGGTCATCCTTAATAGTAGTAATCATAAATTACCAAGGTGAAATATATAGAAATAATATTCGTAAAATAATGGGGATGTTGTCTGTTGTGTTCTGAATCAGACTACATTACACTAATATTTTTAATTATAATTTAATAAAAGTTATTTTTTAACTACCATTTGGGTAGAAATTGTGCCCCAAAACAGAGAGAGTACTTTCCTTCTCCTTTTCTCCATTACTCAAAGTTCACAACACTTTACCTGTTGCACATAATGGACAAAATTTCAGCAAAACTTGAAGAATATCTTGCTCAAGTAAAGAACAAGTTTGAACTTTTTCCAAAAACACTACATGGAGATAATGGGACAGAAGACACAAGTAGCATGACACTAGCCATTCTGGAAAAATATAGAATTACGTTCCAGATAATCTACAACCCAGAGCAAAATGGTGTCACTGAAAGGGTGAATAGGGCACTCTGAGAAAGTAGATGGAGCATGCTCTGTGATGCAGATTTGCCAGCAATGTTTTTTGGAGAAGCAAAAATGACAGCCTGCCACCTTCAAAATCATTTATTGAAAAAAAAACAAATGTAAAGACTCCATATGAACTGTGTACTAGAAAAAAAAATTGACATACAACTAAAAATTTTTGAAGCAAAGCATTTGTACACGTTCCAAAGGTGAAATGCCAAAGGGATATTATCTGGTGGCAATAAATGGTGGCAATAAGCAGAAGTGTTGTTATTGATAAAAGCTCTGTGTATCAATCATTTCATGAATCTACACAAGCAGAATAGCTTGAGGAAGAAGTTCAAACACCACAAGAGGAAGAGCAAATTAAATTGAAGTTACTATGAATGATCCAGTTATTGTTGAAGAGGGAAGATCACCTTTGCCTTTGGTCAGCGCTCAGGAGATCTACTAGGTGGAACAAGAGGATATTGCCAGAGCGGTTATCTTATCTTATTTGAACAGTACCACAACCTGGGCCAGAATCCTGGAAAGAGATGCAGAAATTTCCTACACATGAAAAGGAAAGATGCATTAAAGCTGTCTCTCAAACAGCTCCAGCTATGGGATCTTACAGAGTTACCACCAGGAAAACATAGAATTGGATGTAATTGGGTTTTTAAGACAAAATGTGCATCTGAAGGTAAAGTTTACAGATGTAAAGCAAGATTAGTAGCAAAGGACTATTCTGAAAAATATAGTGATGATTATGATGGCACTTATGCACCAGTTGCTAAACAGGGCACTTTCAGAACCTTGCTTGCCATAGCTGCCTTCGAAAATATGCAAGAGAAACAAAAGGACATCAAAACTGCTTTTGTTAATTGTGATATAGGAGAAAAATTGTGCATGACACAAAAAGGGCCAAGAACATCCTGTTCGTGTTGTATGAGGAGTTCTCAGGCACTGCCTCCATCTCAGTGCAGACAGGATAGCTGAGAAGATGGTCTCTAAGACCTGATGGAGCTCAGTGAGAGGTCTATCCTCTGACATGCGCTACAGCACGTGTGTGGCGTCTTCGCACATCTTTCTCCCTGGTATTCATGCAGACTAGATGCGACTCCAAGACTCTCCAACATTTTAGCTGTGCAGATCCTGTACAAACACCGCAAGTACACTTTATCACCACTGCTATAGTGGTGGCCATATTGATAACATCTACCGGGACACTTACCACTCAGATTCCCGGCGCACTACAACATCCAGTGATACTCCAGGTTGCTTCTGTATATACTACTATCATATCCCTGTGTCTAATGCTACATGTTCTACCTGGTTCAATAAAAACTGGTTAAGCTGTACCACATGTGGGCCAACTGTCACCAGAACCATACACCTGCTCTGCACACTCAAGGTTATATAAAACAAATGGTGGGCTCTGAGCGCAAACTGGATCTGCTGCCTGTAGTCACTACTAGGGGTACACTTCTCCCCAAAATGCAAATTTAGAAATACAGTGTATAGTGACCTGGGCGCTGAACACAATATAAAATCGACTGAGAGATAAAAGCAATAATTAATTTATTAAATAAACAAAGAAATATAAAATCCAAATATCACAAAAAGTGACAGCTCTGAGGAAGAGCAAATCTGCTCGAAACACATTGGCCAGCTTTGTGCCAGCTACCAGGACCCTATTGTCAAGCTTGTGAGTGTCCAGCAAGGATGTATTCCAGAAACCCCTGCTGTTACTTTACCCAAGGTGACACTCACCATCAATGACTGGTATGCTTGTATACTTTTATTAACTTTTTGTGATATTTGGATTTTATATTTCCTTGTTTACTTAATAAATTCATTACTGCTTTTATCTCTGTCGATTTTATATTGTGTTCAGCACCCAGGTCACTATACACTGTATTTCTAAATTATATATACTTTGGCAAAGTGTATTCCCTTCAGGTGGGATTTCTGTCTGGGGACCACTACACCCAGCACCACTGCTGCACACTGTTGTGTCACAAAGTTCTGCTAATAGGTTATGGTCCCAGCAGTCTGGGTCCCCATACACTTACCGAAACTCAGCTAATAGTTTGCAAGTTACAGAAATCGTTTTATGGTCTTAAGCAGTCGACAAGAGCATGGGATTGCAAAATCAACAAAAATTTATTGGAAAAATAAGATCACAAGAAGTAAAGCTGATCCACGCATATACTCATAGTTTGAAAAGGAAATGGATGTATCTCCTCCTGTATGTGGATGATTTGATTATTGTCCATGAAGTAGAAGAAGAGATCATAAAACTAAGTGAAGTGCCAGACTCACACTTTGATAATATAGACTTAGCAGATGTGAAATATATTACCTAGGAATCCACATACATTGATAAGAAGATCAAAGTTTTCTATCCAGTCAGTCTGCTAAAATTGGTACAATTCTCAAGCTGGAATGTCAGAAGCAAAAGATGTGATAACACCAATGGATGCATCATATCTGACATTAGGAGATGATCTCTTACCATATAATGACCAGTACAGACAAGCAGTGGGGGGACTTTTATATGAGGCAACTACTACAAGGCCTGATATCTCAGTAGCTATGTCTCATCTTTGTAGACGTGTGAGTAAGAGAGTGATGCAGTGCCTTAATCCCATGCAGGATTTGAACCTAATACTTTCAGCAGAAGTTAAGCTTGAAATATAAGGATGTGTTGAAGCAGATTGGCCAGTGTAATCAAGTCAAGCAAGTCAACAAGTGGCTACTTGTTCAAACTTGGGAACAGTCCAATCTCATGGTCCAGTCAAAGACCAATTTCAGTTGCCTTATCATCAACAAAGTCAAATACATTTCAGTGGCCTACATCAGTCAAGAAGTTGTTTGGTTACATCAGCTACTATAGGATTTTGGAGAGTAAGTAGCTTACCCAACAGTATTGTTTGAGGACAATTAAGGATGTATCAAGTTTGCAAACAGTGAAAAACGAATCTCTAGTACCGAACATGATGATGTGAAGCATCATTAACTTTGAAATCTTGTGGGTGGAACAAGATGTGATTCTGCTTACATATTGTGAGACAGAAAATATATTGGTAGATGTTTAGTCAAAGCCAATCCCAAGGCCGTAGTCTGAGAACATTATATCCAAGATGGGAATAGTATGAGAAGCATTTATTGAGTGTGTGTGTGTGTGTGTGGCAAGGGAGGTGTGTGTGTGTGTGTGGGGGGGGCGTGTAGGGTTCGTGGGAAGGGGGGAGTGTTAGACATGTGTCATTTTCATGTAGCAACTACTGTTCTCAACTGGTATTATTATACATGAAGATAACATCAGTGTTCAGTTGTTAATAAAGTTAGATTAAAAAAGAAGGTAGCTACAAGGTGTGTTACTTCAGGCTTATAGAAGAAGCTGTTCATTCTTAAAACTGCATCTTAATCAGACAGGATTCACTTTCCCATTGTGAGCTCTGACCAAGAAGAAGACACATCCCCCAGCCTGCCGACTGGTGACTTAACACAATTAGCACAAGCGGCTTTGTGCCATCTCTGCCACACGGGACCTTACTTGCTGCAGGGAGCCCCATTATCAGGATACAGTTTCCCAGTCTGCCAATCCTGGTGTGGAAACACAGTGGCACCGTCCATTGTCTGCTCACAGCTACTCCAGAACTCGGGTCATTGTACAGCATCGCAGCACAGTGTCCTACATCCCATACTCCAAGGGACGAAGGTCTGGTTGAGGTACACGGGGATCCTAAACCAGAATCTTTCAAACAGTGAGTACTCACTACCATCTATGACTGAGATCTATGCCATAGCATTACAGACTTACACAAAACCTAATTTATTCATCTCTCATATTGCAGGACATAGGACACCATCTAAGGGGGTTGAGAAAGTCCTACTGCAATGGATCAAAATGTCATCCTTTATTATACCCTGTTTAGTGCCTTGCCCTGGTACCCCTAATGACTGAGCCAATGAAAGCCACCCAAGGAGAGTTATATATATATCCTTAATTGTCTATAAGAATTCAGCCAGTTCATTTTTGTCTCGTTGGATTTCTTATATATACACTTATGTGATTTGGTTTTATTAATGTTATTTTATTATGAGTTTTATTGATCCAATTTGCAACATATTTTACATACCTCAACTCTCGCCTATTTTGTGGGTTCTACACAAGCGCTGTTAACCATCACCCATTTTTAGTTATTCTTTCTGGACGGTTGGAGACGCCCTTTAACAGCTGCTGTGTAGCACTCATGTTTAATTCAGCTTAGAGCCAAATGACCCATCTCTTTCTTTCCACAATAAAGTACATGTCTGGGCAGTGTAATTAATAGCTAATAAAGCTGCATTCTCGATGTAAAATTAAATTAAACTAAGATGCAAAATTAAAGCCCTGATCAAATTTAAATCAGTTTACACATCCATTGCCTTCCTCATGAAAGGAATACATGGCTTATTACAGAGGGCTGATTGCAATAGCACTACTAGAGAATGAGCAAAAATGTCATCATCATCAGTGTGTATTTTACAACAGAATTGAAGCACTTTGCTATGGTCAGTATACTGTGCATCTTTACTTTACTTTGGCCGCACTTACATGTCCCCACAAACCCCTGTCCCGTCATCTTAGTGGAAGGGATCAATTGCATTTAATTGTACATGGGACGCTAAGGGGCTTATTTATTAATTATTGTAAATTGGTCCCAGTTATTTATTATAAGTAATTATGGCTGCTTATCACAGCAATAAGAAATTATTGATTGACTAGCTGCATCATATATCACATCCAGGAACAGGGGCTCTGACAGGAGCCCATCCCTGCGATGTGTCAGGACTCAGAAGTAATGTGATCACTTTACATCCAGGTTTATGGACAGGCTGTGCTACTTACACACACACTTACTTCTTCCAGCCTCCAGTGCCCCGCAATGCGCACACAGTTTCCTGTATAACCTTTAATCCTATGGTTGGGGAGAAAAATACTTTCATTCAGTTTTCCACATGTACATAAATAGAGATCTATAGAGATGTGCGCTTTATGCTGCTGACTGTGCATGTGCGAGCAAACGGTATCAGGGAGGGATCTTGCAGATCCTTTTCTTGGAAACATTTGTGGTGTATAGCCCATAGACTGCAATCTAAAGATGGCATTGCTATCCAGGCCAAGTTTCTAGGATCCCACTCCACCAGCCTATACTGTACTTTGTTTGATTAAATCAATTTGTCCAAACGACCATTTTTGGGAGCCAATGGTTGATTGTCATTTGCTCCCATGCATTACCAAATTTTCATTCCAACCAGCCAGATTGGACAGATAATCTTATAGTGTGTACCGAGCTTAACCAGTAGTGTCTCTTCCTGTGGTGACACCCATGTGCCGTTAAAAAGGGGATGTGGCCTCACAGTAGGGGAGTGGCCTCATGGCCCAAACCCCCATTTTAGTCACTCCGGGGGGTCCCAGAGATGCGGACTGCTCCCGGGACCAGTTTGTGTCAGGAGACAAATGCTGCACGTAATGCTCCAGTGCAGCACCCGGCTCCTGTAATTGAGCAGGAGTCAGCACTTTGGTGTCACCCTTCGGCAGGTGACACCCGGGTGCGGCCAGCACTCCCCTTGTGACGCCACTGAGCTTAACTGTGCTACTTGGTAAAACCATGTTGTGCTGCAGGTGGGCAAATTTAAATGCAGAGAGTTTTAGATTTGAGAGAGGTGTGTTCAACTCCAAAGTGAAATCTAAATTGCAGTGTAAAAACAATGCTGCCCAGCATATGTAAGCTACATGCAACAGCAGCCAGTATTTACCCCGCATGCAAAAAAATTATGTATATGGACCCCTTGCATTGCTACATGGTCTGTCCAGATGCACAGTTACAGTACTTGCTCTTTCTTATTCCCAACTTAGTCTATCAGACCCTGTATTAAGGAATATAGTGAGACTTTGAAATACTGCATGCGGGGCTGACAACAAAATGTTTGTTGTTTAGATATATTTAAGACTTAAAAAAAATAATATATATATATATATATATATATATGTCGTATTTCGCTGAAAATAGTATTCACTTTGCAATAATTAAATATTTATAACCATAATAATCCTATTCCACCCTATAGATGTTTAACCTATTCCATTTATGAACTGATTCAACAGTGATGTGCCAAATCTCTTCCACCTGTGTGTGCTATGCCTGCATGCAGTGGGCGGGATGTACTAAGGGCAGAAATGCGGTAAAACCCCTGAAAATATTTATGGGTTTTACTGCATAACTCAAATGTACTAAGCACTGGATGCATCACTTGGTGCAGGTGGGTAACGCCATCTAAAGATGCTTATGGGCTTCTTATCAGGACGCCCCTGAGAGGGATTCAATCAAACCCCTCCCAGCTCTCCCCTCTGCACACGCCCCTCTACGCATGCTCAGAAGGTCAATCATATTCATGCTAGAGCCCATGTGACTTTATTAGTACCTCAGTCTGTTTGATTATACCATCTGGACTTAAGCATGGCTATCCTTAACACCAGAGCTGCAACTACACTTTTTGGTGCCCTGTGCCAGAGAGAGCATTGGCGCCCCCCCCCCCCCCCCCATTTTTTAAATAGGGACATAAGATAGTGCACCTAAAAAAGGGCCATGGCTTCATGGGGAAGGGCCTGGGAAGAGATAGGTGTACTCTTGGGGTAGCCAAGAGATGCTGAGGATAAAAGAAAAGGAAACTACAAGTGAGAATGATAATAAACAGGTAAATTGACAGGCCCAAACATGGCACAGGTCACACTACCCTAGTTATGGACTTGCTTAACACTGGGGCAGGATGCATTATGCATTACTTTCTGGATGCGATGCATCCCACTGCTCTTTGTATGAATGCCAGAGTTGGTAACGTCGGTCTGGATGACGAGCACTGCAAATGACCGCTCTCGGTAACAGCCGCCCTTTGTGATGGAGGGACTTCCGGGTTTATGAAAAGGTGAGAGATGTCTATGGATGTGATGGCTGTGTATTAGGAAGAGGTGAGAGATGTCTATGGATGTGATGGCTGTGTATTAGGAAGAGATGAGGGATGTATATCCATGTGATGGCTGTGTATTAGGAAGAGGTGAGGGATGTCTATCCATGTGATGGCTGTGTATTAGGAAGAGATGAAAGATGTCTATCCATGTGATGGCTTTATATTAGGAAGAGGTGAGAGATGTCTATGGATGTGATGTCTATGTATTAGGAAGAGGTGAGAGATGTCTATGGATGTGATGTCTATGTATTAGGAAGAGGTGGGAGATGTCTATCCATGGGATGTCTGTGTATTAGGAAGACGTGAGATGTCGATCCATGTGATGGCTGTGTATTAGGAAGATGTGAGAGATATCTATGGATTTGATAGCTGTATATTAGGAAGAGGTGAGAGATGTCTATGGATGTGATGGCTGTGTATTAGGAAGAGGTGGGAGATATCTATCCATGTGATGGCTGTGTATTAGGAAGATGTGAGCGATGTCTATGGATTTGATGGCTGTATATTAGGAAGAGGTGAGAGATGTCTATGGATGTGATGGCTGTGTATTAGGAAGAGGTGAGAGATGTCTATGGATGTGATGTCTGTGTATTAGGAAGAGGTGGGAGATATCTATGGATGTGATGGCTGTGTATTAGGAAGAGGTGGGAGATGTCTATCCATGGGATTGCTGTGTATTAGGAAGAAGTGACAGATGTCTATCCATGTGATGGCTGTGTATTAGGAAGAGGTGAGAGATGTCTATGGATGTGATGGCTGTGTATTAGAAAGAGGTGGGAGATGTCTATGGATGTGATGGCTGTGTATTAGAAAGAGGTGGGAGATGTCTATGGATGTGATGGCTGTGTATTAGGAAGAGGTGGGAGATGTCTATGGATGTGATGGCTGTATATTAGGAAGAGGTGACAGATATTTATCCATGTGATGATTGAATATTAGGAAGAGGTGAGAGATGTCTATCCATGGGATGGCTGTGTATTAGGAAGAGGTGAGAGACGTCTATGGATGTGATGGCTGCGTATTAGGAAGAGGTGAGAGATGTCTATCCATGGGATTGCTGTGTATTAGGAAGAAGTGACAGATGTCTATCCATGTGATGGCTGTGTATTAGGAAGAGGTGAGAGATGTCTATGGATGTGATGGCTGTGTATTAGAAAGAGGTGGGAGATGTCTATGGATGTGATGACTGTGTATTAGAAAGAGGTGGGAGATGTCTATGGATGTGATGGCTGTGTATTAGGAAGAGGTGGGAGATGTCTATGGATGTGATGGCTGTATATTAGGAAGAGGTGACAGATATTTATCCATGTGATGATTGAATATTAGGAAGAGGTGAGAGATGTCTATCCATGGGATGGCTGTGTATTAGGAAGAGGTGAGAGACGTCTATGGATGTGATGGCTGCGTATTAGGAAGAGGTGAGAGATGTCTATCCATGGGATTGCTGTGTATTAGGAAGAAGTGACAGATGTCTATGGATGTGATGGCTGTGTATTAGAAAGAGGTGGGAGATGTCTATCCATGGGATGGCTGTGTATTAGGAAGTGGTGAGAGATGTCTATGGATGTGATTGCTGTGTATTAGGAAGATGTGGGAGATGTCTATGGATGTATTGGCTGTGTATTAGGAAGCAGGTCCGTCTTTTCCATTGGGCTTTTTGGGCAGTTGCCCAAGAGCCCGAAGCTTCAAGGGGCCCGCCAGCCCCCTGCACAGTGCAGCCACAGCCAGTTGGTAAATGTTTTTTTTTTTAAGCACTGTATTCCAATCTGCCAGCCAGCCAGCCCCCTTCCCCCCGAGTAGAGCGCCATACTGTGGAGGGCGCAGGCAGCCATAGCACGATAGTGATGGCCGGCACCTGGGGATGCGATGGGCTATGCTGTTGTCAGCTTGTGCACATGACTGCACAATGCAGCAGTGTTCTGGATAGACAGTAGGTATGTGGGCGGAGCTAGAGCTCCGCGGCCAACGGTATCGGGGTGGGAGGAAAGTTATTGCTGTGTGAAGAAGTGACTGCCAGATCGGCCCAGAGGGGGGAGAGGAGGAAGTGAATTGGCCAGCTGCACAAAGCCTGCAAGGTGGCGCTAGGTAAGAGCACTGGGTGGGTGCAGAGTGTGTGGGTGTCTGTATGTGTGTGTGACAAGTCTGATACACTATGCTATTATTGCTATAAACATTGCATAGTAGCCATATCTATCCAATTTTTCATTTACATTGGATGCAGATTAATTTGCTTCATTGCTCAGATCACAGTTTGGTAGCAGTAAGGGAGTGACATGCTGACATTTGCTTCAGTGTTTCAGTCTGGATTTTTATCACCTGATCCTACACCCAAATGCTGGCCATGTCCCCCCCTTCTGCACTTTAGTAGAAGTGGGGTGGGGTGGGGCAGTAGCATGCACTTGCTCCAGGCAGCACAGGTCCATGCTACACCTCTGGTAGCACTGCATCGTTCCCTGGCTTGCAAGGGGTGGCCCATTTGGTTGGAAGGGGACGTGACAACACAACGTCACATTGTAGTGTGGGCAGGATTGATGCCGCGGTGTGGGAGACTGGGAGCCGCAGCGGCAGCCATATTCCTGCTCAGTGTGCCTAATTCCTCAGTGAAAAAAAAAAAGCAGGTGGCTGCTTAGAGCAGGCTGTGAAAAAATACTATGCGCATGTGTGCCGCATCTATTCACTAGAAAGGGAGACTGTGGGCATGCATCCAGTGTGACAAAAATGGGGTGTGGTTCGTGGGTATGGCTAGGGGCCCCACTGCTTTGCTTTGCCCAGGGCCCACACTGCTGTTAAGACAGCCCTGTTAGGAAGAGGTGAGAGATGTCTATCCATGTGATGACTGTGTATTAGGAAGAGGTGAGAGATGTCTATCCATGTGATGGCTGTGTATTAGGAAGAGGTGAGAGATGTCTATCCATGTGATGACTGTGTATTAGGAAGAGGTGGGAGATGTCTATGGATGTGATGGCTGTGTATTAGGAAGAGGTGACAGATATTTATCCATGTGATGGTTGAATATTAGGAAGAGGTGAGAGATATCTATGGATGTGATGGCTGTGTATTAGGAAGAGGTGAGAGATATCTATGGATGTGGTGGCTGTGTATTAGGAAGATGTGAGAGATATCTATGGATGTGATGGCTGTGTATTAGGAAGAGGTGAGAGATGTCTATGGATGTGATGGCTGTATATTAGGAAGAGTTGACAGATATTTATCCATGGGATGGCTGTGTATTAGGAAGAGGTGAGAGATGTCTATCCATGGGATGGCTGTGTATTAGGAAGAGGTGAGAGATGTCTATCCATGGGATGGCTGTGTATTAGGAAGAAGTGACAGATGTCTATCCATGTGATGGCTGTGTATTAGGAAGAGGTGAGATATGTCTATCCATGGGATGGCTGTGTATTAGGAAATGGTGAGTGATGTCTATGGATGTGATTGCTGTGTATTAGGAAGATGTGGGCGATGTCTATGGATGTGATGGTTGAATATTAGGAAGAGGTGAGAGATGTCTATCAATGTGATGACTGTGTATTAGAAAGAGGTAAGAGATGCCTATCCATGGGATGGCTGTGTACAGGGGCTGGCTGGGGGGCAAGTCCAGGGCACTGGCCCAAAAAACAACGGCTTATCCTTAAATAGAGATTGCGAGGTCTCGCGTGCAGACCGACCACAAGAGCGTGTCCTAATCAATGGCTCAATTAGGGATATTAGTTTCAATACATACACTTAAATAAAACATTATAAGAGGAAAATAGAATGGTGGATATATTTCAGAAAAAGAGACTATATAGGGCCCCTTTTAACAATGAAACAGAATACCTTTAGCACTCACTTAAAGAGGATATGGTCCTCTTTCAGTATCTAATAAACAGCAGTAAGACACATTCCCTAGCCCCAGTATTTCTCTACCTCATTTCCCCAGACCCAATGTGTGTCTCTCACTCATTCCCCCAGACCCAGTGTGCATCTCTCAGCCCCACTCCCCCAGACCCAGTGCAGTGCCCAGTATGCAGTGCCCCAGTAATGCCCCTTATGCAGAGCCCCCAGTAATGCCCCTTTATGCAGAGCCCCCAGTAATGGCCTTAGTAGTGCCCCTTTATGCAGAGCCCCCAGTAATGCCCCTTATACAGAGCACCCAGTAATGTCCTTAGTAGTGGCCCTTATGCAGAGCCCCCAGTAATGCCCCTTATGTTGTGCCCCCAGTAATGTCCTTAGTAGTGCCCCTTATGTTGAGCCCCCAGTTATGCCTCTTATGTTGAGCCCCCAGTAATGCCCCTTTATGCAGAGCCCCCAGTAATGCCCTTAGTAGTGCCCAGTGGCGTAACTAGGGCAGGGTGAGCGGGGTTCGTGCCCTGGGCGCCGTTGGACCGGCGGCGCGGGGGGGGCGCCGCCGCCCGCGGTTCCGGCCCGCCCGCCCTAGATAGCCAGTGTGGCGCCGACCGCAATGAGTGCGGTCAGCGCTACACATTTGCACAGGACCGGCGCTAGGCTTCCAGCGCCGGTCCTGTGCTGCACGCCTGAGCCCGTTCCCTCCCCCTGAGCGCTTGCCCAATAGCGCCAGGAGGCGGGCTCAGGCTGTGCATAACACACGCATCGCCGCCAGCGCTGGCGGCGATGCGTGTGTTAAACAGCAGCCAATAAGAGTCAGATAGACTCTCATTGACTGCTGCAGCACCCACTGCAAGAGCCGGACTTCCGTCCGGCTCCTGCAGTGGGTAATGGGACTGACGTCATGACGTCAGTCCCATAATGCTGAGCGCGCCAGCCCGGGCGGACTGGAGGGCGGGAGCGGCATCGGCATCGCGGACAGGAGCAGCGTGGAATCAGGTAAGTATATTTTTATATATATTTATTTATTTTTAAACCTTACCTATCTGCACAACGGGGGAGGGGTTGGCTACTACTGGGGAGGACATCTACTGGGGGGGACATCTACTATGGGGGTGCCATTGGGAGGACCTCTACAGGGGGGGGCTACTCTACTGGGGACTACTATTTGGGGGGGGACTACCACTGGGGGCATTCTAAAAGGGGCCTAGTATTACTAGAGGCACTGCACTCGGGGGACCACTAATGGGGGCAATAATAGGAAGGGCCACTACAGGGACCACTGGATAGGGGGGGGTCACTACTGGGAGCCTGCATCAGGGGGACCACTACTGGGGGCACTGAACGGGAGGAGGGACACTACTGCTGGAGGCACTATATAAGGGGCTTACTGCTAGGGGCACTGCGGGGACCACTACAGGGGGCACTAGATAGGGGGGATCACTACAGGGTGCCTGCATAAGGGGACCACTACTGGGAAAACTGCATGGGGGGACTACAGTTGGGGGCACTATATAAAAGGGCACTGCATAAGGGGATACCGCTACTGGGCGCACTGCATTGTGGGGACTGCTACTGGGGGCACTGCATAAGGGGGAACACTACGTGGGGCACTGCATTGGGGGGGCCACTACTGGGGGTACTGAGTAAGGGGAACTAATTGGGGGCTGTATAAGAGGGACCACTACTGGGGATACTGTATAAGGGGCACTACTATGGGCCTGCATGAGAGGGACCACAACTGTATACTGGGGGTACTACTGGGGTTAAGGTGCATATGGATAGGAATGTTCAGTTTGAAAATAAAGGGGTGTGTCATGTTGACATGCCCCATTTTTAAGTGACCACGCACATTTTTTGCCGCGCGCGCCTTCGTCGCGCGCACATGGGGGGGTGCTCCCTTTTCAAATTTGCCCTGGGCTCCAAATACCCTAGTTACGCCACTGGTAGTGCCCCCAATAATGCCCCTTATAAAGTGCCCCCAGTAATGTCCTTAGTAGTGCCCCTTATGCTGAGCCCCCAGTAATGCCCCTTATGTTGTTCCCCCAGTAATGCTCCTTATGCAGAGCCCCCAGTAATGCCCTTAGTAGTGCCCCCAATAATGTCCCTTATAAAGAGCCCCCAGTAATGGCCTTAATAGTGCCCCTTTATGCAGAGCCCCCAGTAATGTCCTTAGTAGTGCCCCTTATGCAGAGACCCCAGTAATGTCCTTAGTAGTGCCCCTTATGCAGAGACCCCAGTAAAGCCCCTTATGTTGTTCCCCCAGTAATGCCCCTTATGCAGAGCCCCCAGTAATGCCCCATTATGCAGAGCCCACAGTAATGCCCTTAGTAGTGCCCCCAGTAATGCCCCTTTATGCAGAGCTCCCAGTAATGCCCCTTTATACAGAGCCCCCAGTAATGCCCCTTTATGCAGAGCCCCCAGTAATGCCCTTAGTAGTGCCCCCAATAATGTCCCTTTATGCAAAGCCCCCAGTAATGCCCCTTATCTTGTGCTCCCAGTAATGCCCCTTATTTTGTGCCCCCAGTAATGCACCTTATGCTGTGCCCCCTCCCAGTATAGAACACGCCCCACTCACCTGTCTGTGCAGTACTTACCTTTCTTCATGACGGCCGCTGGGCACCGCTCCAGTCCACGCCGTCCCGCGTAGATGATGCCGCTGACTGGATCTAGTTAGATCCAGAGCGGTGTGACGTCATCCGCATGCTGCATTACTGGGAACGCTGACCTCTGAAACGATCAGGTGAGAGATGTCTATGGATGTGATGGCTGAATATTAGGAAGAGGTGAGAGATGTCTATCCATGGGATGGCTGTGTATTAGGAAGAGGTGAGAGATGTCTATGGATATGATGGCTGTATATTAGGAAGAGGTGAGAGATGTCTATGGATGTGATGTCTATGTATTAGGAAGAGGTGAGAGATGTCTATGGATGTGATGTCTATGTATTAGGAAGAGATGAAGATGTCTCTAGATGTGATGTCTGTGTATTAGGAAGAGGTGAGATGTCTATCCATGTGATGGCTGTGTATTAGGAAGAGGTGGGAGATTTTTATCCATGTGATGGCTGTGTATTAGGAAGATGTGAGAGATGTCTATGGATGTGATGGCTGTGTATTAGGAAGAGGTGGGAGATGTCTATCCATGTGATGGCTGTGTATTAGGACGAGGTGAAAGATGTCTATACTGTACATGTGATGTCTGAATATTAGGAAGAGGTGAGAGATTTGGGGTATAATTATTAGGTTGATTTTGATCGATTTACAATGGATGAAAATCGATCAACATCGAGTTTGCGTTTCTGGGGCTAAATCACACATTTCCTAATACTAAAAATCCAAATCAAAAATTGTCTCTTAGTAAAAGTGTGAGTTAGCCCCAGAAACACAGCATCGATATTGATCGATTTAGTATGATTTTGAATCGATCAAAATCAATAAAAATCGACCTTTAGTAAAGATACCCCGTGATGTCTATGTAATACCTGTGTACTTGAAGCAGATGATTGGTGTGGATCCTGATATCCCTGCAGGAGAGGTTGCTCCATGTTTGTCCCTGAAGAGAAGGGAGGGGGCAATCTCTCTGGCAGATGGATGTAATGACAGTGCTGGTGACACAAGATAATTGGGTGCTGATTGCTCGACTGCTGTTAAGAGCCCGGATGACTAAGAGCAATTAAAAGAGGTGCAAAACAAGAAGGCAACAAAATTGGAATAAAGGTAGCATTTATATGCAGACGATGTGTACATGGTGTTATTCAGATGACAGGTGGGTCAGAAATATTGAGTGACATCAAAATGGAAATTATATTTTTCAATGGAGATTTTATTTATATACAGCATGTTCATTTTCAGACTGGTATAAGAAGAGATAAATTGTCTTATTTGGTTCTTCTATATTAAAGTTTACTACTTCTCAAAACTATAGGTGATTCAATTCAATTAGATTTCATCTGTAGTTGGATAAAACTTCGATTTGCTTTCACATAAATCTCAGAGCAAAGACATTGGGGATTGGGAGGGGGCAGACAGTGCACATAGTAGAGGTAAGTTATGAATTATAACGTAGATCCCTACTACCTTTTATTTAAGTCTGCCTAATTCATATTAAAATGCACACCCACTTCCCATGTCTTTGAAAAGCACCTGGAAAATCAGGGACTGATGTAGCGTTGGACCGAACCGTTTTTGTTTTTTTTGCAAAAGTAGATTTCCATTAGATTTTGTTAAAGAGGAAGACAATGAATGTTTGTTTTTAATTGAACTTATCCAGTACTTTTATTTTATATTTAAGTCTGTATTTAATTGTATTATACATGGTACATTTAAATGTATTATTTAATAATATCACTTTCCAGACACACAGGGGCATAATTACGAAATGTTGCCGTCTGCCCCCCAAAATAAAGATTCCTGATAGTTGCAATTTGCAGCGGTAAAGTATCTTTATTAGGCTAAATGCACCATAACTGAGTTGCCAGTACAGGAGCTCTGATAGGAGTAAATTGATCAGAAAGAAGTAAAGTGATTGGCTCATGTGCGAGATGACAATATCGGGAATGATAAAATTGACGCTACAGTAGCACTAAAACCATCTTCAGATGCCGTTAGCTGTTGGGGCCAAGCTAATCCATCAACAGAGCAGCACCCATAGAAACCTATTGGGGCTACTTTGCGGTTGGAAATTGATTGGGCCGTGGCATACCTTCTTCAATCCTGGGGATACTTAGTATTTTTTGGGTACCCCCCCTTAAAAAAAGTGGGTTTTGAGGGAGTATTCCACAAATATACTTTAATAAATATGCTCCAAACTGTGTTATTTATGTGATAATTTAAAAATGACTATATTGTTTACAGGTTGTGTACCCTAACTTTAACATTTGCTATGAACACTGTCAAGCCATATCTTGTAGTGTAAACCAAGCACATAAAGTAAAGGTTTCTCCTAGCATCAGTCTGGTGCATAAACTACAATTTCCTTCTGGCATAAAGCTAGTGAATATGCCGCCCTTACAGAACCGGACACATCTTGAGATACCTCCAGCTCTGAGTTGGACAAATGCCCTCCGCACTGGTGTTAGAACCCAAGATGATAACACTTTCTTCTCATACAGTACCTGGGCAGGTGCCTCCAGCTCAGCAAGCTATGCTAAATACATCTTTTTCAGATGCATTTTACACATGTATTTTGGGTACAAAATGCCGCCAATACACTTCAGGCCCTGAAAGTGTATGGCGCAAAGCATGAAAAAATTATTTGAAAGTCCTACCTACTAAAACTTTAAGACCACCACCCTCACTTCTTATTGTGACTTGTCAATCTTGTCTGAAAACAGCTTTCTTTACTCCATATATATATATATATAATCAAATGTCCTGACTGACTGACTCACTGGCTCATCAAAGCCCAGCTCAAACCTGAGGACCTAGAAACATGAAAATTGGGGAGTATATGCCTTCCATGATGTGTGTATCCAGTGGCGGATCTACCCCCCCATAACACATCCACTGTATACAGAGAACTGATGCTGCAGCAGTGCAGCTCCGGAAATGGGACCCAGCAACAACAACAGAAGGGATAGGTCCAGGGGCGTATTTATAATGGGTGCAAGGAGTGCGGGGCACTCGGGCCCCTGGGTCCAGGGGGGCCCCGCACCGCACACCCTATAGTATTACTTACCTCTCTGGAGTCCCATGTTGGCGCAGGGGTCCAGCGCTGTAAAAATTACTGGAAAATGGCCGGCGCGGCCATTTTCCCATCGTTTGCGCATGCACAGTACAAGGAAAATGGCCACCGCGGCCATTTTCCCGGTGACCTGCGCATACTCTATAGAGTCTGGGCGCACTCTAGTGCCCAGAGTCTATAACTCCGGTACTGGCCGCACACAGCTCAGTGCGCTGCCGGCTGCCGGACAGAGAGGAGGGGGCCCTTGTCAGAGACTGTACACGGGTCCCTACTCTCTAGAAACGCCCCTGGATAGGTCTTTCTTTGACAGCCAGAGCCCGGGACATCACATGCCGCACCACGCTGCAAAAAAATTGTTTTTCCCCTTAAGAGGGCGTGGCCATGCATCCCACTGGGCCCAGGCTGACTCTTCACGGCCATAATGATAGACAGGTAGGCTGCCGGGTTATGTGTGGGAAGAGGGGCTGAGACAGATGGTCCAAGGAGATGAGCAAGCCTCCCAGTGACTGGTGGAGTATGGAGGTGCTATCATCATGGATATACAGTCAGGTGCATAAATATTGGGACATTGGCCCTCATTCAGAGCCGTTCGCTATTTGCGGTCGTTCGTTCAAAAACAAGGGGTGGCTATTCAAATGATCCGTTCGCAAATTGCAGTCTGTTCACACCTCTAAGTCTGAACGAGCGAGCAAAACATACGCTCGTTTATTTGTTAAAAACGCCCCCTGGCCGCTCGCACCATACGTCATGTCCGCTATTTATTAGATTAATCGAGTACATCGACCAGCGTATGAACTGCTCGCTATTCTTGTGGTTGGTGTTTGCTACCACAAATTTGCGAGCAGTTCTGGCTATAAAATAACCCAGTGACGTGGTCAATGACGCTGCTGTATTAATTATGCACACCCATAATACGCCCGTTTTGACCTTTAAGCACGCCTGCGTTCGGATCTCCACTCCCCATTTTCAAGCACCTTCCCCTGTTACCACCCACATACGCCTCATTCTGTCACTCAAAATAGCAGGCACTCGCTATATAGCGTACAAACGATTTTTGGTCGCACTGACTGGTTCGCGCATGCGTACTAAAAACCGTACGCATGCGCTGATGTGCAAACATCGCTCGGAACGAGCGTACTGCCGCTAACGAGCGGCTCTGAATGAGGGCCATTGACAGAATTTTCATATTTTGGCCTCTATTCACCACCACAATGGCTTTGAAATGAAACAAACAAGATGTGCTTTAACTGTAGACTGTCAGATTTAATTTGAGGGAAATTACATCCAAATCAAGTGAACGGTGTAGGAATTACAACGGTTTCTATATGTGCCTCCCACTTTTTAAGGGGCCAAAAGTAATGGGACAAACTAAACAATCTTAAATCTAACTTTCACTTTTTAATACTTTGTTGCAAATCCTTTGCAGGCAATTACAGCCTGAAGTCTGGAACACATAGACATCACCATACGCTGGGTTTCATCCCTGGTGATTCTCTGCCAGGCCTCTACTGCAAATGTCTTTAGTTCCTGCACCTGACTGTATATATTTTTATAAGTGTGCATATACATAGGCAAAACTGGGGGGTGGTCCAAGTATGCACAGGACCACCCATTAGCCCAGTTCCGCCATATTGCATGAAATCAGCAGTGCTGCCTATTGTCGCCGGGCACGATGAAACAGCACCAGCAGCCTTTCAAACATGCCCCATAGCCATAGGAAGAGGACAGCACTACAAAGTCACGGCGCATACTGCTGATAAAGGTGGCGGTGTCTGACTGATGGAGCAGGGACTCCCATGCGGGGGCAGGGTGGAGTTGTCGAGGGCAACAGTAGACCTCAGCTGCTGCCATGTCCGTGCAGCTCCCCGGCTACTCCCCCAGCTTTAAGAAGCCCTCGGAGGTCCTGCAGCTGAGCCAGCGGAGGAGCCGGAGCCAAAGTGGCGATCTTCTCCCTGGGGAATGCCACCAAGCAGGTGGCCGGGGCGTGGCCCTTTTCCCCACGTCTACAGCAGCAGAGTGGGGCGGTGAAGTGGAGGAACCCGTTCCCCCTGCCAAGAGAACACTGAGCCGGGGAAGAGGAGAGTGCGGAGTGTAGCAGAGTGCGAGTTGCGGGTGGGGAGCTGGGCACTGCCGGAGCAGGAGAACCTGCTGCAGCCTGCTGAGGTGAGAGTGGAGGGGAATTACGGTGCTGGGATCTGGGCTCCGTGGTCCCCAGTTGGTACTCGGGTGGGAGGAACAGCGAGAACCTGGTGACAGTACACTGATCCCAACACCCCCAGCACCCTTATACCCCCCTCCCCGCCCATACACACATTATACCCCCCACCCATACACACATTATACCCCCCACCCATACACACATTATATCCTCCTCTCCCCCAGAAACATACCTTATGTATGTTTAATGCCCCGCTTGCTGGTACTTATGGTTCTCCAAGTACCAGCATGCAGGGGAGGCTTGCTGGGGCCTGTAGTGCTACTGCAAAAGACAATATTTTAGATCTTTATTTTGCACTATACTTTACATAATCAACCCGGTACCTGGGGTACCCTGGAGAGGGGGATCCCCAGCTCCCCAAGGAACCCCAACCTGGGCTGACTAGCGGTCAGGGTTGATGCTTCAGCCAGGAGGCCCGGTGGATGGGCTCCCCTGGCTGTGGCATCAGCCCCCTGCTAAAAAAAAGTCTGGTGCTGGTTCTGGTAAATACAGGGGTACCCTATGCATTTTTTTCCCCTGTATTTCCAGAACCAGGACTGGCTCAAAGCCAAGTGATGGTTGCGTGGAATACCAGGGACCGCTACGTCATTTGTCTTTAGTATTTTGGCAACCAGGACTGGTTCTGAATAGCCCAGTGCTGGTTATGCTTCATACGGGAGACCCCTACATCGTTTGTCCCTTGTATTTAGCACAACCAGCACTGGGTCTGCAGAGCCCGGTGCTGGTTGTTCTTTAGGGGTGGAGAGGCATGCAGTTTTTAAAAAATTTAACACTTTTTAATTTTTGTAAACATAGCAGCACAGATGAATCTCACTGATGCATGTCCCATTAAGGTTTCTTAGACATTATCTGAATTTTCACAAAACCTACTGAATTTATGCCACTCAAACTGAAAAAAGCAATGAAGTTACGATGATTAAGGCTGACTCCTTAATGGACATGTTAATTCACAGAGTTGTGTGCTCATGGGAATACACACAGAGTGGCATGGATGCGGGAATTTCATTGCCTTCTTCTAGTTTGAGTGGCACAAATTCAGTAGGTTTTGTGAAACTTCTGATCATGTCTAAGAAGCCTTAATGGGACATGTGAAACCGTAAGGTTTTTTGTCTATGGACTATATATGTGCATATATATATATATATATATATATATACGTGTGTATATGTGTGTGTGTATATATATATATATATATAATTATATATATAAGCACTAATCCACGGCACTCACCATTCCTAGTTTTGGGGAGGAACATGGTATGTGACCACATTGTTTAAATAGAAATCACAGGGGCTCTGCACTCACCATAATAACTAATAACAATAATAAACAGAATAAACAGTGGGATTTTGGTTCATGAATTGATCAATGCATTTAAGCTTGCAGCCCATCGTCACGGGACCCCACTTTACTGCAAGTCCCTACTCTATTGCTCAGAATTATAACATGGACACAGCCATCACATTAGTGTTAAACTCAGGGTATGCTATCAAGGTTTAAAGCTCACAGCAACTTTGCTTTTAAATGTGAGACAGTTACCAAGCACACCTGTTGCAAAGCACCTAGGAAAACAGCTGCCACAAGTTAGATAACTAGTTAAGAGGGGTGCATGAGAAAATGTGATCACAAAAATGATTAATTATAAAAATTAATCATAATAAACAAAAATCCACGGCACTCACCATTCCTAGTTTTAGGGTGCAACATGGTATGTGACCACATTGTTTAAATAGAAATCACAGGGCTCTGCACTCACCATAATAACTAATAATAATAATAAGAATAATAAGAATAATAAGAATAATAATAAACAGAAGGAGTTTAAGCTGCAAGCTTAAATGCATTGATCAATTCATGAACCAAAACCCCACTGTTTATTCTGTTTATTATTATTATTAGTTATTATGGTGAGTGCAGAGCCCCTGTGATTTTTATATATATATATATATATATATATATATATATACAGTATATATACAAGGACGATTCCACGGCCAGCCTGAGCCTCTCTGCAGACCCCCCTTCTACTGCATACTAATGAGCCGCTACCAGTCAGAGTGGCCCTAGACTGTTCCCATTGGTTGGAGGGGATGAAGCTCGTGACACTGGGGTAACCAGATGCTGCTATTGGACCACGCACGCAGGACTGTGAACTGCCAATCACAAGGTAGGGCTGCTGGTGTGGGGAAGGATGGTGCTGGGGTGGGCTTGTTCACTACTCGGCACAAAATGCGCCTAATCCAAGTGTGGGGGGAGTGCATGCAGCGGCGGGAGGTGCAGAAGGGAACGCATTATGTGGGGGTGTGGTGATGTGTCAAGTCACTCATTGCATTTTGGGCACTCACTGCCACTAGAGGTTTAATTGATCACATAGCAGACCACCCCACACCCATGGTAAGAGCAGAGGGAGTCTGCACTGAGCAGGCAGGCTGTGATGGAGTAACATGTATTATCGTTCCCTGTGTAATATAGCATGGGGCGAGGTAAGCTGCCATTTACCAGAAGCTGTGGTACTGCATGTCCCTGCAGTCATGTAACTACGAATCCCAGCTAGCTCCACAGGTAGGGCCTGAGGGAACCTGTAGTCCAATATTATCTGCCTCTGTGTCTTATATACTGTATGTGTTTTATGGCTGGGTAAAGGAGTACTAGTCTAAGGGGTAATGAGTTATCAGCACTGCTCTCCCGGAGTGGTTAGTGATGGGTGTCAGTGTTTTTTAGTGATCACAGACTCTGGGGATGCTCAGTCAGAATGGGTAGCTGCAATATACACTGACACCTGTGTATTATGGGAACAGGGTTCCTGCTTATTTGTACAGGGGGAGAGAAAATAAGAATGTTTCATGTACAGTCTTACAGACTTCATGGGTTAATGTCACTGTGCGAGTGATGCGGAGACAGAAACTATAATAGTGCCGATGAGAGTGGCTGTGCAGAGGGGAGAGTTCTCCAAAGAAGTCGTTGTATCCTTTATTACTGTACATTAACTGTGTCTGCTCCCACCTGGCAAAGTGACATCCCGTGCAATGTACCTGCTGCCGGGGTAGGACGAGGGTCTGTGCATGCACTATGGGAGATCCATGAAGGGCACAGTGTCACCCTGCTGCAAGTCCTCCCAGAACAAGTAGCACTCAATGACTCCAAGGTTGGTGGGTGAGAAGCCCACAGCTTGCTTATGTGTCTCCAGTGGGTCAAGCATCCAAACAGTGAGTGCCTTGGGTGGTGGTGGGCATGCATTCTGTTTGGTATACGGGCCCCTACAAGTTTGTTACACTGGGCCCCCACAAACCTTAATCCGGCCCTGGGTAAGGGAATATGTTGCAAAATGGATGAAGGAGGGAAATGTGTTACTACAGGTGTGAGGGAGGGATTGTATTACTTGACAGGTGAGGGAGGGGATGTTGAATGTGCTACAACACGGGCGAGGGAGGGAAAGTGTTAGTACACAGGTGAGTAAGGGTAATATCGTACTACAGCAGTGAGGGAGGGGATGCATTACTATAGAGGTGAAGGGTTAATGTGGAGTGGTAAGATAGAAATGCAAACAGTAAATATCTAAGATCTACCCAGAGCCGGCACTAGCCATTTTGGTGCCCTAGGCAGGATTTTGCTGGTGCCCCCTAACATATAATCTCACCACCAATCTTAGTGTTTATACGTGGATGCCAAAAGATATTATATATATATATATAGATATATATATATATATATATATATATATATGGGCCATTCTCGGCATAAGATTCTATATTGCCATAGTTGTTAAATTCTCTGCCCAGTGCCTTCTTTCCCTGGAAGCAGCCTCTGCTGCCTATGTATCCTCTCCCTGCGCCTGCAGCCTCTGACCTCGGTCTCTTCTCCCTGCGTTCGCAGCCTCTGACCCCGGTGTCTCCTCTTCGTGTCCCCAGTCTCTGTCCCTGGTGTCTCCTCCACGTGCCCGCAGCCTCTGTCCCAGTGTCTCCTTTCCATGCCCGCAGCCTCTGTCCCCGGTGACTGCTCTCCGTGCCCACAGCCTCTGTCCCGTGTCTCCTCTCCGTTCCCACAGCCTGTGCCCCCGGTGTCTCCTCTCTGTGCCCACAGCCTGTGTCCCCGGTGTCTCATCTCCGTGCTCGCATACTCTGTCCCTGGTGTCTCCTATCCATGCCCGCTGCCTCTGTCCCCTGTGTCTCCTCTCCCTGCGCCCACACGCCCACAGCCGCTGTCCTCGATTTCTCCTGTCCCTCTGCTCCATTCCTACAGCCTGTCCCTGATGTCCTCTTTCTCTCTCTACATACACACACATATATATATATATATATATATATATATTCTGCACCCCTCTCTGCCCGCTGAGTGCTCCAGCCCTCTCCCAGCCTAAGCTAGCTCACCCTGAGACTTTACTCTTACCTGGTGGTCTCATGTCAGCCAGGCTGGATTGGGTGTCGCCGGGACCATTTTGACTCCTGGGCCAGTGGACTGGTGTCTGTCTTCTTTTCTAATGCCTGGCCCTGGAGTGGACTGGTCCAATGGGCGGCTGGCGCTGAGCGGCAGCTAATATGGAGGCGGAGCCGCGAGTTGTCATGGCTCTGCTCCGCAAAGGACCATGGGAGGAGTGGCCACAGCATGCCCTCCCAAGGCCGTGGCCATCTTCCCCGTCTCCTGTCTAGTCAGAATGAGCTTCTGTGTAGAACCTCATTCTGACATACACCTGACTGGCTGACTGCTGCACTGCCCTAGGCATTTGCTTAGAATGCCTATGCCCTGGGCCGGCTCTGGGTTTTCCCGGGTGAAACCAGGTACATCAGCTAGTGTCTTATATTGGAACAGTGTGTACATATTGGGGCTGATTCAGAGGTGGACAAAGTTATGCTAATACTGCAGCCAGTGGGCTTTCTACTGAGAAGCCCACTAGCTGCAGGTCTACTTTGCAAATATTCACACCATCGATCGGACATCGACTGCATCCTCAGATATTAGAGAAGCTCTGTGTTTGCTCAGAATGTCCAACAGTATATGGCCGCTAGTGCCAGTGGAACTGCGTGTATCGACGCAGTCCCTGACACCAACACTTCTGCCTCTGATAGCCACCCCCAGTTACCTCCCAGGAATACCCTTCAGAATTACATAGATCTCCATGCAATTCTGATCTGCGTCCTGCGCTAGTAACTATTGGAATGCATGACCAGTGTATCTCGGACACATGCAAAGAATTAAAACATCTGGCAGTTACATCATCCATTTTAAGTCCCTCCACCTCTGAATCAAGCCCATTATAAATGTGGCTAGAACGCTAATCCACAGGTCATCGAAAGTATTATTTTAAAACGATGTAATTTCTGTCCTCCACAAATTACTATGCACTTCATAGTCACAGAGCCATTCCCGTCTGTGTGCTCCCAAGTTTAAACAGGTGACAGTTTCAAGGCACATTGCTCAAGTATTAAGTGTATTTATATATTGTAACATAGGGCATAGAAATGAGGACTCCAGAAAGGCATGTACTCTGTGAAGCAGTGTTTTCTTAATGGCAGCAAACACTGCACTGTAGCATACGTGAGCATAGGCCTGGATACACACAGGCACATAACAGAAAATAAGCAAATAAACATAAAAGTAAATGTCCCGGCACTCCTTGTGCTTAACAGTCAGCAGTTACACTATCTGTGGACCTTCCAGGTCCTAGAACCCTAATGCTAACCGCCACCCCTGGTCTATTGCCTGGCCAGCTTGTCCGGCATCAGGAGCAATAAGCAACAGGTGTGTGAGAGTTTTAAATCCTTCCTGTTCTACTGACTTCCTGCTGGCTCTGGGCGACCCGGAGAACAAGGAGTTCCATATCTTCACTTTGAGCTGTGCAGCCCACGAAACCCGGAATTAAAAACTTCTGGAAGAAAACAAATCCTGGTTATTGCAAACTAAGGTTTCCGCATCTTTTCGCTGTTTTGCTCACAAGGTATTCACCAGTGGAACATCTGTAGGACCAGGTAAACTAGAGCGGCCTTTAGGAACCCTAGGGGTGGTGGTTTCCAGCACATCCATGGCAACATCTGTATTGGGTATAACACCTCTGCAAATATTTTTTTCTGTCTGTAACCGGGAAAAGTGTTGTGGATTTCTTTATTCTGACATTAATTGCGCAGAGGTTCTCTTTCCAAAGAGGACTGGCCGTGCTTTTCCACTCTTCTCCCTTTTCAGAGACTTTACATTGCGTTGTCTCTGTGGTTCAAATCCTGGGCAATTGCATCCCAATATGATAGGATAGGGGAGCTTAGGACCAACTGCGGCAACCACCTCATAAGTGCGCCCCTTTATGGTGAGGCTCACTCGCACTCAGGAAAAGTTTTCTGTGGATCCATGAACGCAGAGTACTTCAACTGACCCTGGCACCTTTTCTACTGCCCTGGGCAGTAGAAACACATAAACACATAAAAATAAAACACTGCTTTTTTGAACGCTAGACGTTCAGACTTTCAGGTCGACTACTGGATAGGCACCTTTAGGTGAACATTAGGTGAACACACTAATCAGCATTTGTTATATGTCTTAATTAACTTAGTAAAAAAAACAAGGTAACTTTTTTTTTCAGTACACACACAAACAACTTTTCTTTCAGTGCACAGCAAGTTACACAATGTCCTTAGTATAACTGCGGTTTTTCTGGTTCGCCAGCCTTACTCACATATACCGAATGTCTTACCTTTGTCAGGTCCTTTGCTATTTACTGTATGTATGTGTGTGTGTGTGTGTGTGTATATATATATATATATAATATATATATTTATATATATATATATATAAATAAAAGTAGAAAAAAAGGGGGGGTAGCACTCACCAGTCTTCTTAAAAACATCTCTTTATTGCATCTCAGTAAAAATGTTACAACATTTCAAAATCCGACGTTTCGGTCCTGTGCATGGACCTTTGAAAAAACAATAAAGGACAGTCCGCTTTCACCTGCTAGAGAAAGAAGTCCTGCAAAGTCTTTAGCTATGTAGCAGCCAGTTCAGCAATTCCTGGTGCCTTTGGATGACTGGTTAGCCTAATAAGTTCAGGTGAAAATAGCTCAGGCAGGTTGGAGAAGTTAGTGATATATTCAGTACCCACCTTGTGATATTTAAGAACATGCAATAAACCACGCATCAAAATACTGTCTGACATTGCAGTTCATAATACACAGCAAATATAATAATACATTACTGGGTGATTCCAGATGGACTTAATCTTTATTTTTGATATGCCTGGCACCACGATGGCTATCACTACAACCATCATTAACAATCTCTCAATGTGCAGATTGGCCAGTGATGCAGACATAGAGTATATATCATAAGCAGCAGGCCATATTGTTTCATTTGTCATCACTATACAAACAAATAGAAAAAGGGGGAATACCTGATGGATCCAAAAAACTATTTCTTTGGACAGTTTTTGGCCAAATGAAAGATGGTAACTTATATGCATTGTGTGTTATTTCAGTTGATTGAGAATGTTGATGTAACCCATAGCTAATTACATTTCTGTTGAATCCACGTGCCCCTGTCCAGCACACATTTCACATTACACATATTGGGGCTGGTTCAGAGTCACAGATCTCTGGGCCTGATTCAGACCCAGTTGCAAGTGCTGAGCGCTCGCAACAGGGTCGATGGTGGCCCAGAGCGCATGTGCACGACAGATCCGGGCAATCCGTCGCTCCGGGTCTCGTACCAAAGGGGGCGTGCTGTCGATGTTGAGTGACAGCACGCCCCCTTTGGTGGTTGGGCCAGGGGAGTGGCTGCCCAAACAGAGGCGTTCCCATTTGAACGCCTCCGTTTGGGGCCGGCCCCACTGACATCACGAGTGATGTCAGTGGGAGAGATTCCGGCTCTGTTTGAGCTGAAAGCTCTCTGGGGCTTGCGGCCATGAGACCCTACCACAAGGGTCTCGTCGCAAGCCCGATGGTCGCGATGGTCTTGACCATCACGACCATCTTCCTGGCCCCTCGCTATAGCTGTGGGTGGTCGACCAGGAGGCCGTTCTAAAAAAAAATAAAAAAGACCGGCCCTGATTCAGAGCGAGCACTCTGTCAGAGCAACTGGCTCTGAATCAGGGCCTCTGTTCACAGACACAAATGGGGAGTTTTTGCATTAGTGCAGAAGCGACTTCAAGCATCTTTGTGTATGTCGATCTTATTCTGATGCAACTTGTCTGGATCTGTCTTTCAGTGGAAGGCCAATGGAACTGGGCAGTGACAATGCGATCACATGTAACCACCCTGACATGTGAGAGAGTCATTGGAGTGTAGTGGGTGTGTATCAAAAGCCCTGTGTGATTCTGAGTTGTACATATGGGGAAGGGAAGTCTGTTTCTGACGTATCTTTTGCCCCTAGCATAAAGCTGGTTCAAGTGCCAATACTAATGATGATAGTTTTCTGCGATCCAGTGTAAAAACAATGGGCTTACGCATGAATCTCCGCATTAGTTGTAAGGCTATTCACATTAGCATAAGGTAGGAAACCAGGCTTCCACAGCTGCATGCAATTGCAGCCCCTTTGTGCATGACTGAGAATCAGCCCCATTAGCACTAGGTCTGTGATACTTCATTCTTTTGAATCTTGAAGAACAAGTTCAGGTGCCTTGATAATTCTGGTGGTTTACTGATTTATGCCAGATCCCAGACATGAGTTCACAGGACTTTAGAAGTGCTGGTCCACCCAAAACCGATTTCCCTTGCCTAAAAGAGCAAATCTACGACTCACTTGCCAGCAGTATGTGCTCACAGTACCTGTTAGTAGAACACATCTCACAACTGCCCTGACTAGTAGGAATGTAGGGCCTGATTCAGAACCGGACGCTATTTGCGAACGGTCGTTCTGAAAAAGGACCCGGCTATTTAAATTAAGCGCTCACTCTTTGCGGTCTATTGGCGCCTCTATGTCTGAGCGAGCAAACGAAACATGCGCTCGCTATTTTGTAAAGACGCCCCCTGGCCGTTCGCATCATACGTCATCTCCGCTATTTATTAGATTAATCGAGTACATCGAAAGGCGTCTGAACTGCTCGCAGTGCTTGTGGTAGGTTTTACTTCCCGCAATCACTGCGAGCAGTTCAGGCTAAAAGACAACCAAGTGACGTGGTCGATGACGCTGCTTTGTTAATTATGCACACCCATTAAACGCCCGTTTTGACCGTTTGGCACACCTGCGTTGGGATCACCACTCCCCGTTTTCAAGCATCTTCCCCTGTTACCACCCACAAACGCCTCATTCTGTCACTCAAATTAGCAGGCCCTCGCTGTTTTGCGAGCGCACGATTTCCGACCGCAATGACTGGTTGGCGCATGCGCATTACGACCCACACGCATGCGCAGATGTGCGAACATTGCTGGGAGCGAACGAGCGGCCGCTTACGAGCGGCTCTGAATCAGGCCTGTACTGCAGCCTGAATCTGTATAGTTGGGAAGTATAGAAGTACATGCATCTGCAGTTCTGCACTGAGCTATATACTGTATAGCATTTAATATGAATATTTAGTAATGCTTTGTGGAAATGTTAATTTAGCACAAGCCATTGCTTCCAGCTATTATGTTTCAGAAAAGTGATGAAATTACTCATATGAGAGATTTATGTGTTTTTCATGTGACTTAAATAAGAATAAAACAGAAGAAAACAACAATGCCTGTCAAATCCCTCCACACTGTTAGTTGGTGAAATTCTAAAACAACATACATGTTTCAAAGCACTAAACCACTGGGCAGAAGTACAGATATTACCATATTCAGAAAAATTGACTCATGCATATGACGGCAACGCAGATAATTTATTATAAAGCATGTATGTGTCATCCCGATTTCTAACATACACTTTGTAAGCAAGCAGGAAACCATTTGGCAGTGAGAGTACAGGTGTATTCTTTTTATTTAAAAGATGTTGTTCCACAAAGGTTGTGCTTCCAGCCTGAGGAATAACAGGTGCTGCTGGCCATTGTGAGTATGTAGAAAATGTGTGTGTAATGCTGGAAGCTGTTTTTCATCTTATAGTTATAACCCTTTTCCACTGCTGCAATAACCTGGGTTACTGCCGGGTCTACCCGGGTCACGACTCAGTGGAAAAGGGTCCCCGGGTGAAGGTGCAATGTAAATGGCGTGACCCGGGTTATCCGATCTGGGTCATGCCTAAAATGAGCTGATTGGTGGTTGTGGAGCAGTCACCTCCCACTATTTATGACCTCACAAGTTTAGCAGCGCAGACCCAGGTTCAGTGTGAACAGGGCTGACCTGGGAATAATCCAGACTGAAGGTCAGACCCGGGTTTTTGTTGGAAAAGGGGTATTAGTATAATTGTCATCCAGGGGTAGATGTAATAACAATAATCCCTGTTGGAACCTACGCTTACTCTTGTGTGTACTTGCTAGCTGCTGACACCAAGAGATGATCCGACACTCTTATAATAATAATGATTCAATATTTGTAATGTTTATGCGCTTAGCCTGGGTGTTAACTATGGCGATGGTTCAAAGATGTGATAAAGTCACAGTGTTATTACTTACCAATGTTGATACTTAATATATGTTTGTATCTTGAGGTATTATTTATCATCAGTATATGTGGGAGTTTCTGACCAGTAGATAAGGCAGTTAGTAAAGTGTATGTACCTCCGTATCGCTTAGTAGATGGAATAAATATGAACTTGTATACGTGAGTATATAAGGAGGGTGGTGTAACTCCTAATCATTAGAAAATGGTGCACAAGTCTTGGTATAGTGAAGAAGTAATAATATATTGATTAATAGAGAATTCACAGGAGTCACACTGCTCCTCTCTAGTAAACGAAGGTATAAACAATGTTTAAACCCTGCTTGGAATCCAAGAAGATGAATAAACAGTCCAATCTCGTTGTGTAATCATAAAAAGCGGGTATTAAAAAAAAATTAGAATAGATAGCTAGAATAGATAGAATAGATAGATGTAGACTTTTGCCTATTATTATTATTATATTTTTTGGGGGGGTTCGGGTGTTAACAGAGACATTCACTGTATCCTAATCTCTGTAGTAAAAAAATAGTACTAAATCCCTTTAATAAGAATAGCAATGATGAAGTCTGACTCTTTCTTTTGAACAAGTTGATCAGGTTTGTAGTTCAAACAATAATACTGTTAATAAAAATAAGATAATGATGTAGATAGTAGTTCAAACAACAGTCAGAATTAATCGTAGTAAGGAAGTATTGATGTGGCTGGACCTGAACTTCTTCCCCACTGGACCTAGACTACCTAGAGGCCTCTGGGCTGAACTTGAACTTTTTCATAGCCTCTGGAAGGGACCAGGAATCCTTTTAGACCTCTAGACTGGAACTATACTCGGGGCTTGATTCAGCAGTGCGCACTTAGTGTACTTCTGAATGCAGATTCCCGATGTCCATGAATCTGCGCATGTGCAGAACGAGTCTGCGATCACAGGATGGGGAGGGGGCAGCGACGGCCTCCATTTTGTCTCTGCCGTTGGGGGTTAGTGGAGAGGCCAGGATCTTTGTTGTCTGATGGAGGTTCCCTGGCCTCTTTTGCTAATCTGCGGTTTGTGTAACGCCTCCTGCTGGATTAGCATATTAGTGCGATTGCAGCTGCTACCATGTTAGCAGCTTCGATAGCCTCTGCGTTCTATGCTGAATCAGGCCCTCAGTTTGGACCTCTGGCAACTTACACACTACCTCTGAGAGCTTTGGGAAAACAGGTTCTACTTTGACACTGGTAGCCCTCTCTAGTAAGCTGGCAGCTCTCCCTGTTAGACTTACAGCTCTGAAAGCAAGTGCCTGCTTGCATATGCCATTTATGAGTGCTCTGTTGTTGTATTATGGTTTTTAACTAATTGGGAATAACACCATACACATGATAAATCCTTAGAAACAGAACCAAGATCTTATATATAACAGTAGCCTTTCCCTTAAATAAATTTTTGCTTACCTGTGCTCGGATGCCACCAGGACTTCAACCTAGATAGTAAGGATTTATCACAGATTGGTATTATTGATAGAGTTAAAAGGAAAACTAATCAGGTCAGACCCGGGATTCCACTCAGAGTAGGTATATGTCTCAGATTTATTACCTCGATCAGCATGGTCTTCCACAGGATGCAAGGCCTTCAGGATTCAGATTTTGTCTCTACCTTGCTCCTTTGCTCCAATAGCAGAATGTATTATTTATGGTACAGTAGTTCTTGGTTGGACTCCAGTATTACATGACATGCTGGAATTACTGGACTTTTTGACCATAACATACAGATTTTCTACCACCAGTCCATTACTGTTTTTTCTTGTGTGCTCATTTATGTACTGTGTAAGGCGCTGCAGAACCTTTGTGGCGCCATATAAATAAAGGATAATAATAATAATAATGTGTTATCTGATGACTCCAATTGCTTCACAGTGCCTGTCACTCTCTTTTAGTTTGTTCTCTTTAATTCTTGCATCATTGCAAGTTTTATTTATTTTTCTATCCTCCCTGGAGCCTTTGCAGTAAGGTGGTGAGCCTCATTCATTTCCTCTTATAGTTAGTCCAGTATATACTGGACATGTGAAAAATCTTAGTGGTCGCCAACAGTTACTCCAGAGCATAGGCAACCGGGAGTCTGTCTCTCTTACAAACATAAACCAATACTGTGAATATGCTTATTCGTGCAGTTGTAAGCATGAACTAAAGCCAGTATAATGAGGTGCAATTGTATGTCTGAGTATAAAATTGGAATGCTATGCCATTGTGTGAATTGGAATAATGAAGGGGTTCACTAATGGGACATTATCGTATTGGTGTGCAAATGGGTGCAATCTTAACCTTAGTCATATGGACGATTTTGGGCTGCATGAGCTGATCTTATGTCATTCATGAGATTCCCTTATCACAGCGTCTCAGCTATCCCAGACAGAAGGAAATGTTTGCTTAGTGTATCTGAAGCTAGCAGATACAGACACCATGTGTATATAGACAACCCGAAGAGACTGTCTGGTATCAGCTTGGAGATCAAAATTTACAGCAACAAGCCAAACTAACCAGACTAATATTTAGCTGTAATGTAGCGGTCTAGAATGATGTTGTGTTGTTTTTACCATACAGTTGGTTCTACAAAGCAAAATCTTATAGCACTAATCACAAATCTAACAGCACAAATCACTCCAATACATTCCTGTAGAGTTAGCACATTTAACTTGTATGCTCTACAATAGATGCCAGGTAGCTCAAACTGCACAATGAAGGGTGTTGTCTGCTAGCCGTTATGCGGATGTTCTGAGTCCCCTGTGCATCGTAATTCCTCCATTTATTCGCAAATGAAGTGCAGCCTGCACGCTTTGTGTAATAGGCAAGCCATGCTCTGCAAGCACAGCTATTGACACTTCAGACGTATAGTAATTACACCATCTCTTTGCAGGCTGGCTGCTTTAACTCTCCTTGATGTCAGAAAGCAGTATACCATAGTTTCATCAGGTGAACAAATATGTTCTACTTGGAAAACAGCTTTTCAAAGCTATCTGGTGCATTATGATGCCGAGTACTTTACATGCCTAAACAGTACCGAAGCCCCTGATGGTCAGCTCACCAACACCTTCATCAATATCACAACAGCACAAGTGTTGCACTTGCTGGAGTCAGGATGTTCGTGTCATTTAACCACAGTAAAATACGCGATTACCCATATGATCCTTTTTATAAACCTTAGCTTTCTAAAGTGGTTTTTAGAATTTGCTTGTCCTGCAGGACAAGACCAGATAAGGGTTAACCTATACACCATAAGGCATTCAAAGCGGGAAAGTAGAAGTATCTTATAATCCTGAGTAAATATCAGGGATGTGGAGCCCTGGACACAGAAATGTCAGCTTTATATTCCCACTCTCATCTCCTCCCAACTGCTTATTGTCTCTCACTAGGCTATCCTTGTGCTGTGCTCCCCCTTCTTATTTCTGTATTCTCAAATGCTACTGTTTCTTCTCTAGTGCCACTGCAGTGCCTGGGCCTGATTCAGGTTAGTACGTAAACCTGATGGTTTATGTACTAACTTCATGGTGGGTGAACTGCGAATGCGCAGCACCCGTTTTGCACATGAGTAGAATGAGTTCTGCGAATATGGTCAAATGTGACTCCTGAGCCTCAGCCTGATTGACAGGCTGCGGCTGTTTGGGGGCAGGGAAGGGGCAGCGCCAGGCTACCTGGAAATGGGGGGGTGTTGTCCCCAGTTCCTGTGAGTATTGAGGCCAAGGTCTGCGTCAGAGGATGCAGATTTCCTGGCCTCGCAAGCAACCAGGAACCAACCAGGCTGCGTAAGCTTCAGTTTACGCAGCCTGGCCAAAGCAGCAACCATTGCGACCAATGGCCATGATGGTGAAATGAGGCAGCGTCTACGCAGGGCCGACCCGACCATTCTGCCAGGTACGTGGCCGAGTAGAGCGCCACACTGTGGAGGGCGCAGGCAGCCATAGCCCGACAGTAACAGTGATGGCCCGGCGCCTAGGGATGCGATGGGATGTGCTGTTGTCAGCTTGTGCACATGACAGTGCTCTGGATAGACAGTAGGTGTGTGAGCGGAGCTAGAGCTCCAAGGCCAACGGTATCAGGGGTGGAAAGAAAGTTAGCTGCCGTGTGAAGAAGTGACTGCCAGGTCGGCCCAGAGGGAGGAGAGGAGGAAGTGAACGGGCCAGCTGCACAAAGCCTGCGGTGGTACTAGGTAAGAGCACTGAGGTGGGTGCAGTGTGTGTGTGTGTGTGTGTGTGTGTGTGTGCGTGTGTGTGTGTGTGACAACGGGTGACTGGTGTGTGTGAGATAATGGCTGATTTGTGTGACAGTTGGTGACTGCTGTGTGTGTGACCAGTCTGATACACTATGCTATACACATGCATAGTAGCCATGGAATGGGATTGAAATGCTGACGGCACATAAGTACCCTAACCCTCCCCTCTCCCCCTCTAACCCTAACCCTCCCTTAGGGGTGCCTAACCCTAACCATCCCCCCTAGTGCCTAACCCTAACCTCCCCCTAGGGGTACCTAAACCTAACCTCCCCTTCCCCTAGCCTAACCCTCCCCGGGGGGTGCCTAACCCTAAGGCCCCCCCCCCCCGCGTGCCCTAAACCTAACCCCCCCCCCAGGCTAAGAGGACGGAGGGCCCAGACTTACCTCTTGCGGGCCCGCGTCATCCTGGATTCCGGCGTCGGGTTTGTGATAGGCGTCAGTATCTCTACGCCTATCATGAATCCCTAGCTGGCATTCTGCCGTCGGGATTGTGACCAGCGGCCTTGCGGCCACCGGTCACATAACTACATGCCAGTAGCCATATCTATACAATTTTTCATTTACATTGGATGCAGATTAATTGTTTTCATTGCTCAGATCACAGCCTGGTATCAGTAAGGGAGCGGCATGCTGACATTTGTTGCACTGTATCAGTCTGGCTTTTTATCACCTGAACTTACTCCCAATTGCTGGCCATGTCCCCTCCCCGTCCGCACTTTAGTAGAAGTGGGGTGGGGCAGTAGCATGCATTTGCTCCAGGCAGCACAGCTCCATCCTACACCTCTGGCAGCACTACGTCCTTCCCTGGCTTGCAAGGGGCGGCCCTTGAGGTTGGAAGGAAACGTGACAACACAATGTCATATTGTAGTGCGGGCAGGATTGATGCCGCGGTGGGGGAGGAAGGGAGCCGCAGCAGCGGCCATATTCCTGCTCAGTGTGATTAATTCCTCAGTAAAATGTAAAAAAAAAGCAGGTGGCTGCTTAGAGCAGGCTGTGAAAAAATACTATGCGCATGTGTGCCGCATCTATTCACTAGAGAGGGGGACTGTGGGCAGCATATATCCAGCACGACAAAAATGGGGCGTGGTTCGTGGGTACGGCTTTTCCCATGAAGCCACGCCCCCTTCATTTTTTCAGGTGCGTGCCAAAAATACACCCAGGGGCGCTAAATAATATATAAATAACAGATTGGGCTAGAGCCGGCCCTGCGTCTATGTACTCGATTCACAGATGTGGCCAGGTGAGAGGTGTCTATTACCTACAGACACCTCCTGCTGCATTTGCATATTAGTTGGACGTTATTGCACAGTCACAAAGAAGCCACATCTGAATTAGGACCCTCATTTCTAAACTTCTTTATGCCCTTGTGCCCTCTCTGCTTGTTCTACAACACTTATCTTACCAAACACATTAACACCATGAACATGATAAATAAAAATAAATTGATTTATTTAAGGTTGTATGCAAATTAGGCTTAACGCTTAGCGTAACATAGTGATATACCAATACATAAGTATATACAAAAAGTGTTTATGTGGTAGCCCCATGCTGAAATTTGCTATTTCATGAAAGACTAACACATAGTGCAATAAATACCTGTTCCATCAGGGGTACTGTTTTTTTGGTAATTTCATGAAATGCAAAAACAGTTTTGACACCGTACTCCTAACAAAAATGACAGCATCTGTCCAGCTTTCTTCTACACTTCATGAAACAGAGATATAGCACATGGTCTACGCTATCTGCCCAACAGCGCAATTTATGATTGCTCCAGGGTCGGGACAGTTGCTCCGATAAGCACCTTTCTCAGCAAATTTAAATATCTTGTCTACAATATCATCTGCGTTAGGACCTTAATAAATAGGAATATCATTTTTAATCGCTCTAATTATGTGGAAACTGTTGTTTTGAACTTTGATAAATAGGGCCATATAGCTTTTGGTAATTTTTATTTCAAGGATATATAGCTCTAAGGAATGAAATAAAGCACAGTGTGATATGTATATGCAATCATCACAAATATAATCAGGTCTCAGGATGAGAACCAAAATAATGTGAAAACTATACTCATCTGATAACAGAGAAGTGAGGACCTCTGCCTTCTTCAAACCAAGTTACAGTTATCAAAAGGAAACATAAAACTAATAATGATATCCTGGATTTCTCAAACATCCCTATCTCAAGTAGATTCTCCTGAGAGAATGATAAATAGGCAGTGCCGTCGCTAGCGCTCCTGGCACCCAGTGCGTAGTAGCTCCCCCCCAGTAATAGTGTCCCCAGTAGTAGTAGCTCCCCCCAGTAATAGTGTCCCCAGTAGTAGCTCCCCCCCCAGTAATGGTGTCCCCAGTAGTAGTAGTCCCCCCCAGTAATAGTGTCCCCAGTAGTAGCTCCCCCCCCAGTAATGGTGTCCCCAGTAGTAGTAGTCCCCCCCAGTAATAGTGTCCCCAGTAGTAGCAGCCCCCCCACTAATAGTGTCCCCAGTAGTAGCAGCCACCCACATAGTAATAGTGTCCCCAGTAGTAGCAGCCCCCCCAATAATAGTGTCCCCAATAGTAGCAGCCCTCCCAAGTGATAGTGTCCCCAGTAGTAGTAGCCCCCCCCCAGTAATGGTGTCCCCAGTAGTAGCAGCCCCCCCAAGTGATAGTGTCCCCAGTAGTAAGAGCCCCCCCAATAATAGTGTCCCCAGTAGTAGCAGCCCCCCAAGTGATAGTGTCCCCATAGTAGTAGCCCCCCCCCGGAGTGCAGGCACAAAAGTTACAAAAAATAAATGGAAAAAATACACTTACCTGAATCTACGCTCCGACGCTAGGGCGCTCCATCGCTAGGGGTCTCACACCAAAGGGGGCAAGCTGTCGATGGAGAGTGACAGCTTGCCCCATTTGGGAGGCAGGCAGGGGGCGTGGCCAGCCAAACGGAGGCGTTCCCAAAGGAACACTTGCCGTTTGGGGGCAGCCCCACTGACATCAGCAGTGATGTCAGTGGGGAGCTTCCTGCTCGATCAGAGCAGGAAGCTCCCTGGGGCTTGCGAGTGCCGAGACCCAACGTTAGGTCAAGACCATCGCGACCATCACCCTGGTCGGTCGCTAGAGCTGTGGGTGGTAACCCACAGCTTAGCGATCGACCAAGAGGCGGCACTCATTCAGAGCGACCGCTTGCATCTAACGACTGCCTCTGAATGAGGTCCTCACTGCGGTCGGCGCTACACTGGCTAACTAGGGCGGGCTGGTACCGTGGCTTGCGGCGCCCCCCCCCCGTGCCACCGGTCCCACGGCGCCCAGGGCACGTACCCCGCTTGCCCTGCCCTAGTTACGCCACTGCTTATGTTCCACCAGGGAAGAGAGGGGAGACGATTTCCATGAGCAACAGCATGCAGCGGCGGGCAAAACACACAAGCTGGAGCTTGAGGATGGAGCCGGAGGGGAGACCTGGAGGACGCTGCCCGAAGGACGGGGCCGGGGGGGGGGACCAGGAGGACGCAGCTGGAGGATTGAGCCGGAGAGGAGACCCGGAGGACGCAGCCAGAGGGGAGATTGGAGGACGGAGCCGGAGGGGAGACCTGCTCATGCTAAAAGCAGGTAAGTATTCTCACTTTCCTACACAAGCTGCTGTGTAGACGGCAGCTTGTGTACACTATCGGGGGCTGTACGTTGTCTGATTTTGGCTTACAGTAACACCATCAAATTCCGAAAATACATAATTTTCGGAATTTGATGAATAGCTTAATTTCTGTGGAAATTAACGCAGACGGACTTAACCAGGAGGTATCATGGCATATTGTGTCTCCGTCCAGGCCACTGTACATGGTGAATTACCAGTAAGGTGTCAAGTGTCCATCTGCTCAGTATTCACTCTGTGTTTGTCTTATCACTCACTCTCACTTAACGCCTACTGGGTCTTAGACAACCCTTGCACACCGGTGTAAGGACAAATTTTCACCTTAATGTGTGAGCGATCGATAGGTGAACTAAGGGTGGCTGAGGCACTTGCACATGTGATGACCATTCCCCTTTGCCAGTGAAGCATACTTGTCCACCCTCCCAGAAGGTTCTGGAGACTCGCGGACTCCCAGAAAATTGGGCAAGCCCCCCCCTAAATCCCACCTACTTCCTAGTGAAATTGCATCATCAAAGATTAACAGCATTGTGTGGGCAGGACAGAGCCAAATAGCCCACTTTGTTTGTCTCTGGAAAGCCTACTGGAAGTACAGTAGAATATTAAATGTCTGCAAGCTATGCAGTGAAGGGTGCCATCACCCCTGAAGTTTCTACCTAACCAGCGATGGAAGGGCAACCACTGATTTGTGTTCTTTCTCCTTTCAGTTACACTGGTCCTGCATCAAAGAGGAGGATCATTGCAGGACTCTGGAGGTAGCTGAAGGCAGAGGTAAGTACCCTGTGGGGCCCTCTGCTAGAAATACACTACATCAAGGACTGTTAAGCTGGCTAATGCTTTATGCAAATGATACCTCGCACTTATGAAAACGGCAGACTGTAGTGAAGTGCCAACAGTTTTTTTCATACGTTGGGTTTTCTGATCAGATCATTCTTGGGAATACATATTATTTTAGGGCTACATACCTAATAACATTTTTAATGTGGAAAAATGTCATGCCCAATATTTTATTTATAGTTTTCTATGTTTATATTTATGTGAACCTAATGAGTTGTTTTTGATTTTGTGCTTGAATCTGTGTTTTATGGTATTTCACATGGTAAATGCAACTTTAGTATTTCTTAGACACACAAACCGACTGTCTTCTGTACAGCGGGTAAAATAAGTTTTGAACACATCAATATTTTTCTCAGTAAATATATTTGTAATGGGGCTATTGTAATTACATTTTCACCAAATATCAACAACAACCCATGCAATCCACACATGAAAAGAAATCAAACCATTAATGTCCATAAATTAAGTTGTGTAATAATGTGAAATGACACAGGGAAAAAGTATTGAACACGGTTACTGAAATTTATTTAATACTTCGTACAAAAGCCTTTGTTGGTATGACAGCTTCAAGATGCCTCCTGTATGGAGAAACTACTCACATGCATTGCTCTGGTGTGATTTTTGCCCATTCTTCCACACAAACAGTCTTCAAATCTTAAAGGTTCCGTGGGCCTCTTCTATGACTTTAGTTCTTTCCAAAGATTTTCAATTGGATTTAAGTCAGGTGATTGGCTGGGCCCTTCTAGCAGCTGTATTTTCTTTCTCTGAAACCAATTGAGGGTGTCCTTGGCCCTGTGTTTGGGATCATTGTCTTGCTAAAATGTCCACCCTTATTTCATGTTCAGCATCCTGGTAGATGGCAGCAATTTTTTACCACGAATGTCTCGGTACATTTTTCCATTCATCCTTCCTTCAATGATATGAAGTATGCCAGTACCGTATGCTGAAAAACAGCCCCACACCATGATGTTCCCACCTCCAAACTTCACTGTTGGTATGGTGTTTTGGGGTGATGGGCAGTGCCATTTCTCCTCCAAACATGGTTTGTATTATGGTATACAAAGAGTTCAATTTTGGTCTCATCTGACCAGACTATGGGCCTGATTCAGAGCCGTTCGCTATTTGCGGTCGTTCGTTCCAAAAAAAGGGGTGGCTATTCAAATGAACCATTCGCTCTTTGCGGTCTGTTCACGCCTCTAGGTCTGAACGAGCGAACAAAACTTGGGGTCGTTTTTTGGATAACTACGCCCCCTGGCCGCTCGCATCCTACGTCATGTCCGCTATTTATTAGATTAATCGAGTACATCGACCAGCGTATGAACTGCTCGCTATTCTTGTGGTTGGTTTTTGCTACCACAAATTTGCGAGCAGTTCTGACTATAAAATAACCCAGTGACGTGGTCAGTGATGCTGCTGTATTAATTATGCACACCCATAAAATGCCCGTTTTGACCTTTAAGCACGCCTGCGTTCTGATCTCCACTCCCCGTTTTCAAGCACCTTCCCCTGTTACCACCCACATACGCTTCCTCCTGTCACTCATATTAGCAGGCATTCACTATTTAGCGAACAAACGACTTTCGGCTGCACTGACTGGTTCGCGCATGCGTATTACGATCCGTACGCATGCGCAGTTGGGCAAACATCGCTCGGAATGAACGAGCGGCCGCTTACGAGCGGCTCTGAATCAGGCCCTATATTCTCCAAGTATTTCACAGGCTTATCCAAATGTTGTGCAGCAAACTTTAAATGAGCTTCAACATGCTTTTTCTTCAGCAATGGAGTCTTGCGTGGTGAGCATGCATACAGGCCATGGCAGTTGAGTGCATTACTTATTGTTTTCTCTGAAACAATTGTACCTGCTAATTCCAGGTCTTTCTGAAGCTCTCCACAAGAGGTCCTTGGCTCTTGGACAACTCTTCTGATAATTCTTTTCACTTCTCTGTCACAAATCTTGTGAGTAGCACCTGGTCGTGGTCGGTTTATGGTGAAATTATGTTCTTTCCACTTCTGGATTATGGCCCTAACAGTGCTCACTAGAACATTCAGAAGTTTAGAAGTCTTTCTGTAACCAATCTCATCAGTATGTTTTGCAACAATAAGGTGGCAAAGGTCTTGAGAGAGCTCTTTGCTTTTACCCATCATGAGATGTTTCTTGTGTGACACCTTGTTAATGAGACACCTTTTTATAGGCCATCAGTTGGGCCTGCACCACATTATATTAATTTGCACTGACAAGGAGCAGGATTGCTTTCTAATAACTGATAGATTTCAGCTGGTGTCTTGGCTTTCCATGCCTTTTTTGCACCTCTCTTTCTTCATGTGTGCAATACTTTTTCCCTGTGTCATTTCAATTTATTACACATAACTTAATTTATGGACATCTATGGTTTCTTTGCATGTGTGGATTGCATGGGTTGTTGCTGACATTTGGTGAAAATTTCATTACAATAGCCCCATTACAAATATATTTACTGAGAAAAATGTTGATGCGTTCAATACTTATTTTACCCGCTGTATGTCTTATGAATGTGATAGGTCATTAAAGTATTATATGAGTACACATTGAGCTCTGTACCTTTAGCATTTACTACTAAGGGCCGTATTTAATTAGGCAGCGAAAAGCCATTGTCGACTAAACTGTTTTGCCGATGACATCATTTTCGCCTATTTCAGTTATCCCCATATTCAATTTGTCCGACTTTTCGCCTTTGCGAAAAGTCAATGCATCAGACCCTGCGAAAAAGTATGAATGCATCTTAAAAAAGTATCTAAGTGTAATAATTTATTTTGGCGCATTTTATACTGTTTTATTTTTACATAAAATGTGGTCAGCTCTACATCATCCCCAGATGTTTTCCTGGAACATGTGAAGAGCCTCTTAGTAATATGATATAGCAGAGGGCATTGGAACTGGTGTTCTGCTCCTAGGACGGTTGCATTACATATGCACTTGCTGGAGCCCAGGCTGGTTGCATTGATGTGGATCTGGAAGCTCTGTAGATCAACTCTTTGGCTGTCTGCTGAGTGCTGTTGGTCTGCAGTGTCTGAAAGCACTGGAGAAATGTGCCAAAGTTAGCTTCTTGGGACCTTAGATGAAGCACCGGGTGCTGTGCCCAGTGGATGGAAATTGCCTAAAATGTTGGCCAATTATTCATCCACCAAACTTATTGCTTGCTCTGGAGCTACCTACTGTTGAATCTCAGGAACCAGCTTTAGCAACAGTTGCACCAAAACCATCAGGTTTGGTACCCTTCTAGAGCAGTTGCTTCTTTGTCTTCCAGTCACTGAGAACAAGCTGTTTTGCTGAAATACTCTGCATGGGAGATGCTTATGCTCTTTGCCAGAGTGTGGAAATTGGTCCAATAGGTCTCAATGCTAATAATTAAATGAGCCAGATGGGCACACCTATATCTCCTGCTACACTCCAGATGTATTGCTCAAGGCATGATGTTCTTCCAAAGCCCATCCTTTTAGACATGGATATAGGTATCAGAATCAATCTGACTCCTCAATTCAATGTACAGTCATCATTGCATTGAGCGCCAGTAAATGTGAAATGTGAATCAGTATCTGTTATATGTGGATGCCTCTTGGCTTCCCAGACAATGCCCTGTTCTGTTCCTAGAATAACATTTGCTTGCAACAGTATACAATGGGGGGCAGCTGGACTGTTGCTTTCAGTACCAACTCCATCGCACATTTACTGTCTGCAGCTTTTGATTGAAACTCAGTAGCTCTCTCATGTGTTCACTCTCCATTGTCAAATCCACCATTGTCCATATCGCTGATCCCATTCCCATTCCATCAATCAGGCAATTAGCGCAATACAAGCAAGTGTTGGGATGACTTTTTCTTCCTGCAAATATTACAACTATATCACTTCTTGGTGTTCCTGGAAGTTGTACGGCTAAGTACATACCTGGTTTCCTGAGTGGCAGCTGTATGTGGCAGCTTAACTTATATACAGTTGTACTGCTGCTCCATCTCCCACTGCTATCACCACAAATCAGTGTTAGCTGGTCCCGAAGGCAGTCTTGCTTGGATCACCAATCTGTGGACAGACACCCATGTACCAAACTTTGCATGCTACAGTACCTGGACCTGCAATTCCTTAGCCCCTTCTTGACAGACACCTGTGTACGAACCTTTGCCTTTTACCTGGACCTGCACCTGCTTAAGACTTTCTGGCAAGGTTACTGTACAGAACTTAGCCTGATTCCTGCTCTTGCATCTGCTCCTTATAATAAAAAAAACCCTGCAAAAGGGTGAGTAATTAATTGCTCACTGAAACTGTGTATTGCATTTCTCTACAAACTGGATCCACATCAGTATTTGAGTAATCTTATAATATTGTGTGACGACCGTAATTCCCTATATCATGTGGTGATAGGCTTCAGGCAGTCTGAGATAGCTCACGGTCGATTAAAGGGATTCACACATTATACAACAAAAGGGAATAATTGCATTAGAAGCTGGACATCAGGGACCCTGCCTAAAGTTAACCTTTAGCAGAATTTCCCAGGGAGAATGCTATATGATCTGACTAACTCTTTCAACAGGGCTAGCACAATTTTTTGGGAGTGCTGACAGTCAGTTGGGTGCTCTCCAGTTATGGTAGCTCTTAAAGTGGGCATGAAGGATGAATGTAGCAGTGCCCAACGAGCCGCACAGAATCAAGACTTGACAGGGGAGGTCAAAGACTCAGCATTCTGATGATAATGCACACTGAATGAAGACTCGCCAGGACTGGTTAATTATGGCATCACAAAGAGACTGAACAGTTGAGCCATGCCCATGTGTTTTAAGAAATGTGGATCTCACTTGTCATTAACTGAAGTGGAATTTCCATCCCAAAAGCAAAGCACACACTGAGGACATCAGGATCAGAAGGTGCATATATAAAAATAGAAGCCAACACCCAGATACCAGTTTAGTTTGCAAATACAGTAGGTTTAGATTAGAACAAACATGCATATGATGGAGAGATCAGGACATTACATAATAATTATCTTTTTCAAGTGGGTTTCTCAGCCTTTCAAACTTTAACAAAGTCACTCTTACTGGTACATACACTTCACCTGTATATAAAGTGCTTCACAGCAATCTCCATATGAAACCATTTTTAAGGAATAATTAATTTACACATATAGTTCATGGAGTCTTAGACAAAATTTAAGCAAAATAAAATGTGCTACACCTCTGTGTTTTTAAATAACAAAAAGACTCAGCGAGTCCGGTGCGAGACTGCCTGATGTTTTAAAGTAGCAGTTATTTAAAAGGCGGAAGCAGGTTGATTTTGCCTTTTAAATCACTGCTATTTTAAAACATTGGGCAGTCTCGCACAGGACTCGCCGATGCCTGCAGTCCGCAGGCTAATACATATACTCTGGTTTCAGACCTGTGGTGAGATATTCAATAATATATTTACTTTATAAAATCAAAAACAAACATAAGGAAGACTTTTTTGTTAGAAAGGATTGCAGATCTAGTATTCTCCAGTTTTTAGCCTATGTGATATGGAATAATTCAGACAAGTGATTCACACTTACATGGGATCAATGTACAACTGTTAAAAGAGTAACAAATAAATAAGCATCACGGTAAGCCATGTAAGTGGATCAGTTGGATCTATACTGCCATCAATTCTGTTTGTCTGAGATAGCCAAAGGGCTACACTCACAGTCTGGACACCTTTTGGAATCCAGAGTACATTCAGTTTTACAATTAACCCCTGGCTTGCCAGGTATGCCCTAATGTGCTGTGACTTTCACACCAGTGTGCAAAATTGCATCCTTGTGTAATGCAGGCAGCTCATGCAACATTCAAAACACAGGTCCAGATTTATCAACGAGTGATATGCTAGTTATCACTCAGTACTATTCTTAAATGGTGCTCCAACCAATCAGCCGCTAACTGTCATTTGACAGGCTGTGTTTGAAAAATTACAGTTAGGACGGAGCTGATTGGTCAGAGCACCATTTAAGCATATCACTCATTGATAAATCTGGGCCACTGTAAGTTAATGATTGTCCCCCCCTAGCCCTCTTCCACAGCGCCCCCGATACATTATACAGATCCTGGATTATGACCCTTGCAGTTGTAAAATGGGAATCCTGGTACAGACACAGGGCCGTATTATATTAGACGCGAAAAGCCAAGATCCGCGAAAAAGTATCGCCGATTGCATCTTTTGGCCTGTCGGAAACTTATCTCCGTTTTCAACCCACCCACTTTTCGCGTATGTGGAAAGTCAATGCAATGTAATAGGTGAAAAAGAATCACCTCTGAATAGCAGGAGAAAAGACGTGCCAATTTTTAATTTGGGGTGCAAAGGTGGGGAACCCTTGAGACAGCCCCCCAAGGGACAACTGCATCAAAAAATTCCCGAAAAAAATTAAGAACACCCCAAAAAAGTACATTCATTTGGGGGGCGAAAAAAGGACAAAGTGGGGGGGACAACTTCAAAAAGTAACGAAATAAGGTTCTGGGAGCGCTCTAAGAAGGGCCAAGTGTTTTTGGGGATTGCAGGTACTTTTATTAGGGAGGAAATTCACTTTTATTAAAACTTCACTTTAGAGACATTAAAAGATGCTTGCACCCATTTTCAGGTACCCCAAATTTGTCAGGACTCCTTATTTTCTCCAAAAAATACTGCTTTATGCCATTCTTCACCACTTGTGCAAGGACGCTAATTAGAAGCTTTTGTACCAACTTAAGTACCCCAAACAGAATAATGAGGACTAATCGGGCACTACTACATTGATCCAAATGTTTCTGCATCTTTTTGAGGGGTTCAGGCTGATTTCCCCGATTCTAACACCACTTTCCGCATGTACTGACTTCACGTGTCGCTGTTTTCGTGTCTTTTGGAATTTAATATGGCGATTAGCGGGGACGCGCATGATAAAATTCTGTGGCCAAAACACGCGGTGTAGGCGAAAAGTCCGGGTGCGAAACTAATTGAATACCGCCCTATGTATTAATTTTTTTATGTTTTATATATTTTTATTCCTGTCATTGCTATTATATTGTATAGGGTGGTAACATTTATATACTGCTGATACAAGGTTTCTAAAACCATGCTTTTCTTGTTTAGCTTGGTATCGTAGTCACCAAGGGCATAAAACAATAGACAAATATGATCAAACTGCTTGCTTGCATTTTATTTACAGGAAGTATGAGTTTCAGGGGGAGATGTGTCAAGCCACGGAGAGAGAGAAAGTGGGGAGAGATAAAGCACCAGCCAATCAGCTCCTAACTGTCATTTTAGGGACTGTACTTGAAAAATGACAGTTAGAAGCTGATTTGTTGGTACTTTGGGCATACTTGCCGACATTCAGCTCCCTCCTTCCGGGAGGGAGCTGAATGCCTGCATACTGTGGGGGGTGTGGCCGGGCTATGATGCCGTTTTGGGGGCGGGGCCGGGGCGTGACCGCCTGATCGCGTCATCATGGCCCCGCCACTTCTTCACAATGCCGGGCCTTATTCAGTTTGGATCGCACAGCTGCGTTCGCACGCAGCCGGTCGATGTTTGTGTTCTGCGCATGTGTATGGATCGCTGTGCGCATGCGCGACTCAGCCGCTGCGATCGACAAGTGATCGCAGTGAACACGCAGTCCAATCACATAGCAATTGACATGAAGTGACCGTTTAGGGGTGGAGAGGGGGCGTGCATAATTAAGCCCCTGCGATTGTATACGCTGACATAGGTCTAGATGACGACAGGAAGTTTAGCAGTATGTCAGGTAGGGTCAGGTCAACCACAACTGTGCGAATGGTTCCGATGTTACTCGATGTCACCGTTGTTTTTTGCGGGCTTGCAGGTGCATGTCATGGGAATATCTAAATACATGTTACTAAACATTTAACTTATACAGTATTTTCAAACCTATTTAATCTTTTTCTCACTTTAAAATATATATCTACAATAACCATTCATGACATTTTGATTTAAACAATTTCCTTTTAATCATAATATTCCAAAATTATGAATAATTACCTAAATATCTAAATGTCAACAGTACCCTGGTTAGATTTGGGAGGGGAGTGCCCTAGCTCAAATCTTCATTACAGTATAAAATAAAGGGGACACGAGTTTTGTCATTGACATGCTGTCAACAGTCATTGTGTCGTCAGCATGATATCGACGGGAGATTCCTAACCCTCTTGTGATGCTATGTAAAGCATTTAAATGGTGTCGGCACTTAAAACATGATGCTTTACGTGCATGTTTAATGTTATCATGCCAACACCATTACAGTGCTTTAAATAACATTACCGCAGTGTTGCCATGGTTCTGTCGATACCGTGCTATTGACTGTTCACAGCATGCAAGTTGACAAACGAGCTATTTCCCAAATAAAGCTGTCCAGCATTCATGGGCTACATGCGTATGCAAGCAGTATATACCCTGCATGCAAAAAAATAAAAAATAAATAAATGTACTTGCAATATGGTGTGCCCAGGTGCAAAGTTTTTTTTTTTTTTGCTATGCTCCCAACTCAGAATCAGCCCCTTGGTATTCAGGACCTGATTCAGATCCGCTCACTAGGATGCGTTCGCTCGCAGCTGGCCAATTTCGCACTGTGCACATGCGTACGCATCGCAGTGCGCATACCAGTGCGAGAGATCGGGAAGCGTTCGCTTGCTGCGCATAGACTGCTTAGCAGAGTGAGTGACAGGAGGCTATGGGTGGTGACAGGGGCTGGCCATTAAAAACAGGGGAGTTGAGTTGCGAACCCAGGCGTGCCTGAGCGTCTCAACGCCGTTTTTGAGAGCCGTGCATAATTAAGAGGCAGCATCATTGTACACGTCACTTGGATTTTTACACTTAAGTGATCGCAGTGTTTGCGGCAGGGTATGGTCAACCACAAGTGCTGCGATCGCATCCGATGGTATCCCCGACGGTTGCATACACTTCCTGGAGATGACGTGCGCAAGTGTGCGTAATAAGACTGGCTGGTGGGCGTCTGCATACACAAAGTGATCACATGCCAAGACAAAGTGGGCGTGCTGCAATCGCCTGCCTTCCCAAATTTGCATACGCTGGGTGCGAGCGTATGCACCAAGCGAGTGGGTCTGAATCGAGCCCTCATTTCTTCCACAGTCTCAATCAGTTTCCATTAAACACTTATTAGCAGGGCATACCTCCCAACTGTCCCACATCCAGCGGGACAGTCCCGTTTTTCTGGGACTGTTCAGCTGTCCCACCCGCGGGCCACAGTGTCCCGCAGTGGGGGGGGGGGGCGGGGAGTTGGGGGAAGCACAAACCACTGCTCTGCATAGCAGAGCAGCAGGTGTGCAGGGGGAGAACAGATGCCGTGTGCATTAGGGATGTGCAGGCTCGGTTCTACTCGGTTCCGTTCGGTTCTTTTTACCGGATCTTATTGGGTTTCAGCTGTCACGAGTTTTGGATAGCCAATAAGATTCGGTAAAAAGAACCGAACAGAACCGAGTAGAACCGAGCCTGCACATCCCTAGTGTGCATGCGCACGGCATCTGTTCACTCGTGTAGGGAAAGCCTGGGGCCTGCCCAGCATCTCAGAGAGTGCTGGGCATGCACCCATAGTGATGAAAATGGGGGAAGCCACGAGGCTCCACCCTGGTTTCCATGGGCTCCACCTCCTTTCCAAAGCCACTGTCCCTCCCCAGGATGGATGAATGTTGGGAGGTATGGCAGGGGCATGCTGGGACAGAATCCTATTGAATGCTTTGGGTTGATATATGGCCAGCTTGGCAGTACTGGTCTCCATCTATGTAGCAGCATATTTCCGGTTTGTGCTTGCGCAGAAGGCTGCAAACACTGGCTAGAGAAGTGGTAATAATCTTCTCACTGCTGCCAGGGAAAGGTACAGTTCCCCTTCAGATACTGTACCTGGAAGTGACGTGAACTGAGGGCAGAAGTGCAGTTTCCTGCCCACACAGTCCAGCAAAAAGAGAAAATTGGCCCCTTGCGGGCTCAGTGGCTCCCTATGCTCGCCACATGGTTATATTCCCCCTCTATGCCCACTTGGATGGTAGGGAATGACGTTGGGCACTCGCTGATGACGTCAGGGTCAATCTACGGAAGGGGATCTAGCTGCTTCCCTACTTGTCAGCCAGTGTGGCTGGCCGCAGTGCACTTCCTGGTCACATGACATATCCAAGGTGTCCATCAGTGCTCAAGGCACACCCCCATACTCAAAGGCATGCCTCTATTAGCTCTCTTTCTGTGCAGCTTACTCCCTGTGGTGTAGCACCACCCCTAGCTATTACCGGCCAGTGGCGAAGGGTGGCTGTTGTTACCAGCCAGCTGCTGCAGAGCAAGTTATTGGGGGCCCGGCGTCTGTTTTCCGGACACAGCAGCAAGCCCATAGTCTCAGTAGTAAAAGTCAAACTACAAACCCCATGCCACTCCTGATACTTGTCTGACCAGCTGGGTGCCTCGGGCACGTGCCCCTCTAGCCCCCTCCTAGTTGCAGCCCTGCGTACAGCATTGATAACAAGACATTATAGCAATTACAGTACAAGCCCCAGAAAAACAACAGAAAGTATGGCCTGAGCTTTTGTTTCTGAGTGGCACCTGTGACAATGATTGCCACCTCTGTTTCCTTCTATTACTTCACCTGTGTAATCCGCGTCAAATGCATTAACCTTTGCCTACCAAGTGGTAAGTGCAAAGTGATACCATCATAGAATACTACTTCTTCACCTAAATCCTCCACAAGCAATTTCACATAGCAGAACTATTGGCACATTTTGTACAGCATCATTTACATCTAGCTATTGTTAAAGCGATCATTAAGCGTGTCCCTATATTGTCCCTTGACTGCAGAGCTAACCCTCTGCAGTGCAAAGAAGCTATGTTCTGCAGCAGTTGTGCCCTATCATTACGGGTTATTAAAAGTCTTTCTGTGAATGAAGAGAGTCATGACGGCAAAAAGGCCAGCAAGGCAAAGCGGTGCTAATTACTGTGTTTGACAAACTCTAATTACTGAAAGAGACAGAAGAGGAGGGAGAGAGGAGGCACGGATGGGGAGCAGAGATTAGGCAAAGAGATGAGGCTGTAATAAGAAGAATGAATAAAAGACAATATTTGCTAGGGAAATAAGATAATAAAATAAAAAAAAAGAATACAATGCAGAGGGGCTAAATAACGGCAACATAAAACAAATTCAATGTAGCCAGGGAGAAGTGCGGATGTGTTATTTGATAATGACAAGTATAATAAACAGACAAGCAGCGCTTACATTTGTCACCTGGCTTGCTGTATAAGAAAGATAGTCAGATTCTGGACACACAAACTTCATATAAACCTGGGTCTTCAGTGATTGTTGTCCAAGACTTATCACATTATCATCCCAGAACAATACTTTATTGGTGCATGATCTGTTATGTAAGGAGAGTTAGTTTACTCCACTAGTTAACTCATTTGGAACTTGCTGAGGGAGATTATCTACATAGCAGTAATGTCACATTGATTCAGATGGTCTGCAGATGTTTAACCATTGAGAAGAGAGTGATGCTCTGCAGGTTTTACTGAATCTGAGGGAGATGTACTAGAGGACAATTGTCCAGCCTCCTCCCTCAGGCTGAGAGGCTGTAGTGGTGGTGGGGGGAGAAGTGACGTCAGACTTGCCCTATTAAAGCCTGAGCTGGTAGCAGGTGCACAGAACATACTTCTAAAAGAGTAGTGATGCCAACACCGAACATCTCCGGATCTGCTGGGAAAAGCTTCAGAAGGGCTGTTTCTGAGCTTGATCCCAAGCAAGCTGAGGCTATCCTGGTAAGGGACATATTATCTTAGGTTCTTGTGCTGAATAGCTGTCTTTAAAGCTATCTGTAAAAGTCTTTATACCTGTTGCATTTTAGTATATATACCTGTTTGATGTGCTTAGTCATTATACTTTTTGAAGTGTCCTTGGTTGTTATACTTGTTGTGGTGTGTTTAGACTTTCTACCTGTTGTGTGTTTAATCTTAATACCTGTTGCTGAGTGTTTAGTCTTTCCACCTCTTGTGATGTGTTTTTTTGTCTTAATTGTTCTTGTGATGTGTGTGGTGTGTTTAGACTCTATCTGTTGTGGTGTGTTTAATCATTAATATTGTGATGTGTTTAGTCTTTATCCCCATTGTGATGTGTTTAGTCTTTATGACTGTTGTAGTGTATTTATACCTTTTTGTGGTGTATTTAACTTTATTCATAATGTGATTTGTTTAGTCTTTAAACATTTTGTGGTGTGTTTAGTCTTTAAACTTGTTGTGGTGTGTCTTTATACCTGTTGAGTCTATTTTCACATCTTGGTTTATACAGCTTCAGTTATGTGTTGTCATCCTAGGTAAATTTACAGCTTTAGTGACATTTTGGGAATAAAAGAAGTTCACAGTGTTATTGCTTTTTAACAATATACACTAGTCACTAACAAACCAATATGCCACTTATGAATTGTTATTAGGCATAGAATAACAATGAATTTAGGAACAGAATTAGAAAAGCAATAATACTGGAATACAAATTGCCTTATACCAATAATATACAGGGGAAAATAGTTCTCATGTTATTCTTACAATATAATTTAGACATACACATTTGTAGACAAATACAAGTTATTTTTCTTTTATTAGCCATGTGCACGGTAAGGAGACTACCTGTAATGACACTCAGTATGGTTACAGACAGGAAATATTCTATCTGATAAGCACCTGAAATTCTTATACATATATTTCAGAACGTTACTAATAGCACTTTTATATAACAAATTTAGTTTGTATTCTATCGATTCGTATTGTAATACAATACTAATATAGTCAGAAATATTAAGACTCTACTGTAATAAAATGGTACATGGGGGTTTATTACAACGCGGCACTCAGTGTCTAGATTAGCAGAATTACTGTAAGGAGATACATATGTTTAAGATTATTTTATTAACAACATAATACATTCTAATTTCTTGTCATTGCATATTTCTATATAGAGAACACAGACCTCTTATTTTTAGCAGTGTCAAGGTTTCATTTATAGTATGAATTTGCTTTAAATGTATAACAAGACTTTTTGGATAAATAACACAGTGAGCCAAATGGAACCGATCTTTATAAAGAGACAAATAGGTATACAATGCGGGACATCTATCTCATAACACAGTTACACTGCTTATAATAAATTAAGCATCTATTAATTTATTTTAATCTAGCAGTACTTGTAAGACTGAAATTGGGTAGGTCCACTGTCCTCATATATAGCATCCAAAAAATGTTTGATGCTTTACAGAAAGGTCATCCAATTCAGCGATGGGAATTCACATTTTATATACAGTACACTAACATATAGAAAAATAGAATGAATTGTCTTCAATAAGAATTAAATGTTCCACGGAAAAGCAGTTATATTTAGATGATACACACATGCCATGTGTGAACTGGTTAGCCAATAATGAACCATCTATATGTAACTTTTTATTTTTTTCCAATGTGTAAATTAATCTTCCATCTGTCCTACTGGCTAACACAAGAGCAGTCTAAAATTACAAATGTCTGATCTGATACATATTATTAATAAATGTAAATGAACGTTTCCTGCTGAGCATCATGGCATTCAGGGGAGCCTTGAACCATTCTGATGCCTGAGGCAAAAACTGAAATGGCCTTTTGAGAAAATAAAATAAGTATTTGTATAATTGCAATATACATTACTGGACACACATGATGTCACTATTTTATTAATAGGTCTAACGTCAAGATAGCAATGACATATTTTGACGTGCACCTGTACTGTAGATTGGTGCTCCCAAAACCTGCTGCCTGAGATGGATACCTCTGTCTTATTTTATGCAATAATACTAGGGGGTAAATTTACTAAGATGGGAGTTCTATTTAAGAACTGATGTTGCCCATAGCAATCAATCAGATTCTACTTCTCATTTATATAGCACCTTCTAGAAGATAATACCTGGAATCTAATTGGTTGCTATGGGCAACAATACTTCTTAATAGAACTCCCATCTTAGTAAATTTACCCCTTGGAGTGGTAGGAATCCACCAATATATTACAATATACTGCTATGAGATACAAAGGGCTTCCTGTGATGCCTACTTCTAATACCCTCTACAAGTTTAGGCAAAACCCACTGACATTTTATACCAATGCCCTAAATGTTCTGGCAAACACATCTTTATAGTTCTTATATCTTATGTCTCTTCATCACTACCTGTGTAGGAGTCATATTAAGGTATTTTCCAAATTAAATGATCAACTTTTTTGTACAACTTTAAGTTCTAATATTTGTGCATTTACACAAAATTATATTTTATTAAAAGTTCTCCCTAGGGTAAAAAAAACGACCTTTAAACAATTTTTGCTTTCATGCATATTAGTTTCGGCTGAACAAACTAGTAACGTTTAGCACCCCAGACAGTCTCAAACATACTGTATGTTTTTCTTCTTTTTACTATTTAAACTAACAGAGCTAAGGCACTTTATTATCAATATCAACCATTGCAGACTACAGACGGCAGCCAGCTAGATTCTTCAAGTCTGGTCTGCATAGCCCACAGATTTATCTCATAGTTGCCCCCTCTCCTGGTCTGTCCGATAGACTCCCAGATTAGAGTGCCACCCCCCTAAGACAACAGGTAATGATCCTGCAAGGGAGCTTACATGCCTGAAAGATGGTAGGTGATGTGATCACTGAGTGGTCTAGGGCGTGATGGGGTAATTATCATTATCATGTGTTTTGCTCCATCTGTATGATGGTGAAAGAGGCATCAAATGACATGCACCCCTTCGGCTAATAACTCGCTTCTACACCTCCCAGAAGAGCTACAGTATGAGAAAAGCAGGCATGATAAATAGGCAACTATGATTTATTATAAACTTTTATAGAATTCAACATTTATTGATATGTCAGCGGACTAGAAGTCCAATATAACGGAGGACATTTTTAAAAGCTATAGCCCAAGTTACGGTTCTAAAGAAAAGGACGTTATTAGCTGCATAAGTAATTTGTGTAATGTTAAGCCCCTTCTCTATATGTGTTTCACCGAGACTCTCTAGGCTCCAGGGTGTTAGTCCATGCACCCCACAAGCTGTATGCACGTGTCACCCCTAGTTATGGTTGTGTCTAAATGGGACAGGGGGGAGAGTATGCATTCACCACCCTCATTCTCATTATCATTGCCCATTAAATCTCCTTCTCAGTATTCTCATAATTTCCATATCAATATGTTCCCTTCATAATTATCCCTATCCTGTCCCTCTTAATATTATCCTCCTCACAAATCACCCCCCCTTCAGACAGCTCAAACACAGTAGGTACTATCTTCCTCCATCTTCCCCACCCTGTTCTTATTGCCCTCTTTAAAATAGAGTTACTCCATCATTAAATCATATCCACAATGCTTAAAGAAAACAAAAAGAATTTGCTCTGCATATAATTCAATACTGTACAATAATACCAGTGGGTAACCTAGGGAGAATGGGGCTGCAGCTATTAAGCACACTGAAAAGGGGTGTATGGTGGGGATCGGTATGAATGACCGGCGGACCTATGGTCGGCGGTTCAAATCCTGACGCTGCAACACCGACAGGAGTGAAAATCCCGATCGGTAAGTATTCGAACTGAACCTAACCCTTTCCCCCCACTAACCCTAACCCTCCCTTAGGGGTGCCTAACCCTAACCTCCCCCCAAGTGCCTAAACCTAACCACCCCTGTAAGTGCCTAAATTTAACCCCCCCCTTTCCCCGCAGCCTAAACCTAAGTCCACCGGGGGGTGCCTAACCCTAACCTCCCCCTGGGGGTGCCTAACCCTAACCCCTCCTTTCCCTAGCCTAACCCTCCCGGGGGGGTGCCTTACCCTAAGTCCCCCCGGGAGCCCTGAAACCTAACCCTCCCCCCCGCGGTTGTCCACGCCCGCCGCCCGGCATGCCTTTGTTCGGTATGCCGGGCGTCGGGCTCCCTGCGTAGGGGTAATGATAGGCGTCGGGACCGACGGCTTCCTGACTGCATCTCGTATGGAGGTCTCAGCTGTGCTTTAATATACTTCTTAGTGTAGACTTTCATTCCTTCAGTCTTAAGGCGCACATCCACTACCCGATTAAACACAGCGATTGAACGATAATGACATCGTTATCGTTCAATCGCTCCTTAATCGGACATAAATCGGGCATGCAAACGACCAGGAATGCGTGATCCCGCTGGTCGTTTTTGACATCTATCATCGCCCGAACATGCTGGTCAATCTGCCGATAACGACAGATTGGTCATGTTCGGGGATGAGGGAGGGTGCCTGCACTGAATGACTGATCGTTCAGTGCAGGCACAGCACAGACTGTGAAAAGACTGCATTATTACAATGTCGTAATCAAACAGCCGTTTCACAGTCTGCTAGTGGATGTGCCCCTTAATACTTCATGTGTGCACTTAATATATTAGAGTTTCTCTAATCCAGTCATTAGGACCCCTAATGATTCATATTTTCCAGGCCACTTAATACAACTGGGTACTGTCAATTGTCACATTTTAAGGATCCCCAGGTGACCCAGAAAACATGAACTATTTGAGGTCCTGTCTCCTGAGGGCCGAGTTTGAGAACCACTGTATTATAGCACTGTAAAAAAATAGAACATCTTTGTTTGTATGATCAATTTGCTGCCACACTTAAATCACCCATACATACAATGTTCTTTACCTGTGATGCAGTCTTCTGAGATGAAGTCACACAAACATCAGTAAAGCATACAACATTTCCTATTAGAACTTTGTGACTAATCGGCACAAATAAACTCATGATCTACTCAAACTAAGGCCCTCATTCAGAGCCGCTCGTTAGCGGCAGTACGCTCGTTCCGAGCGATGTTTGCACATCTGCGCATGCGTACGGATTTTAGTACGCATGCGCGAACCAGTCAGTGCGGCCGAAAATCGTTGGTACGCAATATAGCGAGGGCCTGCTATTTTGAGTGACAGAATGAGGCGTATGTGGGTGGTAACAGGGGAAGGTGCTTGAAAACGGGGAGTGGAGATCCGATCGCAGGCGTGCTTAAAGGTCAAAACGGGCGTTTTAAGGGAGTGCATAATTAATTCAGCAGCGTCATTGACCACGTCACTGGGTTATTTTATAGCCAGAACTGCTCGCAAATTTGTGGTAGCAAAAACCAACCACAAGAATAGCGAGCAGTTCATACGCTGGTCGATGTACTCGATTAATCTAATAAATAGCGGACATGACGTATGGTGCGAGCGGCCAGGGGGCGTTTTTAACAAATAAACGAGCGTATGTTTTGCACGCTCGTTCAGACTTAGAGGTGTGAACAGACTGCAATGTGCGTACGGATCATTTGAATAGCCACCCCTTGTTTTTGAACGAACGAACGCAAATAGCGTACGGCTCTGAATGAGGGCCTAAAGTCCACTGGCTAAGTGACAGCACACATTTCCCAGCACCAGCAGGCCTCACTCTGTTTGCCTCCAAAGCTTTTGTTTACAGTGCATGGGCAGACCAGAGTTTGCGCATATTTCTGTCCTATGCTGAGTTGTACGGAACTCAGGACCAGATTCAGCTTGGATCGCAACTGCATCTGTGAATCCTGGTGGAACGCAGCAGCTAATATATGCAGATGCAGCCACAACCTTATCCGGGCACAGAGACGCCCCCTGCTGCCCTCTCCTCTGTATGCGCACACCTTGACCAGCGTACACATAGGGAACATCGGCCACCGTCGACCAATTGCGGCTAGTCTGACCTGTCCCGCTTGTAGACGTACAGCCTCCCCCCCCGGTTCTGCATGTGATTCAGAACCAGAACCAGACCCTTTCCAAGGGCAAAATTTACTAAGCGGCGGTCTGACGGCGGGTTCTATTCTATTCTAAACCCCGGAGGTTTGGTGTCGGGTTCTACTCTGTTCTAAACCCCAGCGGTTTGGTGGTGGGTTCTCTTCTATTCTAAACCCCGGGGGTTTGGTGGCGGTTTTAAAGCGGTTTCTAAATGACAGCCATGTTCTATTCTATTCTAAAATGTGTTTTGACTGTGGTTTGGCGGCGGTTTTGCTATCTGCATATTTACTAAGTCCAAAACCGCTGCAAAACTGCCATCAAAACACATTTTAGAATAGAATAGAACAGGGCTGTCATTTAGAAACCGCTGCAAAACCGCCACCAAACCCACGGGGTTTAGAACAGAATAGAACCCGCTGTCAAACCACCGCTTAGTAAATTGTGCCCTTTATCTGTATTCTTTAGCTGTATGATAGAAACAATAACTCTGCTCTACAGCACCACTCAGTGGCAGGACATCACAACTGTATTTTAGAGCCAACCACTAGATTTACATTTCAATAGTTTGGAGGCTGAAAACTGAAACCACAAGTGATGTATTTGCGAAGTTCCACGATGTAGGCAGTTTAGAGCAAACTGCCAGAAAAATGGCATATAGTTTATAAATGGCCCTAACATGCAAGGCACTACACAAGTTTAGTGAACTCTCTCACCTTGTCTCACTGACTGTCATTTTTACCTTCACAGTCTCCTCGCTTCTTGGGCAGAAGGCAAAGTTTAATAGAAGATGCCCGGAAGGAACGGGAAGCAGCGGCGGCGGCTGCAGAGGCGGCAGAGTGCACAGAATCCCTGGTATTTGAGGAGAAGGATGGGAAGGCCATTGTCAACCTGCTCTTCTCCCTCAAGGGAAACAAACCTTCCTCCTTATCCCGCACTCTGAAAGTGTTTGAGGTAAGAAGCCAAAAGTAACAGACAATACGCAGAATCACCAGCCTGTGGTGGAAATAAAACGGTGCAAACACAAAGTATTGAACAACATGTGGGTTGTATGTGCTGCATTTGATGAAAACGACCTACTCATAGTTGTTATCATTATTATTATTACCAGTGATATATATAGCGCACAAATATTCTGCAGCGCTTTACAGAGAATATTTGGCCATTCACATTAGTCCCTGCCCCAGTGGAGCTTACAATCTATGGCCCTCATTCAGAGCCGCTCGTTAGCGGCCGTACGCTCGTTCCGAGCGATGTTTGCACATCTGCGCATGCGTACGGTTTTTAGTACGCATGCGCGAACCAGTCAGTGCGGCCGAAATTCATTGGTACGCAATATAGCGAGTGCCTGCTATTTTGATTGACAGAATGAGGCGTATGTGGGTGGTAACAGGGGAAGGTGCTTGAAAATGGGGAGTGGAGATCCGAACGCAGGCGTGCTTAAAGGTCAAAACGGGCGTTTTATGGGTGTGGATATTTAAAACAGCAGCGTCATTGTTCACGTCACTGGGTTATTTTATAGCCAGAACTGCTCGCAAATTTGTGGTAGCAAACACCAACCACAAGAATAGCGAGCAGTTCATACGCTGGTCGATGTACTCGATTAATCTAATAAATAGCGGACATGACGTAGGATGCGAGCGGCCAGGGGGCGTTTTTAAGAAATAAACGAGCGTATGTTTTGCTCGCTCGTTCAGACTTAGAGGTGTGAACAGACTGCAATGTGCGTACGGATCATTTGAATAGCCACCCCTTGTTTTTAAACGAACGACCGCAAATAGCGAACGGCTCTGAATGAGGGCCAATATTCCCTGTAGAAAAGGAAAGAAAGTACTCTCTTTTTCTTCTTCAGGGTCCATAGGGCTCCACAGGGAGACAATGGGGTGTAGGTGGTACTTGGAGGACCAGACACCAGCAGCAAAGCTTTCTCTGTCCCAGGATGCTCTGGTCCTTTCCCCTATACCCCGCCCAAGGCCTGAAGGCAACTCAGTGTCGTTGGTGTCCGGCAGGAGCTGGATTGCAGTTATACAGTGGGGCTGCTTTTAAGCAGCCCAAGCTTTATTTTATGATTTATTTATTTTTTTTTATTTACTGTAACAGTCCTCTGGACGCCTGCACTGCTGCTCCATCACCCCTCCGAGGGGCCTCAACTCCAGGTATAGGCTAGGTACTCTCGGCGGGGCTCCAGGGGGGACTTAACTAGCAGGGCTCCTCGGACCCCAGACTGCAGCCGGGTCTCAAGGGGACAGGTAAGGTGGGAACCCACATCTATGTGCAGTCTTAGGATACAGACTGGAGGTGCTCATGTAGATACAGGTTCGTCCGGGCCTCCAGGGCACAACTTTTACTGGCACAGGGGATAGCTGAGGCCAGGGACCCGGTGGTTGATATCAGCACAGGGGAGACAGTCCTCTCCCTGCGGCCCCTCCCCCCAGTTCACGGCGCCATTCCGCTGCAGTCTTGCTGCCCCTGAGCTGCTCCTCCCTCACCCTCCGCCCCCTCAGAGACTCACAGTGGCCATTTTCTGCAACAGCCACAGGTCTCCGGGAACGTTGGGTCCAGTCTGTATACCTCTCCTTGGAGCCAGGTTATACAGCGCTATTTAATACCAGCCACTGCAGTCCGTGTAGTTGAATTTAGTGCCCACTGCAGGTATATTGTATATTCAGCTTTGTATGTGACTTGTGCTAGCGCTGCTGTCTTTTTATATTTCTCAACTGTCAGCTTATACTTTTCCCTTTCTTTCACTATAACCCTGGAATACTGAGGTATAGGAGGTTCACTGTACCTCACATCTACTTACATTTGTGAGGGCTGTCACATACTGTATATCTGTGTTGTGCTCTGCACTGTGCCATATTGTACATATATCTGTGTTGCTCACTACATTGTGCCAGATTGTGTGCTATACTATCCTTGCCGCTATGTCTGGCAAAGGCAAGAGTAACCTGCAGGCTACTGCTCCTATTCTTGTAAGTTCTGCTTAGCAGGTTTAGCTTCAGGAGATCTCATTCAAGATGGTCTATGTGCATCTTGTTATACTGCAACCGGCCCATTGGCCATTGAGCCTCTCCTCAGGAACCCCCCATGGTTACTTTTTCACAGGTGTTGGCAAAAATTGCAGACCACCTAGCAGTCCCTGTGGTAGTTCCCCCTATGGGATGGCTACAACAGGTTCTCCCTGAAAATCCAGTGCCTCCTTTGCCTCCTCCATGGGTAGATGTACTTTCTACCACAGTACAGAGTCTGGCGGCCTTCCCACCTCTACAGCCTTTCAACAAATGTTCCCAAAGGAGAAACCCTTACCTAGTAAAACTACTAAGCGTGCTGTGTTATCTTCCCAGTCCACCCAGCTATCAGATTCTGAGTTATCGTCTGGGGAGGCAGAAGATGCAGACCTCTCTCACTCTGACTCTAACTCCCTCTTGGGGGAGGAGGAGCCCCGTCTAAATTGAATATTCTTGCACTAGTGAGAGCTGTAAAATCAATTATTCAAATTGAAGATACAGAACTCATTCCTAAGGCAAAAGAGCCTCTTTAAACGACAGAAGGTAGTTTTGCCGGAGTTTCCTCACTCTGAACAGCTATCTGATCTAATGAGTGAAGCATTGAATATGCCGAATGAAAAGTTTCAGCTGCCTAAATGCTTGATTTCTTTTTACCCTATTCCAGCTACAGATTGCACTAAATGGGAAGTTCTCCCTACCGGAGACTCCCATGTGACACGCCTGGTTAAGAACTCTACTTTATCTATCCATACAGCAACCTTCTTAAAGGAGACTACGGATAGAAGGATTGAAGCTATTATTCGTCGTGCTATGGCTATGGCCTGGGTGGCAAAAGCCATTTAGAGTTGGGCAGAGGCCCTAGAAGACACATTTCCCTCTGATGCTTCTCGGGAACAGCTGTCCTACATCTCTCACATTAGTGATGCAGCCTCCTATTTAGGAGAGGCAGCTTTGGATACTGGTCTCCTAGCTTCCAAATCATCTGCTACTTCCATGGTAGCCCGCTGTATAACTTGGCTTTGGTCATGGAAGGCAGATTCAAACTCTAAAAAGGCTTTGGAATCTCTGCCTTATTCTGGGAAGATTTTGTTTGGCCCAGAATTGGACAAGATTGTGACTACCTTGGCAGCTTCTAAGATGGTGTTCTTGCCCTCTGCATCTACTATGAAGCCTTGGATGTCATCCTTTCGTACCCAGGGAAAGGCTAAAGGTCAGTCCTTTCCACGGCAGTTGGCATCCACAAAGGCCTCCAATCCTAAGACCAAACAGGCTTGGGTTACTAGATATCCAGCTACCAAATCTGAGGACAAGCCTTCAGCCTGATGGGGTGGGCATCACCCTGGGGGCTCCCAGGGTGGGAGGCCAACTTCTTCAGTTCGCCCAGTTCTGGTGTCAGACCACCTCAGATGCCTGGGTACAAGAAGTGGTCTCTCACGGGTACGCTCTCTCATTCCTGAGGCAGCCCCCCAGCAGTTCTTTTGCATAGGCCCTCCATCAGACCCAAGCAAAGCCCTGCTCCTCCAGAAGGCCATTCAGTCCTCGCTGCACTCGGGGGTAATAATTCTGGTCCCGTCATCACAGCAAGGGGTGGGTTACTACTCTACTCTTTTCTTGGTTCATAAGCCCAACGGGTCTCATCGGCCTATCCTCAACCTCAGCTCTCTGAAGAAATTTATCAGGGTGCCCAGGTTTTGTATGGTAACCCTACACTCTATTGTCCTGGCTATGGAGACTTTATGGTGTCTCTGGACATTCAGGATGCTTACCTACATGTCCCTATAAAGCCCTCTCATCAGCGATATCTCTGTTTTTTTGTCCTACAGCAACATTACCAATTTCAAGCACTGCCTTTTGGGCTTTCTACAGCTCCTTGGGTCTTTACCAAGTTCATGGCAGTTATGGCGGCCCATCCTCATCGTCAGGGGATAAGATTGCTCCCATACTTGGACCATCTCGTGCTCTTAGCAAGGTGTCCAGAGGTCCACCTCCACCACCATCTACAGGTAACCATTGCCTTTTTACAAATGCACAGCTGGCTGATCAACTGGAAGAAGTCTTCCCTAACCCCTTCTCAAGGAATGGTGCATCTGGGAGCCTTCCTGGATTCTCAGACTCAGAGAATCTTCCTGACAGCAGACATAACCTCCGCGCTACAGCACCGAGTGTCAATTCACTCTGCAATGCAGACCTTGGGACTCATGGTGTCCACCTTCGACATGGTGGAGTATGCTCACTTCCACTCCAGGCCCCTACAACACCAGATCCTCTCCAGGTGGAATGGGCTGCCCCATCTGATCAGATCCCAGATGATGGGCCTCTTTCCAGAGGTTCGCCTGTCCCTCTCCTGGTGGCTACAGATGTCCCACTTAAACAAGTGTTGCCCCTTTTGGATCCTGGAATAGGTACTCCTCACCACAGGGGTGGGGCGTGACCAGCCAGCACTCCTTCCAAGGATGCTGGACGCCAACTGAGACGATCTTAGTAATCAACATCCTAGAACTTGGAGCCATCTACAGAGCCCACACTCTGGCTCAGGATATTCCTTAGGGCTGGCCAGTAGAAGAACTGTACAGTCCAACAACGCTAAGGCAGTGGCCTACATCAATCACCAGGGAGGCACTCGAAGTTGGACAGCAATGGCAGAAGTGTCACACATTCCCACATGGGCTGAACGCCATCTCCCAGCCATCTCCGCAGTGTTCATCCCAGGGATTCTCAATTGGGAAGTGTATTTCCTCAGCGACGTGCATGCAGGGGAGTTGTCTGTACACCTAGAAGTCTTTCATCTCCTGGTGGACAAATGGGGTCTACCAGATATGGACCTCATGGCCTCACGACAAAACCACAAGCTTCTAGTGTACGGGTCCAGGACAAGGGTCCCTGAAACAGCCTTCATGGACGCATTGTCTGTGAAGTGGACATTCCATTTGGCATACCTCTTCTCTCCAGGCTCCCTTCTTCCTTGGGTTCTTTGGAAGTTGGGGTCACAGTCCTGTTGGTAGATTTGGATTGGCCCAGACGGCATTGGTATTCTGATCTTCAGAGTCTCTCCATAGACGCTCCTCTCCAACTTCACCAATCAGGGTCCCTGTCTACATCTGGACCTGGCCGTGTCTGTTCTTGATGGCATGGCTCTTGATACATCCCTCCTAAGGTCTAAAGGGTTTTCTAGCTCTGTGATCCAGATCATGCTCAGAGCACGTAAGCCAGCCTCTGCCCGAATTTATCACCTGGCCTGGCATACATATTTCCAGTGGTGTGCTACCAGAAACTATGACACTCAGGTTTTTAGGGTTTCTAGAATCCTTACCTTTCTTCAAGCTGGATTGGATCTCGGACTCCATCGGGCCTCTCTGCAAGAGCACATCTCTTCTCTGTCCATCTGGTTCCAGTGCAGAATTGTTCCACTGCCGGATGTTCACACCTTCCTGCAGGGTATTCTCCATATACAACCTCCTTTTGTCCCTCCTGTGGCTCCATGGGATTTGTCAGTGATTCTCCACGCACTTCAGGAACCTCCATTTGAACTTCTGGACTCAGTAGATGTTAAATGGCTCACTTCAAAGACTCTTTTTCTTCTGGCTATTGCGTCTACCCATAGGGTATCGAATTTAGGGGCGCTCTCCTGATGCTCCCCATTTCTGATCTTTCATCAGGACAGGGCTTTTCTTTGAACGTGCCCTGGCTTTCTTCCCAAGGTGGTCTCTCATTTTCACCTTAATGAGGAAATTGTAGTTCCGGCTTTCCAATCACCAGACCTTTCAGCAGGTGAGGCCTCCTTGGATGTGGTAGGTGCTCTGAGGATCTATGTGGATCATACTTTTTCCATCAGGAAAACTGATTCCCTCCATATCCTATATGGATTCCACAAGAAGGGATGGCTAGCTAATAAAAAGACTCTGGCTGGATGGCTTCGCATGACTATCTCACAGGCTTATACGCAGGCTGGCCTTCCTGTGCAGGCTACAGCATCTGCTCATTCTACTCGCTCTGTGGTTCCCTCGTGGGCAGTCCACCGTGGCGCATCTGCTGAATAACTGTGCAAGGCAGCCATGTGGTCTTCTGTCCACACCTTTCTTAGGTTCTATGCCTTTAATACATTTGCCTCTCAGGATGCTTCTTTTGGACGCCGGGTTCTCCTCTCAGCTCAGGAGCATCCCCGCCCTTAAACAACTGCTTTGGGACATCCCATTGTCTCCCTGTGGAGCCCTATGGACCCTGAAGAAGAAAAGGAGAGTTATGGTAAATCTTACCTTTGTTAACTCTCTTTCTTCGAAGTCCATAGGGTCCATAGGGCACCCGCTCTGACGCACTTGGCTTCTATGGGTTTCTTCTTTTGGTGACTTGTTTCCTTCTCTGTGTGAGAGTGTGATTCCTCAGTGTACCAGTCTTTCAAAAACAATTAAAAACAGGCACTTATATCACAACAAAATATACACCAGAGAGTGGACACAACCTATATAAATAAATAATATAATCGGAGGTACCAATACCTAAATTCAAGATAGACCAACCCTAATTTATGCTGATGTAACTAAAGCCAAGGTGATGATTTTGTCAGTATGTATAATATGCTGCATAAAAGGGAAAATATCCCTGCATGTATTAAACAAACACAATCCAACCACAAACAAATAGCAGCTCATTAAATTATACATCCATCTAATGCTGGGCAAAAACTATACAATTATCTGTCAGATATCTGTCCAATCTGGCTGGTTGGAATGAAAACCTGGTAATGTATGGGAGCAAGTGACAGTCGATCATATGGTTTTAAACACTGGAAAACGGACAAAAAACAATTGTTCAAATTGGTTAAATTTGTGTTGTCTGAACGGCCATTTTGGGCTATTTTCCAGTGTTTATGAGCAAATGGTCGATTGTCATTGGACAGATATCTGACAGATGTCAGATATATATATATGCCCATATATATATTATAGACGTATATTATATGCCCAGCTTAACTGTGAAAGTTAGAAAATCTGCATTCCACCACTCAAAGACGTATTGACATAGACATGTAACAGGTGATATGCTAAAGGCTGCAGTGTATTCAGAGGAAAGAAAACAAACAGATAATCAGATCATAAATCCGGACAGTATTAGTCCACAGATAGTTATATATCAGTCGTCTCAAATTGTTTTTTTTTCCTGCACCTATAAAGTGAAATATATATCCAGACCTTGTACATAAATAATGAAAACTCTTTTCAGCAGTCAATTGCAAATAAATATGAATCACTGGTCTGGATTACTTATAATCTCTGCATTATTCATTGCGTGGTGAGGGCAATTATTTAAATATCACAGTTAAGGTACATACACACTAGACGATATTTTAAACGATTCACCTGATTTCAATGCATCGGAATGACAAATCGTGTAAAATATGTCCAAATCGTGAGTGTCCACTCACGATGTCAATACGCGTACCCGCTGGTCGTACACGAGTGATGTCAGTAGGGTCGCCCACAAATGGCAGGCGTTCCTTCAGGAACGCCTCCGTTTGTCCAGCCACCCCCCCTCCCCGCCTACAAAACGGGGAGAGCTGTCGATCAACATTGACAGCCGCTTGTGAGCGCATAGCGCTTGCGTGTGGGCCTGAATGAGGTCCCGTGTCTATGCCTGTATGATATGTCGTTTGGATCCGCATACGATGTTTGCAGGCATGGATCAGGGACATCCGTGCTGCAAGCATGAAGACAGAGATGCATGGACAGATCTCCATCCGTGCATCTGTGTCTTAAAAATTAATATCCTCTGAAAAAAAAAAAAACTGCGTGGCCCCCCAAAAGAACAACTAGCCCCGGGCTTAGTGATCCAGTGCTGGTTGTGCAAAATACAGGGTCCCCCTTGATTTAAGCACAACCAGCACTGGGCTCTGATCCGGTCCTGGTTTTGGAAATAGTGGAAAAAAATGTGTAGGGTTTCTCTGTATTATGCAGAACCAGCACCAGACTTTTTCAAGCGGGGGGGCTAATGCCACAGCCAGGGGAGCCCCTTCACCGGGTCCCTCAGCCGAAGCATCAACCCTGACCGCTAGTCAGCCCAGGCCGGGTATCCCTGAGGACCCCCCAATAAAGAGGTACCCCTCTCCAGGCACCCCAGGCCTAGGCTGATAACCTGGGGCTATCCCCGGCACCCCTGGAGCAATGGGTGCTGGGTTGATAGTGGAGTGTGGAGTAAAAAAATAGCTTCAATAATATTGTCTTTTGCTGTGGAACTAGAGGTCCCAGCAAGCCTTCTCCACATGCTGGTACTTGGAGAACCACAAGTACCAGCATGCGGAGCATTACGGGCACGTGGGTACCTGTAGTTCCACAGCAAAATAAATATTTTAAAAACACGGTACTTCCCGAATGAGAGCTCAGCGGCGAGATTTCACTATGGAAACCCTGCCGCTGAGTGCTGATTGGTTGAAAAAGGCGAGCTTTCCGCCTCTCAGTCAATGAGCGGTTCCCACCGCAAAGGTAACTTAAGGTTACTTTCGACTTCAATGGTGGGAACCGCTCATTGACTGATCCGTCCATGCATCTGTGTTTATTTTTTTATAGACAGATGCATGCATCATGGATATCCCTGATCCATGTAAGCATCTGTCTGCTATCCTGCATTATCTAATGATCAGCAAATCTTTAGATCGTGCACGATAGATCTTGTGACACATCGTGCACATCGTGTCCTGGAGTGCTGGGGAGCTGTCGGAGAGAGATGAAGGGAAATTGCTCACGATATTGCATCGTGAGCACATCGTCTAGTGTGTACACACCTTTAGTGTATCAGGTAAGTATTTAAAGGAATATTAACAGTTACTGTTCAGTATAGTATGGTGCAAGTGGCTGCTGTACCCCATATACCATTGTAGTTAATGGGGGATGAGCGGACCTGCCTGCTATACCCTGACAGTATGAAGAAAGATATTGGCAACTGCTGTTTGTCCAGCCTTCCTCACTGAGGGCTCTATTAACATTATTTTGACTAAAATAAAGTGAAAAAGAGTGTTTTCACACCTTTTCACATTATTTTAGCATCACCTGTAGTTATTACAGGGCAATTGGAGTAGAATTCGTAAAATTCTACTCCAACCCCTAAGTATCACTTATTATTAGTAATCAGATCGCATTTCCCATAATTGTAATGGGAAATGTGATCCGACCAGAGTGAGTTACTAAAAATAAAATGTGAAAAAAATACCTAGGGAAGCCCTGTGATAATAACGCCACCTGGAGGTGGCGTTATCCAGGTTCTCCCCCGGTTACCGGACTCCTGCTCCACTCTAACGGGGTGAGCAGAGCTGGGAGTCGGTCCCAGTAATCAGCTGTGTGGTCTAAACAGACTGCAAGTTGATCACTGCAAAAAAAAAGAAAAAAAAATTGTAAAATTTTTTTTTCACTTACCTGACTCCAGGGACCGGTGATCGGGCCTCCGGTGATGTCTCCCCTCCGGTCAGCTGGTCTCCCATACTGCACTGCGGCCCTGGTCATCAGGTGATCGGGTCCCGATGCAGTATGGGTTATCACCTGACCGGACGCATGGAGGACATCTCAAGGATTAATAGAGCGCTACTAGTATCAGTTGTGTATGATACAGTGTTGCAGTAATCTTATGTGATAAGTTAAAAATTGTATAGTGCAATACCTGTAATAAAAAATTATTAATAGGATGTTTGTAGCTCTTTTGCCGATTTGGGCAATTGCAAGAGGTCACTTGTGAGGGTTCCAATACAGCGCCAGTGGTGTGCCTCTCCGGTAAGGCAGGGGCTCTGATCTAACTCTCCCTATTGCTGCCTACCTTGCAGTGGTTCAGCGCACCTCTCCAGCTGGTTCCCTTCCGTGCAGGTCTTCCTTCTCCTTAGCGGGGATGGCGATCACTGCTGTGGTGATTATGCTGCGGTGACCGTGTGCCTGATGTGTGTGTTTAGACCAACGCGTTTCAGGCTGTATGCCCTTTTTCAAGGATAGTGATACTCAGTCTCTGTTTCCTTATATAGGTTTAAATCTTTATTTAATTGATATTTAAACTGGAAGTGATGAAACTTCCTCTTTAAAAAATGGTGGTAACCACATGTCAGTGTGTTAATGCCATTTTCATATGCACATAGAGAAAAAAATAAAAATGATTAAATACTGTGTTAAAAGTTTTTTTAGGTATTGCGCTATTGAATTAAGAATTATTTTTGAATAATGGACTGTAGTTTGATATTATTAAAATTCATTTAATGTGTTTTCATTTATAGCAATGCATTAATTTCTATGTCTATATTTAACCCTTTTGGGTGTAGAGTTTGCATGTTGAAAATCCATTCAGTGGCCTATTCATCAAAACATAATTATCACATGTGATAATTATGGTTTGAACTCGCTATTCAAACACAGTTTAGAACATACTTGCCTACTCTGCCTTGAGTCCCGGGAGGCTCCCGATTTTTCGGGTAACCCCCCCCCCCCTGGAAGAGTAGGCAGATCTCCCACATCCCGCCCACTTCCTAGTGAAGTGGGCAGGATGGTGAGATTTTCCAAGAAATTTGCTGGTCCGTAGAGAGGGGGCAGGGTTTAATTATGGAAATTGCGTAATTTAGCCCCAGCCCCTCCTCACGGACCCGCAAATAACAGGGATAAAGGGGCGGGGCCTAATGGCGCTGTAGTTTGGCCCCGCCACACTACGCTGAGAGCACCTGGTCCTCTCCCTCTTCCTCCGGAAATTACAACTTAAAAGTCAGTAAGCATGATTTAGGAGGCATTCATCATGCCTCCTGTTATAAACTATCACCTCTGAAAAACTGCTGTTTCATGTAAACAGCAGCCTGTGAAGGTTATCGGAGGCTGAACACCATCTTAGGGTAGTGTTCAGTAACGCCATCAAATTCCGAAAAAAATGCTTTTGCGGAACTTAATGATTGGTCCTGACACTTTTCACATGCTTTTGTAAAAAATAAGTGATGATGAATAGGCCCCTCAGTCTCCTTTCTTTTTAGATTTTCCACTATGTCTCCACCCCTCCAGTTGTTTGTTATTTTTTGTATTCCTACAAAGTTAATTTCTTTCGGATTTTTATCATGACATTCTAAAAAGTGTTTTGCTACACCGTGTGTCTGAAAACCTCTTCTTATGTTATATATGTGCTCTGTAATTCTTGTTTTGTTTTCTTTTAGTTTGTCCAATATATTGGTATCCACATGTGCATTCTATCAGGTATATCATTCCTTCCATTTCACACGTGATTCTGTTGTTAATTTGGTATTCTTTTTTTGTTACATTTGATACAAATTTGGTAGTTGGTTTTCTTGTTTTCTTGTTTGTGGTCTTACATGCTTTGCATTCCAGGCAATAGAAACATCCTTTATTTTCTTTCTCTTTATTTAGTTGTTCAGGTTTGATGAAGCTTTTTACCAGTTCTTGTTTCAGATTTCTCGCCTTCTTATATATGATGACTGGTTTTCCTTGTATGGCAGGTTTTAATTCATTGTCCAGCTTCAGTATGTGCCAGTGTTTTCTCAGTATGTTTTCGAGCAGATAGTGTTGGCTGTTGTACTGAGTGATGAAGACTCGAAAACATACTGCGAAAACATTGGCACATACTGAAGCTGGAAAATGAATTAAAACCTGCCATACAAGAAAAACCAATCATATATAAGAAGGCGAGAAATCTGAAACAAGAACTGGTAAAAAGCTTCATCAAACCTGAACAACTAAATAAAGAGAAAGAAAATAAAGGATGTTTCTATTGCCTGGAATGCAAAGCATGTAAGACCACAAACAAGAAAACAACAAAACCAACTACCAAACTTGTATCAAATGTAACAAAAAAAGAATACCAAATTAACAACAGAATCACGTGTGAAATGGAAGGAATGATATACCTGATAGAATGCACATGTGGATACCAATATATTGGACAAACTAAAAGAATACAAAACAAGAATTACAGAGCACATATATAACATAAGAAGAGGTTTACAGACACACAGTGTATTAAAACACTTTTTAGAATGTCAGGATAAAAATCCTAAATAAATTAACTTTGTAGGAATACAAAAAATAACAAACAACTGGAGGGGTGGAGACATAGTGGAAAATCTGAAAAGAAAGGAGACTGAATGGATTTTCAACATGCAAACTCTACACCCAAAAGGGTTAAATATAGACATAGAAATTAATGCATTCCTATAAATGAAAACACATTAAATGAATTTTAATAATATCAAACTACAGTCCATTATTCAAAAATATTTTTTAACTCAATAGCGCAATACCTAAAAAAACTTTTAACATAGTATTTAATACGTTTTATTTTTTTCTCTATGTGCATATGAAAATGGCATTAACACACTGACATGTGGTTGCCACCATTTTTTAAAGAGTAAGTTATATCACTTCCAGTTTTAAATGACAATTAAATAAAGATTTAAACCTATATAAGGAAACAGAGACTGAGTATCACTATCCTTGAAAAATGGCATACAGCCTGAAACGCGTTGGTCTAAACACACACATCAGGCATACGGTCACCGCAGCATAATCACCACAGCAGTGATCGCCATCCCCGCTAAGGAGAAGGAAGACCTGCACGGAAGGGAACCAGCTGGAGAGGTGCGCTGAACCACTGCAAGCTAGGCAGCAATAGGGTGAGCTAGATCAGAGCCCCTGCCTTACCGGAGAGGCACACCACTGGCGCTATATTGGAACCCTCACAAGTGACCTCTTGCAATTGCCCAAATCGTCAAAAGAGCTACAAACATCCTTTTAACAATTTTTTATTACAGATATTGCGCTATACAATTTTTAACTTGTCACATAAGATTACTGCAACACTGTGTCAGACACAACTGATACTAGTAGCGCTCTATTAATACTTGAACTGTTTATATTATTTTAAATAGAGTAGCTTTCCACTGGCTTAGAGCGCGGTATCAACAACTATATGCATGGAGGACATCACTGGAGGTCCAGATAATGCAGGTAAGTGCTATTAAAGGAGAGGGGGGGGGTCGAGGGGGGGGGTGGTTGCGGGGGGTCAGCGATCAAGGGGGGTGAGGCCTAGCACCAGGGGACGGGGCTTAGCGCTGGGGGGGTAGCAGCGGCGGCCGGTCGGCGCATGCGCGGGCACTTTGTCACGGTATTTTTTGCGAAAATACCGTGACTAGTGTGCGGAGGGAATTCGCAGGAACAGAGCTTTCTCGCAAGCTCTGTCCCTGCAAGGGATTTGTAGTATATCCCAGTGATATTGCCTGAAAATGCAATGCAAACTCAGTCGATAATATCACACTAAAATCTGCATGCAATATGCGGATTGTAGTAAATAGAGCCCTTAGAGTCTGACAAAATCAATGCAGGCTCCCTGGTGTGGTGTCAAGAAAATGAGAGTACCAGATATATACAGAAAATAATAGAAAGATAGTGAGATGAAAAAATCCTGAACGCAGCTGCCCTATATATGAGGTTATATCTTAGTGAATATATGGTGAGTGGTTCAGGAAACTCCAGTCCCAAAGGAAGGAAGCGGAGAGGGCTGGTATGTATATATCCACTCTCACCCCACTGTTGGCGGAGACAGCGCAGTGGGTGGCCCAATGTAAGTGAGGTGATACACCCAGCAAATCCGTGAAATGGAAAAAGGTACCTGATTCCGAGACTGCTATAGCGGTGATATGTTGTCAGAGGAGTCCCCACGTGCACAGCGGAGGCTCTGTGATCAAGACGTGCTTCTGGAGTCTGGATATATTTCACTTTATAGGTGCAGGAAGATAAACCAATTTGAGATGACTGATATATAACTATCAGTGGACTAAAGGTGGGTGCTTACCTAGCAGATATACAGTCAGGTGCATAAATATTGGGACATTGACAGAATTTTCATATTTTGGCCTCTATTCACCACCACAATGGCTTTGAAATGAAACAAACAGCTTTAACTGCAGACTTTCAGATTTAATTTGAGGGTAATTACATCCAAATCAGGTGAACGGTGTAGGAATTACAACGGTTTCTATATGTGCCTCCCACTTTTTAAGGGGCCAAAAGTAATGGGACTATCAACTCAAAAGCTATTTCATGGACAGGTGTGGGCTATTCCCTCGTTATTTCATTATCAATTAAGCAGGTAAAAGGTCTGGAGTTGATTCTAGGTGTGACATTTGCGTTTGGAATCAGTTGCTGTCGACTCTCAATATGAGATCCAAAGAGCTGTCACTATCAGTGAAGCAAGCCATCATTAGGCTGAAAAATCAAAAAAACCCATCAGAGAGATAGCAAAAACATTAGGTGTGGCCAAATCAACTGCTTGGAACTTTCATAAAAAGAAAGAACGCACCGGAGAGCTCAGCAACACCAAAAGACCCGGAAGACCACGGAAAACAACTGTGGTGGATGACAGAAGAATTATTTCCCTGGTGAAGAAAAACCCCTTCACAACAGTTGGCCAAATCAAGAACACTCTCCAGGAGGTAGGTGTATATGTGTCAAAGTCAACAATCAAGAGAAGACTTCACAAGAGTGAATATAGAGGGTTCACCACAAGATGTAACCCATTGGTGAGCCACAAAGACAGGAAGACCAGATTAGAGTTTGCCAAACAACATCTAAAAAAGCCATTACAGTTTTGGAACAACATCCTATGGACAGATGAGACAAAGATCAACTTGTACCAGAGTGATGGGAAGAGAAGAGTATGGCGAAAGAAAGGAACTGCTCATGATCCAAAACATACCACCTCATCAGTGAAGCATGGTGGTGGTAGTGTCATGGCGTGGGCATGTATGGCTGCCAATGGAACTGGTTCCCTTGTATTTATTGATAATGTGACTGCAGACAAAAGCAGCAGAATGAATTCTGAAGTGTTTCGGGCAATATTATATGCTCATATTCAGTCAAATGCTTCAGAACTCATTGGACGGTGCTTCACAGTGCAGATGGACAATGACCCGAAGCATACTGCAAAAGCAACCAAAGAGTTTTTAAGGCTAAAAAGTGGAATGTTATGCAATGGCCAAGTCAATCCCCTGACCTGAATCCGATTGAGCATGTATTTCACTTGATGAAGACAAAACTGAAGGGAAAATGCCCCAAGAACAAGCAGGAACTGAAGACATTTGCAGTAGAGGCCTGGCAAAGCATCACCAGGGATGAAACCCAGCGTCTGGTGATGTCTATGCATTCCAGACTTCAGGCTTTAATTGCCTGCAAAGGATTTGCAACAAAGTATTAAAATGTGAAAGTTAGATTTAGGATTGTTTAGTTTGTCCCATTACTTTTGGCCCCTTAAAAAGTGGGAGGCACATATAGAAACCGTTGTAATTCCTACACCGTTCCCCTGATTTGGATGTAATTACCCTCAAATTAAATCTGAAAGTCTGCAGTTAAAGCACATCTTGTTTGTTTCATTTCAAAGCCATTGTGGTGGTGAATAGAGGCCAATATATTAAAATTCTGTCAATGTCCCAATATTTATGCACCTGACTGTATCTGTAGATGATGGTCGTTCATATACACTGAACGACCATCATCTTTCAGGCAGCCGTGGATCCCGCTGGCCGATATATCTGCCATCGGCTGTGCTGCACAACCGACGTGATAGGTCTGTGAACGACGTCATTCACAGACATATCACTGGTACACACTGACTGTTGGGCGCCAGATATATTGGCCAATCAATTGATCGGCTAATTTGTCTGTCAGTGTGTACCCAGCTTAATACTGTCCGGATTTATGATCTAATTATTTCTTTGTTTTCCTTCCTCTGAATGCACTGCAGCCTTTAGCATATCACCTGTTACATGTCTATGTCAATACGTCTTTGAGTGGTGGAATGCATACAGTTTGATGGATTGTATAATTTAATGAGTTGCTATTTATTTGTGGTTGGATTGTGTTTGTTTAATACATGCAGGGATATTTTCGCTTTTATGAAGCATATTACACATATTATACATATTATACTGACAAAATCATCACCTTAGCTTTAGTTACATCAGTACAAATTAGGGGTGGTCTATCTTGAATTTAGGTATTGGTACCTCCGATTATATTATTTATTTATATAGGTCGTGACTAATAATAATCACAGCTCGCGGAACGGCAGCCAATCAGGAGCAGTCGCTTCTGATTGGCTACTGTTCCGTGAGCTGTGATTGGCCCGTGGCCGGCTCCATAGATCAAATGCCGCAACGCCGATGCTCTTCCTCGCCACTGCCACCCAGGCCCCCTCTCCTTCCGAGCCTGGGACAGGAGGCCCGCCAATCCCACCCTGATTGGGGCCCTGATTGTATGCATAACTTCAAGTATTTCGCTTCCTGTGATTGTTTTATGGAAAATTAGTAAAAGTTAAGTTTTATTATTATAGGTAGAATCTTGTGCCCCCAAAAAAGAGAGTACTTTCTTTCTTTTTCTACATTTGTCTTTACTCTCATGGGTGCACCTTCACAAGCATTACATATTTTTGATATCGGTATCTGTATATATATATATATATATATATATATATATATATACCTTGCTAATGTGGAATATTTATACCTTCATTTCAACACATTGGTACCAATGTTAATGACTCCCCCTTTTTCCCATCCCTAAGTTAGAGAAGAAATCTATGTTCCCTACCACATGCTAACACACATACACTCTAGGGTGGGGAAAAAAAAAAATTACAAGGAGTAAACCCTTGCAAGCACAGAGAGAATATACAAACTCCAACAGTTAGAGAGAATATACAAACTCCAACAGTTAGGCCCGTAGTTGGAATTGAACTCACAACCTCGGTGCTGTGAGGCAGTAATGCTAACCATTACACCATCTGTGCTGCCCACCATCTGTGCTACATCTTTGCAGACCCACAAACCACAGCACACACAAGTCTTTGCTTTGCTTATACCTGTGTAGAGTAAGGGGACATCTGGAATGTCTTTATTACATGTAACAATTTCGTGTGTGAAGATTTTTATGACATAGATCAAAGACGGACAATTCTGAGAACAAAATTCAAGTAATTTGCAGAGTGTAGCCCCTCTACATAGTAAGAATCACCACTACAGTGAGCCCCTTTCCATTCCTCTATCCCATAGTAATAATAATCTCTGCAAAAGGAAATCTTGTTTCTGTAAATCTATGCAAATCAGTTCACCTACTTCATAATTTGCAAGAAACAGCCTCACTCCACCCAGCGCCTGTACTTGCCTCTGTAAACTATTTTTCTCTGCACATGCTACCTAGATTTCTGCCAGTGCAAACCCATGTGCTTTGTGCTTTGTTAGGAACATTTTATTTGAGGAGGCCCTGTGCAATTTCAGTGCACCACCCTCTTGCACTGATGTGCGCAATGAATACTCTAGCACTATACTGGTGCCATTTTCCTGGTGATTTGCTCCGCAGTGTCCACAAGATATACTCAATGGATGCAGAGTCTGCTGTGCCCCCCTCCCCCACACTCAGGGCCCATGTGCGCTAATGCATCTGAAGATGATGTTAGCTATTGAGGCAAAGCCCCAAAAGTCTAACCTTTTTGAAGCTGAGCAAATTTCGCCGACTACAATCCCCATTGAGTATAATACATACTTCCCTACTTTTTGAATAAGTATTTCATAGTAATTGTGAAAGCAACACCTATAAGTGCGTCGGTAAATTGGACATGTGAGAGGCGTGTCACTAGTTCCACAAGTGCCAAAGGGCAGGCATGCTGGCACCCGTAGTTCCACTGTAAAATACAATAGTTTTCTACTATTTTACACTTTATTACCCGCAGCACAGGTGTGCGGGGAAGAGCCCAAGGCTTCAGACCAAGCCTGGAGTTTCGGGAGAGGGGGGACCCCTTTTATGGGGGGTACCCACCTCCCCTGAGATCCCCGGCTTAGCCTGACCGGCTTGGGGTGCGAATGCTTTGGCCATGGAGACCCGGTAATAGGGTCTCCTGGCTGTGGCATTACATCCCGGTCGGTTTGGGTCCGGTGCTGGTTTTAAATATAGGGGGACCCCCACGTATCCCCCCCCTATATTTAAAACCAGCACTTGCCCTGCAGCCAGGTGCTGGTTCCTAAATTTCAAGGGAACCCTACTCATTTTGTTCGCCGTCATTTTTGGAACGAGGACTGGCCGTTTTGGCACTTTACTATAAATCAGGCTTGCCTACCCTCCCGATTTGGTCGGGAGCCTCCCGAATATCGGGTGCCGCTCCCGACCCCCCGGAAAGGCAGGCAAGCCTCCCGGCTGCCGCCTACCCCCCCAGACTAATAGTAAAAACCCCCGGTGGCGGGGGGCCCGATGACGCGATTCGCGCTGAATCGCGAAATCGTGGCTCCGCCCCCTGCTTCACAATGTCTTTTTTCCGGCGTGGTGAAGAGGGGGCGGGGCCACGATGACGCGATCATGCGGTCACGCCCCCAGCCCCGCCCCCAAAACGGCATCATAGCCCGGCCACGCCCCCCACACAATGCAGGCATTCAGCTCCCTCCCGGAAGGAGGGAGCTGAATGTCGGCAACTATGCTATAAATAAGTGGGTTTTAGGTTGCAGTTTGGGTACTCGGTCTCTAAAAGATTCGCCATCACTGCCCTAGGGAGATTGCTACTATTTCAGGGAGTCTCCCTGACAATCAGGGAGAGTTGGCAAGTATGGGATAATGGGGACTGCAGCCTGCAGAATTACATTGCCTAATGCAGGAGATATTTATGATATCCCCTTCATTAGGCATTTCTTAAGTTGCAGTGACACTTAAACTATATGGAAACAGCCGTTTTACCATAGTTATAGCTTTAATAAAAAAAAGACCTCCTTTAAATGTAACCATAATGTAAACAGCATTTTTCATGACTGGAGAAAACATATTCATTTTTTAAATAAGGAAGTTCTTGAGGTTTTAAAATCTCATTACTAAATAGTAAATATTGTTGTGTATTAGAGTAAAATGTTACTGCAAAGTGTTAGAATACATGCAGATTGCTTTTAGGCGATATATAAGCAATGGGCAATAATATATACTGTAGATTCCTCTGTAGGTGCGATACACTTCATTTTCCACCTGAATGTAATAAATTGTCCTCTCTGCGGCCCAGTTTACTATTTACTGGCTATGACACATGCTGGTGTGGGAAGTACTTTGCACTGAGTATGAGATGTGATACTTGCAGTGAGCGATGTTCTGTGCTGCCTGTGAGATGCTCTGTGATGTGCCCTCTAGCTGGGCCTGGGAAGCAGACAGCAGTAATGTAATTTCCCTGCATATGTGCCAGCTATCTGCTGCTGTCCCTGCTCTGGTAATGTGATCAGTGCTGTCACATTAGTGGTAATGCATTGATGTGCAGATACCTGCCACACAAATAGGGCAATAGGAGCAGGATAGCACAGCCTCAAGCACCACACAATTTAACCAGCCAGGTTAACTCTTTCCTCATGTAGTGCTTTGCTTATAATAAAATGACTCCTGAGTCTGCTGCAAATGTGTATGATTCTGTGTATATCATACTTGTCTATTATCCCGAAATGGGCGGGAACCTTACAAAAATCATGTGTCACTCTTGGCCCCTGGAAGAGTGGACAAGTCTCCCGGCTGGCGCCACTCGTCCGCACTTCTCTGCACCCCTGCCGGCGTCTGATTCACCTTGCATAAGTGGCAGATGCGGGGGTAGCTGATGACAAGAGTCGTGTCATTGTGGCTCCGCCCCCGGCTACACAATGCCAGTAATCTCGGCATTGTGTAGTGGGGGCAGGGCTGCGATGACGCAGTCATGTCCCCCACCCTCAAAATCGTGTCACGCCCCCGCTGCTGTGCCGAGCTGGCTGCCTCCTCCCAGAAGAGCCTGGTGTATATACTGGGGGTGTGTGTGTATATAAATCCTTGTTTATATATATATATTATAACGGCACAGTCGTGCCCTTATATTAAGACTGTGTGTAAAGAACTGCAATTCTCCCATAGAGAATTCCAGAGGGGGGGGGGGGGGGGGGGCATGGTGTTTAAGGGACTACACCTCAAAAGCTATTGGAGGTACCAAGCTGAAATTTGGTACGGGAGGGTAGAATTGTCGCTCGGTGTTGCCAAATTTCAGGGCATACACCTAAAAAATTAGGACTTGGGAGTAATCTAAAGTTCCAACTGTCATATTTTTCTGACATTCTCAATTAGGACCACTTTTCTGCTGTAGTCTATGGTTTTTTTTGGGAAGGCATAACTCAGCGTAGGGGGCGAATTTATACTTTGGGTTTGTTTTATTAGGTAGCTATTGTGCCAGGGTACGTGCTTTTGGGGTTCAGGTAAACTAGAAAGTTACAGTTTTTAAACTATTACCTCAAGAATGCGCCATTGAATAGATAGGACTTTTCAACTTGTTGCGGAGCCGCAGTAGAAACCTCTAGCAGGTGTATTCACTGTGGCTTCACTTGAGTGCACCAAGATGGCCGTCGTTTGCGGGTTTTAGCGGTGGTGGGCTCGGCGAAAGGAAGCTGGCATTAGCTGCAGTAGGCCCGGGTGAAAGGCGCAGGGGGGTAGCGGGCGTTAGCTGCGGCCAAGACCCCGGGATGGTAGCGGGCCTTAGCGGTGGTGGTGCGGGCGGCAGTGCGGTTGGTGGTGGGGCAGGCGTTAGGACCTGGGGAAGGTAGCAGCATACAGAATGCAGGCTCGGATCTGTAAGATCCGTGATACCTGCTTCTGTGTTTAAAAAAAAAAATGGCGTGGCCCGACCCCCAAAAAACAACCAGCACCGGGCTTTGGAGACCCAGTACTGGTTGTGCTAAATACAGGGGACAAACAAAGTAGGGGTCCCCCGTATGAAGCACAACCAGCACCAGGCTTTTCAGAACCAATCCTGGTTGCAAAAATATGGGGGGCAAATGACGTAGGGGTCCCCCGTATGCAGCGCAACCAGCACTGGGCACTGAGCCGGCCCTGGTTCTGGAAATACAGGGGGAAAAAATGCATAGTGTCCCTTTGTATTTACCAGATCTAGCATCGGACTCTTTCTAGCGGGGAGGGGGGGTGATACCACAGCCAGGGAAGCCTTCTCACCGGGCCCCCAAGCCGCAGCATCACCCCTGACCGCTAGTCAGCCCAGGCCAGGGATCCCTGGGGAGCTGGGACCTCCCAATACAGTAATTTGTTGAAAACAGTAATGCTAAAGTGGTAGAGGGTTCAAAAATTTTATGAACAGTGTGCAGCTTTACATTTTTCTGCCCCACCTAGGTGCACTTTTAATTTTGTGGAGGCAACTCCCATGATCAGAGACTAGAATTTATTTTTAAGTGTTCAGACGCATTTTGTGGTGTCCATGAGGTGCGTTTGCCAATGTGTATATAAGTGTGTGTGTGTAGGAAGGGGGTATATACAGACAGAAATAGGTTATACTAGGGGATGTAGTGTGCATTCCGGCGGACGAGATGGCCGTCAATATACCGACTGCCGGGCAAAATGCAGATGCCGCCAACCCCCTTATAATCAGGATACCGACGTCGGAATCCCTACAGCCAGCATCCCGATCATAAGACACCGGAGCCAGGTAAGTGTTAGACCCAGGGGAGGGGCGGGGGGGCTAGGTTTAGCCACCCACTAGGGAGGGTTAGGGTTAGGAGGGGGAGAGTGGGGGCTAGGGTTAGGCACCACCGGGGGGCGGGGGTTAGGGTTAGGCATCCCCACGGGAGGGTGAAGTTTAGGGTGCGGGAAGAGGGGGTTAGGTTTTGGCACTTAGGGTTAGACACCACGCGGGGAGTTTTAGAGTTAGGCACCATCAAGGGAGGGTTAGAGGGGGAGAGGGGAGGGTTAGTCTACTTACCAGCCGGAGTCGGGATTCTGAAGAGTTGAGCTTCCAGGGTCGGGATTTGAAGTGGCCTATTCTTGCTATGGAGGTAGATGAGTATCTCGCCTTAGGCAGAAACTTTGTAGAGGTAGAAAAATATCTCTTCTGTCACAGAACATTACTACCTCTCACTACCCCATTTGACCTATGTGTGTCATCTTTAATCTGTCCATTTTTTACCTGGTAATGTTGTAATATATGCAATAAATGTTGATAAATATTAATAATGTATAGTTTATGCTAGAATAAACTAGGGGTGAGCGGGTTCGGATTTCTGAAATCCGAACCCCCCCGAGCCCCCCCGATCCGAGTCCGATCCGAGTCAGGCTCGACTTTTCCCGCCTGACTCGGATCTGAAATCGAGGCAAAACGTCATCATCCCGCCTTCCGAGTCTCGCGGGTTTTGGATCCTATATAAGGTACCCGCGTCGGCGCCATTTTCTCACTCGGCTGTGGACAGTGAAGAGGGAGGGTGGGAGTTAGGGCTGTGTAGTGTAGTGTAGTGTAGTGCTGCTGTTGTCCACTACTTCAAAGTCCATAGGGGCTGGCTGTGTTGTGCTGCTGTTGTTAATAGGGGCTGTGTCCACTACTTCAAAGTCCATAGGGGCTGGCTGGACTGTGTTGTGCAGTCAGTTCTCCATAGGGGCTGTGTCCACTCCAAAGTCCTGTGCAGTGTCCCAGTCCTAAAGGAGTGCTGTAGTGTTGTCCAGGGGGTGCTCTGTCCATCAGGGGTGCTCCCCCCAAGTGCTAAAAAAATAATATATTTTCTGTGTTTGTGAATTGTGTGCGCAGTAGCCGCACGTGCATCAACAAAGTAGTGCCAAGCGTGCGCCTGTGTCATAAGTAAAGGGCCGGCTGGCTTGACCGTTAAAGGGTGCTGTAACCCCCGAAAGTACACTCCAGTCCAAACCAAAAAAAAATTATTTTCTGTGTTTGTGAATTGTGTGCGCAGTAGCCGCACGTGCATCAACAAAGTAGTGCCAAGCGTGCGCCTGTGTCATAAGTAAAGGGCCGGCTGGCTTGACCGTTAAAGGGTGCTGTAACCCCCGAAAGTACACTCCAGTCCAAACCCAAAAAAAATTATTTTCTGTGTTTGTGAATTGTGTGCGCAGTAGCCGCACGTGCATCAACAAAGTAGTGCCAAGCGTGCGCCTGTGTCATAAGTAAAGGGCCGGCTGGCTTGACCGTTAAAGGGTGCTGTAACCCCCGAAAGTACACTCCAGTCCAAACCAAAAAAAAATTATTTTCTGTGTTTGTGAATTGTGTGCGCAGTAGCCGCACGTGCATCAACAAAGTAGTGCCAAGCGTGCGCCCGTGTCATAAGTAAAGGGCCGGCTGGCTTGACCGTTAAAGGGTGCTGTAACCCCCGAAAGTACACTCCAGTCCAAACCAAAAAAAAATTATTTTCTGTGTTTGTGAATTGTGTGCGCAGTAGCCGCACGTGCATCAACAAAGTAGTGCCAAGCGTGCGCCTGTGTCATAAGTAAAGGGCCGGCTGGCTTGACCGTTAAAGGGTGCTGTAACCCCCGAAAGTACACTCCAGTCCAAACCAAAAAAAAATTATTTTCTGTGTTTGTGAATTGTGTGCGCAGTAGCCGCACGTGCATCAACAAAGTAGTGCCAAGCGTGCGCCTGTGTCATAAGTAAAGGGCCGGCTGGCTTGACCGTTAAGGGTGCTGTAACCCCCGAAAGTACACTCCAGTCCAAACCAAAAAAAAATTATTTTCTGTGTTTGTGAATTGTGTGCGCAGTAGCCGCACGTGCATCAACAAAGTAGTGCCAAGCGTGCGCCTGTGTCATAAGTAAAGGGCCGGCTGGCTTGACCGTTAAGGGTGCTGTAACCCCCGAAAGTACACTCCAGTCCAAACCAAAAAAAAATTATTTTCTGTGTTTGTGAATTGTGTGCGCAGTAGCCGCACGTGCATCAACAAAGTAGTGCCAAGAGTGCGCCTGTGTCATAAGTAAAGGGCCGGCTGGCTTGACCGTTAAAGGGTGCTGTAACCCACAAAGTACACTCCAGTCCAAACCAAAAAAAAAATTATTTTCTGTGTTTAGCCGCACGTATATATCAAATCGATATAACATAAATGGAGGACCAAACTTTCTCCGATAAAAATAAAATAGAGAAAGATCAAGAACCACTTCCTCCTAGTGCTGAAGCTGCTGCCACTAGTCATGACATAGACGATAACATGCCATCAACGTCGTCTGCCAAGGCCGATGCCCAATGTCATAGTAGAGGGCACATACAATCCCAAATGGCAAAGTTCAGGAAAATGACCTTGAAAAAGACATTTAAATCAGCTGAAGAGAAACGTAAACTTGCCAATATGCCATTTACGACACGGAGTGGCAAGGAACGGCTAAGGTCGATCCCTAGTATGTTCATGACTAGTGGTTCAGCTTCACATGACGATGGAAGCCCTCCTCCCACTAAAAAAATCAAAAGAGTTAAGCTGGCAAAAGCACAGCGAAGAACTGTGCTTTCTAAGAAGATATCACAAATCCCCAAGGAGAGTCCAAGTGTGGTGGTGGTTGCGATGCCTGACCTTCCCAGCACTGGACGGGAAGAGGTGGCTCTTTCCACCATTTGCACGCCCCCTGCAAGTGCTGAAAGGAGCACCCACAGTCCACTTGCTGATATGCAAATTGAAGATGTCACTGTTGAAGTACAACAGGATGAGGATACTGGTGTAGCTGGCGCTGAGGAGGAAGTTGGCGAGGAGGATTCTGATGGTGATGTGGTTTGTTTAAATCAGGCTCCGGGGGAGACAGTTGTTGTCCGTGGGATGAAAAAGCCCATCACGGTCATGCCTGGGCAGAAGACCAAACATTCCACCTCTTTGGTCTGGCAATATTTCTATCCAAATCCGGACAACAACTGTCTTGCCATATGTACCATATGTAAAGGTGAAATAAGTAGGGGTAGGGACGTCAACCACCTAGGAACATCCTCCCTTATACGGCACCTGCAGCGCGTTCATAAAAAGTTACTGTCAAGTTCAGAAACTTTGGCTAAGACCGTAAGCAGTCCAGGGACACCTAAATCCCGTTGTCCTGTTGTATCCAAGCGCCTGCAAACCACACCATCAACTCCCTCCTCGTCAATTTCCTCCTTAGTCAGGATCGGAAGTAGTCCTGCAGGCCATGTCACTGGCATGACTGACTCTCCTATCCGGGATTCCTCTGGAGGATCCTGCATTGCTACGCCTACTGCTGCCGCTGCTGCTGTTGCTGCTGCTGGGAGTCGTTCATCATCCCAGAGAGGAAGTAGGAACACCACTACTTTTACTAAACAATTGACCCTCCAACAGTCCTTAGCGAGGAGGATGAAGTACGACAGCAGTCATCCTGAAGCAAAACGTATAACTGAGGCCTTGACTGCTATGTTGGTGTTAGACGTGCGTCCGGTATCCGCCATTAGTGCAGTGGGATTTAGACAATTGATGGAGGTAGTGTGTCCCCGGTTCCAAATCCCGTCTAGATTCCACTTCACTAGGCAGGCGATACCGCGACTGTACAGAAACGTCAGAAAAAGTGTCCTCAGTGTCCTGAAAAATGCCGTTGTACACAATGTCCACTTAACCACGGACATGTGGACAAGTGGAACAGGGCAGACTAAGGACTATATGACTGTGACAGCCCACTGGGTAGATGTATCACCTTACGCAGCAACAGCAGCAGCGTCACCAGTAGCAGCATCTCAGAAACGCCAGCTCGTTACAAGGCAGGCTACGCTGTGTATCACCGGTTTCAGTAAGAGGCACACCGCCGACAACCTCTTAGAGAAACTGAGGGAAATCATCGCCCAGTGGCTTACCCCACTTAGACTCTCCTGGGGATTTGTGATATCTGACAACGCCACCAATATTGTGCGGGCATTACATCTGGGCAAATTCCAGCACGTCCCATGTTTTGCTCACACAATAAACTTGGTGGTGCAGAATTTTCTGAAAAGCGACAGGGGCGTGCAGGAGACGCTTTGGGTGGCCCGAAAAATTTCTGGCCACTTTCGCCATTCAGCGACTGCGTGCCGAAGACTGGAGCGCCAGCAAACACTCTTGAACCTGCCCCGCCATCACCTGAAGCAAGAGGTTGTGACGCGGTGGAACTCAACCCTCTATATGCTTCAGAGGATGGAGGAGCAGCAAAAGGCCATACAAGCCTATACATCCACCTATGACATAGGCAAAGGAGGGGGTATGCACCTGACTCAAGCGCAGTGGAGAATGATTTCCGTGTTGTGCAAGGTTCTCCAGCCCTTCGAACTTGCCACACGTGAAGTCAGTTCAGACACAGCCAGCTTGAGTCAGGTCATTCCCCTCATCAGGCTTTTGCAGAAGCAGCTGGAGAAAGTGAAGGAGGAGCTAAGACGGAGCGATTCCGCTCGGCATGTGGGACTTGTGGATGAAGCCCTTCATTCGCTTTGCCAGGATTCCAGGGTGGTCAATCTGTTGAAATCAGACCACTACATTTTGGCCACCGTGCTTGATCCTAGGTTTAAAGCCTATGTGGTGTCTCTCTTTCCGGCCGACACAAGCCTGCAGAGGTGCAAAGACCTGCTGGTGAACACACTGTCAGCTGAAGCGGAACGTGACACGTCAACGGCTCCTTCTTCATTTTCTCCCGCAACTGGGGCTGCCAGGAAAAAACTTAGGTATCCTAAGCAACCCGCGGGCGGTGATGCAGGGCAGGCAGGACCAAGTTTGGACATCTGGTCTGGACTGAAGGACCTGGCAACAATTTCTGACATGTCTACTGTCACTGCATATGATACTGTCACCATTGACAGAATGGTGGAGGATTACATCGGTGACAGCATCCAAGTAGGCATGTCAGACAGTCCATACCTGTACTGGCAGGAAAAAGAGGCAATTTGGAGGCCCCTGTACAAGCTGGCTCTATTTTACCTGAGTTGCCCCCCCTCCAGTGTGTACTCCGAAAGAGTGTTTAGTGCAGCCGGGAACCTTGTCAGCGAAAGGCGTAGGAGGTTGCTTCCACAGAATGTGGAGAAGATGATGTTCATCAAAATGAATTATCAGCTCTTCCAGGGAGACCAGCCTCCAGAAGGTACAGAGGGACCTGTGGTGGTGGATTCAAGTGGGGACGAGTTAATACTTTGTGAGGATGAGGATGTACACACTGAAGAGGGTGAGGAATCGGTGGATGAGGAGGATGAGGATGACATCTTGCCTCCGTAGAGCCAGTTTGTGCAGGGACACATTAATTTCCAGCTTGTTTTGTGGGGGCCCAAACGAACCAATCATTTCAGCCACAGTTGTGTGGCAGACCCTGGCGCTGAAATGATTGATTTGTTAAAGTGTGCATGTCCTGTTTATACAACATAAGGGTGGGTGGGAGGGCCCAAGGACAATTCCATCTTGCACTTCTTTTTTTTCTTTGCATTATGTACAGTTTGGGGCCTAGTTTTTCTAACTGCCATCCTGTCTGCCACTGCAGTGTCACTCCTAGATGGGTCACGTGTTTGTGCCGCCCACTCGTGTCGCTTAGCATAGTCATCCAGCTACCTCGGTGCAACCTTTTGGACATGAAAACACTATTGTGAGGTGTGAGGTGTTCAGAATAGACTGGAAATGAGTGGAAATTAAGGTTATTGAGGTTAATAATAGCATAGGAGCAGAGAAACCAACAAATTCTGTGATTTTAGCTGTTTTTATGCTTTTTAAAAAAAAAATACAGATCCAAAACACAAAACCCAGAACCCAAAACACGGAAGGGTGGTTTTGGCAAAACCAATCCAGATCCAAAACACGAAGAAAGATCCAGATCCAAAACCAAAACACAAAACACGAAAAGTGGCCGGTGCACACCCCTAGAATAAACATAACCTACGTTCAGCGTGATATATCGTTCCATTGTGTCATCCCTTCGCTAGGTACACTCATCGTGTAGTCTGTACCTAGCCTAAGGCAGGCAATAGAAATTGGAATGGAAATAAGATTGAGCAATGATGAACGTGTGAATGTGAACTTATGTGTTGTCAAAATATGTTCACAAATGATTAGAAAAAATAGTGCACCCTGATCAGGACAGATGTTCTGTAGCACAACAGCCTTTCATTTACAGCAGCTTTGCTTTTAATGTACATCTGTTCTTTTACGTTACCGATATATAGCAGAGGGCATAAGTATATACAAATTTGTTCAGCGGATAACAGGTGGTGTTACCCTTAGCAACCAATCAGATATTAACTTTAATTTTTAAAACAACAATAGAGGACAAATAAAATGTGATTGGTTGTAATGGGAAGTCCTATTTGTTGTTTGTTTGTTTCCATAATTTCCCATTTGTGCTCTCATCCTCTATTTTCTTTATTCATGATTATGGGGAGATGTATCAAAACTTCTAAAGGGAACAAGTGGAAAAATTATCCATAACAACCAATCAGATTATAGCTATCATTCATCAAGTATATTCTACAAAATGATAGCTACATTCTCACTGGTTGCATTTGTCCTCTTTAGTAGGATTAATATATCTTCCCCTATGTGTTAAAGATGCACCTTAGTACATTGCATAAACAGCACTGTGATTTGTACTCACAGATTGGTCCCACACCATGAAAAAACCCACCAGCTGATGCACCTGACATGGAACCAATGAATAAACCACCATTACTGTGTCCAGTATAAACACAAGTCAGATATGATGATAAAATGATGATGAGTATAGCGAGTAAAGGGGCACATCCACTAGACGATCTACTCCCTGTCCAATCTCTAAACAATTTTCCCTTGATTTTTCCATTGAAATTTTATCTTTCAGTCTGAACGATTTGCAAACTATCTTTAATAGATCAAGTGAAATTGACCTGCATGTTCAGTCGACTGATGAGACGATCAAACGACCAGCGGAGCGCGCATCGTTGATCGTAAACGACCAAACACTGCACGATTTATAAACGATTTTTAAACGATTTTTAAACGATTGAACGATAATGACGTCGTTATCGTTCAATCGCCTGCTAAAATCGTGTAGTGGATGCCCCCCATTACTAACATTTATAATATGAATCGTACAGAACACAAACTGTAGAATTCCACAACCCCATAAATCGTTCCATTCTGGTCTATAATGTAGATGGATTAGAGCCGTTTCTCTGATACCTTCGCTATTGCAATGCTGTTACCTGTAAAGGCAAATTTTATACAACTCAGGTTGGTCTATAATATTGTACACTTATTGTAATTATCATTACCTCTCAGACGTTTGAAGCCAAAATCCAGCACCTGGAGACACGACTCGGGAAGAAGGGAATAGGAGCAAACTCAGATTTGGAATACTTTGTACGCTGTGAGGTTCATCGCTCAGACCTCAGCACATTAATGAGCTCCATTCGAAGAATGTCAGAAGATGTAAGGACCACAAAAGAGGTGAAAGGTATGCACTAATCAAAGCTGGATATATTGTAAGGGACAATAGACATGGACCGTGCCCATGTACAGCAGGTCCTTACAGGGTATAATTTATGTATGGTTGCTCTGCTGTGCTCTGTCATGTACAAAGCCGGATAAAGGGGGGGGGGAGAGGGATCACGATGCCCCGGGCCCCCTTCTCTCGGGCAGCCAGAGCACATTGCTACACTGTAGAGTCTTGAGTGGGGCAGGCTGAACGAATAGTAGGGGTGGACCAGACGACAAGTGGAGATGAGTCGGATGACATGGGGAGGGGGTGTTGACAGGAAGGGGAGTTGAATGGGTCTTAGGTACTCCGGGCCCCTCAAATGCTTAATGTGGCCATGGTCATGTGACGTTGTGAAAAATGTGGTAATACGTGGTAATCCTATCCTACATATATACTGTAGTATGGCTTATATAGTATGGCTGGCCTTTGTTATGGGTCCTGACATATTAATAATTTGTGGTATTTGGAAAAGAAGAAAAATATGTAAACTCCACTAAATCCTATTTTACTTTCATAAGGATGTCTATGCTGCCAATGTATTTAAAACAAGTTAGATGGATGAACTTTGTTTAATACAGATTACATTTTAGTTGAACTTTGCAATTGAGAACAAGACAGTAATAATTTGAGGCTGTGCAATAAGAGACAAAAAACGTGGTCTATTCACGGAATCGGTATGATTCCCGGCAGCGCCTGGCCGACCAAAGCAGAGTTCCCAGCAGCTGAAGCCCGACAGCGCTGGAAATCCCGATCGTGGATAGGTAGGTACTGACTAACCTAACCTGACCCCCTAACCCTAACCCTCCTTAGGGGTGCCTAACCCTAACCTCCCCCCCAAGTGCCTAACCCTAATCCCCCCTCTAAGTGCCTAACCCCCTGTTCCCTGCTGCCTAAACCTTCGATCGGGATGCCGGGCGCCGGTCTCCCGGCATCGGGGAAATGTCAGGCGTCTACATCTAGACGCCCGGCATTTCACCCTCGCCGGGATATGACAGTTGGGAAGCCGGCTGCAGGTATTAAGGCAGCCGGCTTCCCGATTGTATACCCTATTCACAAAGCCTTGGAGAGAGCTAATGTGGACGGAGATAAAGTACCAACCAGCAAGCTCCTAACTGTCATTTTTCAAACACAGCCTGTGACATGGCAGTTAGGAGCTAACTGGCTGGTACCTGATCTCTGTTCACTTTATCTCCATCCAAAGATTAGTAAATAGACCCCAATGCAATGAATCTCAACAGAAGAGAGGTCAACGTTCAATGAATAAAGTCCTGTTCAGTGCATCAAAAATGTGTGAATACAGCATGGAAATCAGTCAGAGAACCTCATTCAGCAGCGGACGCAGCTTTGCTATTTACGCAGATGGGGTGATTATTTGCCATTGCGCATGCATGTAAGTCGCACTGCGCAGGCGCTGCGATCGCTTTGTGATTACGTACGCACATCGGGAACATTTGCAAAGTGAATGTCATGTAACGGGGGTGGTTAGGTGGATGAAGGCATGTCTGACCGTGTAAACGCTGTTCCATGGGCGTGCATTAGCCATTGCGATTGCTTAAGCAGAATGAGACCTCTATGCATACATGACTACTCTCTCGGAAGTCGCGTGAGGCTCCCGATTTTTTAGGGTAACCCCCTGCACCCCTGGAAGGGTAAGCACTTCTCCCGCATTCTGCCCACTTCCTAGTAAAGTGGGCAGAATAAGGACAATTTTCTTGCGAACCAGCGTGTCCGCGAGTAGGACGGCGCACGTGCCCAAAAGGGGGCGTGGCCTGACAGTAAAGGGGCAGGGCCTCACGGCACGCCCCCGTTTGCATCACTAAGGGGCGTGCCCAGCAACTCCGAGATGCTGGGATGCCCTCAGGCTTCCCCCCCTGTGCTGTGAATAGATGCTGTGTGCATGCGCAGAGGATCTATTCTCGCTCTGCATACCCGCTGCTCTACTATGCAGAGAAGCGGTGTATGCCTCCCCCAACTTCCCCCCCACCGCGGGACACTGCGGCCCGCGGGGGGACAGCGGGACAGTCCCAGAAAAATTAGACTGTTCCGCTGAATGCGGGACAGTTGGGAGGTATGGTGTTAGACAGGGTTGTGCTTCTGTGTCAGAGGCGTCACTTACCTGGGGGACAGCTGGTGCGGCTGCACTGAGTTCTTTTGTGTACCATAGGTGGTGTGGCTTCACGGAAGGGAGCGTAACTGTGACCCACGAAGCCACGCCCCCTTGTGTGTGCCTATCTTAGGGACGTTACCGCCTCCCGTTCTCGGCACACAATGCTCCTGCAGCGCTCCTGCAGCTGCTGGGGTAGCCCACAGTCTTTCCCCTGCCTTTCTCCATGTCCTGGCTTCACGGTGATGCCATCCAACGGGGTGGCACCAAAATATCAAAGCAGCTCTGCTATTTTGGTGTCACCCCCTCGGATGGTGTCACCCAGTGCGGCCCACACCCCCCTAGTGACACCAGTGTTCTGTTTACCCACTTATTTAATGATTGCCAGCCACCAGCACTGGTTTTGCCTATCACACTGTGCTACTGCATCCCAAGGTGCTACTGCATCCTACATGGAAACCACTGTGTTAAGGAGTCTTTAAAAGATCAGGTTAGCTAAAGAATTTTGGGGTTAATATATCAAGCAGTGAAAAGAGAAGTTGCCCATAGCAACCAATCAGCTTCTGCCTATCATTTTATAGACTGTTACCTTGATGTTGATTGGTTGCTATGAGCAACTTCTCCACTGGTCCATTTGTCCACTCTTTTCACTGTTTGATACATGAACACCCTAGTCAGAATTTGGGAAAGTTGATTAAATTATTGTGCTGAGTGCTGACCAACCTTTCATGACATTTCTCAGGTGCAATATACAGTATATAATTATAATAGAAATGCACGTTTATACTCTGAATTTTTATTGTCTATAATTTTTATTGATTTTGGAAATATTTATTTATTTATTTATTACCAGTTACTTACTGTACATAGCGCTTACATCAGTCCCTGCCCCTTTGGAGCTTACAATCTATGGGCCTGATTCAGAGCCGCTCGTAAGCGGCTGCTAGTTCGCTCCGAGCGATGTTTGCCCAACTGCGCATGCGTACGGATCATTATACGCATGCGCGAACCAGTCAGTGCGGTCGAAAATTCATGTGCTCGCAAAATAGCGAATGCCTGATAATTTCAGTGACAGAAAGAGGCGTATGTGGGTGGTAACAGGGGAAGGTGCTTGAAAACGGGGAGTGGAGATCCGATCGCAGGCGTGCTTAAAGGTGAAAACGGGCGTTTTATGGGTGTGCATAATTAAAACAGCAGCGTCATTGACCACGTCACTGGGTTATTTTATAGCCAGAACTGCTTGCAAAATTGTGGTAGCAAAAACCAACCACAAGAATAGCGAGCAGTTCATACCCTGGTCGATGTACTCGATTAATCTAATAAATAGCGGACATGACGTAGGATGCGAGTGGCCAGGGGGCGTAGTTTCCCAAAAAACGACCGCAAGTTTTGTTCGCTCATTCAGACCTAGAGGCGTGAACAGACCGCAAACAGCGAACGGTTCATTTGAATAGCCACCCCTATTTTCTGGATGAGCGAGCGCTAATTGCGTCCGGCTCTGAATCAGGCCCTATATTCGCTATCACATGTACACACACATACACACTAGGGTGAATTTGTATCAGGAGCCAATTAACCTACCAGTGTATTTATGGAGTGTGGGAGGAAACCGGAGTACCCGGAAGAAACCCACGCAAGCATAGGGAGAACATACAAACTTCACACAGTTATGGCCATGGTGGGAATCAAACCCAAGACCTCAGTGCTGTGAGGCAGAAATGCTAACCATTACACCATTTCATTAATTTACATGCATAATTATTCAATTTAAAAAGGTGTGAAAGGAACTTGCAATTTGCAGTATTTCTAATAAGATTTTTTCTTATGTGGTTTAAAGTGAACCCCAATACCAGTCATATAGGCTATCTCCCTCATATACAAATCTCAACTATGGATCCTATTACTACACTATGACAATAGGTCTCTCTCTTGGCCTTTGCAGTTCACTGGTTTCCTACTAAAATTACTGAACTGGACAAGTGTCACCACTTGGTTACAAAGTTTGATCCGGACCTGGATTTGGATCACCCGGTAAGAAATAAATCTTGTTCTATTTCACCAGCAGCTTTCAGAAAATTCATGTTTATATGGCACAAGGATTGTCAATGCACAAGACGATCTACAAAATGCATAGTTATCCCAAACACTTGATATATTTCACCATTTAAATCCTCTTTGTATCCTAAGAATCAAATAGTTACCAAATCAATTGCTGTACAATGTTTCTATAGCTGATTGTTAGCATGTTGGACTATCTGGTACTCTGCTTTTGTCTTTGTCACCATAATTATGTACTAATATGGTGTAAACATGCTATTGCATAGAAACCTAATGCTATAAGACATTTCCTATGATTGTCTAAAATGATCCAGAGTGATAATGGCTACTTATTGCTATGGAGCCCCCTGTCTGGAAATGGAAGCTTGGTGTGAGCGCCACTGGGATTATGGTGTTGTGCATATTATGGTGTTTTGCATACAGTGTGTTTTTTCTCCCTTGTGTTGTTACTGCTTATCAATCTCCTTATCTCTGCAGGGTTTTTCTGACCAGGAATATCGCAAAAGGCGGAAGATGATTGCTGACATAGCCTTCATCTACAGGCAGTAAGAAGATCAGAGTAAAGTGGATTGATATGATGTAACATGACTACTGTGAAATAGATGTGTTCCTCTAAGGAAGCCTTTAGGGGATGTAGTTAGCAGTCCGGCGGCCAGTATGCCGGCAGTCTAAATCCCGATGGTGGAAGACCAACACGGGACTTAAGATAGGCATCGAAATACCGACGACTATCTTAATCCCACTGGTCTAAATCCGATGGCTAAAGTCCGACATGGGACTTAAGATAGGCGTCGAATATAGATAAGACGCCAGCCCGAACGAGGAAAGCCTGGGGCGTCTTAGCTGTTAGCCGTGGGGGGGAGTGTTAGCTTTAGGAAGCATAGTGGGGTTAGCGTTAGATTTTGTTGGGGGGGGTTTAGGTTTAGGCATCACTGGGGGGTTTGGGCACTAAGGGGGGAAGGGTTAGGTTTAGGCAAGAAGGGGTAAGACTTAGGTTTAGACACTAACGGGGTGGGTTAGGGTGCGGGGTGGAGAGGTTTAGGCTACAAGAAGGGAGGATTAGTGTTAGGGGGAGAAGTGGGGAGGGTTAGTATAGTTACCTGACCCCTGTCGTGATACCGACCATCGGGATGCCGTGGTCGGTACTTTGACAGGAGGCATACCCATTCTTCATTTAATGCACATTAAAAAAATAAGGATAGTAAGGGCTATGGTTATTTCTTTATTAAATGGTATTTATACAGTAACTAAGCTCCATGCAGTTCTGTCAGTTCTCCCCTTCTCCCATTCCGCTTTGGAAAGGGGCAGCTGGTGACGGCCTCCAGTACCAGAGCTGCCCGTAGGAACTATTACTTTAGACGCCTGGGCATCTGATGAGTATGTGGGGCTAGACCCGTGGTATACATTAATGGTAACTGACATGTAGGTAGAAATAGGTCATGGTTACAAATGATCCTTTGATATTGGAAGCAGGTCCCTCCTGCATCCTGAGTGACACTGAGGAACCTGTATTGGTGTTACATAATTGTGCAATATCTATCAGTGTCAGATAGAAAGAAGCCCCAAACTCAGCTGCCCCTGGGTCTACACTTCCTTACGTTTATGCTGAGCATTCGTGCAGCATGTTCAGTATACAGTGCAAACTGCTCAAGAGTTCTCTACTACTGTATGTCTGTCCATTGTTTATTTCATACATTACCAACATCTCACTTAGATCTAGTTGACAAGTCAGCCTTCGTGAACATCTTGCAAAGGAATATGTGGAACACACATGATAAGAAACCCTGCTTAATAAGGCAACTTTCCAGGAGTAAAATGCGTGGGATCCAACAGAACTAGCAGACTGCTTTTCTTTTCATGCTTACGTTGCAAATACTTAAATTAAGTTTGTAATTGCAATTGTTAAAATTGTTTTAAGTATCAACTATAAAGAAATGATCTAATGTATGTGAATTAAACCATTTCTAAATTGGTTTCAAATATAAATAATAATATGTGACGCAAAGAGTTTTAAATACAAAATATTTCCTGTAGGAGAAAACAAGGCAAAACAGAAATATCACATATTTGTTTGAAAATAAATAAAAGAATGGACTCGGTTGTAGAGTAAAAGCAACTTTTCATGGAAACGTTTGTTCCTCAATTTATCTACTATATTATTATTTTTTTATTACAGTGGTGATCCAATACCCCGGGTGGATTACATGCCAGAGGAGATTGCAACCTGGTAAGCAAAAGAATGTTTATATACAATATACTCACCCGGGAACAGTTGCTGCTGGACACCTGTTCTCGGCAGGGTGATACCGACCCTGTGTGTGGGGCCCCGGGGCGACCTCCTTAATCCATCCTCGCTAGATGGGGAGACACTAAATATCCATGCCTCTTGGAGGGGCCTGGTGGGGAACTCAGCTGCTTAGGGGGACCCCTTTGCAGAGTGTGGCGCTGTTTCCTGGCACTGTGCATTGTTTCAACGGCAGCTCAAGAAAGTTTGCTTTTGTCCAAAATGACATACTTTGGAGGGTGTATGTCATACTTGCTGTATTTCTTCATCTAGCCTTCTGGGGGTAGGTTGCGATGGGAGGTCCAGGGGGCACGGTGCAGATTATACCATTATTCTACTGGACTGCCCACTTCCCTGGGAAAATGAGTATGATTCAGGAGGCTAGTCTACTTTCCCTGCAGTCCAGGAGAGCATCCTGAAATCTGTGATTATCTGGGACATTCACTAAAGGTAGGTAAATATGCCATGTGACTCCTTAACAGTTCCCAGCACTAGAGTTTAGACAACTAGGGGTAAATTTACTAAAGTGAGAGGTTTTAGAAATGAAGATGTTGACCATAGCAACCAATCAGATTCTACTTAACATTTAACTAGTAGCTTCTAGAATATAATAGCTAGAATCTGATTGGTTGCTGTGGGCAACATCTCCACTTCTAAAAACTCTGACTTTAGTAAATATAACCCCTATTTTTATTCTTCAGATGCATGGGGTCAAATGTAATGGGGTGAGAGTTTAGAAATTGTTTGAGCATTTAGCAGTAAACTCTCACATTAGATGAGTTTTATCTTCAAAATGGGAAAACATCAGAATGAGAGTTTAAATTGTGAGAGTTTTTGTGTCTATAAACATGAGAGTTTACATGTTCTCGGACTCTAGTACATTGGCCAAGTTTAAAAAGTGTGAGAAAATTCTCACATTTCCTAAACTCTCACCCTATTACATTTGGGCCATAGGATTAGTTGCTGGTAACCTCCCCCTTAACTCTACAGATGCAATTATTAAGGGTCTGGCTGAGCAGAGAATCTCCAGGCATTAGAGTAAGACATACTATAATAACACAGTAAGTAAGAGCAGCTTGAAATACACAACTTCTATTGGATGACACAATAAAATTTATGCCCTGAGCCCCTTCAATAAATTCTCTCACTCCATCGCTACAAACTGTGGCCCCCATTTACTAACGAGTTTCATCACCAAAACGAGTGATAAATGTCACTGTGTATGATAAATAGTGATCCAGCCAATCACCTCCCAACTGTCATTTTTCTAACAGTTGACAGTTGGGAGGTGATTGGCTGGAGCACCATTATCATACACAGTGACATTTATCACTCGTTTTGGTGATGAAGCTCGTTAGTAAATGAGGCCCTATTTATTTGAGAAAGATAACATATGAAAGTCCTGTATCAAGAAAAAAAAAGTCTCAATAACCATTTGTATTCACGTAGTAGTATAAAAAGATCTATTATATTATTATTATTATTATAATTTATTTATATGGCGCCACAAGTGTTCCGCAGCGCCTTACAAAGTACATAAACAAATTGTAGACAAGCGACTTACAGAACAATAAAATACAGGACCAGGGCATGGATAATATATATTGCTACATTAGCGACCATAACAACCAGATAAGCAAAAGAGCATAAGCAACCAAGAGTTAGGTGCCCTAGTGGTAGGTAAGAAGTAGATGAAACTAAAGTAGGGAGAAGCACAAGAGGGTAGAGGGCCCTGCTCATAAGAGCTTACATTCTAAAAGGGAGGGGAAGACAAACAGGTTTGACACAGATTATATAGGACCTCTTTCCATATATGTTATGAAGACCCTTTGGGGTGAATTCAGTTAGTAGGGATGGAAAACCGCTCCGCTCTGGTGAGATGCAGTGCACACAAATCCCGTACACATGGTATACCCAATTTGTGCATGTAATATACACCCCTATGGTGCTCTTAACTAATATGCACAATGTATGGGAGATGTAGAATCTGCAAATAGCATCGGTGAGACCGACGGTGGTCTCTAAAGATGCACCAAGCGCAATTGCAGCATCTAAAGACAAGTAGCAGCATAACAAGATACAAAGAAACATATATACAAGAAACATATAAGTAAAGGTATCAGTAATTGAATTTAAATGGCTATAAAGCTGGGTACACACTGGGACGATGTGTGCTGATATGGCGGCAGACGGGTTCACTGGTTCCGTCCTTCATTTCCATGCATAGAGCCGCATGCACTATGGTCAGGTCTGATGTGCAGCACATTGCATGTGACCGCAGGAGCGCGTGTATCCTGCATAAACACTGCACTATATGCATGATTTGTCGTTCTGATTTACCCAAATTTAACGACATCACTCTAGTGTGTACCTGGCTTAAGACTGAGCCAAAGAAAAAATAATACAGGATAATACGGAATAACCTCTTCTCCGTCCCTTGTAAATGTCACCAAAAATACACTTTAAAAAAGTTATTTATTTTAATTCAATGTGCAGAGATAATCAGGTCGGCTTTTTGCATTGTCTGCCATTTCCTGCTAATATGGTGGATGAGAGATGACTGCAAATTACACAGATTACAAATAGCTGTGAAGCCAGAGGTTCCCAATCACGGTCCTTAAGGCTCTCCAACAGTTCAGGCTTTAGAGATATCCATGGTTGAGCACAGGTGACTTAATTAGTACCTCAGTCAATTTGATTTAACCACCTGTGCTCAACCATGGATATCTCTAAACCCTGTACTGTTGGGGAGCCTTGAGGGCCGCGTTTGGGAACATCTGCTTTAAGCAATTGATATGCTAATTAATTTGGTCCTTTTAACAGCTTGGGCCATAAATCTGGAATCATGCTACAATATTGTAGTCAGTACCAGGCAATTGGCCTGATACCACAGTGTGTAGCCATCAAAAATAATATTGACACTTCATAATAATAAAGCGATTCACGCTAATGTGGTCAGAACTTCTATCGGTCTGTGTAAGAGGTCCTACCACTCTAACATGCCTCTGTAATGCCAGAAGCAATCTGGTCACTTGACATAAGGAGCTAAACAGTCAAAATAGATACTACAGGCCTGATTCAGAATAGAACGTTATTGCAGCCACAGCTATTTATTGCGAAGTCACAGCGGCAGTAATATGTAAGTGCTAATTGCTGCCTTTCCTTGTGCACTAGTGAGCACCGGAGAGTGCAAGCCCTGAGACATTCACTTGAAATGCCCATGGATGGTGCAACATCGCCAGTGGTTCCAAACACTCCACCATCGAAGCACCATCGCTTCCTGATGGTGAAGGACACACCCTGAGACAGACTTTTTGCAGACACTTCAGGCCACCTCCCAGTCACCACCCAGTAACGCCCATGGTTTTCCCTAACTGTTCACATGTGCAGTAGGGGTTTTCAGAATATTTTGCGCATGCGCAGTAACAAAGTCACTCAAATCACCAACATCGGCAATGCGTTCAGTTTGCGCCCTTGCCTGAATCAGGCCCTATATGTGTGGCCAAATTAGACAATGAGCCTGTAATCCAAGACTTGCAGTGAGCGGCAGGAATGGCCTTTGTGTGGCCATGTTTTAATCAGTTAACATACCCTGGAGTTAACCCTGCTCCTCCTCCTAGCCTTAGATATTAAAATTAATCCGACCTCTGGAGAATCTACTTTACAGTGTGGCAATAGTAAGAACTAAAATCAGCACACCAAATAGCTAGGTGGGAAAAGCATTTGCACTAAATACTTACTGGACTGGAGATTACTTATGAAAGCTAGAAAATATATACAATAGGGTCATCAATCACTCTAGTCCACATGTTCTCAAACTCAGGGCCTGATTCAGACCCACTCGCGAGCGGCTGTCCGCTCGCAAGTGGGTCGATGGTCTGCACTGCGCATGCGCACGACGGAGGGAGCTCTATCGTGCGCATGCGCGAGACGCGACGAGCGAAGGACTTTCCTTCGCTCGTAGTGTCTGATCAAAGGGGGCGTGCTGTCGATGTTGATTGACAGCACGCCCCCTTTGGTGGGCGTGCCGGGGGCGTGCCTCCCAGACGGAGGCGTTCCCAAGGGAACGCCTACCGTCAGAAGCCGGCCCCACTGACATCACTAGTGATGTCAGTGGGAGTGATTTTGGCTCTGATAGAGCCAAAATCACTCCTGGCCTTGCGGTTGAGAAACTCAACCGCAGGCTTCTGCTCGCAGTGGCGATGGTCGCGATGGTCAAGACCATCGCGACCATCATCCTGCATGCTCGTATATGCTGTGGGGGGTGACCCACAGCTATACGAGCGTCCAGGAGGACGCTCCATATTTATGGAGGTGGGCCCTGATTCAGAGCGAGCGCTCTGGTCAGAGCGTCCGGCTCTGAATCAGGGCCTCAGTCCTCAGGACCCCAAACAGTGCATGTTTTACAGGTCTCCTCACATAATTACTAGTGAAACAGTTAGCTGCACCTGTGGATCTTTTAAAACGTGTCAGTGAGTAATGAATACACCTGTGCACCTGCTGGGTGACCTGGAAAAACTGAACTGTGTGGGGTCCTGAGGACCGAGTTTGAGAACCACTGCTCTAGTCTATCCTATTATTGGTAGGGTTTCCACCTGTCTGGGAATCCGGAACTCAGAAGATTCTGGATGGAGTCTGGAGGGCTTTTAATCTTGGACTGGTGGTGTCCAGAATCTAACTGTCAATGCTTGGAGTTGGAGGGGGGGCTGAGACATATAAGGTGCATGTGTAGCAGATAGCATATAGAGACACGTGGGGGCCTGAAATCAGAGGAATAAAATAGTTGTGACCCTACACCGGTTTTGGTCATGCCCCTTGCCATGTCCCCTGATGTAAATCTGAAAATTGATATGGTGGTAACCCTAATTATTGATACTGTCTGCAGTTGGTAATCTAACCCCCATGTCACAACCTTTGTCTAAGTAAAATTGCTACTCAACTTCATGCCATACACTACTGTGATTCACATTGATACACATCAATTTGATCACCTTGGATTTCTGCTTGGGAACATACAATACTGCATCATTCATAAATATACTCCACACCAAGAACCTCAGTGACATTACATGTACAAATCTCTAATCGGGTAGATTATCTGATGGCATAAAAATACAGATTACTGCTTTTTACAGGAAGGAAGTATACTCCACCCTGAAGAGTCTGTACCCAACCCATGCGTGTAAGGAGCACCTTGATGCCTTCCATCTGCTGGAGACCCATTGTGGGTATAGTGAGAACAACATCCCACAACTTCAGGATGTGTCCTGCTTTCTAAAAGGTGACACTACGGTGATAGAGGCAAAGGAAATGGCTGAGAATGGTTTTAATAAAAGATTTTGGGGTCTATTTATGAAAACACCAAAAGACTTTTCTACAATGTTTTACCTGGCAAAGTCAAGATTTTTAGGGGTATATTTACTATAGTGCAGGTTTTTAGAAGTGTAGATGTTGCCCACAGCAACCAATCAGATTCTATATATCGTTTAGCACCTTCTAGAAGATAATAGCTAGAATCTGATTGGTTGCTATGGGCAACATCTCCACTTCTAAAAACCCGCACTTCAGTAAATATACCCCTTAGTTTCTCCACATTTACCGTTTGAAAACAGTAGAGAAATCACTGATTTCAGTCCTCTTAGTGCTCAATGTTTCCCGTAATGATTAGGAGTTTTATTTAAAATTCATATTTAAAACTGTTTCTCACATTAGAAATTAGAGTTAAAAATAAACATGTTTATTTATATACAACAAATTCACAGAGATTTATTATGTTTTCAATTTAAAAAGCACTGCACTGCATTAGTCTCAGGGCCTGCTTCAGAGGTGGCCCATTGCCGATGTCTGCACCAATGTTTTTTGTACTGCGAATGGGTATGATTCGCTCTGCACATGTGTCGTGATGGTTTACTGGTGGTGGCCGTAATGAGTAGTTGGATGCAGGTGATTGACAGTCAATGCAGTTTGGTGCGATAACCAGGGGTTGGCTAGTAAAGCGCATGCTTGTCGTGACCGTAGGCGTGTTGCAGCCTGCACAGTACGTAGTTACAATGGCTCCGGCAGCTGACTTCTGATGAACATTCTAAGGAACTCAGAAGTTCGGCGTGTGACCGATGTTGCGTCTTTGTACGCAAACGACGGATTGGAGGCGCATCTGGTGAGCGTCTCTGTACACATTACAGTGACTGCGTCATTTGCATACCTTCTCAGTACTGCTGCGTACAAAGGGCCTGATTTAGCAAGGAACGCAGTTGCGAATACGCACACAATCAGCCGATTGTTGCGTACTGCGCATGCCTTTTCATCGCAGTGCGTGAACCAGCCATCACGATGCAGTGACTACGCAGATCCATCGCAGAGTGATTGACAGTAAGTGCCGTTTGTGGGTTGTAATGGGGGGGGGGAGTCGGGCGAATGCAGGCGTGCCAGTGCCTTTCAATGCCATTGCAGGGGCGTGCATAAATTATCCACTGCGATGACCTACACAGCCTGAGGCCTGATAGCGTGCGTGGAAGTTAGCAATTTCTGAGTAAGGTCAGGGCTTGTGCAAGTGTGTGTGAGGCTGCATTGGTACTCTATTGTACCGATGGTTTCACAGTCCTGATGTGTGCTAAGTAAAGTGGGCGTCCTTGTGCAGTGCTGCTGCAATGGATTAGCATACTATCGCAGTTGAACTGCGTGCGTAACCGCTATTGTATTCGCAGTTGCAACTGTGTGCAAAGTGCAAACCATCGCTGTAGAGCACATGATGGAAATATAGATCGTTTCTGATTGCAAGGAACATTCTGCCTGCTCATGTACTGTATGTAGTACACAAACACTGGGCAGCATTATTTCTACAGCTCCAAGTATGTCTACAAATGTTATACTTGCCTACTAGAATTTCAACATGGTTTTATAAGACAATAAATTGCTGAATTTACTCTTAATATTATGGGGCTTATGTTCCGCAATTATTAAACAGACTTTTTAATTTTTTACAAAAATGCACCGACTATGGGGCCTATCCATCCAACACTAAAATAACGGTTCTAAGGACATTTTCCTTAATTACCATTTTTCTAGTATTCATTAACACGACATTCCTGGACAGCTTTCCAGGAGCAGCAGGAGGGGACCTGCTACTCTCCTCCTTGGGGGGAGGGGCCAGACGATATACAGCATTTAGCCCGCCCCCTCCCTACGGACCTGAAAATTTCAGGTAAAATCTCCCCATCCTGCCCACTTCACTAGGAAGTGGGCGGGATGCAGGAGATATGCCTACTCTTCCGGGGGGGCGGGGGGGTTACCCGAAATATCGGGAGCCTCCCGCGATTCCTGGGAGAGTAGGCAAGTATGACTTAACACAGGAGATGTCACTGATATCTCCTGGTTAAGTACGCCCGCATTATTTTCCACACTCCCCATACATTAGTACATTAGTATGGGGATGTAGAAATTAGGCTATTCATCAAATTCTGAAAATTATGTATTTTCGGAATTTGATGGTGTTACTATCCGCCACTCTGAGGTGGCGTACAGCGTGTTACACTTACCTGCTGTCAGCTGGGCAGGTCCTCCAGCTCGCTCCGTCACTCCCTGGTCCCTCCTCAGTCTCTGGCTGCTGCTCTAACACTGTGGGCCTGATTCAGACCCGGTCGCGAGCGCTGAGCGCTCGCAACCAGGTCGATGGTGGCCCAGAGTGCATGTGCACGACGGAGCCGGCTCCGTCGTGCGCATGCGTGAGACCCGGCTAGCGATGGGCACTCCGTCGCTCCGGGTCTCTCAACAAAGGGGGCGAGCTGTCGATGTTGAGTGACAGCTCGCCCCCTTTGGTGGGCGGGCCGGGGGGTTGCTGCCCAAATGGAGGCGTTCCCATGAGAACACCTGTCGTTTGGGGGCGGCCCCACTGACGTCACAAGTGAGGTCAGTGGAGAGCTTCCGGCTCTGTTAGAGCTGAAAACTCTCTGGGGCTTGCGGCCACGAGACCCTACCACAAGGGTCTCGTCGCAAGCCCGATGGTCGCAATGGTCTTGACCATCGCGACCATCATCATGGCCGCTCGCTGTAGCTGTGGGTAGCTACCCACAGCTATGCAAGCGGCCAGGAGGCCGTTCTAGAAAAAAGAAAGCCCGGCCCTGATTCAGAGCGAGCGCTCTCTCAGAGCGACCGGGTCTGAATCAGGACCACTGGGCCTGATTCAGAGCTGGACACTCTGACAGAGCGCTCGCTCTGAATCAGGGCCGGCCCTCTGGTTTTTTTGAGCGGCCTCATGGCCGCTCGCATAGCTGTGGGTAACCACCCACAGCTATAGCGAGCGGCCATGATGATGGTCGCGATGGTCAAGACCATCGCGACCATTGTGCTTGCAACGAGACCCTTGTGGTAGGGTCTTGTTGCCGCAAGCCCAAGAGTGCTTTTGGCTCTAACAGAGTTGAAAGCACTCCCACTGACATCACTTGTGATGTCAGTGGGGCCGGCCCCAGATGGTAGGCGTTCCCATGGGAACACCTCCTTCTGGGCAGCCACGCTCCCGGCCCGCCCACCAAAGGGGGCGTGCTGTCACTCAACATCGACAGCACGCCCCGTTTGGTACGAGCCCCAGAGCGACGGTTTGCCCGTTGCTATCCGGATCTCGTGCATGCGCACGACGGAGCCGGCTCCGTCGTGCGCATGCACACTGGGCCACCATCGACCCGCTTGCGAGCATATAGCGCTCGCGACCGGGTCTGAATCAGGTCCACTGTTCCTAAATTTTAAAATCTCAGTGCTGTGCGTTGTACACTACTGCCACCTACTGATAACAGTGTATATTGTGAGTCTATTAAATTTGATATTCAGACATTTATTTACTCTAGATCACAAATTAATTTGAAAGTGTGGTTCCTAAAATTCATCTGTGTGACAATTAGTTTTTACCTGCATGAAAATTACATTCCTCAACTGACTAGGAGAATAGTTATTTTTCACATATCTTCTTACTACACTGTTGGTTGGCTACTTAGACGCATGAATATGACCTTCTGGTCTTTATTTACGAAGTGCAGTTGCTTCTTAGAGGGTTGCAAATGAAAATGTAAAACGGCACCCGTAGTAAGTATAATTCACACCTGGCTTTACACCATACTTTCCAACTGTCCCTGATTGTCACAGAAGACTCCCTAAAATAAGAGCACTCTCTCTGACTCCCTGAAGAGTCTAGGGGGTAAATTTACTAAGATTCGAGATGGTCCCGATTTTCAAAGTGATTTATCTTGCTGGAATTAGCCCAAATTCAGGTGATTTAATCCCTTTTCTTTCACAAAATTTACCAACAGGCGATTTGAGGCTAAACGAGTTTGTCGATGGTGAAGCAGAACGAGATATCTCTCCCGAGTAACTCGTTTTGCAGGAGATTAGTCACCCGAGATTGCAGTGTTTTCTCTCTGCAAATCTCTCCTGAGCTAGCAGCCAGCACATATCAGTGAGATATGTGCTTGCTGCTAGTGTTTTAACCCTTGTATAAATTAGAAAAATGTTTAAAAAAAAAATGACGTGAGGTCCCCCCCCAAAAACACTAACCAGCTTCGGGCTTGCCAGCCTGTCCAGGTTCTTAACATTACAGGGGAAAAAATGTGTAGGGATCCCCTGTAATGTAAGAACCAGCAGAAGGCTGCAGGGACGGAGCTGGTTTTAAATATACGGCGAAAAAAAATGACGTGGGTTCCACCATATATTTAAAACCAGCCCTGGACCCTTTCTAACGGGGGACTGATGCCACAGCCAGGGGTGCCCTTTCACTGGGCCCCCCAGCCGCAGCATCAGCCCTGACCGTTAGTCAGCCCAGGCCAGGGATCCCTGGGGAGTTGGTGACCCCCCCCAATTAAGGCGGACACCCTCTCCAGGGCACTCCTGGCCTAGGCTGATAGCCCGGGACTATCCCCGCCACCCCTTGGTGGTGGGTGGCGGGTTGATTGTGTTAGGTGAAGTGTAAAAAATAGATGTATCATCATTGTCTTTACAGTGGAACTACAGATCCCAGCAAGCCTCCCCCGCATGCTGGTACTTGGAGAACCCCAGTACCAGCATGCGGGGCATTAAGGGCCCACTGGTACCTGTACTTCACCTGTGAAGAAATGGTTAAAAAAACACACAAAACACCTGTAAAATAAAGTTTTATTACATAAATACATACACATACATACTCACCTGTCCACTTGTCAATGCAAAGTATCCTTTGGAATTACCTGTAAAAAAAGATCCAGTACTCACCTTTCTGTCCCATGATGTTCTCCGCAGAAATCCAAGATGGGCCCCTGATACAATGTAACAGCATGTTATTGCATGCTGTTACACTGCGCTACAGTCTGCTCGTGGGAACGAGAAGACTTCAGTTGCGTGCCGCCGGCTAATCAGCGGCGGCTAACATTAGTGGCCGCTCATTGGCAGGGACCCACGTGGGCTTAGCCAATGAGCGGCTCCTCCACGTGGGTCCCAGCCAATGAGCGGCCGCTAATGTTAGCAAACACTGATTGGCCGGTGGCACGCAACTGAAGTCTGCTCAGTAGCGCAGTGTAACAGCATGCAGTAATATGCTGTTACATTGTATCCGGGGCCCGTCTTGGATTTCAGCGGAGAACATCGTGGGACAGAAAAGTGAGTATTGGATCTTTTTTTACAGGTAATTCCAAAGGATACTTTACGTTGACAAGTGGACGTGAACATCTGGAAACAGGTGAGTATGTATGTGTATGTATGTATGTATGTATGTATGTATGTAATAAAGCTTTATTTTACAGGTGTGTTGTGTGTTTTTTTAACCATTTCTTTACAGGTGAAGTACAGGTTCCAGTGGACCCTTAATGCCCCGCATGCTGGTACTTGTGGTTCTCCAAGTACCAGCATGCGGGAGAGGCTTGCTGGGACCTGTAGTTCCACTGTAAAGACAATGATGATAGATCTATTTTTAACACTTCACCTAACACAATCAACCCGCCACCCACCACCAAGGGGTGGCGGGGATAGTCCCGGGCTATCAGCCTAGGCCAGGAGTGCCCTGGAGAGGGTGTCCGCCTTAATTGGGGGGGTCACCAACTCCCCAGGGATCCCTGGCCTGGGCTGACTAACGGTCAGGGCTGATGCTGCTGCTGGGGGGCCCGGTGAAAGGGCACCCCTGGCTGTGGCATCAGTCCCCTGTTAGAAAGGGTCCAGTACTGGTTTTAAATATATGGTGGAACCCACGTCATTTTTTATTACCGTATATTTAAAACCAGCTCTGTCCCTGCAGCCTTGTGCTGGTTCTTACATTACAGGGGATCCCTACACATTTTTTTCCTTGTAATGTTAAGAACCTGGATAGACTGGCAAGCCCGAGGCTGGTTAGTGTTTTTGGGGGGACCTCACGTCATTTTTTTTCACAAATTATCCCTATTTTTTACAGTTACAGAAAGAAACATACACAAATCACAATGATTTGTGTATGTTTCTAACCATCTCGCAGCTCAGGGGGTTGAGAGTTTGAAAAGTGATTTTGCAAGAGAGTTTGCTCCTATCTCACCCGAGCTTGTCAACCCGATTCTTGGTAAATTTGAGAGATGTATGTTTTAGGTGAAAAGTACTTCCGATTTGGCCTGATGGTGATTTGATTCGAGATTGCTATCTCACCTGAGTTTTACGAGGGAGATGAGAGAAATCTCTCTCTAACTCACCCGACTTTGCCTTTAGTAAATTTGCAAGCAGAGAAAAAATCAATAAATCACCCGAGATGGTCATCTCGACCTATCTCGATTCTTAGTAAATGTACCCCCTGCTATCTCCCTGATTGCACCTTACCCCCATTATGCAGCTGTTATATACTTGGAAAATAAGAAATTAGAGATATATACATTCAAATGGGATCATCATTTCCTTTCCCCTGCGTTAGCACAATGAACCCAGCCCTACAAAAGACAGTTATGGAAATACAGGATGGTTCCTGCGCTTTCTATGATCTATCCTATGAATTTGTTTGATAGTGTTCTCAATGTTTTCAGAGATATGTAAAAAACAGAAAGGCAATATCGTATAATACCGTCAAAAAAAGGTTTCTCTTTTTAGAAATATAAACGCACTCACCATTTACCGGTGTGTGATAGACGTTGGACACAATTTTCACCGTGGTCCTGCTCTGTTTTTTTTTTACGGTATTATACAGTCTGTGCAGAATGTCGATATTTCACATGTTGACATTCTGCACATGCTGACATGTTCAATTTTGACATTATAACAATGTCAACATCATAACTGTTGACATCCTGACTAAATTATTGTGAATGTCTGCATTTTGACTACGTCCCTTAGAGAACATTTATATGGGGGCTGTAATCCTTTAGAACTGTTTGTTAAACTAGCTGTCCATGAAATAAACTATCTTTGTGTTTATATAGAGAGGACTGGATTTCAGCTACGCCCTGTGGCTGGGCTCTTATCTGCTCGCGATTTCCTCTCCAGTTTGGCTTTTCGTGTTTTCCAGTGCACCCAGTATATCCGACATGCATCTTCACCAATGCACTCACCAGAGCCGTAAGTAACAAAGCAAAATATGTATCATGTCTACAGTACCTTTATTGTCACTTATGTTGCTCATTCACATGCAGTTATAGTGCAAATTTTGTGTAACTCCAAATGAAAATCAATGGCATCATTATCAGGCGCTTGGCATATAAATGCAGTTACCAAATTGACTTTAGGGGAGATGTATCAAGTCTTGGAGAGAGATTAAGTGAGAGAGATAGTAACAATCAGCTTGGTGCTGATTGGTTGGTACTTTATCTCTCTCCACTTTATCTCTCTCTCAGGCTTGATACAACTCCTCCCTTGTCTGTAGCCATCTTCCAGCAAACACTAACAGGCAAAGATGTGGCGAGGAAGTGAGCTGGCCAATTGGTCAGAGTGCCACGTTTCTGTTACCAGGTTGCTGAATGCTCAGGCCAGTGACAAATGTAATTAATCTGTGGGGAAAAAAGCACCCAGGCTGTCTCTGTCAGAATAAGGGTCTGGGAGCACACCATCATTGCTGTTTGATGACGCCATCTGAGGGGGTGACACCAAAATAGCAAAGCAGCTCTGCTATTTTGGTGTCATCCCCTTGGATGGTGTCACCTGCTACGGCTCGCACCCCCTCCCCCAGTGATTCCACTGGATGCAGTGATCCCTGTTGCGTACGCAATCAAACTCATTTGAGATGACAGCGTAAAGGCATGAGGGCTCCTGGGAGGTGGTAGGGAGACGGCCTAAAGTGACCGCAAAAAAACTGTCTCAGAGGCGTGTTATAGGAGCATCATGGCCATGTCAGTGATCGCTGCTGCATTCTCAAACGCAGAGCTGCAGCAACAGAGGCCATGTTTAGAGAAAGTTCACAAGGAGATACTGCACCAACCATAGGCCGTCATAAGTATTGATGGTCATCTCGACGGTGCACTGATGGTGGAGTGTTTGAGTAAACTAGTGGATTTCCATTGTCCACGGACACTGAAAGTGGGCATCTCAGAGATCGCAATTACAGAAGAGGAAGGCTGATGTATTTGCATATTATCGCAGCTGCGAACCAGGAATAGCTTACAGCCGTGCATGGGTTAGGTTCACCTCTAAATCAGAGCCTGTGTCATTACACACAAAAAAGCAGCACTTAAAGAAAAGGTTACGTGTACACCATACTTGCCTACATTTAACTTTTCCGAGAAGCAGGTGGGCGGCGATGGGGGACAGTCATGACTTTTGCATCATTAAACCATACCCCCTCACTGTAAATTGCCACAAATAGCGCATATTCTTGTGGAATCGCGTCATTAAGTCCCACCCACTACTCGGGGACCCCCGATCTCCGTGAAAACTCTCTCTATTTTGCCCACTTCACTATGAAGTGGGCAGGAATGCGGGAGAAGTGCCTACTCTACCGGGGGGTTACCCGAAAAAACAGGGGCCTCCCGCAATGTATGATGTACTCATAGGTTAGGAAGGTGCTAATCTGTTCAGCATGCACCAGGTTTATGGGCCTTATTCTGAGTTGGGAATTAAGCAAAAATTAGCAAGTAACTGTGCACCTGGACAAACCATGTAGCAAAGGGTGCAAATACATTTTTCTTCTCATGATGGGTAAATACTGGCTACTTTGGCATGTAGCCCACAAATGCTGGGCAGCTTTATTTTTACACTGCAATTTAGATATGACTTTGGATACACCCCTCTTTCCAAATCTAATTCTGTCAGCACATTTTAAATATGCCCCACCTGCAGTACAGCATGGTTTTATCTAGATGCTCAGTTATTTGCTATATCCTACTCTATTCCCAACTCTGAATCAGGCCCTAAGTCACTTGTACATCAGCTACACTCAGGGCAGTAATTAGGGGTGTATGACCAGTGACACCAAGCACAGCGCCCCGTGGCCCTTGCTTCTGGCTAGCACAGTGTCTGGAACGATACCTTGAAGCCAGGATTACTGCTGCAGCACTGCTGGAGCGTCCTTTAGACGCTCCAAACAGGCACCGTGAAGTGAAGTGATGTGGTTGTGCACACATGCGCTTACACTGGAGGCCATACTTAGATGTAAAATTTGCACCTAGCAAAGGGCTGATGCAAGTTTCACTGGTGCGACCAATTGATTAAGCAATTTTGTTTGCTATGTTACTACTAATACATTAGGATGGTTTCTGAATGAAAAGGACATTGGTTTCAATGGTCACTACACTTCCCACTCCTATGGGGTAATTCATTGAGGTGTCGGCTTTACCATGAGGTGAAAAGCTCTGAGTTCCACGCCTGGAGCAACTCAATCTATCAGCATTTTCCCTGCACGATAAACCATGGATAAACTTTTGGTAACCCATAGATTCTGCACAAAGTGCTGGAATGTATCAGTTTCCCCGCATGTTAGAATGTAGACTCGCAGCTCCTGATGCTGCAAGGACAAATCCTCCCTCTGGGGCTCAGCCTGCGGGGTTTCCACAGCCAATGGAATCAAGCAGCACATTCAATTAGCAGACCCCACACCTAATTGGAATCCCTCCTTGGTGGTGTTTTTCTATATGTGCTAATTAAGATTGACAGAGCTATGATGTAATCAATTAACAGTTTTTTGGTGAAATTTTACTTTTTAAATACACGTGTCTGTTAGCAATTGTTCTTGTAATAGCTTGAGAAAGGCACATTTGTGCATGAAATGTTGCTGACTTGCACAATAAAAACACCGTGTATAGTGCAACTGTTCCAGAGTGTCGTCTACCCGAGTGCCGCTGTACATTACATTGGACTTGGCACCAGGACCTTTTTTTGGCACCAGAATTCATGTTTTCTGAATTATTTTGGGTGATTGACACTTAAGAGTCTTTATCTGGACCTTATTTGTCTCTGTGTGATCATTACAAAGCAGGAGTAATTTCAAGGCGTCTACGGATCCATAACGTTACTACCAAAAGGAGACTAAATGCAGAATTCTGCAAGATATTGACCTACATATTAAATACATGCTCCATGGACCTGATGCTGCTCATCATTGATGAATCCAACAAAGAGGTCAAGACAGAAATGACCTCTATGGAATCACAAATTGCTAACACTGGGACATCTGAACAGTTCACCGACTAGCAGACCAAGATCTCTAACAAGATTGAGAAACATAGATCGGAATTAGTGGCATTTAAAAATAAGAAATTATATAAGGTACGCCAAGACTACACAGATCACAGGGTGTACAGATAGCTGGCACTGCTGAAAATAAGCCCAGATTTAACAGGCGCCCTCCTGGCAGAGGCTTCCAGGAAAGTCGACACATCCTACACAGGACCAATTAAACAGCCTATCGCTGTACAGCGAGACTGAACAAATACTGGTATTCACCCTGAAATTTCCACTCGATTTTTAGGGACTACAACCAAGTCAAAACAGCCAGGGCAAATAAAGACCTACCAGAAGAAACAATAGTGGAAATACGCCCAAAAAACAAGCAAAGACAAGAAGTCTATAATCTTTCTAATCCGGATGTAGTCAGCATTCACATGATTTGAATACCGGCTCCGGAATCCAGACAGTCATTAGAATACCGACTCCAGAATCCCGATGGTAAGTATTAGAGTTAGGCATTAGGTTCATGGATAGGGTTAGGCACTAGGGGGAGGGTTAGGCTGCAGGAAGAGATGGTTAGAGTTGGGCTATGGGAAGGGTGGGATGGGCTGTGGGTTAGGGTAAGGGTTAGAATACTCACCAACATACATCGGGATGTGGACCGCCAGTATTCCGCAGCTGGCATTGTCACCGATTCTGACCGCCGGGATCGTGTACCCAACCCCTCTAACAATACACTTACTGACTTTGAAACTAGGGCTCTACAAAGAGGATTTTCTTTTGTTCCTACAAGTAACTTCTCTCCCATCACATGGGAAATAGAACTGTACAGAATGGACCATCATTTATGCCTAAGACTTCTTTGGGAAAACTGCAGACACTAATGAAACACCTATTAATACTAACATCAACCTATTCAAGAAAATATCTACCTCCACACTCACAGAATGCTTCTATCAAGACTCTCCTTCGATGTTTGAATGAAGAAGTAGTGGATACACTAAATGCCAAATTGCACAATATGCCTAAGGATGAATGGAATGCCATCAAATCCATGGCAGAACATAAGGATATTGTTATACATGAAGCCGATAAAGGTGGAACAATTGTGATATTGAACTATAAAGTCTTCCAAAAATACATTCTATCACAGCTGGAAGAAATCCATACTTACAAACTTCTAGATCAGGATCCCAGCTCTTCATTTAGACACCAGATCCATTATGGAGAGGATCACAAGTTTATTTCCAAGAAACAAGCAACTTTTCTGAGTGTTCCTTTTTCCAAATGTGCATACATCTATGCACTCCTCAACATTCAAAAATGCCTGGACAAACCACCAGGATGACCTATAATCTCCTCCATAGAATCACTGAATCAGTCCATAGCACAGTTCATTGACCAATACTTACAAAACTGCATTAAAAGGTATCCCCAGCTATCTACATGACACTACACACTTTCTGACAGCACTTGATATCTACTTACTTTACCTACCAATTTTGGTGATAATGGATGTCACCAGTCTCTATACATGCATCCCCCACAAAGATGGCATTCTATTCGTTAAGAAGCTCATCGTAGATAATCCAACATACCAGGGACCTCTAGTTTACTTTTTATTAGATTTACTATGAATAGTCCTCACAAAAAACTCCTTAACTTTTGAAGGGAATTTTTACCTTCAACTCAGTGGCACAGCAATGGGGTTGGCCATGGCCCCAGCTTATGCAAATACTTTTATGCATTTCTTTGTCATTGAACATTTCTTCAACCCCATCTGTGGTCCTCACATTAATCTCTTCCATCGCTATATCGAAGATATTTTATAAATCTGGGATGGACCAATGGACTTAATTTATCAACCACTGGAAGGAATTCATTCTTCACCTGGTCCCATCAAGTTAAATATGGCACACAGTAGCACTAATATTAACTTCTTGGATGTTAAAATTAGCAACACCAACCAGAAGATCTGCAGAACTCTTTATACCAAACTAACTGATGTAAATAGCACTTTATTGGCCTCAAGCTTCCATCCTCACAAGCTCAAACAAGGCCTCCCCAGATCCCAATTTTTACAGGTCAGGAGGATCAACACAGATGACACCAAGGCCAAAGAAGAGATCACCAAGGTGGTCATCAACTTCATCCACTGTGCCTACAGCAGAACACTGATCAACTGCCAAATCCAGGAAGTTATGTCAACTTCAAGGGAATCCCTCTAAAGACCGAATGTTAAACACATGAACATGACATAGATATTCCCTATGGTTACAAAATACTGTACAATACCAAAACTGCATTAAATGCATCAAATATGTGACCTGTAATTCTCTGATGACCAGTAACATCTTCACCCATCCAAAACACCCAAAACCATCAAACACCTTTTATCCTATCTCAGTAGTTTTGTTATCTACATTCTTGTCTATCTCTGTAACTTATTTAATGTGGGAAAAACAAATGGACATTCAGGACGAGAATGGCGTTCCATCGTTCAGCCATCAAAGAACCCCTCAACATCGTCATGAGTGACCAACCAGATGCAAACCATTATGCACATTTGAAACATCCATTCAACTCCCTCAAATACATGGTTATCGATCATGTCCCTGTCCCCATTCGTGGTGGTGACAGATACAGCTCACTGCTTCGTATAGAGCAATGGTGTCAAACTCGGGCCCTTCAGCTTTTGTGGAACTACATATCCCAGCATGCCCTGCCACAGTTTTAGCATTCCCTAATAGCAAAACTGTGGCACTGCATGCTGGGATGTGTAGTTTCACTGTAGCTGGAGGGCCTGAGTTTGACACCACTGGTTTAGAGGCACGCTGGATCCATAAACTGGGGACCACTAATCTGCATGGGCTCAATGAACAACTATCCGAATAGCTACCTAGACTTTATTGCATCAAAAGCTGATACTCTTCTTGTTTAATGCTTAATTATTGACATTGAATACATTGTTCCTGACATCCACTATTGTATTCACTTGTGTGTTATTTTACTTTAATTAATTTACTATATACTTTTTATTTCCTGTATATGTATTATCTATATGTATTTTCACCATTGACAAATTAACCAATGCCCTGTCAGTCAGTACCTTATACCAGATTTTCATTCCAACCAGCCAACTAGTTAGATGGTTGGATGAAAGTTGGTCTAGTGTATGGCCAGCTTAAGGGGTAATGATCAATGAGGAGCTAACACAGACAACACCTGTGTCTCTTCTGCTAGCATAATGTGCTCTCCAAACAGCCTCCACTCCTTAGGAGACATGCAGCTACTCCTGCAGCTCGACACAGTAAGTTCTGTTGATCCCCGCTGTGGATATTTAGTTGATATTTCTTATTTCTGTTCCTCAATTGATTGAGCAATTCTGTTGGCTACATGCTACTACTAATACATTAGGACGGTTTCTGACTGACAAGGGCATTGGAGTCAATGGTTCTTTCAATAATCACTAATAAAGTGAATCTCCTGCATCACCGTACAGAAAGATGGGCACCCTGACAGACACCACCACAGAGGTGAATTGATAATGTATGTAGCTATAGTATATATTGCATTGAAACAATTAAAAAGCTGTTCCTCCAACATAAAGAAATGACTCCCAGGAGGCAAGCACAATTGTGTTCCCGGCAATGTGTTTCAATAGACTGTGACATATAGGTTGTCAGGCAAAGTAACTCCAGGAATGGGGCACACTTCTGCATATAAAGATAGATATTAAAAATGTATGCATTAAAATATAGCATAGTACACACCTATCAGTTTGATACTGAAGAATCTAATAATAAAATGTAACTCCGTAAATAGGGATCCTCCGTATATATTTGAGATTATAACACTTATAGGTCTGTGATACAATATTTATTCAAGGAGATACAATGCAGCCTATAGTATCACATCTATCATAATACTGCAGAAGTTATCAAAATAAACCGCAGTAGTAGTGCTCAGTTGGCAGAAAATCTGCAATAATGCTACAATGTGCTTGGCTACTGCAAATAACAAAAGGAATAATACAATAGATACTGGTATACATCTATTATAAAACTATGTCAATGTATATAGACCATTTGATAAATAACGCAGGTAGGTGTATCAAAATAGGAGAATGGTAACACACAAACAAATAACAGTAAACATGCTGTGAAAATACTGTAAATAACAAAAAAAAAGGGGGGAGTGGCGAAATATACAAGTGAATACATACAATCATAAAGTGAAAAGACACATATAATAAAATAAAAATGCTATTCACCACCCGAAGCATACTGCAAAAGCAACCAAAGAGTTTTTAAGGCTAAAAAGTGGAATGTTATGCTATGGCCAAGTCAATCCCCTGACCTGAATCCGATTGAGCATGCATTTCACTTGGTGAAGACAAAACTGAAGGGAAAATGCCCCAAGAACAAGCAGGAACTGAAGACATTTGCAGTAAAGGCCTGGCAGAGCATCACCAGGGATGAAACCCAGCGTCTGGTGATGTGTATGCGTTCCAGACTTCAGGTTGTAATTGCCTGCAAAGGATATGCAACAAAGTATTAAAAAGTGAAAGTTAGATTTAGGATTGTTGAGTTTGTCCCATTACTTTTGGCCCCTTAAAAAGTGGGAGGCACATATAGAAACCGTTGTAATTCCTACACCGTTCCCCTGATTTGGATGTAATTACCCTCAAATTAAATCTGAAAGTCTGCAGTTAAAGCACATATTGTTTGTTTCATTTCAAAGCCATTGTGGTGGTGAATAGAGGCCAAAATCTGAAAATTCTGTCAATGTCCCAATATTTATGCACCTGACTGTAGATAGATAGATAGATACAGTAGATAGATCTAGGCAAATACTGTAGTGTCAGTTGTAATAAAAATATATATGTCAATGAGGTAGTGCAGATGACAGTTGAAGAAAGTTCTAGATATATAAGTTGGCGAGAGAAGCTACAGGCAGATGAAAGGGAAAGTAGGTTCTATCTAGATAGAAAGATAGATAGATAGTTATATAGATAGTCCATGGGACAGAGCAAAGTAAAACAGTGTGACAATATCCTGGCTAGTCTTTGAGCCTGACTGGTCCCCAGGAGGTCACAGAGAGCGAACATACAGAAAAGAAGCTGAATAATGGTAGATAGAGAACATACATCAATATGGTGATAAGAATATGGTGTTTAGCGACTTTGTTCACTTATTGTAATCACTACTTACCTTGTGTCACTCTGCAGAGACTGCTGCCACGAGCTGCTGGGACATGTACCTATGTTGGCAGATAAAACATTTGCTCAGTTTTCTCAGGTATGTGCAGATGTGTGTATGCCTAACGCTAGATTCACCAAGATCAACTACTTGAGTCTGAATGACTATGTCTGGGGCCAATTTTGCATTAGACATGGCTGAAAGACCATTTTGCCAGTTATATACATACATGTCAACTTTGAAGTACTTTATGTCCACTAAATTGACATATATGTAGCTAGTTTTATTTCAGAATGCATAATCTGTAATTCTGGTGTGACTATTGTGAACCAGACATTGTGGACATGGGAATGTGGGCCTGCTTCAGAGATGGACGCTAAATGCACAGTAGCTGCCTCCGTTACGCAGACGCTGTGCGAAAATATGTAAAAGCAGTATGTAGTAGAAAGCCGCCCACTGTCGGCTTTTCTGATCCTCTCCTGCATTCGAAGACACAGCATTGGATCATCTGTGTGACCATCAGTTGCCTGAGTAACCCTGAGTGTTTTCACACTGCTGGGGCCAGTGGATGCAGCCACTGGCCTCAGCGTGCCCAGATAACTGGGCCGACATGCCCCCATTTTCTGTAACGCCGGCCATCTATGCCCCTTCCCTGCCTCCAAACAGTGGCAGCATGTCAATCATTGGAGATGTATGTAAACTAGGGGTGTACACCGGCCACTTTTCGTATTTTGTGTTTTGGTTTTGGATCTTCCTTCGTGTTTTGGATCTAGATTGGTTTTGCCAAAACCACCCTTCCAGGTTTTGGGTTCTGGGTTTTGTATCTGTATTTTTTTTTAAAAAAAGCATAAAAACAGCTAAAATCACAGAATTTGTGGGTTTTTATGCTCCTGTGCTATTATTAACCTCAATAACCTTAATTTCCACTCATTTCCAGACTATTCTGAACACCTCACACCTCACAATACTGTTTTTATGTCCAAAAGGTTGCACCGAGGTAGCTGGATGACTATGCTAAGCGACACGAGTGGGCGGCACAAACACGTGGCCCATCTAGGAGTGACACTGCAGTGGCAGACAGGATGGCAGTTTGAAAAACTAGGCCGCAAACAGTACATAATGCAAAGAAAAAAAAGAGGTGCAAGATGGAATTGTCCTTGGGCCTTCCCACCCACCCTTATGTTGTATAAACGGGACATGCACACTTTAACAAACCAATCATTTCAGCGCCAGGGTCTGCCACACGACTGTGGCTGAAATGATTGGTTCGTTTGGGCCCCCACAAAACAAGCTGGCATTAATCTGTCCCTGCACAAACTGGCTCTACGGAGGCAAGATGTCGTCCTCATCCTCCTCATTCACCGATTCCTCACCCTCTTCAGTGTTGTGTACATCCTCATCCTCACAGAGTATTAATTCGTCCCCGCTGGAATCCACCACCACAGGTCCCTCTGTACGTTATGGAGGCTGGTCTCCCTGGAAGAGTTGATAATTCATTTTTATGAACATCATCTTCTCCACATTTTGTGGAAGCAACCTCCTACGCCTTTCGCTGACAAAGTTCCCGGCTGCACTAAACACTCTTTCGGAGTACACACTGGAGGGGGGGCAACTCAGGTAAAATAGAGCCAGTTTGTACAGGGGCCTCCAAATTGCCTCTTTTTCCTGCCAGTACATGTACGGACTGTCTGACATGCCTACTTGGATGCTGTCACCGATGTAATCCTTTAACAGACAGACGCACGCTTGTCGCTGCTGCTTTGAGGATGCAGGTGCGGCTACAGCCCACACAATTCACAAAGACAGAAAAAAAAGAAGAATTTTTTTATTGTTTGTGGAGCGCACTTTGAGGGTTACACCACCCTTTAACAGACAGACGCATGCTTGTCGCTGCTGCTTTGAGGATGCAGGTGTGGGTACAGCCCACACATTTCACGAAGACAGAAAAAAAAGAAGAATTTTTTTATTGTTTGTGGAGCGCACTTTGACGGTTACACCACCCTTTAACAGACAGACGCACGCTTGTCGCTGCTGCTTTGAGGATGCAGGTGCGGCTACAGCCCACACATTTCACAAAGACAGAAAAAAAAAGAAGAATTTTTTTATTGTTTGTGGAGCGCACTTTGAGGGTTACACCACCCTTTAACAGACAGACGCACGCTTGTCGCTGCTGCTTTGAGGATGCAGGTGCGGCTACAGCCCACACATTTCACAAAGACAGAAAAGAAAAGAAGAATTTTTTTATTGTTTGTGGAGCGCACTTTGAGGGTTACACCACCCTTTAACAGACAGAGGCACGCTTGTCGCTGCTACTTTGAGGATGCAGGTGCGGCTACAGCCCACACATTTCACAAAGACAGAAAAAAAAGAAGATTTTTTTTAATTGTTTGTGGAGCGCACTTTGAGGGTTACACCACCCTTTAACAGACAGACGCACGCTTGTCGCTGCTACTTTGAGGATGCAGGTGCGGCTACAGCCCACACATTTCACAAAGACAGAAAAAAAAGAAGAATTTTTTTATTGTTTGTGGAGCGCACTTTGAGGGTTACACCACCCTTTAACAGACAGAGGCACGCTTGTTGCTGCTACTTTGAGGATGCAGGTGCGGCTACAGCCCACACATTTCACAAAGACAGAAAAAAAAGAAGAATTTTTTTATTGTTTGTGGAGCGCACTTTGAGGGTTACACCACCCTTTAACAGACAGACGCATGCTTGTTGCTGCTGCTTTGAGGATGCAGGTGCGGCTACAGCCCACACATTTCACAAAGACAGAAAAAAAAGAATTTTTTTATTGTTTGTGGAGTGCATTTTGAGGGTTACACCACCCTTTAACAGACAGACACACGCTTGTTGCTGCTGCTTTGAGGATGCAGGTGCGGCTACAGCCCACACATTTCACAAAGACAGAAAAAAAAGAAGAATTTTTTTATTGTTTGTGGAGCGCACTTTGAGGGTTACACCACCCTTTAACAGACAGACGCACACTTGTCGCTGCTGCTTTGAGGATGCAGGTGGAATCTAGACGGGATTTGGAACCGGGGATACACTACCTCCATCAATTGTCTAAATCCCACTGCACTAATGGCGGATACCGGATGCACGTCTAACACCAACATAGCAGTTAAGGCCTCAATTATACATTTTGCTTCAGGATGACTGCTGTCGTACTTCATCCTCCTCGCTAAGGACTGTTGGAGGATCAATTGTTTAGTAAAAGTAGTGGTGTTCCTACTTCCTCTCTGGGATGATGAACAACTCCCAGCAGCAGCAACAGCACTAGGAGGAAGTGGTTCTTGATCTTTCCCTATTTTATTTTTATCGGAGAAAGTTTGGTCCTCCATTTATGTTATATTGATATATACGTGCAGCTAAGGTGCACACAAACACAGAAAATAATTTTTATTTTTGTTGGAGACTAGTGCACTTTGTGGGTTACACCACCCTTTAAGAAATGAGCCAGCCGGCCCTTTACTTATGGGACACAGGCGCACACTTGGCGCTGCTCCTTTGTTGATGCACATGCAGCCACAGTGCACACAATTCACAAACACAGAAAATATGTTTTTATTTTGTTTGGAGTGCCCTTTGGGGGTTACAGCACCCTTTAACGGACAAGCCAGCCGGCCCTTTACTTATGGGACACAGGCGCACGCTTGGCGCTGCTCCTTTGTTGATGCACGTGCAGCCACAGTGCACACAATTCACTAACACAAAAATATATATTTTTTTTGGAGTGCAATTTGGGGGTTACAGCACCCTTTAATGGACAAGCCAGCTGGCCCTTTACTTATGGGACACAGGCGCACGCTTGGCGCTGCTCCTTTGTTGATGCACGTGCAGCCACAGTGCACACAATTCACAAACACAAAAAAATATATTTTTTTATTTTTTTTGGAGTGCACTTTGGGGGTTACAGCACCCGTTAACGGTCAAGCCAGCCGGCCCTTTACCTATGACACAGGCGCACGCTTGGCACTACTTTGTTGATGCACGTGCGGCTACTGCGCACACAATACACAAACACAAAATATATATATTTTTATTTTGCTTGGAGTGCCCTTTGGGGGTTACAGCCAGTGGCGTAACTAGGGGGGGACAGGCAGGGTGCGTGCCCTGGGCGCCGTGGGACCGGTGGCGTGGGGGGGCGCCACCGGCCATGGTCCGGCCCACCCTAGTTAGCCACTAGTGTAGCGCCGACCGCAATGAGTGCGTTCAGCGCTACATATTTATACAGGACCGGTGCTAGGCTTCCAGCACCGGTCCTGTGCTGCACACCTGAGCCCGTTCCCTCCCCCTGAGCGCTTGCCCAATAGCAACAGGTGGCGGGCTCAGGCTGTGCACAACACACGCATCGCCGCCAGCGCTGGCAGCGATGTGTGTGTTAAACAGCAGCCAATGAGAGTCAGATAGACTCTCATTGACTGCTGCAGCACCCACTGCAAGAGCCGGACTTCCGTCCGGCTCCTGCAGTCGGTAATGGGACAGACATCGTGACGTCTGTCCCATTATGCTGAGCGCGCCAGCCCGGGAGGACTGGCGGGCAGCGGCAGCGGCGTCGCAGACTGGAGGAGCAGCAGCAGCGTGGATTCAGGTAAGTATGTTTTTATATATATATTTTTAAAAACCTGTCAGCACTACTGGGGGCACAACGGGGGTGGCTACCACTGGGGGGACCTCTACTGGGGTGGGGGTACAACGGGGGGGCTACTACTGGGGGCACCATTATTAGGAGGACCTCTACTGGGGGGTGCTATTACTGGGGGCACCATTATTGGGAGGAACTCTACTGGGGGGGGCTATTACTGGGGGCACCATTATTAGGAGGACCTCTACTGGGGGGGGCTATTACTGGGGGCACCATTATTGGGAGGACCTCTACTGGGGGGGGCTATTACTGGGGGCACCACTATTAGGAGGACCTCTACTTGGGGGGGCTATTACTGGGGGCACCATTATTGGGAGGACCTCTATTGGGGGGGGCTATTACAGGGGGCACTTAATCGGGAGGGGGAACCTCTACTGGGGACCACTACTTGGGGGGGGGACTACTACTGGGGGCATTATAAAAGGGGCCTACTACTAGGGGCACTGCACTGGGGGGACCACAACTGGGGGCAATAACAGGAAGGACCACTACAGGGTCCACTGGATAGGGGGGTCACTACTGGGAGCCTGCATCAGGGGGACCACTACTGGGGGCACTGCATGGGAGGGGGGGACTACTGCTGGGGGCACTATATAAAGGGCTTACTGCTAGGGGTACTGCGGGGACCACTACAGGGGGCACTAGATAGGGGGGATCACTACTGGGTGCCTGCATAAGGGGGACCACTACTGGGAAACTTGCATGAGGGAGACTACTGCTGGGGGCACTATATAAAGGGCACTGCATAGGGGGGGACTACTACTGGGGGCACTATATAAAGGGCACTGCATAAGGGGATACCACTACTGGGTGCACTGCATTGTGGGGACTGCTACTGGGGGCACTGCATAAGGGGGAACACTACATAGGGCACTGCATTTGGGGGGACCACTACTGGGGGCACTGAGTAAGGGGAACTAATTGGGGGCTGTATAAGGGGGGACCACTACTGGGGATACTGTATAAGGGGCACTACTATGGGCCTGCATAAGAGGGACCACAACTGCATACTGGGGGTACTGTATAAAGGGTACTACTGGGGTAAGGTGCATATGGATAGGAATGTACAGCGTGAAAATAAAGGGGTGTGTCATGTTGACACGCCCCATTTTTAAGTGACCACGCCCTTTTTTTCCCCCGCGCGCCAAAGGCGCATGCACATATCGGGGTGGTGGTGGTGGGGCTCCCTTTTGAAATTTGCCCGGGGCTCCAAATACCCTAGTTATGCCACTGGTTACAGCACACTTTAACGGACAAGACAGCCGGCCTTTTACTTATGGGACACAGGCGCACGCTTGGCGCTGCTCCTTTGTTGATGCACGTGCAGCCACAGTGCACACAATTCACAAACACAAAAAAATATATTTTTTTTGGAGTGCACTTTGGGGGTTACAGCACCCGTTAATGGTCAAGCCAGCCGGCCCTTTACCTATGACACAGGCGCACGCTTGGCACTACTTTGTTGATGCACGTGCGGCTACTGCGCACACAATACACAAACACAAAATATATATATTTTTATTTTGCTTGGAGTGCCCTTTGGGGGTTACAGCCAGTGGCGTAACTAGGGGGGGACAGGCAGGGTGCGTGCCCTGGGCGCCGTGGGACCGGTGGCGTGGGGGGGCGCCACCGGCCATGGTCCGGCCCACCCTAGTTAGCCACTAGTGTAGCGCCGACCGCAATGAGTGCGTTCAGCGCTACATATTTATACAGGACCGGTGCTAGGCTTCCAGCACCGGTCCTGTGCTGCACACCTGAGCCCGTTCCCTCCCCCTGAGCGCTTGCCCAATAGCGACAGGTGGCGGGCTCAGGCTGTGCACAACACACGCATCGCCGCCAGCGCTGGCAGCGATGTGTGTGTTAAACAGCAGCCAATGAGAGTCAGATAGACTCTCATTGACTGCTGCAGCACCCACTGCAAGAGCCGGACTTCCGTCTGGCTCCTGCAGTCGGTAATGGGACAGACATCGTGACGTCTGTCCCATTATGCTGAGCGCGCCAGCCCGGGAGGACTGGCGGGCAGCGGCAGCGGCGTCGCAGACTGGAGGAGCAGCAGCAGCGTGGATTCAGGTAAGTATGTTTTTATATATATATTTTTAAAAACCTGTCAGCACTACTGGGGGCACAACGGGGGTGGCTACCACTGGGGGGACCTCTACTGGGGTGGGGGTACAATGGGGGGGCTACTACTGGGGGCACCATTATTAGGAGGACCTCTACTGGGGGGTGCTATTACTGGGGGCACCATTATTGGGAGGAACTCTACTGGGGGGGGCTATTACTGGGGGCACCATTATTAGGAGGACCTCTACTGGGGGGGGCTATTACTGGGGGCACCATTATTGGGAGGACCTCTACTGGGGGGGGCTATTACTGGGGGCACCACTATTAGGAGGACCTCTACTTGGGGGGGCTATTACTGGGGGCACCATTATTGGGAGGACCTCTACTGGGGGGGGCTATTACAGGGGGCACTTAATCGGGAGGGGGAACCTCTACTGGGGACCACTACTTGGGGGGGGGAACTACTACTGGGGGCATTATAAAAGGGGCCTACTACTAGGGGCACTGCACTGGGGGGACCACAACTGGGGGCAATAACAGGAAGGACCACTACAGGGTCCACTGGATAGGGGGCTCACTACTGGGAGCCTGCATCAGGGGGACCACTACTGGGGGCACTGCATGGGAGGGGGGGACTACTGCTGGGGGCACTATATAAAGGGCTTACTGCTAGGGGTACTGCGGGGACCACTACAGGGGGCACTAGATAGGGGGGATCACTACTGGGTGCCTGCATAAGGGGGACCACTACTGGGAAACTTGCATGAGGGAGACTACTGCTGGGGGCACTATATAAAGGGCACTGCATAGGGGGGGACTACTACTGGGGGCACTATATAAAGGGCACTGCATAAGGGGATACCACTACTGGGTGCACTGCATTGTGGGGACTGCTACTGGGGGCACTGCATAAGGGGGAACACTACATAGGGCACTGCATTTGGGGGGACCACTACTGGGGGCACTGAGTAAGGGGAACTAATTGGGGGCTGTATAAGGGGGGACCACTACTGGGGATACTGTATAAGGGGCACTACTATGGGCCTGCATAAGAGGGACCACAACTGCATACTGGGGCTACTGTATAAAGGGTACTACTGGGGTTAAGGTGCATATGGATAGGAATGTACAGCGTGAAAATAAAGGGGTGTGTCATGTTGACACGCCCCATTTTTAAGTGACCACGCCCTTTTTCCCCCCGCGCGCCAAAGGCGCATGCACATATCGGGGTGGTGGTGGTGGTGGGGCTCCCTTTTGAAATTTGCCCTGGGCTCCAAATACCCTAGTTATGCCACTGGTTACAGCACCCTTTAACGGACAAGACAGCCGGCCCTTTACTTATGGGACACAGGCGCACGCTTGGCGCTGCTCCTTTGTTGATGCACGTGCAGCCACAGTGCACACAATTCACAAATACAGAAAATATTTTTTATTTTGTTTTGAGTGCCCTTTGGGGGTCACAGCACCCTTTAACAGACAAGCCAGCCGGCCTTTTACTTATGGGACACAGGCGCACGCTTGGCACTACTTTGAATCCAAAACCCGCGAGACCCGGAAGGCGGGATGATGACGTTTTGCCTCGATTTCCGATCTGAGTCAGGCGGGAAAAGTCGAGCCTGACTCGGATCGGCCTCGGATCGGGGGGGCTCGGGGGGGTTCGGATTTCAGAAATCCGAACCCGCTCACCCCTAATGTAAACCATCTCTGAATTAGGCCCTGTATATGCAAATCAACAACACAAGCTTGTTTATCACAATCCTCAGGGTTACATTGGTGTTTAGGGATATTCCTGAGCCAAGTATCTGTATGGTCACTATCAGAAGAGATAGATCTATTTATCGGGGAGATATACTAAACCTTATAGAGGACAGATTTCAGATATCATTTTATAGACTGTACTAGATGGTAACTAAAATCTACTCGCTTGCTATGGGGCAGCAACACACCTCCACTGGTCCTCTTTAGAAGATTTGAGAAATCACCTACTAAATGGGCAAATTTAGAGTAAGTACTAAAAATAACTTTAGACCTCTTTGTTTTTGTTCTCTCTTTTGTGGGAAGGCGAGAATTTAAATTACGGACAGTTAGACCATATTTTAAGGATATGCTTTGGAGCGCTTGCTGATGGAATGATGTATTATATTGTAGCATGCATTATCTATAGCAAGTCCTCTAATAGACACTTGAGTCATTTTTGCTTCAGTTCATAATAACTTGCGGGCCACTATAGTAACAAGTCAGCCAAACATGATAGAAATATACCAAGCAATAAATCTAGGCATTTAGGAGGTGGCTCTTAATGCAGCAATGACGATTTAATGCCACTCCGTGATATCCCAATTAAGCATTTCAAAGCACATGACTGTAGCATGCGGCCTGTTACTTCCTTATTCTAAAGGCCTGAGTAACTCATTATAATTCAAACTAGGGGCACGTTATCCCATATAGTAATAATGGGATGTAGTTTATATACCTGTTGGTCTTTTGACAGCTGATATCCCAACTGCCGCATCCCATACCCAACCCAATAATAATCTTATAATGCTGTCACAAGTATAAGAAGTGTGATCACTTGCATCTCCTTTCATACATCATGATATGATGTATATCACACTCCAGGTATAAAAGGAAAATATATTCATAAAATCATTACCATTTACCCTCCGGTTCATAAAGTATTTCTCATTCAGGACATTGGTTTGGCATCGCTTGGAGTGACAGATGAAGAGATAGAGAAGCTGGCGACGGTAAGAACTGTGAGGCGCTTCTGTTAATGCAGATGAGCGCGGAGAGCTCTGTATATTGTATGACAAGTATGAAGCCAAATGTATGTAACTAAATAAAAAGATTTTACGCTGTGCACCAAGTAGGATCTGGGTTGACCTAACTTCACTTGATAACAGAAGTGTAGCATGGAGACATGTTGCCCCTTACTCAGCTATTTCATGCCCCCTAACCAAGTCATTTCATGTCCCCTAACTAAGCCAGTTCATGAACCTCATCCGTCATTTCACGCCCCTCACCCTGCCATTTCATGCCCCTCACCCTACCATTTCATGCCCCCTTACCAAGCTGTTTCATGCCACCCACCCTGCCATTTCATGCCCTTCACCCTGCCATTTCATGCCCCCCTACCAAGCCATTTCATGCCCATCACCCTGCCATTTCATACCCCTTACCAAACCAATTCATGCCCCTCACCCTGCCATTTCATGAACCTCACTCAGCCATTACATGTCTCCTCACCAGATATTTCATGCCCCCACCAGCTATATCATACCCTCACCCATCCATTTCATGCCACCTTACCGAGCCATTTCATTCACTTTACCCGTCCACATAATGGGGGTCATTCAGAGTCAGTTGCAAGTACTGAGCGCTCGCAACCGACTCGATGTTGACCCACTGAGCATGCGCACGACAGAGCCGGCTCCGTCGTGCGCATGTGCGAGACCCGGCTAGCAATGGACGCTCCGTCGCTAGTGGTCTCGCAGCAGACAGGACGAGCTGTCGATGGTGAGTGACATCTCGCCCCGTTTGGGAGGCGGGCAGGTGGCATGTCTGCCCAAACGGTGGCGTTTCCGCCGGAACGCTTGCCTTTTGGGGGCGGCCCCACTGACATCATTGCTGATGTTAGTGGGGCAGCTTCCTGCTCGATCAGAACAGGAAGCTCCCTGGGCTTACGAGTGCCCAGACCCAACCTTAGGGTCTGGTCGTAAGCCCCAAGACCATCGCGACCATCACCCATGTCAGTCGCTAGAGCTGTGGGTGTTAACCCACAGCTTAGCGATTGACAAGGAGGCGGTCGTTCAGGATGCAAGCGTCCACCCTGATTCAGTGTGACCGCTTGCAACTAACGACCGCCTCTGAATGAGGTCCAATATCCCTAGCCCAGCCATTTTATGCTCCCTTCACCACACATTTAATGCCCTCCAGGCATTTCATTCCCCCACCAGTCATATCATACCACTCACCCATCCATTTCATACTGCTTACCTAGTCATTTCATGCCACCTTACCAAGCCATTTCCTTCCCCTCACCACTATAATTATATGCATGAAAGTTGTTTGATTTTTGGGGAGTTTATTTGTAGATATTATTTAGCTTTTCTTTCTTCTGTAGTAGTTGTGCTAAAATATAAAATCCGGGCTCTCGATGACTTGCATGCATCGGGCCCCCACAAGAGCACAATGTAGGACTTCAGAACAATACTGTATTTCTCTCTCATTGTTTTGGTGGTAGCTGCGTTTTGCTCAGCTGACATTGGGATATCACAGTATTTAGGCCCTCATTCAGAGCCGCTCGTTAGCGGCAGTACGCTCGTTCCGAGCGATGTTTGCACATCTGCGCATGCGTACGCTTTTTAGTACGCATGCGCGAACCAGTCAGTGCGGCCGAAAATCGTTTGTACGCTATATAGCGAGTGCCTGCTATTTTGAGTGACAGAATGAGGCGTATGTGGGTGGTAACAGGGGAAGGTGCTTGAAAATGGGGAGTGGAGATCCGATCGCAGGCGTGCTTAAAGGTCAAAACGGGCGTTTTATGGGTGTGTATATTTAAAACAGCAGCGTCAATGACCACGTCACTGGGTTATTTTAGAGCCAGAACTGCTCGCAAATTTGTGGTAGCAAACACCAACCACAAGAATAGCGAGCAGTTCATACGCTGGTCGATGTACTCGATTAATCTAATAAATAGCGGACATGACGTATGGTGCGAGCGGCCAGGGGGCGTTTTTAACAAATAAACGAGCGTATGTTTTGCTCGTTCGTTCAGACTTAGAGGTGTGAACAGACTGCAATGTGCGTACGGATCATTTGAATAGCCACCCCTTGTTTTTAAACGAACGACCGCAAATAGCGAACGGCTCTGAATGAGGGCCTTAGTTAACAGTGACAAAAAGTCCAATTTTTTGGTGCGATAAGCTGCAATATAGAATTTACATGTATAAATAATGATAAATAGGCACTCAAGTGCCAATGACAAGAGATGTTCTCAAGGAGGATAGTGTGAATGAATCCCTACATGTGCATTATATCATTAACCTCAGTCACAAACACCATTAAAGTTAGAGTTAGGGGATTGCCAAACAATCAATGTTAATGCTTTGACTGATTTAATAAAATGGATAAGTAATCCGAGCATCCAAGTGATCCAATTTTTTCCTAGAGTGGAATAAAAGTAAAGCACGGTCATCTGGGACCATACAGCCATAATGGCAATGACCTGCATAATACCTCTGACTGTAATACATCATCACTTTGTAAATAAATAAACATTGGGTCATGTTCCTATACAAACCTCTGTCACATTTCCTGCACTACAATAATCCCTGAGATATAAAGACGCTTTGACAGTTTTATAATCTATTATATTGTACTGAATTTTATATTATACTGATGTAGTATACTGTCCTGATGTATTATATTGTACTGAACTGTTATACTGTACTGATGTATTATATTGTACTGATTATATTGCGCTGACACATTATGTTGTGTTCCTGCAGCTTTACTGGTTTACTGTGGAGTTCGGTCTATGTAAGCAAGATGGGGAAATGAAGGCATATGGTGCTGGTCTACTATCATCCTATGGTGAATTGTTGGTATGTAAAGCTCTGTACAGGCTTAGAGAAGATCAGTAAATGTATGTGAAGTCTTAAGAAAACCTGCTCAATTGGGGATTATAGTTATTATTCTCCTTAATTTATAAAGCCTTGTACAAGAATATAATGATAGAAACATATAATATACAACAACTTGAACAGAAGCTTACACTCTAAGAAGTGGGGAAAAACATTTGATAGTATTATTATTAAACTTTATTTATAGGGCGCTACAAGTGGTCCGCAGGGGATGTAGTCTGGAAGCCGATGGTCTAAATCCTGACCGCCGGCTTCCAGACTGCTTTATCCCGACTAGGGACGAATGAGAGGCATCTAAATCTAGCCGCCTGTCATTTGCCCGACGTCAGGAGACCGACACCCGGCATCCCGATCGAGCGGATGCCGGGCACCGCAGCGGACAGCTGGCGGGGGGGGGGAGGGTTAGGTTTAGGGCTCCCGGGGGGGACTTAGGGTTAGGCACCCCCCCCGGGAGGTTAGGGTTAGGCTAGGGGGAGGGAGGTTTAGGGTTAGGCACCCCCGGGGGGTGGTTAGAGTTAAGCACCCCCCCAGGGGACTTAGGTTTAGGCAGCTGCTGCTGACGATTGCCGTCAGCGGCAGCCCGAAAAGAGCAGAGTTAGAAGCAGCGGAAGCCCGACAGTGCTGGAAATCCTGATCGTGGATAGGTAAGTATCTACTAACCTAACCCCCCTAACCCTCCTTAGGGGTGCCTAACCCTAACTTCCCCACCAAGTGCCTAACCCTAATCCCCCCTCTAAGTGCCTAACCCTAATCACCCCCTTCCCCGGGGGCGGGGCCACGGTGACACAAGGGGTGTGTATGGGGTTGCAAGGGGGTGGCAGCCAGCCAGATTTGCCTACTTTTCCGGACACCTGGGAGCGCCACCTGATTTTCAGGAATCTCCCGGCTGTCCCGAGAGGGTAGGCATGTATGCATTGGTGTACTGTAGATATCAGCAAATCGGTGTGCAATCTACATTGCTTAGAAGTAAGTAAAATATGTATTGGATCATACCTTGGTTTGTCTGACAGTTCTGTTGACAGATGACTATGGTCAGCCCACGTGTTTGGCCAATATATATATATATAAAAAAATTATGCTACATTTACCCCACCCCCCATGCCCCGCTCCTCCCATCTGCATCGGCCCTCTAATATCTTTTTGGGGTCACTAGCCCCCTGCCCCTCCTATACTTTTATATGCCACATATCAGCTTGCCTGTTTGGAGACCTATTCCATACTGTGCACAATTTCACTCAAAAGAGTCTAGAACATGTTCTGTAACTAATAACTATTAAGATCACAATCTAGCTCAAAAATCATACAAGTGACTTCAAAATATCCAATTAAAAAAACAAGTTATACTGCAAACAACTGGAAGAGCAATGTGTACTTCTATACACTGTACACAAAGCTAGCACAGAAGGTGCTCGCAAAATTCAGGATAATATAAACCAAGTACACAAGGGTCCAAGCCAACCCTCGCTATCTTTACGTCATACACATAAAATATTTAAATACACAGCTGCAATCATTTAATTGTAAGATAAACAACATGTTTTACATAACTATTGCAGGATTCTAATGTAACTTCTGCTTTATTGACATCTAATATAAGTAACTGAAGCAGAACTTGTGAGCCTTCAGAAAACCTTCTCTGTAAGCAAGATCACAATGATAAACACCAGGGGTGGCCATGTAGACCTCTAGAGGATCCTCGTGGTTTTCCTGACAACATAAAAATCTGACTGATGCCAAGTGCAAGGCGAGAACAGGGCCAGGCTACATAAGCTTTATACTGTATTGCTGCAGTACTGTATGTCCAAGCTATACAAAATGCCCACAAGAGGGCGTATGTGAGCTTGTAGCAAAGAGAACACTGCAAAATTCAAAGTTGTACTCACCACTTCAATAACACAATCTTGTCTGAACAACTTCAGCATGAGCATAACCATAAGGTACATTTTTATAGAACAGAACAACAGCTTTAGTGCCTTTACCCAATCTGTTGAGTATAAATCTGTGGTTTTCAAAGGGGGACAGCAACCAATAGAGGAGAGGACATGTTTTTCAATTGCAGGTGATCATTTACTGCCATTGGTGACAACATTCTATTGAAAGCTCCATGTCTAATTGGCTGTATGTCTGCCTATGAGCACATAGTATGAGCAATGGAATGCATAGGGAACAAAGTGGTATTGGATGTGTACAGTAGAGGAAAATGGTGCACCTAGGAAGTGTCTGGACTACATAGTGGAGGAAAGTGAACCGGGCTGCGCATTGGTGGGGTAAAGAGGGCATGGAAGGGGGTAACAGAGGGGACCATGTTTTTGCAAATTATCCATCTGTATAAATCTCCCTCTTGGGTGGACTTTATATATTTCAGTTTCCTCATAATGAAATTCATTGCATACCCTGCATCAGTGACTGGATTGATTGGACCTCTTACTGATTACTTTTTTCGGGCTCATATCTACTTTGATCTTGCTTTTGTTAGTGCTGTTCTCTCTCATGCCAACTTCTCTCTATTCCTACTTGGAACGTACCCAATCCTCTCTTCCCTCTGTCTTTTCTTTACATCCACTTCATTTTTATTTTTACTTTTTCATTGCTAGTCATTGTTCTGTCTCCTTGATATGTTTTCTGTGCTCCTCATTTCCTGGTCACCCTCCTCATAGCTCCTGTAGTCCAATGAGAAGGGCCTCACAACCAATATAGCTGTTGTAGTACAAAGCTGTGAAAACAGGGTGTTGGGTAACCCCCATAATAATAATTGCAGGTATGTCCTCTTGAACATTGCACAAATAAAGTGTATTGATAAGGGCTTTGCACCAAGAGGACTTAAAGCGATTTACATACTGGGCCTGATTCAGAGTTGTAGCTATGCTGGTCGCAGCTGCAATTTTGCAGGCTGTGGATGTGAGAAAGTGTGCAAGTGTCGCAGCCACCCAGAAGTGAATAGAGATGCCCACTGGAGCCATCGCAAAAGACACAGCAACTGCATACACATTCGCAGTGCATGCGCAGATCCTCCGATAATTGAAGGCTCTAGTGACTCTACGGACATGCAGCATGTCTACCTGAACTGAGATGCTGGAGCCATGCTATTAGTGTATGGGATAGAACTGAGACGCTGGAGCCATGCTATTAGAGTACAGGATAGAACTGAGATGCCGGAGCCATGCTATTAGTGTACGGTATAGAACTGAGAAGCCGGAGCCATGCTATTAGTGTACGGGATAGAACTGAGATGCTGGAGCCATGCTATCAGAGTACAGGATAGAACTGAGATGCTGGAGCCATGCTATCAGAGTACAGGATAGAACTAAGATGCTGGAGCCATGCTATTAGTGTACGGGATAGAACTGATATGATGGAGCTATGCTATTATTATACAGGATAGAACTGAGATGCAGGAGCCATGCTATTAGTGTATGGGATGGAACCGAGATGCTGGAGCCATGCTATTAGTGTACGGGATAGAACTAAGATGCTGGAGCCATGCTATTAGTGTACAGGATAGAACTGAGATGCCGGAGCCATGCTATTAGTGTATGGGATAGAACTGAGAAGCCAGAGCCATGCTATTAGTGTATGGGATAGAACTGAGATGCTGGAGCCATGCTATCAGAGTACAGGATAGAACTAAGATGCTGGAGCCATGCTATTAGTGTACAGGATAGAACTGAGATGCTGGAGCCATGCTATCAGAGTACAGGATAGAACTGAGATGCTGGAGCCATGCTATCAGAGTACAGGATAGAACTGAGATGCTGGAGCCATGCTATCAGAGTACAGGATAGAACTGAGATGCTGGAGCCATGTTATCAGAGTACAGGATAGAACTTAGATGATGGAGCCATGCTATCAGAGTACAGGATAGAACTGAGATGCTGGAGCCATGCTACTAGTTTAGAGGATAGCAGACGCAGCCATCGACACGCCCATAAACCGTCCGCTACATGTCTGCATTTTTACCACCACTCCCCCTGTTGCCTCCCTTAAATGGTACTTTCCTGTCAATCACCCTGCGTGGAGGTAAGCGATGCGTGCTAGACCACAGATAGGTATTAGCACATGCGCAGTTTACCAGTAATCGCTCATTTGCGAAAACATCGGCATAGCATGCAACTCTGAATCGGGTCCACTGTATGCAGTAAAAGAAGCATATTCCAAAGGCGGCAGCACTACAATAGTTATAGTGGTTAAACACAGAGAGCGGGATACATCAAAGCTAAAAATGTGGTCAAACCCCTGAAAATGCAGTTTTCTGGGGTTTTACCAAATTTTCCATACACACCAAGCAAAGCTTTCCAGAGCTTGGACCCAATAGGAAACGCCATAGATGTTGTTGCCTAACAGAAACCTCTGGGTTTCTTATCAGGAAACTTCCCCTATTGGATTTCTCCCCGGGTCGCCTAGAGTCATCATTCATCCCTGAGATAAGTACCAGACGGGGAAGACAACTTGGGTGCAATACAAAGGTTACAATGTGTGAGGTAAGCAATACGAGGAGATATGACCTAACCCAGAGGAGACACAAAGTGTGAAATACAATGCACTCATGGGTGTAACTACCATAGGTGTAAGGGTGCAGCTGCTATGGGGCCCAGAGCTGAGGGGACCCATCTTCCCTGTCATAGTTACATGTGTTATATAAATGTTTTCATCATTGGGTGGTACATAGGGGCCCTTACACACTGTTGCTATGGGGCCTTCAAATACCTAGTAACGCCCCTAAATGCACTAATAACACAATACCCACAGAATTATCAGTTCCATGGACCATTCATCCTACCAATGAAAGCACCTGGCGAGGCAGCTATTTGGCATTATATAGGCTATGAAGGTGGGATAAGCAATACTTGGAGATGTCATGCACATTTTGGAACTTAAAAATACAAAGGTGAGATACTAAATAACTGATACCCACAGAATCATGAGATCCAGGCGGAGCCAGCCCTAGGCATAGACAAACTAAGCAAATGCCTAGGGGCACCCAAGTCTGCCTAGGGCCGGCAAAGCCGGTTTGGGGCAGGCATGGCCGGAGCACCTGCTGCTGGCTGGCAGATATGGCATCTGCTACTGTCACTGTGCAGCGTCCATGATCGGAGTTCAGCTGACAGCTCCGATCGGGTCTGTCAGCAGCAAACAGTGAGCGGGCAGCTGCAGTTTGCAGATAGGGGCACCTGGGCAACGGCTAGTGGTTAGCGCGGGTGCTGTGCTGGGAGAGGGATACTGGGTGCTGTGCGGGGTGAGGGGTGCTGTGCTGGAACAGGGGTGCTATGTGAGGCATACTGTGCTGGTAGAAGGGTGCTGTGCTGGGTGATGTGTGCTGTGCTATGCTGTGATCTGTGCGGGGTGATGTGTGCTGTGCTATGCTGTGATCTGTGCGGGGTGATGTGTGCTGTGCTATGCTGTGATCTGTGCTGGGTGATGTGTGCTGTGCTATGCTGTGATCTGTGCTGGGTGAGGGGTGCTGTGCTATGCTGTGATCTGTGCTGGGTGATGTGTGCTGTGCTATGCTGTGATCTGTGCTGGGTGAGGGGTGCTGTGCTATGCTGTGATCTGTGCTGGGTGATGTGTGCTGTGCTATGCTGTGATCTGTGCTGGGTGAGGGGTGCTGTGCTATGCTGTGATCTGTGCTGGGTGAGGGGTGCTGTGCTATGCTGTGATCTGTGCTGGGTGATGTGTGCTGTGCTATGCTGTGATCTGTGCTGGGTGAGGGGTGCTGTGCTATGCTGTGATCTGTGCGGGGTGATGTGTGCTGTGCTATGCTGTGATCTGTGCTGGGTGAGGGGTGCTGGGAGAGCAACACAATAGGGAATATTCCACAGAATAGCTAGACCACACCCCTTCTGCGAGGCCACACACTTTTTCAGGATCCTATGGGGGGCACCTCCCAAAATCTTGCCTAGGGCACTAATTTGGCTAGGGCCGGCCTTGGATCCAGAGATTGGTCATCATTGCCAAAAGCGTGATCCAACCTTTGTCTCAGATTGTGTGTTATTTAATCAAAAACAGAGGAAAACAAATATAGTGTACCCTGTATGAGTCCAAAAACATACTCTCATCATGATATATGATCACCAATTCCTGAATGTAATTGAGCCTTGGGTAATATTGCACACTTATCTGTCAGTGATTGCAGATTGTACTGGTGGCTTTTAAGCATTCTGGTAGGTGTTCATCAGGATACTCAGAAAGGGCTACAGAAAAAACAACATAGTGCATATTGTCGCGTATAGTGAATCGGACAAAATAAATTCTTCAGGATACTACTCACCTTTTATAAATGTTTAATTCGCCTTGGGCACTCATTTAAAATTCCGATGTCTGTGGTTTAATGATAGTGGAATAAAGTCCTCTTATATAATTACAGAGAGGTATAAGGATTTAAGTAATCTCAGAAAAACTGCAACGTGTAGCACAGATCTCTGGACCTCAGTCAGAGGCGCTCGCAAAATGCGAGCACTCGCACTGAATGAGGGCGGCCGCATCTATTTTCTGAGCCGGCCTCCTGGCCGCTCGCTAGGCTGTGGGTGACCACCCACAGCTTTAGTGAGCGGCCAGGTTGATGGTCACGATGGTCAAGACCATCGCGACCATAGGGGCTTGCGACGAGACCCTTGTGGTAAGGTCTCGTTCCTCAAGCCCCAGTGAGCTTTTGGCTCTATTAGAGCCAGCAGCTCACCACTGACATCACGAGTGATGTCAGTGGGGCCGCCCCCAAATGGCAGGCGTTCCATCGGGAACGCCTCCGTTTGTGTAGCCACCCCCCACCCCACCTACAAAACGGTGCGAGCTGTCGATTACCATCGACATCCGCCCCTTTTGTAGTGAGTCCCGGAGCGAGAGAATTTGTCTCTCACTCCGGGGCTTGCGCACGCGCAGTGCGGCTGCTGCACGTGCGCAGAGCCCAACATCGACCCGCTTGCGAGCGCTCAAGCGCTTGCGAGCAGGTCTGAATGAGATCCTCTGTCTGCTTCCTCAAGTCTTGCGACAAAAGTCACAGCCACTGCTGTGAATTTATGCTATTGCCACAGCTGATGGGCTTCCTACCATGACGCCCACCTGCTGCGACTCTAATCTATTTCTCACAATCCGTTTTTTAATGCAGATGTGATAAATATTTTTTGTGTAATTTCGCAACATAAAATTTATATTTTCACACACATTTACTATTCTGCTCATACTAAGAACTGGGTTCCGTTAGAGCCCGTCCTGGCGAAGAGCTGGAAGCAGTGTGATAGTGTAAAGCTGATACCTGGTTCAGGTCCTCGGCGCACACTGGGCTTGCACAGCGGTTGGCCGTCATATGTGTCACCAGGGGCTGATGGAGATGGATCCTCTGGATCCTTCACTGTAAAAATTAGCAAAATAGCAGCCACTAAGCTACTATAGGATAACGCCATCTGGAGATGGTGTTACCTATCAAGGCCAAGCGGAACTTTGTAAATCCAGCAGCACAGCAGCCCCAATTGTTGTTGTCAGTTTTCGAGTAATATCCTGCAAATATTTATTGATAAATAGGCCTTATAGTCTCTTATAAGAAGTGGAAATGTGTTATTTTCCCAAAAGCCCTATAATCTTCCACTTTGCTTTACCTTATTGCCTTGTAAATAGAGTTATACAGTTGTGATATAGTGTATTTAGTACATGTTTACACTGAGACTTCTAAATATAATGAATGTAGCATATTGGACATACAGTATCCCACCCATTTGTGTCCCCAGCACTCGTTGTCATCTGAGCCAGAGGTTCGACTCTTTGATCCAGATGAAGCAGCCATGCAGCCGTATCAGGACCAGAATTTCCAATCAGTCTATTTTGTATCAGAAAGCTTCGCTGATGCCAAGGAGAAACTAAGGTATGAAGAACATAAGAATGGGGACATTGCTGATGCAGGTAAACCGAGAATGAGGACACCCTGCTTTATGACTGCACATGACGTGACTGCTTAGGGCTCTCATATATTCCTGTATTCCCAGGACTTGATCAATTTTTCTGAGGTAACCCTTTACTTGGACAGCTTTATGTACACATTAACATATCTGACAGACACCTGCAGCAGATTTTGGATGATAAAAATAGGATAAGACCACAAGGTCAAGCCTTTATATATGTATTGCTATAGTTATGTGTTCATAGTCGTGCACAAGGCAAGGGACAACCGCCCCCTTCCCCACCCCCCACCCCTGCCCTGGACCTTTGCTGCCCACCCTAACCCTCTCTTCTTGGGACATAGGCCAACTCACCCTACCCCTCCTGGAACATAGGCTACCTGCCCTACCCACCCACCCACCGACCAGGACATAGTCTACTAGCCCTAGCCAACGCCCAGGACATAGACTATTCTCCCTATCCACCCCCTGGGACATAGACTTCTTAACTGGGGGCAGTCAATGCTGTTGTCTTCCCGCCGCATCTCAGGCGGCTCCCAGGGAATCCTTGTTCCAAATCCAAGCTGGCCAACAGCATGGTTTGGAGTCAGGACTATCACCTCCCCCCTCCATCACAGCAACACTTTGCTCACTGGCTGCTGTGTGCTGTGCTAGGGAGAGTCTGCAGAGGCTGCGGCCACTGATCCGCAGAAGACTCTGCTTTCTGGGCCTGATTCAGAGCCGGATGCTATTTGCTCTATGTCTGAGCGAGCGAACGAAAAATGCGCTCGCTATTTTGTAAAGACGCCCCTTTGCAGTTCGCGTCACACGTCAACTCCGGTATTTATTAGATTAATCGGGTACATCGAAAGGCATCTGAACTGCTCGCAGTGCTTGTGGTAGGTTTTTCTTTCCCCTAATACTGTGAGCAGTTCAGGCTAAAAGACAACCAAGTGACGTGGTCGATGACGCTCCTTTACTAATTATGCACACCCATTAAACGCCCTTTTGACCGTTTGGCACGCCTGCGTTCGGATCTCCACTCCCCCATTTTCAAGCACCTTACCCTGTTACCACCCACAAACGGTACATTCTGTCAATCAAATTAGCAGCCCCTCGCTGTTTTGCGAGCGCACGATTTCCGACCGCAATGACTGGTTTGCGCATGCGCATTACGACCCAAATGCATGCGCAGTTGCGCGAACATCGCTCAGAGCGAACGGGCGGCTCTGAATCAGGCCCTCTGTACCACACCGGCGCTCTGCTGCGGTGCTATATAGCGACCAACGGTAGTGGGCCCGAGTGAAGTATTACGGGGGGATCCGAATGCTCACTGAGATGTAGGAGACGTTTTAGATAGGGGTTGGGTTTGCCTAATGGGTGTGTGTCTGTATTTCAGATTTATATTCTGTTGTAATATCACACATTCAATATTCTTTCTGACAGGAATTATGCATCCCGCATAAAACGACCTTTTGCCGTGAAATACAACCCATATACTGTGAGCATTGAGGTTCTGGACTCCCCTGGACGGATTCAAAGTTCCCTGGAAGAACTTAGAGATGAATTGCAGATACTCACCAATGCTCTTAGCATACTTTCCTAACACTCAGCTCACAATGCAGCGGACATCACCTCCTGAGTAACGTACCACATGCTCAGTATCATTTTCCCTGATGCCTATTCACCAATCTCTGTCTCCTAGAATACAAACCCCCTCCCTAGCATTCAGTATCTCTTCTAGACTAATCCTAAATTACATTCTAATTTTCTTATACTCTGATACACATCACTGCAAATTGTAACTATTATTATAGTGACGTAATGACGGTTCAGACACTTACTGTACACGGTAGAGATGATGGGGAAAGGGGTCTCTGCTAGCCATTGGGGCAGATGTATGAAGCTCTGGAAAGTGATAAAGTGCAGAGTGATAAATGACCATCCAATCAGCTACAAACTGTCATGTTACAAGCTGTGTTTGAAAAATGACAGTTGGAAGCTGATTGGTTGGTCATTTATCACTCTCCACTTTATCACTTCCCAGAGCTTCATACATCTGCCCATTGTGTCATGTTAGCATGTTACCCTTCCATTTCCCATCTGCATTATTATGTAGTTATTGTTCTTTCTTCAACATTTTTGAAAATTGCAACAAAGCGTACAGAGCTAACCAAACACCTAGGGAGAAGAAGATACTTGGGATTGGAGAATTAAATCTTGCTCTAGGACAATGACATTGAAAATGCAGATAGCTTTATTTAAAAACAAACAAAACAAAAGGATTCTTACAATACATATATATGCATAGGACCGGGCCATGACTTGGGGAGTATGTACGAAATAGAAAAAATATAGGGTCTGATTCAGAGCCGTTCGCTATTTGTGGTCGTTCGTTCAAAAACAAGGGGTGGCTATTCAAATGATCCGTTCGCAAATTGCAGTCTGTTCCCACCTCTAAGTCTGAACGAGCGAGCAAAACATACGCTCGTTTTTTGATAAAAACGCCCCCTGGCCGCACGCACCATACGTCATGTCCGCTATTTATTAGATTAATCGAGTACATCGTACAGCGTATGAACTGCTCGCTATTCTTGTGGTTGGTGTTTTCAACCGCTATTTTGCGAGCAGTTCTGAGTTAAAAAAAACCAAGTGACGTGGTCAATGACGCTGCTGTATTAATTATGCACTCCCTTAAAACGCCCGTTTTGACCTTTAAGCACGCCTGCGTTCGGATCTCCACTCCCCGTTTTCAAGCACCTTCCCCTGTTACCACCCACATACGCCTCATTCTGTCACTCAAAATAGCAGGCATTCGCTATATTGCGTACCAACGATTTTCAGCCGCACTGACTGGTTCGCGCATGCGTACTAAAAACCGTGCGCATGCGCAGATGTGCGAACATCGCTCGGAACGAGCGTACTGCCGCTAGCGAGTGGCTCTGAGTGAGGGCCATAGAGTTGCAGCTGAAATCTTTAGCTATCTTTAGCTATGTGCCCATTTATTCGCCAAGTACATATACTAGAGGGCCTCTACATGCCACCTTTTCTTTTTCTTCGGTGCACAACATATTGCTGGCTAGCCACAGAAATGTCGGCTAATATAGTAGCATCCTGTGACCAAGTTGAGTGTCTTAATGGGAAATTGGAGGTTAGGAAAGGTAATTGAATTCCTAGCGGCTTCCCAGAAATGGACGACAACAAATTCCTTTGTGAATTGCAACATGTATTATCCATCACATACATTGCGGGCGCTTTCATGTGACCCGCTCGTGCTATGGATTGAAAGATGACCAATTTTTCAATCAAGTAGAGGGCATTAAGGCAAACATAATTATGACATTTTATGATAATTGGCAGGATCGTAATACACAATGAGGGTAATACAAAACTAGAGTTATTGATTAGGAACTGGCTTTTATCTGTCTATAGCTGGGTACACACTATACAATATATTGGCAAATCCTGCGATCCGTGACAGATTGCATGGACCTTCGTATAGTACAGTGGATCTCAAACTCGGTCCTCAGGACCCCACACAGGTCAAGTTTTGCAGGTCACCCAGCAGGTGCACAGGTGTAGTATTTACTCACTGACACATTTTAAAAGATCCACAGGTGGAGATAATTTCACCTGTGATTCTGTGAGGAGACCTGGAAAACATGCACTGTGTGAGGTCCTGTTGACCGAGTTTGAGAACCTGTGGTACAGTGTGTATCTTTTGATGAATTGTGTGGTCGCATCTTTCCAGCTTGGACAATCCCAGGTATGATACGGTCCTCTAACATTAATACTATAACAATATATTGTGCCGTCGTACTGCAGATCGTGCAGTGTGTAAGCAGGGACGATATACTGTATATCATCACATCATATCGGGTCATTGCAAGATCGCTGGATCGTTCAGGTGTGTAGCCAACTTATTGCAAGCTAGCAAGTAAAAGTCAATGTCTGATTAGATGCTAGGATTTTATAGTACTCCAGAAACTTAAGGCCATGTACACATGGGCAGGGGCGGATTTACCACAAGGCAATATAGGCGGCCGCCTAGGGCCCGGTGGTCCCAGGGGCCCCGCCTGTCAAACTCCGCTGGCAAGTTCAGATTAAAAAAAAAAATCCTGTTCTAATTTTCACCGGCCTCTGCACTAAGCAGGCGGGGTGGGGAAGGCACTATGCGGCCACCACACTTCATATTCCAGGGGAAGAGGAACAGCTCTTCTTGTGGATGTAAGGTGCGCATGCCGTGCCCCCTGACCTCTCTTTTGCTGGCCGGATGCTCACTTTCCTCAGGCTGGCATCAGCAGTCATCGTACACAAAGGGAAGGGTAATGTCTAAATCCCCTTCACGGAGAGGACCCTGACGTCATCAGCCAGTGTCCAGCGTCATTCCCTGCCATCCAAGTGGGCATAGAGGGGGAATATAACCTTGTGGTGAGTGTAGCGAGCCACCGTGCCCGAAGCGTGGTGAGCGCAGCGAGCCCGCGAGAGGACAACAAACTTGTTTAAGTGGGACAATGTACTTCTGTAGCTGGCTGTCATGGGCAGGAACTGCACTTCCGCCCTCACTCACGTCACTTCCAGGTCCCTAGCGCGAAGGGGACATACAGCCAACACAAAGGGAAGGGGATCTATCTCATTCCATCAGACAGTCTGCTGGCCACTCCCCCTGGGATTCCTGTGAGGATCGTGGCAGGCTGGCAGCTGCCTTGTGTTGCACTGCTGCTGCAGTCAGTGCACTTCCTGTTCCACCTCCTCCCCATGCTGCTATCAGTAAATAGGTAGGTATGTGTTTGTATACCCCCGTCCTCACCCTATCTTGTATTTGTACCCTAGGGGGTTAGTGTGTGTGCTCTAAGACTAATAAAAAAAAAATAATATATATATATATATATGTGTGTTCTCTAGGACTAATAAATATATATATATATGTGTGTGTGTGTTCTCTAGGACTAATATATGTATATATATATATATATGTGTGTGTGTAATATATATATATATATATATATATGTATATATAATGTGCTGTGTGTATATTTAGATATTATACCACCGTGTGTATATATGTATATATAATGTGTGTTCGTATCTGGATATATATATATATATATATATATACAGCAATAACGGCGGCACTCTCAGACTGATAAATCACGGTCGCAACGGCTTTGAAGTAGCGTTCAACGGTTTTGGTTTATTAAAACCTTCGTCATGTTCCTGACAAAGGTTTTAATAAACCAAAACTGATGAAAGCTACTTCAAGGTCGTTGTGACCGTGATTTATCAGTCTGAGAGTGCCGCCGTTATTGCTGTATATATTTTCCTGGTGGAATTGGAAGGCACTCAGCAATTACACTTCTGCAGCAGCATCTGGGAGTGCCAAGGAATTGGTCTTGTATATGTTTATGTGTGTATATATATATATATATATATATATATAATGTGTCTGTGTGTGTACATATATATATATATATATATATATATATATACATACAGTCAGGTGCATAAATATTGGGACATTGACAGAATTTTCATATTTTGGCCTCTATTCACCACCACAATGGCTTTGAAATGAAACAAACAAGATGTGATTTAACTGCAGACTTTCAGATTTAATTTGAGGGTAATTACATCTAAATCAGGTGAACGGTGTAGGAATTACAACAGTTTCTACATGTGCCTCCCTCTTTTTAAGGGGCCAAAAGTAATGGGACTATTAACTCAAAAGCTATTTCATGGACAGGTGTGGGCTATTCCCTCATTATTTCATTATCAATTAAGCAGGTAAAAGGTCTGGAGTTGATTCTAGGTGTGACATTTGCATTTGGAATCAGTTGCTGTCGACTCTCAATATGAGATCCAAAGAGCTGTCACTATCAGTGAAGCAAGCCATCACTAGGCTGAAAAATCAAAACAAACCCATCAGAGAGATAGCAAAAACATTAGGTGTGGCCAAATCAACTGTTTGGAACATCCGTAAAAAGAAAGAACGCACCGGAGAGCTCAGCAACACCAAAAGACCCAGAAGACCATGGAAAACAACTGTGGTGGATGACAGAAGAATTATTTCCCTAGTGAAGAAAAACCCCTTCACAACAGTTGGCCAAATCAAGAACACTCTCCAGGAGGTAAGTGTATATGTGTTAAAGTCAACAATCAAGAGAAGACTTCACAAGAGTGAATATAGAGGGTTCACCACAAGATGTAAACCATTGGTGAGCCACAAAAACAGGAAGACCAGATTAGAGTTTGCCAAACAACATCTAAAAAAGCCATTACAGTTCTGGAACAACATCCTATGGACAGATGAGACAAAGATCAACTTGTACCAGAGTGATGGGAAGAGATGAGTATGGAGAAGGAAAGGAACTGCTCATGATCCAAAACATACCACCTCATCAGTGAAGCATGGTGGTGGTAGTGCCATGGCGTGGGCATGTATGGCTGCCAATGGAACTGGTTCCCTTGTATTTATTGATGATGTGACTGCTGACAAAAGCAGCAGAATGAATTCTGAAGTGTTTTGGGCAATATTATATGCTCATATTCAGTCAAATGCTTCAGAACTCATTGGACAGCGCATCACAGTACAGATGGACAATGACCCGAAGCATACTGAAAAAGCAACCAAAGAGTTTTTTAAGGCTAAAAAGTGGAATGTTATGCAATGGCCAAGTCAATCCCCTGACCTGAATGCGATTGAGCATGCATTTCACTTGATGAAGACAAAACTGAAGGGAAGAACAAGCAGGAACTGAAGACATTTGCAGTAGAGGCCTGGCAGAGCATCACCAGGGATGAAACCCAGCATCTGGTGATGTCTATGCGTTCCAGACTTCAGGCTGTAAGTGCCTGCAAAGGATTTGCAACAAAGTATTAAAAAGTGAAAGTTAGATTTAGGATTGTTTAGGTTGTCCCATTACTTTTGGCCCCTTAAAAAGTGGGAGGCACATATAGAAACCGTTGTAATTCCTATACCGTTCACCTGATTTGGATGTAATTACCCTAAAATTAAATCTGAAAGTCTGCAGTTAAAGCACATCTTGTTTGTTTCATTTCAAAGCCATTGTGGTGGTGAATAGAGGCCAAAATATGAAAATTCTGTCAATGCCCAATATTTATGCACCTGACTGTATATATATATCTATATAGATATATATATATATATATATACGACTAGTAGATTCTTTAGAGCGCCAGAAATCTGTGCTTTACCATAAAAACATATATATATGTGTTCTAAGAGTAATAATAGTATATAAATATCAAAAATATGACATAAAACAATGGGGGGCACCCTTGAAAATATATGGGGTGTCAGCTCAATCCAATAGAAATGAGGGGTGGTAAACCCTTTAGAAAATTGTGAAACTAGCAGAACTGGATCAGAGCGCCAGAAAGTGCCACAGAGTGTAAAAAACAGTATATAAATTTTAAAGTGCAAGTGCTATAGTGCAAAGAATGACCTAATTAAAAGAATAATATAGCACCAGTCGGAAGGTAAACATAAGAACAATGCAGTTTATTTATAAAAGTAATTATAAAAGACGGGAACATATACAATATACAGACTATGTAATAACAAATAACGAAATCAGACAGTAACATAATAAAAGAAGCATGGATAAGAGCATATAAATTATTATAAATTTTAAAACAAAGTGTCTTATCTTATTCCAAGGAGAAGTGTGGCAATGTTGTAAGGCTCTCAACGCGTTTCGTCTCCTATTAGACTTCTTCAAGGGGATAATGGGCCTGATTCAGAGCTGAATACTCTGACCAGAGCTCTGACCACCGGGCTTGCGATGGAGACCCTGCGGTAGGGTCTCGCTGCCGCAAGCCCTGGAGTGACTTTGGCTCTATCAGAGCCAAAATCACTCCCACTGACATCACTAGTGATGTCAGTGGGGCCGGCTTGAGATGGTAGGCGTTCCCATTTGAACGCCTCCGTCTGGCAGGCACGCCCACCAAAGGGGGCGTGCTGTCAATCAACATCGACAGCACGCCCCCTTTGGTGCAAGACCCGGAGCGATGGTGAGCCCGTCACTCGCCGGGTCTCGCGCATGCCGCTCGCGATCGGGTCTGAATGACCCCCAATGTGCCTTGGATCTGGTCAGCTATTTATACCCTACTGGGGGATGAATATCCCGCACTTTTCCAAAGCACGATGTCACTTCCTGTGACTTACTTCCGGTGTAACCGGAATAATGATAGTGGTAATGGAATAGTATATATTAATAATAAAAGAAAGTCTCAAAGACTGGAGTCTAAAGATGGTGTAAATTAAGAGCAAAAATTCATATATTCATTATTAGTAATTGCAGCACAGTATGAGAGTTCAGCCACGCTGCCCCATTTCCGGTATGTACGGGTCCTGCGTGCCTCGCTTCCGGTGACGTCAGGCGTTCATTTCCGCCAGGCGCCAGCACCACTGTGTCCGTCTGTGCGTCACTGCAGATCCGGCTAATGACGTGTGGCTAAATGTGAGTCTAGCGATAGTTTCACTCCTGGCAAGCCCAGTTTTCTCCAGTGCGCACGCGTAGTGTTTGGCGGCCATTTTGTTGGTGGATAATTGGAAATTAAGCAATGAGATGCATAAGGTTATGTCCTGGATAGCTCCTGGATCGCGGACTTCCCAATTGCCATTATGGGATGCATCTTTACAGCAATTTCACCAGCTGTGGAAGAGATATCATTAATAAACAGAGATACTTTATGAGACATCAATGGTCTATTTTGTTGTTTGCATGGTGTCTTATGAGACCAGAATAAAAACCGGCTCCATTATAACATAGTAAGAATGATGTATAGTAACTAGTCATACGCATATATATACATATATATGAAATTACGAGTGGACAATGAATGAATGTATAGCTATAGCACATCTACGAATATTCCTGTCCAGTGTTTACTGTAATACTTATAGCACTATAGCTATACATTCATTCATTGACCACTTCGTAATTTCATATATATGTATATATATGCGTATGACTAGTTACTATACTATACATCATCCTTACTATGTTATAATGGAGCCACACTTCTCCTTGGAATAAGATAAGACACTTTGTTTTAAAATTTATAATAATTTATATGCTCTTATCCATGCTTCTTTTATTATATTATTGTCTGATTTCGTTATTTGCTATTACATAGTCTGTATATTGTATATGTTCCCGTCTTTTATAATTACTTTTATAAATAAACTGCATTGTTCTTATGTTTACCTTCCGACTGGTGCTATATTATTCTTTTAATTAGGTCATTCTTTGCACTATAGCACTTGCACTTTAAAATTTATATACTGTTTTTTACACTCTGTGGCACTTTCTGGCGCTCTGATCCAGTTCTGCTAGTTTCACATATATATATATAAATATAAGCGAAAATTTGTCCGTCTGTCTTTCTATACAAATCCACAGTTTACAAGCCAAGATCGTGAAATTTTACATGCGAGCGTATTAAAACACCGCGGAGGCAACTAGAAAAATTTTGAATCAATATAATAAGGGCACGGACGCCTGCATGATATCGATCAACGTTTCAATTCTTTACAGAATTTTCATCAGGATCATGCAGACGCCTGTGCCCTTATTTTATTGAATGAACATTCATGGTCATTTGACTGAAGAACATCTCACCAGATAAGTAGTGGATTTATCACGAGGTTTTTTCACGTTTCATGTTTGTTTCATAAAGTTTTTTAGACACTAGTAGGCGCTCCTTTATTCACTTTATCATATATTATTTACTGGGTGCCATACCCTATCACTATTTTGGAGCAGCCACTCAATGATTTTTTGAGGTGTGTCACATATGGTAATTCAATTATTTAAATATTTATTTTATGTACATCGGAGTGACACATTATAATCAGTGCGCCTTTATATCCCCTACATTATATATACATATATATATATATACATATATATACTCCAACCAATGGCGGCACTCCGGATAACAAACAATGCGGACACTTAGCTGGTTTCAGCGACGTTTCAGCGCCTTTAATCAGCGCTTTTATCAAGCATATACAGTAATACAAAAGTGAATAACAGACTTAAATAGCTCACCACCCAGCAGGCCAAACCTCCGATGTAGCACACGTGCGCTGCCAGACAGCAGTCGCACAGGACATGACGTCATGGTCAGCCGCTGGTGTAACCATAGTGATGTGAATGCACACTAATACTCACTGTGACTGCTCATCGAATGATCATTAGATAAAAGCAAACTCTGTGTCAGAACCGAAAAGCGGCCTGAAACAGAATATGCACCATTAAGTGAAAATAAATGAAAACACCAATACTCTAAAACTTACTCACGGCAAACTGCCGTAATTATGCTAAAAGCACCATGACCACTACCTACACCTATACATACATGACCGACAACATCAACACGACGTACCTTAACATATATGACATTGGACACATAAAACAATGTCTATTTACAATGTACAGCAAAATATTAATGCACACAATAAACAGACAAACAGCAACAGATATGTACCCACCTTGTATCAACCCACAAAAAACCTATTATGACTATAAGCAGGCCCAAAAATTAACAAAGACTACACTAAGATGTAAAATGGTGTCCGAACATGTCAAGCAGCCCCCTTGGAAGCAATAATCTATTAACCGCTACGGAAAGCACCACTAACTGTTAAATGATAGACTCTATGGATGTTTATACAAAGCATTGAAGACCTAAAGTCTCATTCAAACCACGAGGAGCCAATGTCTCTAACCTCATGATCCAATTGGCTTCACACTGTAACAGTTTCTTGCCACGATCACCACCTCTCTGTAGAGGAGGCACATGGTCAATAATGCGATAGCGTAACGTCGCAATACTATGTTTGGCCTCAGAAAAATGTCTGGCTACAGGCTGTTCACTGGTGCCGCTAACAATAGCAGCCCTAATAGCTGACCTGTGTTGCGCCATGCGGACTCGGAGTGTACACTCTGTCTTCCCTATGTACATTTTAGAACAAGGGCAGATGATCGCATAAACGATGTATGAACTAGTGCATGTAAGGTGATAGCGTATATTATATTTCACACCTGTGAATGGATGGAAAAACGAAGGCCCTGTCTGTAAATAGCTGCAAGTGGTGCAGTTGGAACATTTATAACAACCCAATTTAGGATTACCCAAAAAGCTGCTTTTCTTGGATTTACCCAATTGGGTGATGTCATTACGCACTAAAAGGTCTTTGAGGTTTCTACCTCTGCGATAACAAGACATAAGAGATGAATTAATGAGGGGTTGAAGGTGCTTATCTGTGCTGATGATTGGCCACAGACGTTTAGCTTGTCGATTGATGGAGGAACTCATGTGGTTAAAGTTGTTAACCCATATATGCCTGTTAGACTGAGCATTTTTAACGGTACTAGGAACACCAAGCAGTTTATCTGCTGGAATTGCCAACGCTTTAAGTTTGGCTTGGCTCAAAGTTGCCAAACTGTACCCTCTTTGTAAAAAATTAGTCAGCATCCTATCAAGTTGTTTGATCCCTTCCTCTCGATCTTTCGCTATACGCAAAGCACGTAAAAACTGTGAGAATGGTAAAGAATTTTTTAATGGTGCTGGATGTGCACTACTGGCCAGTAACACGTTGTTCCTGTCAGTGGCCTTGGTAAATAAAGAGGGAACTAATCTACCTCCACACTTGGTAACCGTAACATCTAAAAAATTCACCGGTTAATAGATTATTGCTTCCAAGGGGGCTGCTTGACATGTTCGGACACCATTTTACATCTTAGTGTAGTCTTTGTTAATTTTTGGGCCTGCTTATAGTCATAATAGGTTTTTTGTGGGTTGATACAAGGTGGGTACATATCTGTTGCTGTTTGTCTGTTTATTGTGTGCATTAATATTTTGCTGTACATTGTAAATAGACATTGTTTTATGTGTCCAATGTCATATATGTTAAGGTACGTCGTGTTGATGTTGTCGGTCATGTATGTATAGGTGTAGGTAGTGGTCATGGTGCTTTTAGCATAATTACGGCAGTTTGCCGTGAGTAAGTTTTAGAGTATTGGTGTTTTCATTTATTTTCACTTAATGGTGCATATTCTGTTTCAGGCCGCTTTTCGGTTCTGACACAGAGTTTGCTTTTATCTAATGATCATTCGATGAGCAGTCACAGTGAGTATTAGTGTGCATTCACATCACTATGGTTACACCAGCGGCTGACCATGACGTCATGTCCTGTGCGACTGCTGTCTGGCAGCGCACGTGTGCTACATCGGAGGTTTGGCCTGCTGGGTGGTGAGCTATTTAAGTCTGTTATTCACTTTTGTATTACTGTATATGCTTGATAAAAGCGCTGATTAAAGGCGCTGAAACGTTGCTGAAACCAGCTAAGTGTCCGCATTGTTTGTTATCCGGAGTGCCGCCATTGGTTGGAGTATGTGTCAGTGTATCCCCGTTTGGAGGTCACAGTGAGGAGGGCACCCGGTCCAGTTATACAATATACCTGTGAGTGCCGGATCTTGGAGAGTTATACATATATATATATATATATATACTGTATATATATATATATATATATATATATATATATATATACAGAATATATATATATATGTATATGTATATTGCAGGATCTGGAGTGTGGAGCTCTGTGATAGGTAGATATCACTTCCAGTAACTGCCCAGCCATGCGTTTCACTTGTGCCTTCCACAGCACTGATGCACTTCCTGCTCTGTGTAGACTGCATGTCTCAGGCTTCCAATTACATAACACGCATTCCTATGCTCCAATTGTGTGTTCCAAAACAGAACACACTACTTAAGAGATGTGTATGCCAATAGCAGCAGTCAGGCACAATCCATAGGGCATGGCTGGGTAGTTATCGGAAGTGTGGCCAATGTGGAGAGCAGTTTGGCAGACACGCAGCGTACGCACGATTGATTACAGCTGTTGAGTATTACTGAGCCGCAGGGATCGCATATAGGAATTAGTTTTTGGGGGTGAGTAATGTAGTGTTTCTTCTTAGCGTGGTGAGTGTTGTGATGCTGCAGAATGGTCCTGGCACAAGGAAACCGAGGTCGACAGACAGACTAAGGGGCATATTCTTCAATTAGGTGCGAAAAGTCCCGTACTTTTCGCATGCCGGACTTTTTGCTATCATCGCTGGTTTTCCATGCGAAAAAGTATCGCGCGCATCACCGCTTATCCCCAAATTCAATTAGAAAGTGGCGAAAACGGCACCTGGCAAATTCGGAACCAGTGAAAAGTCCTGTCAAAAATGGGGAAAGCAGTCTGTACCCCCCGATAAGCTGCACTAACATAGGAGATCACTATAGGGGTGTTCTAGTACCCCTAATAAAGCTAATCTGTTCTTTTTTCTCTCCTTTATAAGCCGCTGCTCTGTGGCGGGTTTGGGTGAAAATGTAAAGCGGCACCCGTAGTAAGTTTATTGCGCTCCGTCTTTACACTGACTGCGGATGCAGTCACATGCAACTCGCCGGGAAGCAACAGCTTACAAAAGCCCCTGCTTCATAAATAAACCTCCAGGTTTGTCTGTGCTTTAAACTACAGTTAACACCTGAGTGTATGCACCCTTTTCAAATAACCCTTTAATAAAAATGTACTACTAAAGAAGTATTGAGAGCAAAAGGAATCATTTAAATGTTTAGTTTGAACTTTTAACAGCGACTTATACATATATATATAATTAGGACTATGATCTGGCAAAATTAGCCTAATATTTCTACGAGCTTCATGTTAAAAGAACATATTTCTTTACAGCTACTTATAGCTTCTTAGCCTGGTAAATGTATAAAAGATCTCTTGGTAACTAGAGCCTATATAAATCTGGTTATACTTGTTGTGTCTATTTCTTTTATACAGAACACTCAGTGAATATGGGTTACTGGCAAAAGGTAGTTTATTTGTGGTCAATTTACCATGTCGGAACCCCTAACATTAGTACCACGCGTATTATCCGGTAAGATAACCTCGCTAGTTTATTCTCACATGCCTTATATTATAGGTCTGAGCAAAGGACAAGCAAGTCTTTCCTCCTGTAATGTTCTAATACGTGCGCTGCCTGGGGAACCTCTCGCTTATTTGGGTCTCCCCCATTTTTTCCATGTCAACTTTTTTACATTTATAAGTGCCAGCTGTCTTAATTATAGGACACAGAAGCACAAAATGATAACTCTTATTGAGAATGGTGTTCCATAGTTTATTGAACACTTTGTGAAATTTCATGCATGAAGCTCTGGGACTAATGAAGAGTGAGTTCTATGCAAGTAGTGCATAGAGTAAATTGTGTGATACCCTGAATAGCAGGAGCACATATGTCCCTATAGCAGATATATGTTCCTATAGCAGTCTTGACCATCGCCACCATCATCATCACCGCTCGCTATAGCTGTGGGTAGTCACCCACAGCTATGCGAGCGGCCAAGAGGCCGCTCCAAAAAGAAAAAAGCCCGTTCCTGATTCAGAGCGAGCGGCTCTGTCAGAGCGAGCGGCTCTGAATCAGGCCCTCGGTACACATTAATACTCACTGAGCTGGACTGAGAACTTTCAAGAACTGTATTTCAGTCACTATTAAAACAGTTTACAAATACTGTAGACTATGGTAGAAAATGGATGCTAATAACTTTAGCTGGGCTTCTCGTCTATTCATAGAGACAGATTTGTTGTCTTCTTAATTTCCTACAGTTTAAAGCAAACGACTAGTTCCATACAGTAGCTGGCCACAAGAGGGAGCATTTCTGCAAGTTTACGATTCCCCACTTATGTTAAATACAGGATGTGATGCTTTGCAGAGACAGATGTTTTATGGCCTTTCTTTTTGGGTGAGGGGTGGGGGCATGTTACAGTTGCCAAATAAGTTTCCCCTGGTAAACATGGACGGATTTCCCATTTGGCAGGAAGATGACATGGGGCTCCTTACAGCATATTAAGGTTGGGTCTGAGTGCCGGCTGCTTTGGCTAAGAGTTACACTACACAAACATTTAGGGTTACCTCAGTGCTACATAGACTCACAGCTGTGAAATCTGTGTTTTTGAATTAACAACACATTCTGAAGAACAAATGAGGCCACACTTATTACACACCCATCCCATCCTTTATTCCAAGAGGTGCTTCAGCAGTACATCTATCCTTGCTTAGAAATGGCTATAAGCACAGGTAACCCAACATCACTCTTAGTGGCAAACAGTTTATACACTAAGGGGTCTATTTATGAAGCATAACCTCTTTCTGTGGCATTTGTTTTGCTGGAGAAAGCATTTATAATTGATTCCTACTATTTAACAAAACTTGATACGCCAGTGGTCCCCCTATGTTTGTGGCTTACTGCATCCTCATAGCCTGATATGGTGAAATTGGTGTCAACACTTTTTATTAAGCATTGGAAAGTTTTGCTCTCTGCCGCTAGGTCATGCTGTACTTGCCTACTTATGAAAAAGCATTTCAGGGAGATTGTGAAAGCAACACCTATGGGCGCGGCGGTAAAGTGGGCGTGTACTGCTACATCTGAGAGGCGTGTCATAAACTTAACTTTCATCCAAATGTAAATGAGCCTCAAAGTAGTCAGTAAGATCTACTTCTTGCATGTAGCCATAGGGATCATAACCCATCCAGGCAAATTATACTAAAGATCCCATTTGAATTTATAGATCTCTGGGTTTTTTTTTTTACATAACAGCTTCATAATGGGGGTAAGGTGCAATTAAATTAGGGAGACTCTTCAGGGAGTCAGGGAGACTATGTCAGGGAGTCTCCCTGACAATCAGGGAAAGTTGGCAAGTATGCGCTAGGCAAAGCCATCTTGAGACGTAGTTACAATATACCCTTTAATGGGGGATGGCCCCATGTACATGTGACCTGATCTCCTTGCCAGAAGCATCACGCTGCTAGTGAGGGGAAGAAAGCCATCTCTTATGGAACGGTAAGTTTCACTGGCCCAATATAATGTTTATAAATAGACCCCATAGAAACAAGACGATAGGGTTTGCATTCTGGCCGTTGTTCACTGCCAACCCCATTACCACAGAGTCATATTTAGGGATTCATTTGTGATCACTTTTTATCTAATTTAACCAATGTAAACTTATATATAGTAATAATACATTACATATCTCCTGGCAATAACATAATTAGTCAGTTTCACAGAGAGTTATTGAGGGAAAATAATTTGTTTCTGTAGTTAATGACAATATAGACTAAGGTCACTTGCGATTGTTCCCGCATTGCGCACTATATTGCCGGTACTATACGTCTGCAGTTGCCAGTATGCAGAATCAGTAGCGGCTCTAGGCACGGGCAAGCCGTGCCATCGCCCGGAGCGCCATTGTATCCGGCGGGCGCAAGAAACGCCCACCCTCTCTCCCGGTGCTATAGTGACTATGTAACTTCAGGGGGAGGGAGCGGAAGAGGGAAGGAGCGGCAACGCAGGACAGCACTGGGCGCAGCAAAGCCTAGCGCCGGCCCTGTGCAGAATTATACGTAACTCTGCAGCAGGACTGACCCTACCCATACGCCTGGCTTCATAGCTGTCATCAGTATCTGTGCACACTTGCACAAGCCTCATGCTTGGTCCATAAGATCCATATAAAAAAGGCATAATTACAATTCAGTACAACTGTGTATAGCTCGCAATTGCATTGAATCGCTCTCCGTCAACATTTGACTACTTGAGAGCACCCCATTACAGCCCTTAGTTACTTCCTGTAAGTGGAGCTGCACCTGAGATTCGTACTGCCAGGGGCACCGAGAGGGGGGGGGGCTCCGAAAGGAGCAGTGAAAAGATTTACTGCTCTGAAAAATTTTGTATCAGCAGTCACCGCGTCGGAGCAATGATAAATTGCTCTGGATTTCGCTGCAAGTTAGAATTTTAGTTATCGGGATTCGATAATTAACATCATGAATAGGCCCCATAGACCACTTAGACTTAGAACTCCATTTAAGAATGAGCCATAACCCATTTTGTACTCACTAAAGGGATCATGTCCTCTATTGAGCATTTAGCAGACAGCCTAGCCTACCACTGTTTGTGACTGCTGGGTCTATGTACTAAGCCTTGGAGAGAGATAAAGTGGACAGAAATAAGTACCAAAGAATCAGTTCTTACCTGTCACTTTTCAAACACAGCCTGCAAAATGACAGTTAGGATCTGATTGGTTGGTACTTTATCACCGTCCACTTTATCTCTCTCCAAGGCTTAGTACATAAACCTCTGTATCGCTTATGTCATCTTAAGTGGTATGGTCCCCATTTCCGGCAATGGGGACCCAGCAAGAGCTGGAAGACTTTGCTGTGTTTCCGCGCGGTTGAAGCAGTGGCCAAGCCCGTTGCTGGCAGAGGGCACATATGAGGATGAGGACTCTGCTGGACAGGTAAGTAATGTTAAACACCGGGGACATATTCAGAGTCACTGTGATACTAAGCAAAATATGTTGCCAGTATTTAAAATCGTTGTTAAATGGAGCCCTATGCTTGCCTCCACATAGCAGCAGCGAGAAGTGTCATTCCTCCTCC